>CM053274.1:98321076-99521076 GCA_028583415.1 Protea cynaroides | reverse complement strand
AACCTGTCTTTATTTTGTTTGATATTTAATGTACCCATGCAGAGCAAAACTGAGAAATATTTTATCAATAATCACCTGAGCTTCAGAGTTATGTATCACAAAGATCTTGAAACTGATTCGGCCCGCATTGTTGGCTTTGAGGTTACTCCAAGCAGGTGTTGTACTTCTGTGGCTTGTGTTATTTAGCATATAAGCTTGTGACAATGTGTAATCTTTTGTTATGCCTCCTGAGCCTAAATGAGAGGAAACAGGAAGATTCTGCTATAGAAACACTTCAGTTGTCGCTGAAAGTTGTCTAGATCTGAAAGATTTAGAATCCCCACACATAAGCTCTTCCAAAAAAGCTCAAAAAGAGGTAATGGAATTGGATGAAAACAACATGATCATGTGTGTGTGTGTGTGTGAAAAAGAGAGATGTAAAAAAATGCTTCATGTTGTGGCTGGATCACTCTCATATTCTAACTTTTGATCCTCTGTCTAATTGCTAGTTACTTGTTTCCATTTAAATTTCTAGTATTTCAAATTTTTTGGTAAGATAAGTTGATATAGTTTAATATACTGGTGTAATTTTTTTTGGGGGGGCTTATAATTTACTGAATTTCTGATAATAATCTTTTTTCTTCTTGAATTTCAGATAACAAGTGTGACTTTTTTGTTATTGCATTTGAAATCACAAACATTTCTATGCTCTTGATTCTCAAATATACTTGTTTGGCCATACATGATTCGGAATCCTATCATGAATCAGAGTGGTAATGTAATGCCCCCAGACCCGTTAGAGAAGTCAGGGATGAAACCGGCGACAGAGCGAACCTGTCAAAAGAAAAACCTCCATTCTACTTCATTGCAGTGGAAACCATAACATGGAAACCTATTAATCCGATGGTGGCATCCTTATATACAGAAAATAGTTAAAGTTAATGCTCCCAAAATATTACAATGCCAAAAAACCTGCCAATTCATATTACATGTTTAACTCAAATAACTACATACTGAATCAAAGAAAAGTCTATCTAATGATCTTCCAGAGTATGGTAGTCTCAACCCTTATCGCCTAACATGCATTTGGCACAGCGACAAGGTATGTGTATAGGCTCTGGTCAAAATAAACATACAATGTGGGGTGGTCAAAATATATATATTTTTTTTAAATCTTTCACACACTCTCTCTCCCTTATCTCTTTCTCTTATCTTGTTCTCTCTCTCCTACCCTCTTGATCTTCCTCTCTTCTTTTTTTTTTCTTCTTTTTTTCTTTTCTTTTCTTTCCTTTATTTTCTTTCCCTTCTCCTTCTCTTTCTTCCTCCTACTATCCCCCTCTCACTCTTTTCCTTACTTTCTCTCTCATTTTCTCCTCCTTTATTTTATCCTTCAACTCCCTCTCTTTTATGTTTCTCTCTTGAAACCTCTCTTCTTCGACTCTCAACAAACCAGAAAACAGGATATGTAAATAAAAATGAAATGTATAACCTACCAAAACCCTTAAGATTCTCTCCCCCCTCCTTTCGTTCTTTCCTCCTCTCTCCTTTCCTGTAGTCTAACTCTCAGCCCCCTTTTTTTTTCTTCCTCTTTTTGTTTTTTTTTTCAGCTCCTCCTCTTTGTATTATCTTCTCTTCTTATCTCTTCTTTTTTTTTTTTTTTTCTTTTTTTTAAAATAAAAAATAAAAAACCAAACTGCCACCTCCTATTGCCCTCTACTCTATGGTTCCATCTTTATCTTAAATTTTTTTTTTAAACCCCTAAGCCACCTCATGCTCTGTGGCTCTCTCCCTCAGATTTTTTTTTTCTGGATATTACAGGTAATGCCAGTAATATCTGTTTGCTGTCTATATTGCTCTCTAGTGTCATCAATCCTTGTCAATGTATGTATCTTTGTCCAAATTTTGAGAATTTGTTAGGCTTGTTTGATTTGGTTCTTATCTTCTCTTTTGGTCTTCGGCACGCAGCATCAATCACGAGTACAAGGCTTGGGATGATCAGAACACTCAATTGGTGACATGCACCAAAAATATAATTCAAGGCAGTACTGTTCCACAAGAGGCTGAAGCAAACAAGGAAGTTGTATTCACATATGATGTTTCTTTCATGGTACCAATTCCTTCAATCCTTTTGTATGATTCCTCTCCTCTGCTATTGCTTGATTCCTGATGTGATTGTGTCATTTCCAGCCCAGTGATATCAAGTGGGCATCTCGTTGGGATACCTATCTCCTTATGAATGATGATCAAATCCACTGGTTCTCCATTATCAATTCTTTGATGATAGTCCTCTTCCTTTCTGGCATGGTGGCTATGATAATGATGAGAACTCTATATAGAGATATTGCCAACTATAACCAATTGGAGACCCAGGATGAAGCACAAGAGGAAACAGGGTGGAAGCTTGTCCATGGAGATGTTTTCAGGTCCCCCGTCAATTCTGGTTTACTCTGTGTTTATGTTGGGACAGGGGTCCAGATCCTTGCAATGACGGTTGTTACAATGATTTTTGCATTACTGGGTTTCCTGTCACCTTCAAACCGAGGGGGGCTCATGACTGCCATGGTTCTCCTGTGGGTTTTCATGGGTTTATTTGCAGGTTACTCCTCAGCCCGCTTGTATAAGATGTTCAAGGGCACAGAATGGAAGAAGAATACATTGAAAACTGCATTCATGTTCCCTGGTATACTTTTCATAGTTTTCTTTGTGTTGAATGCACTTTTATGGGGAGAGCAGTCTTCTGGTGCATTGCCATTTGGTACCATGTTCGCTCTTGTTGTCTTATGGTTTGGCATATCAGTACCATTGGTTTTTGTGGGTAGTTATTTGGGTTTCAAAAAGCCGGCCATTGAGGACCCAGTGAAGACAAACAAGATACCCCGGCAAATACCAGAGCAGGCATGGTACATGAAACCAGTCTTCTCTATACTTATTGGAGGCGTACTTCCCTTTGGAGCAGTCTTTATTGAACTCTTTTTCATCTTGACATCAATATGGTTGAACCAGTTCTACTACATCTTCGGATTTCTATTCATTGTCTTTGTCATACTCCTAATCACTTGTGCTGAGATAACAATAGTGCTCTGCTACTTCCAGTTGTGTAGTGAAGATTACAATTGGTGGTGGAGAGCCTATTTGACTGCTGGGTCCTCTGCTTTCTATCTTTTCCTCTACTCAGTGTTCTACTTCTTTACCAAGTTGGAGATAACAAAGCTGGTATCAGGCATCTTGTACTTTGGGTACATGTTGCTTATGTCCTATGGGTTCTTAGTCTTAACAGGGACAATTGGCTTCTATGCTTGCTTCTGGTTTGTTCGGAAAATATACTCCTCTGTGAAAATCGACTGACAGACAAAACTGTGATGAAGTGGGCTCAGCGGATGCATATCAGTAATCACTGAAAATGAGACTTGTTCAAAGTTGAGGCTTGTCAAAGTTGAGGCTTGGGAGATAAGAGGGGAAGAATGTGCCCTTACCAGAATGGCACATTATGGTCTATCTTGGCCTGAAGAGGTTTCTTCTCATCTCCCCAAACTGTCATTTTGCAGCTGGCACCTTAGGATATTTGCTTGTACCTTTCTGTTCCTTAGCCCTTTTATTTCTTGGTTTATAGCTTTCTTTTTAAATGGTTGTGCACCGTAATTTTTTTGTTGTTAGCTTCTCTTCAAGAAAAGCTTACAAAGCTATTCTCCTGGAAATGATCGGATCTGCTGTTAATATTAATGGTTGTTCATGTCTGAATGTTACCAAGCAACTTGTGAGGGTTTTTTTTTTTTTTTTTTGGTTTCTCTTGGCATACTGGCATTTTTATCTCTCTTCTGATTACTTGTGTTCTACACGAATTAATCCAATAGACTTCTTTTTACCCCAAAAAATAAAAAATGTAGTATAATGAGTCGACTCAGAGACTGTAGCCTGAAGGAGGTCCAGTGAATCTCTCTCTCTCTCTCTCCCCTCTGTGTTCTTTCTTATGTCGTCTTCTGTTTCTTCTCCGTAGTGGTCCCTTTGATGCGGAAAAAGATCGTCTTCAGTCCGTCCAACCGTCCAGTCGTGGACGGACGGACTGGATTGAAAGGATACGCCTCCCCATATATTGATATACGTGTTAATCCAGTCCGTCAGTCCACGACTGGATGGACCGGAGACGATCCAAGTCCGATGAAGGAAATAAGTCTTCTATAAAGAGGAAAGACCCCTTCTGGGAAGTGGGACCCACCACTGAACGGTCACGAAGATAGTAGAGTGGACCGAATTCAAAATCCCTTCACTATTCTTGGGACTTGGTTTCTATTTTAGTCTTTGCTGATGCACTACCAGTCTCCCTTATTTTCTTCCCTGTCGAATGTGGCCGACCCTCCTAAATGACCAAATTCTCCTTCTATCTTTACTACATTAAAAGAAAAAAAAAAACAATTTCTTCCTGCCCAAGTTATGGATCCACATCTTTTTCTTTCAGAGGTTTGGGAGTAAGGGTGGTAATTCGGTTAGATAGTCGACATCTGGAGCTCAGATAAATCCAAACTTTTCAAGTCAAGCCGACAAGAAAGTGTCAACTAAGATGGAAGATTCGATTTCACTCAAGTCTTAGGTATCGATTATCCGACAAACCCTCGTCTTGAACCTTTGATTTGAATACCCCAAGTTATAAGGGAAAATGAGTCCAAGGGTAACATAGTAAATTCAGGATCCGATATAGACAGGAAAGGAAATCAATCAATTCTCGAGGCAGCTTTAATTTCCCAAAACAACCAACCGACAACTCGCCTGGGACCTCTTCTACGTTGGTTATACATATATAAATACATACAAATTCCCGCCAATTCTGCCAAATTGACGGACAAATGCCTGCCACATTGCCACGTGGCTTCATCTACCCTATTCGTCCTACGTGTCATATCCTACCTGCCACCCTGGCACACACCTCCCTATCCTATATATATATATTACGCTCCCCTAGCTCCTTTACTTCCTCACTCCCTACTGTCGTTTCCGTCTCTCTCTCTTTCCGATTTCCTCTTCCCGATTGCCGAATCCCCACCCATTTTTTGCTTTCTTCCTTGGAAAGAAAGACAAAAAAAGGAAGAAGATGAAAGAGGTCCGGAAACGGCGTGAGTCTGAAGATGTCTTCGAAGTCGTCGGAAAACGACCAAGAACGCCTGAGGCAGAGGACCAGGACGAAGAGGAGCTCTTGTTGGCTGGATTTTCCGTGAAAGAAGAGACATTGATGCAGGTGATGAAGGTGCTGGAGGAAGAGATAAGCTGCTCTGCTAATCCTTCGTCGTCAGTGATGTTCTCGCCGTCATCGTCGTTTGTGACGATTAATGGTAACGAAGAGAGCTGCGGGCCCTCTTTCTCTGATTCGGCATCGACCGTGATGGCGAGTATCGACATGGGTGGTATTAGCATTTCATATTTCATGAGCTCTACCAATGTTGACGGACCTCTGGATTTACCAGCGGCGGCAAAAGAGGAAGAACATGGCTTTCCGGAAATCGGAAAATTTTCTGTTTCTGGTGTTTCGGGCGTAGGGATCAACGGCAGCAGCTGTGAGTTCGAGGTTGGGGAGAGTGAGGACGAATGGTTGGCTCGTGTACTCAATGGATCTCCTCTTGAATTTGAGGAGTAGATTAGACATGAGTGAGGTTGGGTTTTTGGTTTTGTGAATATAGAGCATAGACTCTGTAGAGAGAAGAGAAAGAGTTATAGAAGAAGAAGAAGAAGAAGAAGAAGAAGAAGAAGAAGAAGAGGGTCTTCTCTATTCTTCCTATTGGGTCTTATTGGGTCTTGTGTAGTTGATTGTCTTCCTTTCTTCTTCTTCTTCTTCTTTTTTTATTTTCTTAATCCTTGTTGATACATGTGAAGTGGACAGAAATTAATGATACAATGGTTAGTGCTTTTCTTGCTTCTTTTATCTCATCTGCAGTTTTTGCCTTCCTCTTTCCCCATTTATATATATTATATATTGAGAGAGAGAACTCTCATCAATATATAGAACTCTCAAAGTTTGCAAGTAGTGCAGGTTTTGGAATTGGGTTTCTAGTTTCTTATCATTGTTTATAGAAATCTTCTTCTGCGGCAGGTGCACCTGTCAAGTGCTGGATTTCAATTGATACATATATCGATGTATTGATATGAGTGCCGATTAAGTTGAAGCTCTTACATTCTGGCTGAAATCCTCCAACAGCGAAGAGGATTTCAATCTCCTTATCGAGGAGTAAAATATGATTAAGAGTTTTCATTTTCAAATCCTCTGAATCGTCGCAATTTTTTTTTTTTGCTTTTTATTTTCTTAAAAAAAAAATAATATTTTTTATTATAATAATACACCCCCAAAACCAAAAAAAAAATACTTGTTTAATTTTAAAGTTGTTGAATGTAATTTTTGAAAATACATGGTAATGTTTTTTATTTAACGAATTCTCTGAGAGAGATCTGCTTAATTTTCCTTAATTTCTATAAGAAATTTACATGATTATCAACCTTGTATTGGATTTCAGTTTACAAAACTACACCCTGAATGTTTACTTTTAACAAAAAAACACACAAAACAAGTTTGGGTATTGCAAACTTACCCAAAAAAAATAAAATAAAGTTTGGGTAATATTATAAAACTGCCCAATTGTAGAAAATATTGAAATGCTTGAGAGGATGGTTCTTACGGCTAATATAGATCCAATACCTAGATTTAGCGATTCAAATCCTCTCATACTCCACATGTCGACGTGATGTGTATGCAGTGGATGACGGTCACTGGATTTTCTCATGCCAGCATGAGAGGATTTTTATCCCTAGATTTAAAACCTTACTCGAGAAGAATAGAATGAGAAAAATGGATGGCATGTGATAAGGTAAGGGATGAGTGAGTTGGTTTAGTTATCACATTCCTTAATTCACATCAAATTCATTGATTGACAGCCACCACTGCAGTACAAAGGTTGCCCATGTTTTGTTGAAGGTAACCCATGTTTTGTGCATGGGCTGGCTGCAAATTTCAAAAACTTTTACCATAATTTTATGTTCTCTTTCATTTCATATTTCATTTTTTATGAGAATTTTATTGTTAATTTACCAAAGACCCTATCGAGGAAAAAAGATATTCTCCTATCGCCCAGTCTCCCAAGCATTCATCGGATGGATTGGGATGCATTAGGATTGCATTGGCATACATGCCGAGTATCCCAGCCTATCTATTGGATTGCTGGCACGATCAGACAACAAGAGAGGATCTAGGTCCCTGTTGGAGAAGTGGCAAGTTTGAGGAGAGAAGAGAAGAGCGAATAAACCTGGTATGAGAGACAGAAGGATTTGTAAGATTTACAACTTAACACTTTACAAGCCTTGCGGTGGTAGGGGAGCCTCATGGGTACGTTATTTATAATTAACATTTTACACCCGTTGGGAAGTAAGGAAGGGGAGGGACTTTCCAAGTAAAGGTGTCAAAAATGGTATCTAAACCATACCATTTATATCGAAATCGTATTATACCATTTATGTTCAAATCGGTTAATTAAGGGTATGTTAATGGCAAGCAACTTGGTACCGTTTATTAACAGTACCGTCGGTATTACTCCAATACCTTCCTATACCAAACTGGAACCATACTATTATACCGAAATCGTACTGTTCGACACCCCTACCTCCATGTCCGAACTTTAAGTACTATAAAGGCTCCAAAATGAACCCAAATCCGGTATTGGATTTGGACTGAGGTTAGGCCTCATGTTACCATCTATTGGGGTTAGTTGAGGTCCTACTGCCCTAGTTATGGATTCGGCCAAGATGACAAAAGTGAAATGGAGACAACCCGTTCCATCTTTGATGGCTTCTTCCCCAATCAAGGTTTGAGGAATTGGGATAGGATCGGCCAAATCAGCTTATTCAAATCGAATTGGCACTGTTTATCTCTCTCTTTCTTGAAATTCAAGCCCCCTTTTCTCTCTCCTCTAAGTGATCGGTTACCAATCTTTTTTATATTCTTATTTTCTCAGTTAGTGATCCTCCTCCTTAAAATTAAATGAGAGAAGATCTCTTCTAGTTTATCTTTTTAGCTTTTTGGGCTGGTCTTCTTGCTGCATCCAGCAGAAAAATTCCTGCTCCCCAATTTCATGTACATCAATTTGGAATCTACTCCTTCCCCAATGGATTACAAATCCCATATTAGATTCTAGTATTTTTGGGCCGGTCTTTCAGCAAGACAGGCTACAATCTGCTTGCTGCCCAGTTTCACGTGCATCAATATGGAATTTGTTTCTTCTCCGAAGAATTCACAAATTCCCATTAGGTTTTAGTATTTTTGGAACAGTCTTTCAGCAGGAACGAACTACGAACTACACGGCCTACGGAAAAAACATTTTATCTAGTTTCATATGCATCGTTGTAGAATCTGCTCCTTCTCCAATGGATTCACAAATTCCCCATTAAGTTTAATATATATTTTTTTCAAATAATTTTTTTAATTAAAATGAGATTCCAATATAAATGTGAAATCGATTGCTGCTGCCTGATTTGCAGGAAATTTTTATCTTTACTAAGCTCAAAAGGCAACAAATTCCCATCACTGATCTTAGGCTACTTTTGCTGCTAACTAAATTAAATCTAATCAGATAGCGATAGGAGCATTCCTCAGCTTTTTTTTTTTTTGCTTTTTTTTTATTTTTTTTATTTATTTTTTATTTTTTTCCCATATAATCTGTTTCTATAATAATCCAAAGATCCAAATCCATTCATTATCATCATTATTGTTATTATTACTATCTCCATCATTATTGGTTCTTTTCTCCTCTTTTTGCTTTATTTTTTTAATTTTTTTGACTGCTGTTACCTTTACCTCAAATCATCAAATTTCTGTTAAGATATTATTAGCCTACATACCTAACAAAACAATCACAGACTCACATCATCACGTGGGGATGTTTGGTGGGTCCATTACATCTTGGTCGGATTTTCACTTTTATTACAAATGTTTGATGAGACCCAATTCAACTATATGGCTGCTTTCGGTTGGTTTCATAAGGGGGTTGTTCACTACAAGTTATCAGCGTTGTTTTAGATTAAACGGCAATAAAATAAGTCGATGTTCAATCTCATCAACGGGTTTTCAGTCCTTTAGGAACGAAATAGTGTTCATGTCCAAAGGTGAACAAAGCTTCTAGAGTTCGCCGTTTTTCTCAGGCCCGAGATGGGCTTATGCTGCTCGCCTTTGTTTGATATGTTCATTCAGTACCAATATAAAATCTACACAAAAGTGGAAGGAAGTCCAACAATAGGCGAAACTTCTTTTTTGAAATAGATTTGATTTGATTATGGATTCCCCTGTCAACTCGGCAACTACTCCTCCAGTTGATGAACAACGGTAGTTTGCGTATTCTATTTTATTTTATAGCTTTGGATCGCACAATCATTTCTCTCTTTTTACTACGGCTTTCTTTCCTTGGTGTTATTGGTCAAGCGAAAGAAAAAACTGAAATATGGCTCAAAAAGAGCGTATGCCAACTGCTCACCCTCATAAATTAAATAAGATTGTTACACTCATTACATTCCCTCTCATTGACATTCCCAGTGAATCTCAGTCAGAACCAAATTTGATTTTAATGGAAATGAGGGTTCTTTTTTTTATAACATTCATGCATATGATCTAAGGTTTTGAATTTTGAACTGAAATTGATTATTAATTTTGGTTTTAAAAATTGGAACCGAATAATAATCTATTAATTAGTTAATTTTAAACTAATTAAAACATATTAAAAACTCGATTTTGATTATATCCATCACATCTTGAATTGAATTGAAATCAAAACTAAAACCAATTAACATAGTACATTAAGAAATGATTTTTCGGCCAACTTGAGAGGTCTTTCAATGACGTGTAAAACGATATGACCCTAGTATACTTCAGAAACAGACTATTCAAGTTCCTGCTTTCGATAAATCTTCTTCGCACTAAAAAAAAAAAAAAAAGAGAGGGTTTATGAGTTAAGTGGGAGATTGTGAGAAAGAATCCTCATTTATGAAAAAAAATTTCTAAAAAAAAAAAAAAAATACTCGAAAGATGATATGGCGCATTATTAGGAAGGATACATTGGCCTTTGACTTTAGCCCATATTAAAAGGCCTTATGACTTAAGTTTTATTAATTAATTAATATTCTCCTCTATTTCCTAACTCCCAACTCCATTACATAATTTAATTATCAAAAAATAAATAAATAAATAATCACATTAATTTAATTCCTGTTGGCATATGTATCTAGTACATAATAAAATGTTCTTATAACAAATTGATTGCAACTAACCCAGTTGACTAGCTGACTTGATTCACCACTTACGAAACATAAAATTTTAAAATCACAAGAGTAACAGTAAATAATTACTTTTATTCACAATGTTGGTTATTTTTTTGAAATGTCACATTACATTAATCAGTCACATGTTCATTTTGATCGTTGGACAAAGAGAAGATGGTTTGAATTAACCAGTTGTCAAACTTTAAGATGTAATTTAATAAAAAACATCATTTATATGTTTATACATGTGTACCAATACTCTAAACATAACTTTGCAATTGTTCAAGTATCATACCAGATCAAACCGATATGGAAAAAAAAAAAAAATCAAAACCAGACTGACTCGACAGTTCTGACATCCCATTTAAGGCTAGTTCCAGCTCACATGGGCCAGATCCATAACCCCAAGTGTTTGTCCGGACTGGGGCAAGGTTGACTCTTATCTGCAAAATTTCCAATTTTCAAATCTTACTATTGTCTTGGTAGCTGGTTCACTGAGATTTTAAGGGGAGAGAAGAAGAATGTGAAAGAAAAATAGACATTGGCAACTCTAAGGGGATAGCTCAATTGATAAAAGACCATCACCTCAAAATGAAGAGGTCATGATTTCAATTTTTCTTAGGACTCTATCTATTCAAAAAAAAAAAAAAAAATACACATTGGTAGCATGTATTTTTTTTTCCTTTAACATAAATAAATAGGTCGGTGGAGAGCTTGGTTTGAGGAACGGAAATTAGATTATAGATTTCTTCTGATTCAGAGCGAAAACGACTAATTCGATTCTAATTTATTTCAATTCATTCTATCAATTCTGATAAGTTTTCAGGGTTTAAACAATTCTGACACGTTTCGATCAATTTTAGTGAAAATCGAAACAAAAATGACAGATGTTGATTCAGTTTTCGATTCCACTCACTTAAACCATGGCCAAGAGACCAGCTTGAGGGAGTGAAAATGTAGATTTTGTGGTAAAATGATCCATGGGACAATATATGACCAAAGGGAAAGCACCATTTTGTATTAGAAAAAGGAAAAACCTTGCTTGAAATGATTTCAAAGAGATTGGCTACATTGATGAAAATATAATCTTTTGTAAAGCAAGATTTGTAGGTCAACAAATTCTATATTGAAAATATATTTTCACTTGTTTGGATTGGTGGATGTAATGCAAATTTTTTTGTGGGTTTCAAATGTTTTCATTATTGTTAATATTTTACTTTAGATAAATATTTATTTATTTCATTAACATTATATTTCAGAATGAATTCATCGATATCATCTCATATTTCATTTCACTTTGTTCAACAAAAAGTAGGAAAATGATTGAACATGTCCTTCTATTTTTTTACCTAATCATGTGGGTTCCCTGTATATGTTTTGTGAGATATTTCCTCTTGTCCGTCCGTTGACTTGGCATGAGAGATGTCAATATGAAACATGTCGATCCCTTTTCCCTCGCATAATTCTTTGTTTTGCCCTAATACTTCATAAGTCCATACAAAGTTAATTTCAAACCTTGTATTGGTCATGTTTAAAATAGATTTAATTCGGATTGAATCAATGTATGTATCAAATGGGAAGTTGACGTATGATCAATATCATATATAATAATATTAAAATAGAATCCTATCAAGATCAGGTCCAAAACTGTTAGGAATTGACTGATGTAGTAGTCATGGATGAAAGAGTAAGAGAAAATTGAAGAAGGTGATTCCCTAAACCGTATTCTCTGATCATAGGACACTCTAATTTGACTGTAATAGAATCCAAGAAAAGGAGTGAATCGTCTTTATTCGAGAAAAATAATAAAATAAACATGAACAGATCACTTCCCTTCATTAAAGAACAAACAACGCAACCACACAACACTCATCGCTTCTCTCCCCACTTATAAATCCCCTGTTTTTCTCTATAGTTAAAATCCAATCAAACATAACACCACACTCTGCTTGCCCTCCTTGTGTTACCCTCTTGTCTCTGCTCGCTCTCTCTCTCTGTCTTTCTTTCACTGTGTGTTTTTGAAATCAGTAACCATGGGAGCCAAAAAACCTAGAATCGTGATCATAGGAGCAGGAATGGCGGGTCTTACAGCTGCTCATAAGCTCTATAGTACAACCGCTGCAACAGAGCTCTTCGAGCTCTACGTGGTGGAGGGAGGAGACAGGATTGGTGGGAGAATTTACTCGTCGGAGTTTGGTGGTGACCGAATTGAGATGGGCGCCACCTGGATCCATGGCATCGGTGGAAGTCCAATTCACAAGATTGCTCAAGAAATCCATGCGTTGGAGTCGGAGCAGCCATGGGAGCGAATGGATGGGTTCGCTGAAGACCCAATAACCGTTGCCGAAGGTGGGTTTCAGCTCCAACCCTCCACCATCGAACCCATTACAGCTCTTTACCGGAATATGATGGAGTTCGCTCAGGGGAAGCTGATAGAAGCAGAAGCTTCTGACAGTAGCAGCAATGGCGAAGTCGATGTCGATTACAATTCAATCGCAGCTCAGGCTCTTAAAATGGCCTCCGATAAGAAGGGTCTCAGCATTGGTTCTTTCCTTCGACGGGCCCTCGAAACTTACTGGATTTCCGTGAAACGGAAAGACGATGTCAAAGAGTACGGCAGTTGGAGCACGAAAATGCTCCAAGAAGCGATCTTTGCGATGCACGAGAACACGGAGAGGACTTATACTTCAGCAGGGGATCTCTCAACCCTGGATTTCAATGCCGAGAGCGAGTACCGTGAGTTCCCAGGTGAGCAGATCACCATTGCCAAGGGATATTTGAGCATTGTGGAGTCTTTAGCTTCTGTACTTCCCACGGGTCTGATCCAACTGGGTAGAAAGGTGAAGAGGATCGAGTGGCAGCCCGAAGGTGTTGAGAGGTCGTTGGAGATGGAGATTAAAGGGGATTGCAGTAGCAGTAGGCCTGTGAAGCTCTGTTTCGATGATGGTTCAGAAATGGTGGCTGATCATGTCATAGTGACAGTGTCGTTGGGGGTTCTCAAGGCTGGGATTCGGGAAGTGTCAGGTATGTTCAGCCCTCCACTCCCCTCTTTCAAGACCGAAGCGATTTCGAGGCTGGGTTTTGGCGTCGTCAACAAGCTGTTTCTGCAATTGGATCGAGAAAGCGAGAACCTTGAACCGTTTCCCTTCTTGGAAATGGTGTTCCACCAGCCCGATTTGGACTCAGGACACCAGAGGATCCCCTGGTGGATTCGGAAGACAGCTTCACTCTGTCCAATCTACAAGAACTCTAGTGTCGTCCTCTCTTGGTTTGCTGGGGAAGAAGCTCTGGAGCTGGAGTCACTCAAAGACGAACAGATTGTAAACGGAGTCTCCACGACGGTATCTAGTTTCATATCTGATTCTGAGGAGATGAAGTTCACCAGGGTTCTAAGGAGCCAATGGGGAAGCAATCCATTGTTTCTGGGTTCTTACAGTTACGTAGCAGTAGGGTCGAGTGGTGTTGATTTGGATTTAATGGCGGAACCATTGCCAAACAGTAGCTACAGTGAATGTGTTGAAGGAGCTTCTTCTCCACCTCTTCAAATTCTATTTGCAGGGGAAGCTACACATAGAACACACTATTCTACTACTCATGGAGCGTATTTCAGTGGTTTAAGGGAAGCTAGTAGACTCCTCCAACATTATCGCTGTGGTGGAGGGTTTTCAGAGATCTTTGCACCATTAGAACAGTAGAATTCTAAAAGAGTGATGGATTGGGTATAATTTTTATTTTATTTTTTTTTTAAATTAAAGATGTATTGAATGTATTAAATTAAAGAACCTTCTTTTCGTTTTTATTTCTAGATTTTGGGGTTAAATTTCTTTTCCTTTCTTTTATTAGATGCTTTTGTTTGAGAATTTCTTTTCTGATCTTATCTTATGATCTTCAAAGCTAACTTTGTTGAGGTCATGTTTGCATTTGTATATTGGAAAGAAGAAATAAAGCAAAAGAAAGAGCTTTCTATCTCAATCTCATGATCTGGAGTACAGGATCCGATAAACACGGTCCTTTTCACCTTGAGGCTTAGGACTTCTTCCTTTTCCTTTCCACTACTTGTCTGCAACTACTACTCTACACAGGGACACGACGGCCTATGAAATGAACAACGGTTTCAGAGTGAAGCCAACGTAATTGAATCTTGGGTCTTTTTGTTTTAGGGATCCCTTTGTTTTAAACTTGGGTGGTGCAGAATGAAAGATCAATAAAGGGTAGCCATGGACACTCCACGACGAAAGATACAGATCACATGCCTGCCCTTAAATCTTAAATGACCACCATATCTCCTTTGTAGCAGTAACCCTGTTCAAATTCTAATAATATTCTATAGGCTGCCAGTTTGTTTGGGTAGAAATATTATGTGGGAAAAAGAAGTATATGCTGCCCGCATGTATTTCTAACTCTATCTCTTGCTTCCTTGAAATCTGAAAACTCTCTCTCTTTCAAATGACCGGTATTAATTCTTGTAGTCTAATCTTCTTGCTAGCATACAAGATTCCAATATGCCCCTCCCTAGATTGTGAGGGTAAGATTGTGTACATTCTGCCCTTCTCCAGAGATGCACTGGACGCCCTTTATATAAGATTCAATATGCCCTACTAGCTTATAAATCCTCCTCCCCCATATATCATATATAGTGAATAGTGATGTTTTCTAAAAGTACTAAAACTGGTGGTCTCTCTCTCTCTCTCCTCCAAACTCTCTCCTCAACACCCACCAAACAGGGTAGAAATATCATATAGAGTGACTGGTGATGTTTTTTAAAGGTACTAAGACTAGTGGACTACCTCTCTCCAAACCCTCTTCTCAACCCACCACAGGGTAGAAATATCATATATGGTGACTAGTGATGTTTTTTAAAGGTACTAGGCCTGATGGATTCTCTCTTAGTGATGTATGTAAAGGTACTAAGACTGATGGTCTCTCTCTCTCAAAGAATCCCTTTAATCCTGAACCCCACCAAACAGGGTTGAATGGTGGGCTGGTGGACTGGTGAACTGTTGATGTAATTACTGCATCTCAAAGTATGATGTGGGCTGGGGTTCTTTGTAGGGAGGAAAATGACTAGTCAAGATCAAAGGGAGGTAGTCATCAATAAAGATCAAAGGTAGCTAGCTAGTCATCAATAAAGATCAAAGGGAGCTAGCTATTAAAATCAAAAGAACGGAGACTCATATTTTTTTTTTTTTTTGGGGTAAAAGAAGAACGGAGACTCTATTATTTGTTTAGTTTTGGCACATTACATACCACCTCCCCAAGAACAGAGGAGTGGAACCCACTGAGTTGTCCTTTTCAACATCTTCTTTCCTCTGCAGTTTCCGTGGCTATTCGATCCAATCAATTCTTTTTTCTTGATTTTGTGTATAAAGGGAAAACAATCTGGCACCACGTCCTTTTCTGATTCAGCAATCTGACATAAAAAAACAAATGAGATATCTCTCTCACAGCTTTCCTGATTTACTAGTAATACTCTCCTCCCCAGCATGATATTCTCTTTTTGGGAAGAAGCTCCCTGCTTTACGAGTAATAAATACTCTCCCCCCCAACATGATATTGACTTTTTGGGAAGAAGATGGAGAAGGGGTTAAAGGTGTTAATGATTTATCCAACATGATTATTGCATTAGCTATCAAAAACATATTGATGAGCTTGGCTTAAATAGTCCAAGTTACACTGATTGGATTATTAATCAACGGGTACCCACTGTTTGCCTAGTGTCACTGATCAGAATGATTTAAGTTCTAATCATCTGAAAAGAAAGTAAATTTAAAGGGTAAGTACGAACCACCATAGCCATTATCATCGTCATCATCTTCATCTCTACCTCAATATGGTCCACAGATGAGTCTCACTCAAAAGAATAATTAGGGGCTCCTTGAGCAGTAGAGTTTCATTCCTCAAGTGCTTGTAGGATGACAGCCCTTTTTAGGTTCTAAGCACCTCTCATCCTCCAGTAAATCCTCAGTTTACAGTGTTTAAAGAGATATGAAAAGGACTGTACGAGATCAAGGATGCTTAGAACTAGTAAATATATCCAAGCTAAGAAGATTAAAATCAAAGCATGGAAGCTATAAAACTTTGGCTGGATCTCAGGACCCATTTAACAATGATGAGATTTGATCTTTTGGGGACTTTTTTCTCTGTATACCTCACCACCAAAAGCAACAAAGGTGAACTTGGGTCTTGGGGCAAGAGATGATTTAGCTCCTATATCTAATGGGTATCTAACACTACTTTTAGAATTTAAAAGAAGAGTGGTGGAATAAGAACTAAGGAAAGCCAACCAATAATACTGCACGTTCCCCTATGTTCCTTGTGTTGATATCAGGTATGAAGGTGAAGGGAGGGAGGGAATCTAGGGTTTTCTCCTTCATATATACACTACTATGTAGGTAGTAGGTATGGCCTTCCTATGTGTCCCACAGATGCACATGGTTTTAGTGTCTCCAGATGGCCGATCTGTATTGGTATCGGTGGTAATCGATGTAGATACCTAACTGATAGAGGAACAGAGGACTGAATCAGATGGAAACTAATATCTGACTGATACTGGTCACTACTGTCTAATACGTGGCCAATACCTGATTGATACTAAAAAAATATACCACATCAGCACAATAACCGACACCTGATCAACACTCACCTATACCTTTTCCAATATGTGAACTAAAACCATGGTCCTACACTATTCCCTCTTTGTGTATCTTCAAACTTTTCCATGGTCTGCTTTGATTGACTTGATTCAGTGGTCGGTCGTCCTCTGAGCCTTGGATTTTGGAACTGCCCACCCTAAATCACCCCCAAAAACCCTATCCTCACTATGCAACAAAGGTGTACAATTTATCATTCATTCATGATAGCCTACAGATTACCCAAAATCCCTCTTTCTCGTATCAAGCCTTTTATCCTTTTTACCAGTCAAAAAGAAACTATCAGTAACAAGGTTGAAAATCTTGGGGGGTGGGGTTGGATCTTGGATACACCAAAAGGTTAGTTTAGTTTTTTGTTTGGGAGTTGTAGTAACTTTGTAGCGTCGGAGCATATGGTGGTGGTTTGATGGACAGCTTTGCCTTTCCACTAACATTGAGTGACTGGAGAGGACTGAGAGGGACGGAGAGGTCCGTTTGTTTGCACTTTAAATTGTAATCAAAGGTTAGGTTCCTACAATTGTCCTCGTTCGGTCATTTTAAATGTTCGTACCCATTGCACGAGACTGTTTCTAGATTTGAATCCATGACCACCAGGTCACAAATGGAGCAACTTTACTGTCGCACTAAGGCTTTCCTTCTCTCATCCTCCTTCCCTTAATAATAATTGGTAGGGATGGCAATGAGGACACAAGGATAGATCATAGATTTAAAACCCTCCCTCACTTTACCTTCTTATTTCTTGTTCAACCTTTTAAGCTTCAGCTGAGTCTCAATCGAGAGCCTCTTGAAGGTGCCTTGCTTGCCCAGCAGTTAGGAGCTTGGACTTTGGTAGTCAGATCTTGGGATTGAATTTCACGTTCACCCCTCTTCTAGTTTTTCAACCACGTACTTCACCAAAAGAATAATAAAGGGAAAAAAAAACAAGTGGAGAAATCAGCATCAGCTTTTGCCATGTCAAAAGGTGGATCCGAATTGTATCCTCCTTGTACTTTAGAGAGGAGGGAGACGCCCCCGTCAGATGGTCGACACGTGGTTTTCGCAAAAATCTGAGCCCCACGTTTTAGCCGACACCCCCTGTCGGTTGAGTGACAGCTCGGATGTGGGGCTCGGATTTTCCCAAGAGCCACGTGTTGACCATCCAACGGGGGCGTCTCCCTCCTCCCTGTACTCAGGGAGGAGACGATTTGAATCCGTCAAAAGATAATGTGACTGTATGGATGTCTAGGATATTTCCGACAGTCTTCCCTTTTTTTTTTTTTTTTAGAAAGTATATGTGGATGATCATCAAAAGAAGGCTGAACATGGGATTTTGATCCTAAGACTTTGTGACAATAATTCAATGTCCGTCCGGCAAGTATTACTTTCTCTATATTTTTTTGCTACATGAGTAACTCCGTTTAGAGTCTTAGTCTGAAACAAGATATGTAAGAAAGGAACCTTGGGGTTTACCTGTTCAAAACACTACAACTCTATTCAATTTGTCATGTGGCAGACAATATACCTGTATAAAATACCCTGTACATTCCTAGACTAGAAACAATAAAAGTCAGTAACACTGTCTTAGAAATAAAATTCTTCCAAAAAAATATGTCATCCACTTTGTAAACAAATAATTTACTAGTAATACAAACAATCACTAATCAAGAAACAACCTCTCCGAACACGGATGTAAGGCTGCGTACATTTGCCCCTCCCTAGTCCTTATAGTGGCAGGAGCAACGTTAGATGTTGTTCCATTGCAAACTGATGGTCATGGGTTCGAATAAGAAAATGGCTTACAAAGCGAGGACAAGGCTGTGAACATCTGTCCCTCCCCGGCCAGACCCCATAGTGGCGTAGCCTGGAGGGACCCCCACATTTTTTCAGGAAAATCAAGTCCCTCTCCCGGGTCCCCCCCCCCCGGCCCCCTTGGGGTTAGGGGGGGGGGGGGGGGGGGGGGGGGGGGGGGGAAAAAAGAGAGAAAGGGGGGGGGGAGGGGGGGGGGGAGGTTTTTGGGTTTTAGAGAGGGGGGGGGGGGATTTTTCAATAATGTCACTTTCTTGTCATCAAGTACCCCTCAATTCATGGATGTTATCTTTAGATGGGTTATACTTGGACATAGAGTGCAGAAAAATTTAACAGAACAAACAAATTTTGGTATGGATATTTTTAACCTAGGTTTAATAGAAATAGGTGTGTACAGTTGCGATTGACATTACAGAGAGAAGATGCCGTCTGGATTCTCAAGAGATTTGCTTTTAAGATGACTAAACGTTTTGGAAAGTACAGGGGGCCAAAAAAAGGTGAAGAAATGAACTTGATGAGGTCATTCACATTTTAAAAAGATTAAAAAGAAGGCTAAAGGATCGCTGTCAAACGTCATGAAACCGATTTATCAGATAGAAAGATCCAAAGGGTCAGAGTATGGGAGACAACCTGAAAGATCCACATGCATAGTTCTTAGTCAGCTTCAGACCATACCCCACCTCCAAATAAACAAGGCTTGAAAAGTGGCCGTTTTAACCAATATTTGGCTAAAACTTCCTACGCAGGAAGGGGATGAACTGAGAATTATGTAAACCTCAGAGGATTTCCAACTTAGCTGCTGAATGTCTAATCACAAGAAAACTCCCCTAAAACTTAGGATGTTTATCAGAAGAAATCATCATCAAGAACGAAGTAACAATAACGGATTGATGTTTAGATATCCAATATTTGATTTGTATTATCAATCAGAAGCAAAGAAATGACTTCTGGAGTTTGCATTTGAAATACCATGGTAGGTTTGCAATGCTAATATGTGTTTTAGTTGTATCAATCATTAGCAAAGGGGTCAAATTTCTGTACATGGAATAGTGATATACAGTGTTTCAGATTATTGTAGTGACCTATTCTTTTCTCCAAAATGAAAAATCTAGGCTGTTACAGAGGATTAGCTGAGTAGGCAAGCCCAATATCAATGGAAAAGAAAATAGAAGGGGTAAGTCTGATCTAACAGAGCAATGCAGCCAAAAAATCCTACACCCTGCAAAACTTCGAGTGTCAAATATACATACTGCTCAACAAGAAGAACCAGGGTATATAGCAGCATCAGTCAGCCAAATGAACATGGCCACTTAACTTGTGCATGACCTCAGTTTTCCATTTCTTTGCCTGCAAAGGTGTGGAAATGCAGTTTAGTGCAAATCAGCACCCATACGCAATTCACTTGGATATTTACACGTCGATGACCTACCAGAAAGCATCCTTCTTTTCTTGTGCTAGCAACTCCTCAAATGAGATATCTGCAGATTCCGTGACTGTGCTTTCTACAAGCTGATCGGAACCATCCTTCAACTCCACGCGAGAACCAATTTCAAGCATCTGGAGGAGTGAGGGAGAGGGAGTTAAAACTCACAGTCAAAAGTACAATTTCATAAAACTTTAGTGAGACTGGATTATGAGTAGTTAGCATAATCCACAAACAGCAGCATCCTACAAACAGGATAAATAATCCAACACTTGGTCAAGGTTTTAAACTCTCATGACAAGATTTTGCACCAGCTGAACAACCAAACAAATCCATAAGACTTGCAGTATTACTTTCTTGTATGCTGGTGAGAGCTTAAGCTGTTGTTGCAGCCGATTATAGACAACTGCATCCTCCTCTAATCTCTTTTGTTCCGCCTCTAACTTGTAGACCTATGACAGCACACATAATAAGCCAATTTGAAGGTCACACCAAGAGCAAGTCCAATGAAAGCTACTTGCATCCTCATGGTAGGAGGTCAGGTACAGAGTACACCAACCTGCTGACAAAGACGATCAAATGAAGACCTGTCTGCCTTGAATAGTAGAGCCTTTGTTATTGTAAATTTGCGTTGAATAATCTCAGACCTGTAAGGAAACAAGAAGAGGTCAAAATTTATCTAGAATTCAAAATAATAAAATCAAGGAAAAATGATTTAAAAGAAAGTGTATTAAAGCTTCAATAATGAAATTGAATTACACACTTGTGCTGTAACTCATTCCTGGCTTCAATCAAGCAATTCGCAAAGTGGCAAACCTACACAATTAGTCATCAGTTAAATTAATATTTTTATGGTGTATTCAAGTCACACCTGTTATCTACTAAAAAAAGAAAAAGAAAAATAAAAATAAATATACTGACAATGTTCCTAACATTTTAAGATTCACATACCCAATGAATAGAATTTCAATCTTCCCTTAAATCAAACCAAACAAGTTATTCCACTAAAATTACATGTTCAGTAATTCTCAATATACTTGCAACATAGGCTCCCAAACTGACATGCTCCTAAGCAATAAGAGGGCAACCCAAAGAAAAAGAGGAAGCGAGGAACTAAACCACTAAAAGGGAAATTCTTCCAGATATATGTTTTAGGTTACTAGGTGGAGTCAAATGAACACTCCTTAGATTTGTAAGATCAATCAACAACCATCAAGAGCAGGATTTTCAAGGCATTGCCTAGGCATCCAGGAGCCTTGAAAAATAGGCCGCCTTGGGAGCCTAGGCAGGCGCCTTGGTTGCCTGAGGTGTCCGTCAGCCCTCCAACACCTTGGAACCCCTTGTGGACGTGACAACCTTGATCAAGAGAGAGAACCCCTCGCCTCATTATATGTGAAATCTTCAGAAATCTCCAAGCCATTTTGACTAATAATGACTCTATTCAACATAGTTTTAGAAGGATCCATATGCTCTACAAATATAGATAAGGAAAACATTTCCTACATGGCCCATCTATTTGGAAGCCTTTCCTTAACGGCCCAAATATCTTCCACGAGGCATCTTTATTGGTGCTCGTTCATGGCATTGTTTTCCAAGTCGTAATCTATATGGAAAAATTTCAGCTGGACCTCATCTTCAATGAGAAGATATAAAATTTTGAATTTTGTTTGAGAAAATTCAACTTTGGCAATCTTGGTGTAACTGTTCAGAGTGCCACGGTAAAAGCCCTAACATGGTGGGCCATGGGGAGGTCAGACCTGAGACTTGACATGTGGCTTTTCCAAGGTAGGGGCTTCCCATCAAACAGTTGGTTTAGTACCCAAAGAGATCCAACAATCAGTTTGACTAGAGGTGCCCTCCAGGCTCCATGTGGGTTGAAAGGGCAACAGTGGGACATGTAAATGATTATTATTATTATTATTTTGGATGGTTGTAAATGAATATTTTAACTAAAGAGAATACATAATTGACTTAGATTAGAACAAAATTCTAAGTTACACGTCAGTTAAGTTACACGTCAGTCGATTGAGTTCTTGAATGCAAGTCTGCAGCAGAAATGGTGGCAATGACAACCTGATCACCTACAGCACTGCAAAGAAATCACCCTGCTATGTATCACAGTCATTATCTGAACAATCTCTTGCTACCAATATCCCCAAACTATTACAGAAACACAGGCACGGATCCATACACAAGCATCTAAGTAAAACTGATACAGTAATCCACTAATTCCCAACAAATACTATTTTGACCACTACATCCAATCAGTGCAAAATAAATTAGAAGAACCACAAAATTACAACCATTTCCTTAGAGAGAGAAAGAGAGAGAAGTCGTCATTTAAACATATAAATATTCATAAATTTTGAAAGGGAATAGGCCCGCTTAACTTAGGCCCATTCCCCCCCAACCCCCTTTAGTTATGACAAATCATGTAAGTAATGGGCCTGATTATAAGTAATGGGCCTGATTATCAGGCCCATTACTGTAATCAGGTCCATTACCGATTGGTTTTATTTTGTTATGTTTGTAGTGGGCCTAATTATAAAGGCCCATTACTGGTAGTGTCTTAAGTAGACTAGGAATTGGTCTTGTTGATTAGGTTTTTTACCTAGTTAGATTGTAACTGGGAGAAAGTCATAAGTCCTGTTTTTGTCTCTCTCTCTCTCTCTCTCTCACAGTTCTGTGACTGGGTAGCCTTCCTTTTCTATTTTGTCACGATAATAAAATAGAAATACTCATTAAAAGTAAACAGCACAACAAGGCACTTCTAGAAACCAGTACTTTTGGTGAATTAGCATTAGCGATGCCTCTCCAAGGAACAGATTAGAGTTTGAGTCACTAGGACTACATGCCACAGTGTTTGGAAAATTCAGTAGTCCATATTAGTGAGCTACTGTTAAATCCCCCACCCCAAAGATGTACTAATCCGCTTAACCCACTAAAGCCCACAGAATACCAGTAGAATTTAAAACCATACAAACCCAAGGCCCATAAACCAAGATATAACCAAAAATGATATTCCTACTACCACACAGAAACAACTTCAACTGGATAAAATTCTAACCTACCAAACCTATAAAAAGACCCTATTAACCAAATGTAAAACTCAACAAACCCTACCTAATGACATAAAAACCTAGCCCAAGTACCAAGTGGCCCCACAAGCAAAGAAATCCAAATCCGGCCTGTAATAGTTCTTTGTTCAGATACGTGATAAGCTGTGAGAAAGTTGTTTGAGGTGGCATGGACATGTGCAGTGGAAGCCTTAGAATGATCCAATATAGAGAAGTGATTTGATTCATATTGAATGAGCTAAAAGAGCCAGGGATATACCTAAAATGACTATACGAGAGGTGGTGAGGAAAGACATGCATAGCTTAGGATTAGTAACAAATATGGTTCTGAATAGAGCTGATTGGAAAAAAAGATCCATGTAGCCTACCCCATTTAGTTGGGATAAGGCTGAGCTAAGTTAAGTTGAATTGAGTTTGTCAACATCACATCCATATTCATGGTTGTGATGTGATATGCTAAATAATATAGCATTACAACTGAGTGAAGATTGACTTCGGTGGATGCTACACCAGCTACCCTAGCTTAGCAAGGATTGGAGAAATTTTTGTAGGTCATAAGGAGCAACCGTGAAACTTGAAAGTTCTCTCTGGTTCCACTGGCCAGAAATGCACACATTCACGAGGAGAACTTATCATTCTTTTTAATCAGGATACTCATATGTGGAATGGGCTCCTTTGCCTAATTCCTACATCAAGGAATTCAAAAGTAGTTCAAAGTATTAACCAAAGACAGAAATAGAAGAATATGGGCCCATTCGTAGGCCCATTCCAGATGCATCAAAAGATAAGTGGTTGTTAGTTTGACTTAGTCAAACCAGTAGATATAGACTCATTGGACAGGTAGTAGCAGAGAATTAGTTTCTTATCTCTTATCCTCTTTTACTCTCCTGATGTAATTGGAACTTCACCCTCTCTTGTGGAATTCCCTTCTATTTAATTAAAATAGGACTGCTTCTCTTTATTAAAATAAGACTGCTTTTCTTTATCCTTTTAATCATGAGAGTCTTTGTCATGTTGACATGTGGAACTCCTATTTACTTTGTAACTAGGACTCCTTAACTTGTGGAGTCCTAGACCTATCACTTTAGCCCTTTATTTTGTATATAAATAGTAATTGCTAAGAGGAGAGGGAAACACATCGATTCTCTCCATCTTCTCTTATTTTTCTATTTTATTACACAAAGTAACAATTTTGACTAAATGTCCACTTGGCTTTCAGATTTATATTTTGGAAACACAAACACCTAGAAAGCTATTAACTCATACTCATACAAAACTACCTTTTCAAGTAAATAACATGGACAAATCCATCTTGGATGTAGGAAAAAACTCACTCCACTTTAATATTCTACTAATAGTAACGCATTTACTTGGCTAGATGAAAAGGAATTTAAAACAACATGCATATGCACAGATTTTGAAAATAACAATTTAAATACTACCAACTACCAAATGTGGAAACAAACAAAGTTATCACAAAGATGTCCTGATAGCTCTTGGGATCAGCTATTTGAATATATTCTACATTCCACTCTATCATGGGTCATGCCATTGTTAATAAAAACTCAGACTCGTGGACAATAGGGGTGGCAATTTCGGACACAACAAGTCAACCCAACACGAACACAACATGAAATTACAGGGTTATGATCCAAAACTAATATCATATTGACATGGTGTGTTGCTGTGGCAAAACACAAAAGTGGCCCATTAATAAGTGGGCACTGTCAGGGTTGTGATACTTTGACAAGATAAATAAATAGGTCAGGTTAGGTCGAGGCAATTTCTATACAACTTGAAATTGACCAAACCGAACATAATCCAAGATGACCTATTCCTCCCCCCCCGACACCCCGTAATAAACACCATTATTTGGAAATCTACAATCAATTGGGCATTATAAACACTTCAAAAGCTCTAATGTCAAGCAAAATTCCTAACTTAAGAAAGACCAACCTTCAAGTCCAAACTTAAGTTCCTCAAATCAACAAGACAACAACTGCTTACCTAAAGCTGTGAAAATTCAATCATGCAACCCTACCAGCAATTTTAGCTCTCGTACAGATATCGTGGGCAAATGCAAAAAGGAATTAAACTACTTCACTCTTTGAAAAGGTAAATCAACAGATAAGGGACCCCCCCCACCCCCATAAAAAAAATAAAAAAATAAAAACCCACCCCCACCCTCACACACACCAACAAAAAAGGAAAAAATAGGTGAAGGATTATGGTCAGAGGGACAAACTACATGAAGAAGAAATGATCATAAGGAAAAGTTTCGAGTTTCTAGATTTAATATTTTCTTACATCATCCTTTATCACACAATTTATTAAAGATCAAATTTTCTTACACAAGAAATTTACTCTTATTTTAAAAGGTTTTTTTTCCCTCATTACAAAGTCAGTTTACGAGCCATTGAAAGTGTATAACACAAGTACAACATGTTCGGTGCAGTCTAGTTTTCAAGGGTCAAACTTTGCCTTGATTTTGGAATAATCAGAAATGTTTTTCAATGCCCTAGCTAACGAGTCTAATATCCTATAAATCTAACATGATTTGAGAAAGTTCTGACAATACTGAAAGTGTCAGTTTGTGATGATATTGCATGTGGGAGTGTCCGGGGGTTTGTTTGCATGTTCTCCTTTGAAGTTTTATTTTCATTAGGCGTTCTTATAACACTTTGTAATCAAGGTCTCTACGACTCTACAAATTAGTAAAATAGAGACTCGTTACACGGAGATGGAAATGTTTAATTAATATTTTGAGTTACAAATAAAGTTTAGTGCAAAAGATATTGTGGCTTCTCTCAATTATAAATCTTGGACAAGGGATTCCATATAAAGTCAGTCCTAAAATTGAAGAAACATGAATCTACAAACAAGCAACGTGTCTAGTTTTCCTCTAATTTTAGCATTCATTAATTGATTGCTTCATAGTTTGATCCCTTTAGTCCTAATCAATTATACCAAAACCTTGACATTCCTCAAGTTCATCCGTTACAGGAAAATATCAGCAAGCAGGAAAGTTCTAAATAGTAGGCCACTTGTCCTACATCAGCCAACTTCAAGTTTCTCTATAAAATCTTCTTTTTTTCAAGTGTACAAAGAAGAATGTTATTGGACCCATGGTCAAGAAGAAACTGTATCAGACAGAGACAAGTTACAACAGGCCTGCAATCATGGAGATTCACCCCAAACCAGGATTTTCCTCACATCATGTCGCATGCAAATCCCTGTTTATGACTTCTCTCTACCAGCCATCTCTAGCTAAGGAGTTGGCAGATCTTGGTCTCTAAATGAATGAGTCTATGAGATGTTCCTCTGATTACACAAGAATTTAGTTCTACTAACAAAGTGTGCCAAAATGATTCTAACCCCTCCCCATACGAAGCGAAGACAAATAATTCCTCATCAAAGATGCAGCATATTATTTAACTTATCAATAAAAAGGTCCAAAACCACCACCAAACTGGATTGGCTACTAGGGTAGATGTATGTGTTTGAGGATCAAACTGGACCTTTTTAACTGAATCAGCCCTCAACTTTTTACTTAATGCCAAAACCTCTCAGATTCCAACACCCATGATTGGCTTATAACACTTAGTATTAAATTGCAAGTTCCATCATAGTATCAGAGTGCAAGTTTCATCATAAACTTGCTTAGTATCAAACTGCAAGCCCCCATCCTTGAGGCATCTTCAGTTATAATTGTGTATACAACTCTCAAATAGGCAAGGGGCCAGTATTGTTCAGGATAAACAATAAAAGTGGAAGTCATGCATTGGTTAATCCACTTTCCATGGAGTGGTAGTACCTCAAACACAAGTCAGTTTTTCATCAAATCCTAACATTCTA
Organism: Protea cynaroides; assembly: GCA_028583415.1. Classification (NCBI taxonomy): domain Eukaryota; kingdom Viridiplantae; phylum Streptophyta; class Magnoliopsida; order Proteales; family Proteaceae; genus Protea; species Protea cynaroides. Next base: position 99,494,029 of record CM053274.1, on the reverse strand, counting down.
GCAGAAACCCAAAGGAAAACCATCAGATCTGAGGGTTCTGTCCCCATTTCCATAAAATTTGGAAGCCTAATTTCTTCCTTTTGAAATATGGCATTTTTTTTTTTGGTGACAAATCAAGTTATCCATTCCTCTCTCACTTTCATTCAAATAACTTTAGCTCAGGTGGAAAGGACAAGGCGTAGCAGAAGATAAGTGAGCACCCTAAAGATGATCCTGCAGGCAACATGCCTACATGATCTGGAATCACAGTAACATAAACATATTTAAAGACAGAAGCAGAGAAGCTTCTCTGATGCTACAAATTCCATCTGTGGCAATACGGCAAAATAAGAAAGTTAATTCATGTGTTCATGAATGACCATTCAACTGGTCCATGCCCTCAATTATCTAACACTTCATTTCTGAAGTAGTCATTCAGTTATGTCTGCTTGCAGCATTGGCAGAACATTGAAAGTGCCTTGTATGCCTATCCCCTAAGTCCCTAACTTCATGTAATTAAATTTGTGTCACCGCCAAATTAGCTCTTTCTATAATGCCTTCAGAACATTCATTTTTTCTAACCATGTCGCTCCAGTAGTCCAGTGCTTCCTTCTCCTCTAAGTTTCTAGCTCTCTCTATAATACCTTCAAAACATTCATTTTTTCTAACCTTGTCTCTCAAGTAGTCCAGTGCTTCCTTCTCCTCTAGGTTTCTAGATTCTGACTTTGGAAAATTTTCATAAAAAATGTATTTAAATCGTAATGCAAAATGGTCTTGGACCAATCTAGTAGTGCTAAAGGGGTGAATTCCCCTTTAAGAGAGATTGTGGTTTATACCATCCCCAACCCTTTCTAAATTCAGTGGAGTTTTATCCCACTATAGAAATCTAGCTGTTACAGAAGGAGGCCGAAGATTAGGAGTCACTTCATGTATATATTGAGATGGGGAACATTTGGGTGCTGAAAGGTTTTTAACAAGCTCAATACCTGGCAGACTCAACAGAAGTCCCTTAAGGCCTTAATTTTGGAGACTGTGGAGAGCCACATCACACAGTTAAGGGCATCATAACATCCCCAGCCTTGTAATTTTGAGGAAAGTATTTAACAGTCCAGTACATACAGAACATTAGTCTCGGTAGAACATGATCAATATGTGAAAGATTATAAAGTTTATGGACGATGGAGACTAAAGCATAAAATTTTATGGGTCAAGGAACTAGCAAAAAGAATGACTGCAATAGTGATTAGATGATGAAGAACATGATTAGAATCGGAAGCTGCGTTCGCAACCATTAATCACGTGGTCAGTAAAATACATCAAAAGTCAATGACAATTCATACATAAATCAACATAAATTTCTAAACGAATTAGGGAAAATACATTATGAATATTAAATTGGATAGGAAGCACAATTCTTGGGATTGAACAAAGAAGGTGACAAACTCCATGGATATGCAGCAACTTCGGGTTAAATATAAAATAAGAAAAGGGACAGTAAGCATCACTGGATGAAGCTAGTAGAACCTGAGCCAGTGTTAAGGCCTGGGAATCATGGGCCTTGACAAGCTGATCATATTGCTGCTTGATCTTCCTCTGCGTTACACTGGACAGGGAGGTGAAGGGATATAAACACCCCAAATCATTCTTGTCCCGTGTAAGAAATATTTTGTTCTCAAGACGCCCTTCATCGGCACTATCGTCGGCAGGCGAATTCTGGTGCTTCTTCTTGGCCCTCTTCTTCTTCTTCTTCTTCCCTCTCTGGTCCCTAGTTTTCATCGAATCCAGGGCTACAGAATCGCCACCGTCGTTATCTAGCTCGGGCACGTCAGAGAGCTGACCGAGTTTCTCGCATTCATTGAGGGACAAATGAGAAGGGAAAGAAGAAATGAAAGAGACCCATTTGGAGGGATTGGATGAAAGGATCTCTACAATTAGCGGATGACTCTGTTGGGCTTTATCGGTGGTGTTCGTTGGGGAGTATGTGAGGATGGAGTGAGGGTTTTGAATCGATTGCCCAGTTGCCGCCGCTTCTTCTTTTTCTTCTTCTTTCGTTCTCTTCAGTCTTTTAAACATTGAACGGGAGAGCATGAAAAAGGAAACAAGGGAGAGAGCAATGAACAGAAGGCAGAACACGGTGGTTAGAAGTAGACGATGGCAGTCCATGAGATATGAATAAGTGAAGCAGATAGATGAGAAGGTAGAGGAATCCATTGCCATGCAACGCGTCATCAGGGAATTGAAACAAGGAAAAGAGGAAAGAAACGGCCTTTATTGGTTTTGTTGTTCTTCGACTTCTAAGCGGTTCCAAATCCACAGCATTTGCATTTCTTCCCCAATTCTCTGTTTGAACTTGGAAGGATTTCCTCAATTTCTCCGAAATCACTACCCCACGAAATGTTCTAAATTCTAAAATTCAAGTCTTCTAAAGTCTTCTCTTCCACAGCTTCAGGCCTCAAATCTCAAAGTGTTCCTCCATACTTCCATTGTTGCTTTGCTCTGAAATTTTGACAGAGTGGGGGACTACCGTATACGTGTGCTAAGGATAAAGCCAAAATGCCAAATACAGTCCTCTGGGTTTGGCTTTCGGATCGAATCAATATCTGATTGGGATCTCTTGATTTGATAAGCTCATCAAACGCCAACAAAAAAAAATTTTCAAAGTTAAAATCAAGAGAAAACTATTAGATTATACAATTTTGGTTTCACTTTGCCAGTTTAATTATTCTGGCTGTCTTTGATTGTAAGACGACATGGAGGGAAGGAAACTCAAATTTTTTAATTTAAAAAATAATTTTTATAATAGTTACAATATATGTTATTATATTACTGTGTAATTAATTTCAAATTATTTTATATTTAATTATTAATTTACTTTTTCACTTTGCATTCAAATCTTTTCCATTTTCTATCAAAAAAAATAGAAAAAATCATCATTTTCATTTAAAAAATAAAATATATTTTATATATTATTAGTATTATTACTAAAATATATTAAGAAACTTAGTTAATTTATATAATCATTTTGTATTATCATTATAAAAATTATTTTTTCTAATAAAAAAATTTCCCTTCCATTCCTTTCAATTCTCCTTCCAGTCAGCCCATAAAATTCAAAATGACTTATTCAGCTTAGAATAAAAAATCTGGCAACATTGGTTTCATCGTAGACAGGTAGTTTCACGGGGGTTATTATCATTTCCAATTGCTGGATCCTCCAATCAAGGATCCAGCGGTTTCTCTTAACCAGGCACATCTACCGATGTATTGATAGACGCGCCGAGTTAAAAAGAGACCGCTGGATCCAGAAGGAAATGTTCTATAGAGTGCAAGAATTTGATCTTACCTTATATAACTCAAACATTCTTGTCATATCAAGCTCGGAAGATCTTACCTTATGGAGCTCGGCATATCTTACCATCTACGAATGATCGAACCTTTCCATTGGGAGAACAATCTATATTCGGACGACTCCACAATTGCCATACTCAAATTCCCCTCTGATCCTATAAATATGAGGCAGCCCCCATATGTTTGGATCATTTCCCTTTTTACACTGTTTGAATAAGGATTGTTTTATGTTCCCACAACTCTTACAGAATTCGGTTCTTGCACTTTTACTACTGTTTACTATTGGATTATTAACTTTGGCATCGGAGTGCCCCCCTCTAGATGCAGAACCTAACCTCCGACATCATTAAAACTTATTTCCATTCTCTTTGTTAATCCAATTCATTATTTGTTTCTTCGCAATCATGCTTTCAAAAGCTGTGATTCCATTGTTAGAGGCAACTAGCAATAGCAAAAGCAAGTTGGGAGAGTTTCAAACAGAGAATATACTCACCCACCACCACACCCACGACCACGGCCACCGCCACAGCTACAGCTAGAAAAGCTCCACTTGTCTAAGGTTTCTATTAGCTACTGCCTGGTGAAGGAATTCTACAGTAAATTAGGGGAACCATCTCTTCAACCACTACAAAGATAAAGGTTGTTGAAGACAATACCCTACTCCTTGTGCTTCACAACCAGTCAATGAATTAATTCTCCTACTCAGTCCTCAATTATATAATGTTATTTTTACCTAGTCAACAATTCCGTTTCTTCTTTTTAACCCATCCTTACGGGATGTTCGACACACACATGCTGATGCATTTCAGTCTGTCTGATGGAACTAATGAGCTGGACGATAGAAGATGATCTTTTTCCATGAGCCCTTCCCAAAGGAAGGCATCAAACTTAATTACTTTTCAGGCTTGGGCTTGCGTAGACCTGGGCTAGGTTTGGGGCAGCCCGGCTCGTTCTAACTTATAAGGCTTCAAATCCTGGGTTTTGGCGGGAATTGTCAGTTTCAGAACTGCCGGTTAACTCACTGGCTTCATCTCACGGGCTCCAACCTGAAACCGACGCTGCCATGACTCAAGAGCGGTAGAGAGCATGAGCGGAGCACAAGAAATAATTGATCTGTTCGCGAAGCTCGCCAGACACCTCCAAAGCGAACTTCCTTCTGCTGGCAATGAAGAAGCTTGTGATTCCGCAATTTGTTCGCTCAATCAATCTCTCAACCTGGACGATAAATCTAGGGTTAGGGTTTTGGATACCGCACTTTCATTGATGTGCTTCAAAGCACCCCAGGTTCGTCCCCAATTTTCTGAAAACTCTCCATATTAATGACATTGCTCTCTTTTTCTCTCTCACCTAATCTCGTTGTTTCTCTTGTTGATTTTGGTTATGCAGGTTTTTAGTGCAACGGTCGAATATCTGGTGCAGACGATTGTGACCGTTCTGTCTTCCTCAATATCTTGCAAGGTTTTGTATTTTCAGAGACATGAGTTTCTGCACGTCGGCAGCTCAATTTCTAGTCAGAAGTGCTCTGAATTGATCAGAGTGTTCGTGTATATGCTTGGAAAATTGGAGGGACATGGTATATTGAACAGGATGCCTATAACTTCTTTTTTCTCAGCAAATGGTATTTCTTCTCTGCTGCATTTGCTGTTGGAATTATTATGCTACTTTTACGTTATTTGCTGTTGATTGCTTCATTTAACTGATCATGGTATCTGTTCGCCAAATTCACCTCAACGTGCTGTGTCTATGCTATTGGAATTATGCAATTTTAACAACGTTTGATATTTGCTGCGCCACTTAACTCCACAAAGTATCTCTATTCAAAATCCATTATTGACCAGGTGCACCATGCATGGATGGCTGTGTGACTTTTGATGACATTGTTACATTGCTTTGATACTTGATCAATACTGTTGACGCTCAGAGCCCTCCTAAACCAGTATCTTCTAGGTTGCCTCTCAGGACAGTAGGCAAGAACAACAACAAAACCTTGATAGAGAGGTCTAGAATTTCAAGAATGGTTACCTAAAGAATATGGCTCATATACATCAATATGTGGATGTAGCGACTAGCGTCCAAACCCTTTGAGATGGAAAGGTCAGGACTATGCTTAAAATAAACTATTTAGCTTATTTAGATGGCTAAACCTTAAGAATTTCAAAGGTGATTAGTCATATAATAGCATGCTTTTTTTTTTTTTTACACTGATGCGGTAACTGCTGAAACATCTTAGTGTGTCATCTATTGAATGGTATGCTAAGGAGAAGGTTGAGCCACTCTTAACTCTGGCTAAGAATCTGAGAAAATATGCTCTGACACACGGGAAAAGACCGTTTAATTCCACTGGCGAGGAATGAACGGTGTAAATGACTTGTTCAGATATGAGTACTTGTGACTTCATCACAGCTATGGCCTTAAATAGAGTAAAATGGTAAAACATGACTGATGGTACTACTTAGAGATATGGTTTAGTGGCTTCAGTTTGTTGACTGCCAAGTCTTACCTTGTCTTTTAACATAATTTCCTAATGTTGCAGCAGTGCTTCCCACTTTGCTATTACGTGCAGTTTTAAGAGTGGCAACAACTGCATCTTGTTACCAGAGTCTATTGCCGTTTGAATGCATTTTTCATGTAGAAGCAAGCAATAAAAGAGATATCCCGGTTACAGAGTTGCAGCGCCTTATGCCAGAAGACATCTCAGTCAACAGCCATGAAATACCATCGAGGTATGCTGAAGTAACCTGTAGAGATTTACAATGATCTGGTTGTGGAACTAAACCATCTCAGCATATTAGTTTGCTTTGGTTTAACACACAGCATTTTCTGGTAGCTTATACCTGTGATTTTAGAGCTCTCTCTCTCTCTCTCTCTCTCACCATCTCAGCATATTAGTTTGCTTTGGTTTAACACACAGCATTTTCTGGTAGCTTATACCTGTGATTTTAGAGCTCTCTCTCTCTCTCTCTCTCTCTCTCTCTATGTGTTGGGATAGTCTACAGCTCTACATTCAGTATCCTTCCCATTGTGCATCCAAAAGATTCTGAGGCAATAGTTCTGTGCTAATACTGGTCATAGAGCTTCTGTGTATCCAACCAATCACGAGGTGAAAAGGTACTAGCCGATGGATTTGACCTAAGGAAACCAACATTTGTGGTGCTTCTCAGAAGGACCCCATCATGGACATTGTGGAAAAGTTTCTTAATTGTTTCTTCAACATTCCAACTTTTGTTTGATTTTTCTCTTTCCAATTTTATTTATTTAGTTGCAAAATATCATCCTATTTCAGGTTGCTTTTGTGGTACCTTAATCCTCCGAGTCTGAAGTATGATATTTCAAGGGTTTTACAAGAGACCATGCGGAGGCCTTTCCTTTCGGTAAACAAAGAACTGCATGATAAGATGAATTGGCATTCATTAATTATATGCTTGGTACTTTCTCCTGCTATGTTTATTGAGACGAGATGTCTATTGCATAACTGGTTTCTAGCAACGTAAGTTCCTGACTCATAGTGCTATGGAATTTTTTTTTGGGTAGGTAATTGTAGTTGTATGTTAAATGAGAGCCAAAGCATGATATAAATGCAAAATTTTCCTTGTTTGTTCCACACAAAAATGTTCCTTGAAGTGGAACTTCTACATGACAATTTGGGGGGGGGGGGGGCATTTTACTTCTAAACAAATGGTGGAGATTTTTATCTTACTAGAAATTTGCCCTCTCGCCTTTTTACGTGGAAATAAACAGATCCTTTACAAGAAAAATAAATCCATATTATGAGGGGAAAATGCAAATGCACTCTAAACAGGTCTCAGCTCAGAACCCTATTACTCGGGTTCTTTTCACAACAATAACTTAATTCAGCCTGTATGCTTTTACCGGGCTATCAACCTTCTAAATTGGGAAAAGTATGCCATGGCTTAAATTTGATATTACCAGATCAAAAGGGTACTTGATTTATCTGTTTACTCATAAGAGTTGCTTCTATTCCATAGGGGCTTGGCTTCTGTACAAGAGCTTAAGGTTCAATTAGTCTCATCAATACTGGATGTACTTGCCAGACCAATGTGGTGGGGTATATCAATGGAGGTGGGATCTAAGCTGCCATCTTGTCATGCATATTTCCCCTGTGATCACAACCTGTTGGTGATTTTAACTGGACCACTTTCATGCAAAAATTTTCTGCATTTGATTTATCTTATAACGGAGCTGTTTCCTGCCAGTAAAGAATATCCAGATTCGACTGACATGAAAATTGCAACAGCATTGGGACTGCAAACAGCAAGAAACGTGGAAATGACAAATCATAAATCTATCTGGTAAATTTTCGCCCTATAATTAACAACCACTAGTCGCATTCTTATCCGATTTTCCATGCCTTTTTCAATTGTTGTGTAACAGGGCTATGTTGATGGATTTCCCATGCTGGTTCTATTTTGCTGCCGGGTTGCTTTTCACTGGAAAAGATTGTCAGGATAGTTTCCTGTCAAAATGCACATTAAGGTTGGACAATGAGCAAACACATGATGTAGAAGAACATTCCACTGCTGCTGCAAGGTATCTTGCATGGCTTTTAACTCCCATTAGTGAAGCCCATATTGATCTGCTGGTTAAATGTTTGACTGAAGCATCAAGATCATGGACTCTAAAACAACTTGGCTCAGGTACACATAACAATAATACAGGTGGCTGCAAGAAAAGGCTCAAGAAGCCCAAAGTTCATGACAACAGTAATGATCATACAGGCAACAAGAAGTATGATGGCCAGACAATTGGAGTCTGGCTCCAAGAATTCCACGATAGTTATGCAAGGTATTGCAGTAAGGCTGCCATCAGTTGTGCATCCACTGTAGTGAAAACACCACATGCTTCTCACCTCCAGCAAAATTGTTTATATAGAAGAATTCCATTAGGTATCTTGATTGGGTATTCCAATTATTTAGATGAAGAGGGATGTGAGCTGCTGCTTCACTATGCTGCAAATGGTGAAATCCTTTGGTCAGTGGAAACTAAAACTAATGGGTTTAATTATATGAATCAGAAATTTGAAGGGCATGATGGCAATGAAGGCTTAAATAGGTGGTCTGAAGAAAGTTATAAATGGAAGGAGGCAGTAGCAGGAGCTTCTCTTGTTTTTAATATATTTGATCTTTTTGAAGATATATCAACTTCCATATTTGAGATTGAAGAGAGGTGTCTTGATTTTATTAGCCAGCTGAAATTTAAGGTTGTCAGATACTTGGTTAAGTGTATCAAGGAGCTACTCCAGTTTAGAACTGATGCAAATGAAGGGGGAGTTCAGATGCTAATGGATCTTCACAGTAGATTAGCATGGTGGAAGCATCAAGTTCCAGGAATACTCCAGGAAGACAATGCTTTAAATGATGTTTTTAATGCCTTGAGTTGTAAAATATCTTCCTTTTGAGAAGGCCCATCAGACAAATGAAGTGAGTTGATGTATTTCAAAAGGCACATGGTTCTGGTATTGTGGTGGATATGGCATGGGAATGATTTTTTTTTTTTTTAAATTGTTTTTCTACTTAAGTTAACAGAAGGCTTCCGGTGAAGTTGCTTTTGTCACAGAAATTGAACTCTGAAAAGAAGCATTAGCTCTCGCAAATTTGTGAATATACTATTCTGAGGCTAGCTTTATAACAACTTTCACAACGCTGAAGTCATTACCAGAGAACACATTTATTAGTGTAGGTCAATGAAAAAGTGACAATAAAAAGGAGGATGTATAATCACAATGCTTAAAGGTTTTGAAATATAAATAAACAACTTAAACACTTCTTGACAAGCCCTTACTAGGATAATAGGAAAAAAAGAACCCCTCCCCCCCCTTTCTACAAAAGGACATTACGATGCAAATGACAAATCCTAGCTTTGATCTCAAAATAGTTTTTTTTTGCTACATGGACGCAAAATCTGGCGTCTCAATGTGCTCTACTAAGGCCCTGCAACAATTAACTACTACAACCAGGTGTTTGACAAACAGTAGCTAGTTTATGTACATGACACTTCTTCCATCTCATCTTCGCAAGCTATATGACGCTTCTTCCATCTCATCTTCGCAAGCTATATGACGCTTCTTCCATCTCATCTTCACAATCTATGTGGGCTCTGGCTAAATGATGTGTTGAATGTTTGAACCACACCCTGAGCCAGAACCAAATCCAGTGGCCTTGAGAACCATGGATGTGTATGCTTGAATTACCAGGAAATCTGAAAACCTTATTAGGGTTTTATAAACCAATGAAGAATAAATTTGTGATCTTTATTTGATATACTGTGGATGTCAACCATCAGCTACAGATTGCCTGAACAGAAAGCTTCTTCATGATGCTTGGACATGGATCCCCACCGAAGACCTCAGGTGCTATAGTTACTGAGCACATCTGCTGCCCAATGCACCTCTGCAAAATTGCCTTGGTGTTAAACTTTCTCAATAGTGGCTAAAGTTGGAAAAACCTCTAACAGTAATAGCTGGCTATAAAGACCTGGTCAAATATTCCCTGACTTGGTAACTCATGTGTTAACCCCTCACCTTCTTAGGTTGGGAGTATACTAACCGATAATCAATTGACCTATGGACTTGATATCAAAGTTCAAGAAACCTCTATAACTCATAGGCGTTACATAGGCTTCCCTAGGCTGGCTAGCTGATGAGTGAACATGCAACTTTCTCATTAGAAAAGAACTGAAGGGGAAAGCATACTCAAGGTCTGGATAGATAAATACCAAAAGTTGGGAATACAACCACCTTCTAGATGAAGAAGCTGATTCTAGTGTCATTAAGCAGATGCAGAGAAGTGACAAAGGGCTCTGGAGATTTCAGAGCCTTAGTATTTGCTCCCTTAGCTAGTTTTCCCAATAGTATGTACCATGCTATGGTGCCTGTTTCTTCAAGCTGTTGCTTATGTTTTACTTTTCATTCTTTTTACTCTCAAGAAAGATATCGTTATAAAAGAATTTGGAAAAAAAAAAAAGAGAAGAAGAAAAAGGGCGTGGCAAAGGAGATCATGTTGGTCATCCTACCTTTTCAAAAGCATCATAAGACTTGTGTGCATGACAACTGCCTTCCTGGAAGCTCCCACACATCCCTTGTGGAGTCCCAAAGCTAGCAAAATTTATTGATGATATTTTTTGTCCTGGTGCACACTGGAGGTGCGCCTTGGGCCTTAGGGGTTTTTGGACCTTACCAGAGGCAAGCATCTGCCAACTTGTCAATGTCGGCTGCCATTCCAAAATATCAGCACAGACGCTGTCCACTGTTCTACTGACCACAGAAATGCCATTCGGATTACCACCCAATTCTTCAAATATGACCAATAGATTTCCACTAGGGTTAAGCCATGAACGTGGGAGATGATACCTGAGATCAGTAGCATTCATCAGTTCACAGTAGATATTCTAACATCATGATTATGTCACATCATTATCTCTGTCTCAAAGCAAATAAACTTATCTCACCATCTTTGGGAGGCCTCTCCACAATTACTTTGGCATTTCTTCTCGTTATACGTTCCAGCATAACTACAGCCACCACAGGTACCAGATGCTTTATATGCTGGCCAGTGCCGTCCAATGCTCTGCCCATTTATCCAAATTTGACCTTTTCCCATGCTGCTCATATCTAAAGCCAGTGGCTCATTCCCAGGTGGTGCGTTGAAAACAGTCTGGAAATACACATAAGGAAAGACACATTAGCAAAATGTGTACTGGCTTCATAGGTTTCATAATCTTGTATGGAATTCCAGAGAAACACAATGAAGGCCTTATAACAGAGATTTTGTCCTTACCTTGTACCATGTCAGAGGCTGATTTTGGGCCATTTGTGATCCTGCTACCCACTCGACAGAAGAACTACCACCGAGTGTGTGGACACTCAAAGCTTCTCCTTTTAAACCAATCTGCACAGGCACATCCAAAGAAATCATTCCCTTTTCCAATGGCGCAATGCAAGGATGTGAAAAATAGAGGACATTTAGAACAAAACCTTGTAAGACCATTTCTGCCATGACAAGTCTCTTCTCCCTTCATTGAGACCTTTCAATGTAACTGGACCGAGCACCCCAGCATTCCATGTCTCAAAATGAATGCCAACATTCTGAACTCAACCAAAGAAAAGAAAAATCTTAGGGCAGTCAGATTTTTTCCACCATCATAGTGTTCAAAGAAAATAGAGGGCAACAGAATAAGGAGAAAAAACAAACCGGGAGGCCAACAGATAAACTTAATAGGGAGATCTTGTTAACACCAGCTCTCAGATTCACACCCTCACTAAATGTCAATTTTGGATTCTCTAAATTCCCATAGGCCGTTCCTGTCAGAAAACAGGTAAAACTGCCCATCAGAAAAGAGGAGGATGGGGTGGAAGGCAAGAAAAGCATAACTAAATACTAAGAATTATCTTGCAAAGGAGTTTTATGTTCTTCATAGAATGCCATTATAGTGTGCCTACCTGATAGCTGATCATTGATGAAAACATGCAAAGCATGGCCTGCTGACATCACTGTGAGGACAGGATACTGTCCATTCTTCAAAAATTCTTCATGTGGGTCTATCTTCACTCTAAATATAGGAAGAGAATGTAGATAAAGGATAAGAAATATCAAAAGAAGAAGTTCTGATGGAGAGAAAAAGGAGAAGATGAAGATGGAACAGCCAATTGTTATAAATGGGTGTGTGTGTGCATCTGTGTATGTGTGAGAGTGTGTGTGTGTGTGTGTGTGTGTGTGTGTGAGAGAGAGAGAGAGAGAGAGAGAGAGAGAGAGAGAGAAGGTGATTTAATGATGAATTATAATGACTCACTCCGTCATGTACCACAAATAGTCTGTGGAATCTCTGGTGGTATTTATCTGCTCTACCAAACCAATTAGCGTAAATGAACTGTCAGCAACGGAGGCTGTCTCTTCATTGTATGATTGCCAAGAGAATCCTCCATTACTCACAGGAGTCATCCTCATCTGTGCAGTTTGAGCCCCAACCTACACACAGATATGTATCTAATGTCATGAATCTTCCAGGAACTTTTTAACAGGAGGAACTGTAGAACATCGATAATTTTTTTTTTCTTTTTTTTTTCCCTAGGGAAAATAGAAGAAAATTAATGAATAAAATATTCTTTGGAAAAATGAAATTTATTAGTCTATTTTTTGAGAATGAAATTGTAAATGTATAGCATGGGAAATTGCAAAAACATGTAGGAAAAGATAATAAAAGAAGCTCGACTTAGTTTAGAGCCTTTTTCTCACCCTTGCAGTGTTGAAAACAGTGTTCTTGCAATCAGGAAGGATACTGATGGACCAAGGAGGAAGATTATAGTGCATATTCCCAAAAGAAACTTTTGCAAAAGAATTTGAGTTATAATTCGCAAGGAATGCAGCACAAGCTCCAGATTTTGACTTGAAGACATGAGCCTGAATGGCAAATAATTGAAGTTGGACTCAGTGTGAAGACTAGCATAAAAAGAGGCAATAATTTTCATAGAACTGTAACCAACAAACCTCTTGATAATTCCCAAGTGACATCACAGTTGGATATGCAGAAACTAAAGCTGGTTCACACAACTTGATGGCTCTATGCAGATCTTTCAGATGACCCCATTTAGGTTGCCTCAATTGTCCTAGAAACGGAATGAATTTTTTTAATATAAGATTTATGTCAGAAACAGATAAAAGAAGGTTTATCAAACATGCTTTGTTATGGAGAATTTTTGTTACAAAATAGACCAAAAAGGCAAACATGCAAAGGTCATTGTTACTACTTTCAACAAATAGTAGGAAAAGGAAGCGAAACTGCCACAAAGAATTTTCTGAAGTGCAGACCAGATATACAGCTACAAGCATCATAGCCCTACACATGGAGAAATTACAGAAGGGAGGGCCCACTATCCTATTAGAATTCTTCCTACACAAGATGTTGTACTCAGGTCTTGATTCCTGAGTGTAATGCATCAAATCAAATGTTTGTGATGTTTGTGGACACGAAACTTAATTCAATAGTTAATCTGCTAAAGGATGAAAGTAATCTGCTGGACAAACTATAGGAATAGTCACTCTAAGAGGCTAAATGCTGCTTACATACCATATTCATCGAGTGGAGCATCATAATCATAGCTCGTGGCAATGAACGGACCACCAGCTGTCCGCCCAAAATTTGTTCCTCCATGGTACTGGTGGAAAGGGATGAAAAGGTAAGATCTTTAGTTGAATTCATTCTAGGATAACCACGTACCAGTCAGATGAGATTTAAATGTACCATGTAGTAGTTAACAAATGACCCGCCTTTCTGTATAAACCTTGCAACTGAAAATGCCAAGTCTTCTGCTGGTCTGTGAGGAACTGGACCTCCAAATCCAGTAAACCTGCACATGCAACAGATGTCAGACAATTTAGCACTCTGTTTTGATTTCCTAAACAAAGATCAAAGATCATAAAGAGAAATCGCCCATTATTGGGCTTTTGGGAAAACATGGAAAGTATGAGCCTGCAACTTACCAGCCTGTCCAATTTTCTGTCCATATCTTGGGTTTGTAAGCTTTGTTAGGAGAAAACCAGTCACAATAGAAGCCATTGCAGGCATTTATCTGTTACAGGAACAATGAACAGAAGATAATTAATAGGAGAATACAGACGAGAAGAGTAAGGAAGCACAAGTATATTGAAGCACCAGACCACTCAAATACAGGAACAAGACGTTCAATCAGAGATTACATGAATAAAAATTCAATAATTGAAAATTCCAAATTAAATGGGAAAGAAATGGATTCCATAACATTTTGTAATAAAAAAATAGAACTTTTTTTAAGTTGTTATTCATGGGGTACCGTGAACATTATAGAAATTAAAAAGTCACAGGAATAAGTGCAGATAACAAACAAAACAGATAGACAGGACTAGAAAGTGCAAACAGAGCCATGTGCAGAAGAGATGATTTTATTTTTACAAAGAATCCATCTTGACAGCCCAAGTGGTAAAACCCCATTACGAAAGGTAGGAAGGATATACTATATGAGGAGCCCAAGAGAAGAACTGGACCAAAATGACAAGAAAACGCAGAGAGGCACTTACAACAGGATCAGGGGCATCATCTTGCTTGCACATGACCCATGGGACCCCAGTGCCAAGACCTACGGCCATTTTTGCTGCCCAGTTTGTATAAGCCTTACCAGGAGCACCAACTTCATACTCTACAGGTCCATACTCGTTCTCTATCTGTGCAGAACACTTGTTTTAGGAGGTGAGATTGGAAGAATGAAGAAGACTACATGGGTTTATCTTAATATTGATTACCTGAGACATAATTATTGGGCCACCCTGAGATTCAAATAACCTTTCTGCTTTCATCATATTCACAATCTTGTTCGTGAATCTTTGCATTGCAGCCTTCATCATAATCAATCAAAATAATTATTTAAGCTTAAATTAAAAGCTAAGGGAACCAATCAATGGAACAGTTAAATAAAATATATAAATGGGAAAGAGATTTCCTTATCCAACCTTGAAAGGCTCATTATCTGTTCTGAAACTGATCCCTGGGATGTATTTCAGCCAAACAGGGAAGCCTCTGAACCCAAAAAAAAAAAAAAAATTGAGAAAAGGACACATTGCTTCAGCCATCAATACCAACAGCCCAAAAGAGAAGAGGAAAAAGGAAAGCTTCCTGGTATTTTCTGCTCTGTTCAACCAATTATGTAATTCTTTCTAGTTACATTGTTCATTACCCGAAGTTCCATTCAGCACAAACGTAGGGCCCAATCCGAAGATGAACATAAAGGCCGGCTTCTTTCACCAGCTTGATAAACTGAACCAGATCATACCTGTCCTCGAAGTAATACTACACAAACAAGGTTTGGAGAAAATGAATATTAGAGGCTAGAGCCCTTCGAAATTGTGCTATTTTTCAGAATAAAAATCAGATAAAATAGAGAAGGTTGGAGAATTTCCATTACTTTGCCTGGAGAAGGTTCGTGCCCATTCCAAAAGACGTAGGTTTGAATAACATCCAAACCTCCATTTTTGGCCTTCTGAATAAGCTCGGGCCACATCTGCAATCAACTCAGTATTTTAGAAAAACTAAAAAACAAAAAAAAAATTGAAGAATACATTGAAAGGAAACCCAGTAAATCAATACAAAGATAAATTCGGGAAAACGAGAAAATCACTAATAGGATGACTTGAGAATTGAGGGGTGAGGGAGCAAAAGAGAAAATGAGAAAATCAGGAAGACCCACAAACTACATTTGCATTAATACCTCAGGAGTACTACGTGGGTAGTGAATGGATCCCGAAATGAGAATCCTTCGCTGCCCATTGATGACAATGGCTTTGTCGTCGTAAGATACAGAGGCTGAAACAGATGAAAACCACGAAAACAAGAACAGAAACATGAACGCGTTGGTTCCCAACACGTTCCACATTACAAGTTTGGAACCCATGACCTCTGCTTCTCAAAACAATGGCCTTCGTTATTCTTCCCTTTTCGCTTTATTCTGTTTCGCTTTTTATTACGATGACACAACTGAGACGCGTATGAAAGAATAAGTATACAAATAAAAAATGAAGAAAAAAACAGAGAAGGGCTGGCTTTGTTTCTCTCTTCTCTTTACACTTTTTTGTTGCTTCTTTTCTTCTTTTGGGAAGAAGAAATAATGAAAAAACTGAAACAGATTGCAGAGCAAGTGAAAGCCAATGCTGGGTTGGTTTGCAAAATGGGCAGACTTTGCACCTCCTTTTAAACTGGACGAAATCAGGATGAACATCCAAAAGTAAGCACGGGACCCACTTGTCACTGACGCGGAGCTTCATCGCTTCATCCTTCATCCCATTAGATAAAAACTTTTTTTCCTTTTTTTTTTTTTTTCGTTCGCCAACCCTTTATTCACTGGATTTTTTTTTCCTTATAATTAAGATGTTTCAAAATTTTATCACTACACAGTACAGGTTCGGAGTTTTCTTTCCTATCTTAGTTTCTTACTAGGATTTCTAAAAGATACTGAATTCAAACCCGAGATGATTGGTTGCTACTTACTAAATGTTGAATGTTGAATGTTGATGTTGGCTACGTAGTACACATAATGTGGAATCCATCATTTAAATAATTAATTTTTTTTTAATCACATCGAATTTGTCAATCTTGGTGAGTTCTTTCTTGTTCAATATTTCATAGTAGAATGAGCTCATTTCACTATTCAAGTCCTATTTATCACTTCATGGTTCATACTTCATTGTCGAAGTCTAATCAATTGAAAATAATTATAATATTTTATAAGACATCATTTACCCTCTTTTGGTGATGAATCCAATTTTCCAACAAAATAACAATGCAAAGTTTTTTTTTCAAAGCCTCAGAAAATCATTCAACCATGCATTCTTGAACTTGGCTTGAACAGAAGAGGAAAAAGAAAAAAATTGAAAAAATAAAAATGAATAAAAGGAAAAGAGATAAATAGCCCACATTTCCCATTACAGTGAAATATAAACAACTCAATATCCTTGCTTCTGGATAACTGACAACAAGCTTCTGAGTCACTGACAACTAGTTTCAGCAGAATCTGAGTTGTCTGCCCGATTTCTTGGTTTATAGCTCAAAATTTGAACAATTTTGGTATTTTTGGATTTAGAATTTGATGTACTTAATAAGAGACTCCTAACAAGAAAAGGGGTAAAAATATTTTTAATTCATGAAGAACATTAATTGTCGAGTTCTTGAATTGATTCTTTGAATTGGTAAAGAGAAGATTTTTAAAAAAATTTCAAGATATGTCATGTAATTAATCTGTTTCTATTTTTTCAATAATTTTCTTTTTTTAAATTTGGTTGTGTAGTTTTTATTAAAAAACCTATTTCCATAAAAGGTATACAGATGTACAAAGCCTTATCCCGTTTCGTAGAGAGATTGTTTCCGAGGAAAACGAATCTCAATCTGCAACCTAATAACCGATTAACCACCCAAGAATAAAAAATTAACTATTTTTCAATGCAAAAACTGATTATCACAATTAACTTATTCAAAATTTGCAATCCACCAAACTAATGAAGAATTGGTCATTTGATCTGCTAAATCCTCCTGAGGAATTGGGCAACTGCCAAAATGTGCCCCAAATATATTTTAACTGAAGTCACACTTAATGTTTGACAAAAAAACAGATGATCCAGTGAGTAGGGTGCATTAAAGTTTAATCAAGACATTTATTTCTTGAATCATTTTATTAAGGAAATAAAAGAGTAAATAATAAACTCTGTATTAATTTCTTCTATCTGTTATAAATACACTTTAAAACATATATCAATGGATCTTATGACACCAATCATACTATAAAAACAGTTTCGTTAGGGGACTCACCTGGTTAGGATAAAAAGAGTGCCAAGTGTCAACACACGCTTACATGATCAAGATATGAGAGGGCATGATGGAAACAATCCCGACATTAGTGGCATGATTTTTTTCTTTTTATTTCTTTCATCTTATTAGTGAAACAATATAAAGGAAATGAAAAAAAAAATTTGCGAACAAATGCGCGATTTTATGTATAGAACATAAAACTTTTGTACTCATAACATTGCTAAATGGACTCTTTCTTACCCCTTTGGGGTTCTTGGGTATCCTCCTTCCTAGAGGATCTCTTTTGTATTAAAAATAAAAAAAAATAAAAAATAAATAAATAAGAACCCAAAAAAGAAAGAAAAGAGTATACTTGCCGGGAAGAGTAAGAGAAAGACAAAAAGAAAAGTGGTATAGCATCAGCTTAGATTTCTGTTAAAGAACCCTAAAGACAAAGCAAAGAAAAGTTAAGTTTGCATGCACTAATTGTTTCCTCTTATCAAATATGCATTATGTTACATCAACCTAACCTTTCTGACACTTCAAGTTTTTCTTTATTTGCCCACTCAATTCATTAATCTATCTAACTTATAATCATTCAAATTAATATTTAGAAAGACTCATTAATAATGCATGGATATCAGTCTAAACATATCATTTAGGTGGGTATTATGTGACCCAACAAGAGGAGCCCATGATTATCGGTCATGATTATCTTGTTTCCATGTCACAACCGATTTATTTATTCTGAGTGGTCGTGGATTAGTCCTTCGAACGTAACGTCTATCTATTTTTTAGGGCCCCCATAACTCTAAAAAGATGGGGAAGAGGTAAGCCAAACCTTTAATCAACATGAACACATAAATAATTCTCGAGATTGAAAGAGATTTGAGATTTCATAAATAACTCAGTGAATGTCTTCTTGTAATTCAAGAAGCCGGCAGTTTTTCATTTCAAGAAAATCTGTAAGAAAATGTGTTAAATAATCAGTTCGGTCTAGTTTCAGCAAATCTTTATTGGGTTTTATTCAAAAATTTTATTTCCATCAGGCTAGTCGGTTTAGTTTCCACAGATTTTTAAAAACCAAAATCAATACCGAACCAATCAAAAATTGGACTTGGTTTGATCTGATCTTCTTTCTTTTTTTTTTTTTTTTTTTGAGGTTTGGATCTCAATTTTGAAACTCTTGTCTGTAGGGATGGGGAGTGTGGAGAAGCTGATGCTTAAAAGCAATGTTTTAATTAAAGACATTAACTATTATAAGTCTATGTCTACAAAGGGGTCCCACTGAATGATGTGTGGGCCCTACATGGTTTATAAAGAGAACCAATTAATAAAAGTGATAGGACTGGCTGTATGTTAGTTGATACGGTTCATAAAGTTGTGGATAGAAATTAGAATCCTTTGCGTATGGAAAGATCCAAGAAGCAAATGAGGGGAGAGAAGATAACCTTAACCAAACCTGATGTTGTAGGCTGTTTTTTTCCAATAAAAAAAGAATCTTAAAGATCCTGTTAAATACATCTTGGGCCCACTATGGTACCAAAAACAGCAATCTTGGGTCTATACGTATTTGGCCTGGTATGTGTGGGTCAGTGTCAACTGTCAACTATTTCTAATACAAGTGATCGATACGGATATCTAGTCGATACGAAACGGATGATTGAGTCGGAATGAGTATTGATATCTAGCCAATTTCAGTCGATATTGATTGATACTTGTCAAATACCAAAAAGAATGAAGCGAGAGTTCTCTGAGTGGCATTGTTGTCTATGCCCAACAATAGGTACAAGATGACGATAGACAATACAGTAGGAACCCGAAAGGAACAGAGTGTATCAAACTTCAAAAGAGAGAGATGGAAGGCAATGTTCTAACTCTAGGCATAAGAGAGAGATGGAAGGCAATGTTCTAACTCTAGGCATTGGACGTTGTATTAGTCATATCCAAAACCAATCCATTATGGAAACAGTGTACAAGTCCAATGAAAAATCTACACGTGATTTTTTTTTTTTTTTTTTTTTGGCTAACGACGAGTATATAGACATTTGTCCTGGCTAGCCCCGCAGGCCCATACTTACTCTACAACCGCATGGACCGAGTCATTATGGGATTGAACGAGAACCATTCCACTTGTACCTATAGCAGGAAAGAAATAACAGTTAACACTCCCGTGTGAGTGACCCCAAGACAGTAAAAGAAGTCGACTTAACATATTTTGCTACTTAAAACGTAGATTTCTTACCAACTGATCTACCCCTTAGGGTTGGAGAAAGATATTCTGCTGCACTTCTATGCAGTAGAGGCGATCTTGAACATTGGGAGGGCATCAATCGTGTATCCTGATGCCCTTCCAATGTTCAGGATCAAGTCAACTACACAAGAGTGCAACGGACAATCCCAATTCCTTGGGGTTAACACGTGATTGATACTGTATATAATAATCAATATGATACAGATTACTTGAACCAGGATAAAGGGTGAGCTGCTTGCATTGAGTGGGGGATTCTGTGGAGTGAGGGTGGACCACTTGTAAGCCGTTAACTGTGTATGAGCTTAACTTCCATTTACAAATTTAAAAATCGGTTGGTTGGATGTTGGTACTTTCGGTTTGTGTTTGTCATTATATGGTGTGTATGTGGCTGTGCGTGCTGGTAGACTCTATGCACCGTCAGTGGGTTGGTGTCGTCTTTGGCTTTAATTTTCCCCCAAAACCAAAAAAAAAATCTGTGTACGGCGGACCATCTGGGATTCTGGTTTGTACTTTAATCCCATTGATTGTTTCTAGTTTAAATTTTAATCCATGGTTTAAAAAATGGGAATCCGATCAGTGAAATCGGATCCAGTTTTCTATCGAATAGGAATATAAATGAATAATCGAAAATCTGAATACCATTTAAGGGTTTTATATTAGAGGGTATCTAGAAATGATTCTAGATAATCTCCAACATAATCTAGTCAATTCGGATAAATTTTTAATTAATAATATAAAATAAAATAACTAATAATCTTAATGGTTGTTGAAAATTTGAGAGATTCCAATGAATGAGAAAAAAGAAATCATAAAGTTAAAATATCTGTGAAATGTCTAGGGTTATACAAATCAAATGTATTAATAGATAATCGGAAATCAGAATTGATGAGCGGATCCGTACCGTATCCATATTATTTAAAGAAAGATAAAGTTGGATACGTATCCTCTCCTCCAGACCATTGGGAAGACAGCGGCAACCTTACTCGGATAGTCGACATGTGGTTCTCGGTGAATCAAAGATCTACATTCGAGTCGACACCCAGTCGACAAACCAAGCCGACAAGATTCATTGAGGCTTGGCTTGTCGACTGAGTGTTGGCTCGAACATGAATCTCAAATTCACTAAGAATCACGTATCAACCATCTAAATAAAATTACTACTGTCCTCTCAGAACTTGTGAAAAGAGACGATGTTAATCCGATAAAGTTCGATAATTAAGCAGTGCAGGGGTCACTTTACTGGACGTTAGTCAGCGGAGTCTCTCTTCTACTCCACGCTTCCGGGTTCCGACTTATGGGAGTATGGGGCCCACCAATGACCGTCACCGTCTTTTCTTCTAGCATGCAGATTTAATTAATTAATTAATTAATTAATTAATTAATTGATGAATCCCTTTCTTTAATGAAAGATACCTGTTTGACGGTAGACGTGTGTTCGTATGAATTATAGGTGAGAGTGTGAGACCAAACGAAGGAGGTCGGTACTTTTAGTAAATGGAAGTTAGTTGGAACTTTGAATTAGCACATCCATTTACCCCCTCCTTTTTTACTTCATCCTTTTATATAATCTGTAAAATAAAATTTTTACTGTTTGTTTGTTTCTGTAGAATACAAAGAAATTTTTAAAACTAAATTAATTTTAATGTAAATATAAGTTACAAAGAAAATTTTATAACGAAATTAACAAGGCCAAAAAAAAAAAAAAAAAAAATTCCCCCTAACAAAGTGAGATATAATCTGCCCACACATACCAAGCTAATGGAAGTATGAGAAGAAATACCACATGATTCGCATAAACAATGGACTCATATGTCCATGAGAAGAGATAGTGAAAGAATGTATGTATGACATTGTTGGATAGATAATAAATCAATCAATTATAACAATCAATTATAAAAAGACACGCGTTTAATATAAATCGTCAATTCAGACGAGAGACATGACATCATCTCATGACCAGTTTTCAGATGCCACCTCAGCAGACTATTATTACGAAAGTCATCCCCCACGATCTCAATATAACCTCAACAAAAGAGGTTACCCCATAAGTCGGCCACGTGTCGACCATTACAGAAACCCTTGAGCTCAGATCAAGGAGCAATTATAGGAGTGCCACCATCAAATCATCATCCAACGGTAAGAAAACATTCATATTCTCAAACAATCCCTAACCCCAAGGGAATAAGGGACACCAACCTCTCTCATCTAACTGTCACAACTATTGCGAGAACATTCAGAACATGCCCCAAGATCCATGGAATAACCTAGATCATGCTTACAATCACGCCACTCCATGCCAACTATATATATAAGATCGGAAGATACCTGGATCACACTTTGAACACTCAATACTCTCTCTCTCTCTCTCTCTCTCTCTCTCTCTCGCTCTCACACACACACACACACACACGAATTGCTTGAACGTCACTCTATCGAAACTCATTTTTTTTATCTATCGAGTTTTATCTGTTTATTTGTTCCGAACAAAAAACCAAGTACAAGAGATACCAACAACATGGCCTTCATTTCCCCGAATCTTTAATTCCCATTTTTTTTTTCTTACTTGTTTAAGACAAGACATTGGTAAAAGTATTTCATCTTTTTTTTGGTATAAGATGGTGACATATTTGATGATCTTTACCTTTTTTTTTTTAAAAGGTATATACTTTGCCTAATCCAACAAGTGAATCAACCTGTTAAATCTCAAACTAGTCTTGCTTTACTCGTTTAAATGCATGACAAATGCTCCAATCCAATAGCTTTTTAAAGATGGAATCAAATCAAGGCCAACAAAAATAAAAAAAAAATAAAAAAAATAACCTTAGTAAATATGAAGGAAGAAAAAGAGGTTGATACTTTTAAAAGCTGGTGAATAGACAAGATTTTATTACCAAAAAAATAGACAAGAAAAGATTCGATTCATCTGTCAATATCATGGCAGTACTATTAATACAAAATAACACACCCTGGAGATCTCCAAGAGCCAGAAACTAAATCCACCTGATCTTCACAATATCATCTTTTATTTCAAATTTAATTAAATCTTAAATAAAATCTTTTACCAGCTTCTCATGTATATCCATTCATTCTTCTTATCAAGTTTCAGTCCAAATTAAACTAAATTTATTATGTGATAAAGTAAAATATAAAAGAGACTATAATTTTTATAAAATTTCAGCCTCATTTGATCTACAACATGACTACAAATAAGTGTAGATTACATGGTCTCCACATACTCCATGTTTTTAAAAGGATTTACATGGGTTTTGTAAGAGCTGGCCTTCACCAAATGGAATTGTGATGATAAAAGCTTAAGCTGCATGCCAACTTAAAACTTTTGGGATGAAGACAACACACTTCCACTAGATTAAGTATTATTTAAAGATGATATCATTTATCAAATAATAACTTATAAATCTTGTTTGTTTTCATGTAAAATAATAGAAAAGAAAATTTTCCTAAAAAAACATAGGATTTTCACCTTTTGTTTGTTTTAAAATGTGATTATTTGTATGGAAAATTTTCGACAGAATTATTCCGTTGTGGAGATCCTTTCCCACACTCTCTCACATAATGAGCCACAAGACCCACTACTAATACATTCTCTCCTCTAACATTGTGGACCCTTACTGTATGATGCTCACTCCCATCCTCCGATTGGTTCAATTTCCCACACTGGCATTGTGGGTTGGAAACACTTGCTCATAAGCTTTTATCTACATAAGATCTTTTTTTTCCCCTCTTGGATGGATGATGTTGACTAGCTTCACTCTTCCAACTCCTCAAATCTAAGATAAGGGCAAACCCAGACTACATGGAGCTAGTTAATTTGGCCCACAAGAGTAAGCATACATTATCTTCATTAGCTTATGTGTCATCCTCATCTGCATCCATGCATGCAGATGAGGATGACACATCCGCCAAGCTCTTGATGAATAACTGGTTTTTTCTGTTGCTAATATGACCATACCATGCATGCAGCTTAAAAGCCATGCATGAACCCCACATTGTTAGGAGTTACACGTAAAAGATTGATTGTTATCAAAACTAGATAACACAGAGAGGAAACGAGAGGTTTGGAGGGCTTATCTTGTTTATTGGATGAGTTTGCCACATATATATCATGTGGCTTTTCGGGTTCAAACCTATCTAGGTTTTAGGAGTCGGGTGGGGTCCATTAATGGATTTGGGTTCATGTAATATCCATAGAAAAGAAAATTGTGTGGAACAATGCTTATCTAGATTTTAAGGAGCTAGAATGTGGGTCACATCTGAAAGGAATCAATCCATCTTTGCATGTTAGAACTTATCATTGTAAGGATGCGTGGGTGGGTTTTGTTGGTCCATTTGGATAACATACGTGCCTGCCTGATAACGTCAAACTGAGCTTGGTCCATTTACTGTTGTTGCTAAGACTTAGTTGTATGTGTTGGCTCCTCAAAATCAAAAAGCCTGTTTAGTTGTTCATTAGCTTTTTTTCATCTAACCCAATTGGTTTTTCTTTTTAAAGGCTTGCCACCATGGTTTTGGAATCAGTCTATTCGTATCGATTTTGGATTTGATTGATCCTGATATGATCCTATACAGTATCAGTCATATATCAGTTTTCCATTGAATCCGTAAATTCCTAAATTAGATCGATTTTAGACATGATCAATACTTGGATTTGATTGATCCTGATATGATCCTATACAGTATCAGTCATATATCAGTTTTTCATTGAATCCGTAAATTCCTAAATTAGATCGATTTTAGACATGATCAATACTTGGATTTATTTCCTTTCTTGCCTGTTTATGGATGTCTAATTTGCTCATTGCTTGGTAGTGAAAAGCCACTGTGAAAAATTTAGACTCTGCAGTGTTTAGACCAAAGACCCACTCCTTTCCAATATCCATGAATCCCTAGTACTTGAATTATTGTCTATAACAACTACAACCTATATTGAGTCGATAGCAATTGCATGACAAAAAGAAAGGATTACATAGCTCCTCTATTCATGAATTCTATTTTTGGTAATGCCACTTCTTAAAGCTTCATTCAAAAATTGGCTAATACGGATTATGGGAACTTGGACAAAAGAAGCATCCAGTGCATGAGGTTTCTGTCATTATAGAGTCTGAGAAGGGGCTTATATATGTAGTCTTACCCCTGTTTCACGGAGAAGTTATTTTCAGATTCAACCCCATGATCACCAGGTCACAATGGAACAATCTAACCGTTGCACTGAGATCCGTCCTCTATATAGGAAATGCCCATATCCAAGTCCTAAGAGGGATCACTTTGTGTTAAAATCCCCAAAGGTTAAGACCAACTCTAAACTTACCCCTTCCAAGACCTGCATAGCCATCTCTTAAATTATTTTTCCCCTTTTAGTTAAGCTTTCTAAAATTAATTTATAGTATCCTCGATAAATGCCTACAAAATTTATTGCTAAATGAAGCACCAAATGGTAAATTTTTTAGGTGAAAAGGCCCTTCCTTTACAGAGGGGCCGAGGGCCATGAAGAAGCCATAAGCCCTTTTTTGTAAATTTCTCTAAATGATAAAGAGACATTACAGTCCTGTCCACATCTGGCCGTTGAACAGCTCACACCATTGAGTTCCCATAATTGTCATCATAAGCAGGAAAGCAACTTTATTTATAACTACTAATGTTTTTGATAAATTGACAGATTAATTATTAACTTCCTTTCAAGATTCAACAACCATTTCTTATCTTTTTCTTTTTTGGGGCTTAATGTAGCCAGTATAAGTTTCGTGGTCCATTTCATCTTTTGGATAAAACACCAGCTCAGTGCTTCCTTAAAATCATTCATCTTTAAAGTTGGAAGTATCCCACTTTGATTTCTTTTCTTTCAACTACCCATTAGCTCCAATTAAATCCTCTAAAAGATCAAAACCCATCCAGGTGGGAATCATGGTGGTTAGGTATCCGGATCAGATTCATCGTATTGGCTGATATGTATCAGATTCATCGTATTGGTTGGAATCATGGTGGTTAGGTATCCTCTAAAAGATCAAAACCCATCCAGGTTTTGGATTTTTTATTTTTTTTTGCTAACGACAGATATTCAGACCTTCCACCTAACTATTATTTTTTTAATACCTTTTTAATTTAGTATTGACCATTTGTCAATCTGTCATTTGTTCCGTATCAATTTGATACTGATAAGTGACCAATATCCGTTCCGATATAGTGAACTAAAACCATGATTGAAACAGATTTACTTCATTTAATTGCCTTGTCATTTTCTTTACATTAATTTTGGGATGATTTTCCTTCACCCATTCCTTCACCCACAGTAGCGAAGCTCTTAATCTTTTTGTTTTAATGGTTGGATAGGAATCTAGAAATAGTTAAGGGTATTTTGGACATTCAACATACATGGAACAGGTCATTATGAATCTTGAAGGTTGCTTTATCTTTAATAGAGATGAATGAAAATCTTTTGGCCATATATATGAGGAATATAGATCAGTATATGTTTATGTATAATTCTTTGTGATTGTTGAAAAAGCATTTAAAAATATGTTTTGATTCATTTTTGCCACAAAGAATAATATGACCAAAGTTCATGAATAATACAATAAAGCAATTCTTTCATATAGGCTTTGTTTGTTTTCATGTAAAATAGTAGAGAAAGAAAAAAGAAAAGCATTAAAAAAATAGAAAATTTTTACATGAAAACCCTATTTGTTGACTTAAAGTTTTAGATGTTAAAATTTTTTCCAATAAAACAAAAGTAGGGGGCGGTGAGAACAAATTCATGGCCCAATGACACAGGCCGAAAGTGAATTTGACAAAATTCAGGTAAGATGACATCAAATCGACCACAGTTGCTCCCAGCATCCAATGAACCAAAATCACCCAGCTCCCAACTTGTGTGACTCAGGTTTAAGGGATCGAGATTCGATTTGGGATCGGTTTTCTGTATAGCTATAGGCAGGATTTAAGGGATCGGGTTCGAATTGGGCAATTCAGCCAGGGCCGATCCCGTGCAGCACCTCAAGTTGGCATAGTTGGATCATTTTTTTCACACGTATCAGTCAAGTCCTGGGTTTTTTTGTACTGTTTCAGCTCGATCTGACTCAGGAACAGCAGGATAGGACCAGGATCGGCCCGGCCAATCCCGTGTACAAGTCTTTTAAACCTTGGATATAAGTGAATTGGAACAGTTGAAGCCAAAATGAACTGGCTCTTATGTTGAGTAGATAAGTCTTCATACCTGAAAATGATTCAGACACTTGTGCCTTGGAACTTAAAGATGTTTCAACTTATATACAGACCTCCTTATCTGTCGATTCCCATATTTTCTTCTTCCTTATCCAGATTGATCTGTTGAGTATGGCACATGGTTTCGCACTATTAAGCTCAAACATGCAACAAACTTTCTCCCAAAATTTGAGGGTCAATTCACAACTAGGCTGCTGTGTGGCAGATAGAAGTGCACAAAAATTCCCGTCAAGATAATCTCTCTAGACATTCTAATCTTTAGAAAATGTGGACCTAAAATAATTCATTTTCAAGTTTACTAATTATATAACATTTTAAATAAACAAGTGGGATAAAACCGAACTGAGCCCACCCTATCCAACCATTTGTTCATGAGTGGAAATTTGAGCACAGGCTTGATCTTGATCTCATGAGTGTGTCAGCTTAACTTGGCTTGTAAGAGAGCCTTAAGAGGCAAAATTAGTTATTCAATGACACAAATATTAAATAAAGGTTCATATGATCAAACTCTTACATGAAATAATGGATTCTAACATACAAACTAGCATTAGAGAGAGAGAGAGAGAGAGAGAGAGAGAGAGAAGGGTTCTTGATGGCAAAATCACTTTTGATCATCTTTGCAAAATCTTCACTTCATTCTCTTAGCATTGCATGCATGGGGTAAAAATGCATGTTGGTTTCACCACATAGCAGGAGGTTTAGTTTTCACATAAAAAATGCCCCTTCGAAAGTTCTGCATAGGCTTTTGTTTTTACTTGGCCTACATGCATCAAGAAAGACAGGAGAACAGTGCCCTTAAGGGATAGTGTATCCTACTCACCCGGAACTGAAACACATTATCACACTATTCGCTCCTTACCTGTTAGGGTGCAATTGAGAGAGGGAAAGGTTCATTAGTAACTTGCAAAGCAGAGTTCACAAATCGCTAAATCTAAAATACAGGTAGACATCTGACAAAAACAGATTTACATAATATACACTACAACTGTACATTGACTTGCCAACAAAGAAGAGTTGGGCCTTATATTAAAATGGACCTCACGCTTAGTCTTATTCAAAATTTACCAAATACATGGTCTAGGCCTGGCCCATATTCCACCTCCAGCACATGCAGGTTCACACCAAGGCCAGACAAAAAATTCTGACCATCTGATCTGGTAAGAAAATAAGCATAAAGAAAGTGCCCTCTCTCCCCTGCTTTTTTTCCCCTGTGAAGGGGAATTGTTTGAAAAGACAAGATTAAATGTTAGACCCTAAAAGCATTGTCGAAGATTGGGAGCTTCAAGTTCTTAATCTAAAGAACAAAATAGGGTATTCCACCACAATAGAACCAGTGAGGGAATCGATTCTATCGAGGACTCATATGAAAGAGACCAACACAGAGAGCTGATTTTCATGGCTATAAAAGAGCATAACAAGACTGGAAAAAATGGCGACTTGCCACAACTGGTGAGGAGATACACAGAACTGGTGCGGCAATATAAAAGGAGTTTGTTTCAGAAATATGTCTCACTCACTATTTCTTTCCTCCAAGATCTGTTGAGCAGAAGCACCAGTTGAGAACCCCATCTTTAGCATGAGTTCCTCCAAGCGTTTTACATTAGTCAGGTAGAGATAGCCAACCTACCAAAAAAAAAAAACACATTGTTATCTCTCCACTAAGCCCTACCCACATATAGCTGTGTCACGAGTGTTCTTCACATGCACACCATCAGACAAAAATATCAACCTACATAAATAAGCAGGTAACAACAGATCAAGTCATATTCTTATTGGGAGGTGTATAAAACAGCATACCAACACTCATCGTATCTGTTTCCTGGATATCTTCATCAATATATGCACGTTAAATTTATGTAAGACACAATTCCAGATTTCTGCAGTGAGTTTTGGATCAGTTCTAAGATAAGAGGAAGAGGGCATTGATGTGAACCAGATTAGAGCTGATGCAAGCCACATTAATGGAATAAATCAGTCAGTTGATTTCTTTGATATGACGGAGGATTAAAACCTATGAGGGTTAAGATCGGATCTGGAATTCAGGGCATTACTGTTCACGTGATACAGTAGCCTTGGTTCTTATTTCTTCCTTTATTTGTTTTTCTAGACAATAATTCCCCTGTTGGGTGTGTTTATGCAAGATTATAAGAATCTGTTTCTTTCAAGTTATTTTCTATTTCATCGAAATATGTCCCAATTATTAGAGCTCAAGTTGGGTATTTTGTAATTCAAGTTAGGATTAGACTTTCTAAGCTTATATATAATGATGATAACATCAATAATCAGTTAATCTTTCTCAATCAATTAGTAGAAATTGCAGAGCAGCACCACCTTCTATTGTCCTTGTTTATTCCCTTTACTCGGCTTTTCTTTACTACCACCAGAGAAATCAAAGATGACTACAACAGTAATTGAGTCCTTGCTTACGTTACATTAAAAAAAGTATGAGACGCAAAACAAGGCCAATTTATTGAAACTCCAACAGTTTCAATGTTTCAATTGAGGTTTCATAAAATAGTGCAAGATTTATTGAGTTTCAAGAGACTGCTTCCAAACACGTGTGTTCCCTCACTGTATCTGGTGATTAAGTTTTCAAAATATGCTTTTTATCAGACTTCCAAAAAAACCATTATTAGATATTCAAAAAATCACAAATGCTTGTAGGACTACAAAGATCTCACCATAAAATTACAGCAGCTTGCAAACAATGACTAAGGAGAAAAAGGGTAAGCCCGGGTAATCTGGCAAAGAAAAAACTATTAAGATGAAGGGAACAGTTTAACCTAATATTTTGATTGAGTTATGTAGAATTTTTTTCATCACCCAGGGTGAAGATCTTTAATGATCATGTCCCTTCATCTCTCTTCACCCTCTTCACCGTGGGTGGAGAGAAACTGGGTCCTTGAATTATTGTTATAAGAATTAGGGGAAAATGAAACAAACAAGATAAACTAAAATCCAAGTGGGCATTTGGTTTGGGACTGAAATGGAAGTTTCGGAAAAGTCAGGCATTTTGTTCAAGTTTTTCAGTCTAACTTTTGTGTGTTCATAACTAAATAATCTGAATATATATAAGGGGTATGGGTGTGGGAGTGCATCTAAAGATTTGAGTCATATACCATTGGGCTGCCCCGGTGGTTACGTTGGAAGTGTGAGGAGATCAGAGCTTGAAACTCCTCCTAGAAGTATATAAATATGTTTCTAAAAACGCATGGTTCATTACTTTTCGATGCATGAATTATGATGATTTTCTCAAACCAATAGGAAAATTATGATCATTTTCAAATTTCAATTGTTTATAGGAAATTACCAATGTTTCCAATGATGATGCTCTATTATACACTGCTACACCAGCACGTTTGGCTGTCCGTGTTTTACCTGAAGCTATGTTTTTTCCCCACCGTAGGATATCCCTGCATTTAAAATTTATAGGATGTGAGGGAATAAAAACTTAAGCATACAGGGAAAAATAATTGCAAATGAAACTCCAACATTCAACTCTTGGTGATGCAAATGGATATCCAACTCAACAATTCCCACTCCTTTCCTCTTCCTCCCAGCCGGGTAGTTTTTCCCTTTTTTCCCTCTGGAGTGTCTGGGGGCAGAAACTCTGCAGACTTGTCCACATCATTATCCAGTCATGAATTAATTTTCACGAAAAAAATGTATAAATTTCATCTGTGGAAAACATTCAAAGCGAATAACATGAGGACTCCATTTTCAAACTACCAAGTTTAACCTGCTGGTTGGCCAAAAAGATTACCAACTAAAATCAATAAGCATATACAAATCAACCTTTACAAAATTGAAGTTCCCACATAGCAATGACATCTCTAGGAAACCCAGGATCATCAGGCATCAGGGGGTGTAATAAGAAATGGGACAGTACTGTGGTTTGAGCTCTCAGGCCCAATTAGAAAAGGAACTCAACCAGGGCAGAGCTGTTGGCATTAAAAGTTGGGGTGCAATTGCTTAATCAAGAGGGGTTTCAGAAGTGCTATCATAGAAGGTGACTCAGAAAATGTTATACAGTGGATGGTCAAGCCGACAAGTGAGGTCCCGGCACTGCTTTTCCATAATTAGACCCATATAACACTTTGCTTCGCAATATAGGTTCAATTTCAATGGAAACCAAAAATGCCAAATGGAGTGGCTGATGAATTCGCCAAACAAGGTGTAGTTCAGTTTTTCCCTTTTAGCTAACGGTGTTAAGTATAAAATATACTTGGCTGCATAAGTCATAGTTTTGTTTCATACGCCATATTAGCAGATGAGGAATGTGACAACATTGTTAAATGAGACCACTTTTCTTGTATCTTCACCATATTAAGTATCAGATCAGCACCAACCACACCATTAAATTTCAACATACATATATACAGCAACTCCATTGAAACAATTTGCACAATATTGAAAAAGAAAAAGTCTCAAATTAACCTTTCTTCTTCCGATAGGTAGTCATCACTAAGCAGTTTCTTGAGCAAAGCATCCTGAACCACAACAATTACAATGTGCACTCTATTACTTTACGAGTTCTACGCAATTATTGAGTATTCATACAGAAGATCATATTTCTAAACAAATGCTTCATATTCTCCAGATAAATAAAACTAAAGCCGAAATCACACAAGAAATTAAAACAGAGTCCAGTTTTTCAGTTAACATCTCCCTATCGGTCCCACATGTTGATCCATGGTATCACAGAAAAGAAGATGCACTAAAGCCTCCATCCACCTCCATCCATCTTCTTCCATACATAAGTAGAAAGACAGACAGACAGACAGAGAGAGAAGAAAAAACTGTTGGGAATTGGATGTCTTGTATTCCATCGCATGGGTTTGTGGGCTTCCTCACACTTTTATAGGGTTAGCTATAAATATATAGCGAAGGCCTTCTCTGTAACAAGGATGAGAGGTGTGTCGAAGAGTGTGGTAACCCTATTCTCCATTAATAGTGAAGGAGATCTCATCTCATCGTGGATTTATGTAGGAAACCCTTGTTGAACCATGTAAAATCTTTGCGTTGTGTAATTGTCTCTTTCTATTGCATTTTACTTTTTTGCATCGTGTATAGGGTCGATTTCTACAATAAGACTCTGATTAAAATAAAAGAAAAACTAAAAAGCAAACAAGATTTTTTCCCCTTTTAATCAGTTCTCAATTCTGGAATTTGAACACAATTAGATGGGCCTAAATGGACACAAATAGGGATTTAAGTAAAATGTTCCATTTCAATGTCAAAGTCAGTTCTTCCAATGTGTGTGTGTGTGTGTGTGTGTTTTTTTTTTTTTTTTTTTTTGGGGGGGGTGGACAAGAATTTTTTTGTATGAGCAGCATTTCAATTTATTTACTTATAAAACTGCTTTAGTAGAAGGGTTCATTAGAAGTAAGGGGAAGGAGAAAATTAAAAGTGATGCTTTACAAAACATTTCCTGATACTTGAGAAGTTGTTACGGAACAAAATTTGAGAATGGTGAGATTTTATAGCAATTCCTTGACAACTACAATGTTCACAAGTGAAAAAGATAGGATTCAGACAATACTAGGATAGATAGACATGCCTGTGCTTCACAACGTACTACCGCCATCACGCGAGCATTGTATTCCTCAATATTTGCAGGAGGAAACAGAAAATGCCTCCGAGCAAATAGCTGTGGTTTGAGACAAGAAAGCTTGTAAGCTAAGTAGAAAAAGATGAAGCAAAACATTTCACTTGTACACAACAAGAACAAGCTCATTTTTCGGCCAAGCAATATGCATGTTGACTCAGAGGGCAAATACTGAAACATGGGTGATTTATGAAACAGATCACAAACACAAACACATGGATGAAATTGCAAAATGTAGGTATTTCGAGGTTGCAGTGCAATACACCGACATATGGAGATTTGCCATTATGATTTATGAATGGGCTAATTAATTTCTGAACACCATAGGCCAAAGAAAGGATTCTGCAAGCAACCTGTACATTTTATATGGTTCAATGGAGGCAATGATAAAGTGTTTCTGTTATTTTTAAAGAGGCATCTATGGCCCTTTCTTTTATGAGTTCAAACTCAAAGTCATCCACTTTCCCAATATAATTTTTCTAATCACTGTCAAAAAGAAAAAAAGTGAATAAATGAACCATTATCAATCATAAAAGAAATCTTTGGTAGAGAAAGATCCAATATGCAGTCGCATACTGTTGTTCACTGGAGCAACCTCTTAGTTAATTGCAAAACCAGGCCAAGTGGTAGGCTTTTTGGCTTAATTACACTATAAGAAAAGCGCTAAAGTTCCATTTCAGCTGTTCAAAGTTTTTACCCAAAATTTCTTATGAAATTGACTTCTAATATCCACAAACACAAAATAAATAACAATGATTTCTGGGTCATCACATTGTCATCATACATTCCCCTCCAGGCTACTTAAATTTTTTACATCAGCTTGATAAGTCTTCACTCCTCACAGCTATGAATGTCAATAAAGGATCTCAAACGAACATCACTTGGTAAGTCCATCTAAATGTTTCCATAAGTGAATATGAATACATATTTTAAGCTAGAATGTATTTACATGTAGTAGATACGAAGAGCATTGAAACAAATATATCAATTGTACCTCGTATATGCAATCCCCAATATATGCTAAAGACGCCGCGTTATATATTGACCGAGGATTTTTCACTTTTGGAGGAACCGGCAACCATCTCTCGTAACCCAGATATAATTCTTCAGCCTTCCCTAATTTATGTGAAATTAAAGTCGACACTTGAGTCGCGTACTAAACTTCAAGAGGGCAGAGACAGAGTAGCATATAGAGTGGGATATTGTATACCTTGTGGAGAGGAGCGACCATTCAAGCTCAGAAGCTCTGAAGCAGTTACTTCTTTGGTCGCTGTAGTTGTGGTTTTTAGTTTGGTTTCAGGAGTTGGAGGACGAAGCATGTTAGGGTTTTTGTTCTTCGACGGATAGCTATGATTGAGAGTGGGACTAGTTCTCGGCTGTGTATCCCATGAAGCTTTCACTCTCACTGACAATGGAAGAACGGACGACACCGCCATATCTTTTGCTTGACATGACCTTCGATCAACGGAACGAACACAAGACGTCGCAATGACAGAGGTCATTGCTACGAGGTTTTGATGGCAATGGCCTTCTTCGTCAAAGTCTCAAACGGTTATCGACGATGGCGCTAAAAATCCCCTCCTCGCGCCTCATAAGCAAAAGTCCGGGCTGATTTTGGTTCGGGCCAAATCGATGCCGACTTAAATTGGGCCTGACGGAAACATGTCCGTTAAGAGGTTCAGGCTAGGTGGGTTGTACTGTGCACGATAATTAACGATTAGTCCAATGTCGATATGACTGATTTCGGCATGTTTGGATTCATGTCAAGTTACTAGCCCGATAAAAGATGTCATCTTATTTTGGTGCTGATGAGTTTGACCACCATATGTCTAGATACTTTACATTTGGTTTAATTCAGGCCAGGATGAAGTTCGGTTTAGGCTTGATCAGTCCGCTTTAACGATTCGGTTTTGGATTAGTCCAGACCACCGAGACCAATAAGTATTATAACAAGTTAATCCAAAACATGTCTATTATCAGTTCGATTTGGATTAATTCGGATAAACTTGGTCCAAACTATCGGTTCGATCTCAAAATTGACACCCTTACCAATAAGAGTAACTAAGTAAAAGTAGTAGTTGATTGTCTCTATACCAAGGTTTAAGGAAGTGAAATTAAGAACTGAATTGACCTCTATCGATTTCGATTCAATTTCTTTTGGAATGGATCGGAATTAGGAATGGTCAATTCTATTTCGAATCAAGAGGAATCAACTATCTGATTCTGATTCCTTAAACCATACCGTTCACATGTGGGGACTGTGTCTTGCCTTCACATGAGGATTTTGATTCGTCACGGATTGGAGTTAAATCAATCTGATCCATCGTGGAGTGATGGTCTAGGGTTTGTAAAAGTATTATAAATATTATGTTCATAGTTCATGCAGCTCAAGTTGTTTAATTCCTCTCTGTTCTCATACGTAGAGAGAACAAAAGGGGATCTTCGGTGGGCTGAGGAAGAGTCATATCAAAGCGCAAATAAGGGAACAGAGAAAAACAACATTCAATACACAAATATGGTAGTTATTCATCTCTTTATTGTTCCTTCCCATTATATTATAAAATTAATGCATAAATTGTCATGGATTACTTTGTGAGTTTAGTGGAAACCCTAATCATGGAAAATAACTTACAATTTATTTATAGAGAAAATCAAACAAAAATCTCATACTCTGGCATAAAAAATAGATATTTTTGTAACATAGTTCAATTTTATTGTAGCATTGCTTGGAAAAAAAAAAATCAAAGAAGGTTATTATTGGAATATAAAATAAAGTAGAGAAGAAAGTGTTTTATTGTAGCATCGGTTGTTTGTTTGTTGGCTTTTTTTTTTGGGTAAATTGTTCAGAGTTAAGACTAGGATCTTCTTAAGTTCAAAATGAACTTGAGAAATGTCAGTCCAGTCGACACCTGAAATTTCTTCACATCCAACGGTATGACAGCGATTGAGTGTTTTAGCAATTTTTTTTTTCCCTTACAATCACTCTCATGCCATTGAATGTAAGGAAATATCAGGTATTAATCATCCAACCGATATTGGTAAGTCTAAGTTCATCCATCCCAAAATTGAGATGAGCCGAATTCAAATTATACGATGGCTTGCCTTTTTACCTACATGGCTGAGCGACCGGCCGGCACCGCCACTTGAGCAAGACCGGCCAGTTATCAGTACTTAATTGCTGACTTTCTGTGACATTGTCTGCACTTTTAGGGTCACATGGCCCAGCCCAACAGCCTACATTACAATTAGAGAGTTCAACAACATAACACAAGTTGATAGTGTCGACTGTTGAGGAGTAAATCAGTCAAATTTTCTTTTTATTTTTAATCTAAACTGTTGATTTACATTCAAAGTTGAAAAAGTGCACGGTGATGTGTAGATTCTAGATAGTATACATGCATGGACTCGGGATGTATGCTAATATAAAAGGATATTTGATTAAATTAGAATTCAAAATTAGACATATGGTTAATCTAGATTTTATACTATGCCATATTTATTTGATGATCAAAATGAACACATTATCTGTTTATTGACAAAATAGATGTCTTGTGACATTTGAAAAAATAACAAAACTTTGGGATAATAATATATAATTTTTTTTTCCTTTACATTTCATTTTTATTAAAGGGCAAGAGTTTTATTTGTTGTTGCTCATGTGGGGGGGTCTCTCATGCCGCACTAATCACGAGTTCACGGCACAGATTACAATTTCCTAAATAGGGGCCCATTTAGTCAGAGAGAGAGAGAAAAAGAGAGTTAATGCAGAACCCATACGGTCAAAATGTGAGAGCGTGTGGAAAAGCATTCCCAGGATCTTTTTCACTTAAGTAAAATTTTAAGTGTAACATTTTATATGTAAAAAAAAAAATCAATGTTTATTTCCAAGAGATAAAATGTAATGATCTCTACAGGAGATGAAAAAAGAACTTCATCTTTCTTTTATCTATTGGAAACAAATTTTGAATTTTTTTTATTTTACATATAAAATATTACACATAAAATATTACCAAAATATTTTACGTCAAGACAAACGGAGCATTATGGTAACTAGACTGAGTGGGTTCAAGGCTAACTTCCAACTTGAATAGATAAGCAGATTACTTAAGGGATCCATCTATTTGACATCAATCACGGGATGTCATTAGGCCATCACAGATAACCTCAAAATACATGGACCAATTGATATTTAAGACAGGAGAAGTGAGGTGGAGGGGTTTTGCTCAATCTGATGGACAATGGCTCGGTGTCAATATAATAAGAATATCCCTCAGACTAGTTCCAATTGTACCTGATGGCAATTCAACCACAAGCCATATTGCTCCCTCTATTATTCTTGCCCATGAAATTGTAAGCCATAAGTTACCTAAGCATCTATATGATCAATAACGATGATGGGACCTTCTGCCTTCAAGCACACTGTGTCTTGTAGCTACAGGACCATGACCTTCATGGCCCTTCAGATATCAAGGACCTTTCTGAAAACTACCCTTACTTGGACATACTATATATATATAGTGTTGACATCATAAAATGATAAATTTAGAAGGAA
Source organism: Protea cynaroides (assembly GCA_028583415.1). NCBI lineage: Eukaryota > Viridiplantae > Streptophyta > Magnoliopsida > Proteales > Proteaceae > Protea > Protea cynaroides. The sequence goes on along the minus strand of CM053274.1, from coordinate 99,456,733 downwards.
GTCCTTATCAAGGCACATCTGTTCCTCAAACATGCATACAGGAGTGGTTCCTAGACAGTGTACGTAGCCTGCCTCATGATCATAAAATAATGAAACCCTTTTTTTCTTGTCCACCAATATTATATATTATGACCTTATGAACATGACAAAAATATATAAATGTAAGTTAATTTCTTCTTGCTTCATCAGTAGTTAATTTGGATATTTCATTCCTGATCTGCAGTATCTTACTTAAAATGGGAGTAATCCTGTAATCTTCAACAGATGGTGTCTGTGTCTCTCATTAATTTTGCAGATTTTTGAACTTAAAGATTGACGCAGAAGCACTCAGTACTTTGTCTTTGATGGATTAAGATGTCTCATTAACAAATGGTTGACTTATCCCATTGAGGATTCCACTTTGAAAGGGAAATGTAAACAGATATTTACAGTGAACAAAAACATTCTCCTCTTACCAACCAAAAAAAAAAACATTCTCCTTCTTTGATCATTAGTTGAAAGAGCAACTGAAAAGCTTAATTGTCTTATAACAACATGCAAATTAATTAATTTCAGTTTAAATTTTAAAAAAAATTAATCATCCAAAAAAAAATGCAAATTAAGTACATACTTTGATACTATGTTGTCATTAATTTGAAGGAAAATTTTGCTTTTTTGTTTCTATCCTTGTATTGAAGACATTGAACTAATCATTTTTCGATTCGTTGTGAAATTATCGTCTTTTTCCCCTTTTGTATGGATAATTGTTCAAATGGGCAGACTGTATCACGGATGATACAATCATCCAAGTAATTCTAAGCATACACGGATGTGTCAGAATTAACAACGCATTAGAATAACGATAGCAAAAGAGAATGAAATAGATAATGAACACATTGATTTTATGTGCATGGTTCACTAAATATAGACTACATCTATGATGGAGTTAGCAGTCAATCAGAGTTTCCACAATTCAAATGAAGAAATTACAAACCCTAAATCCCAAAAGTACAAAACTATCCCCCAATAACCACGGAATATGCGTGGCTAAACTGAGGTCAGGCTTCAAACCCTATCCATAGTTGAAAGGACAAAGCGAAATACACAAAATATTTTTTTTTTCCCTTTATTTCTTTTGTGCATGTAGTTGATGAATATAGAGTAGTTTGTAGATATTTTTTCTGACTGTTTCAGTTTGTAGGAGTTCCATTTTGCTTTCCAGATACAATTATATTGGATCAGCATCTCTATTTAATCCTCCTTGAGTACTAATATTGAATCAAATTAGTTGTTTCCTGCTAAACACTTGATCTAACTAATAGAAGCAAGCAAATAAGAAAACAAAATAAGAAACGACAAAACAAATAATATACTAGAGGTTGTATAATCATTGCTTGCTCATGTGAGCTAGTCACAAATAGTTAAATGAGAGATAAAAATATGAAACTTATTCACTGGTCAATTGATTCAAATTTCACCCAAACAGTGAAAATCATAAGTCTAACCTGATTTTTGTAGTTCCAAGGTTACATCATATATCAGGAGAAAAGTGCATTCTAATTTGGGTCATATGTGATTCTATAAGATCTATTATTTCCTGACTGTTATTGGGTTTTCTGCAACTAGGAAACAAGAGAGGAAGAGTGAAGGCCCAAGAAGGAATGGCTGACCAAACCCAATAATTTAACTGAGCATGGTAAAGACAGTACGGTGGGGGAGGAAACAAGAAAAAAAAAAATCAAAAGTCAGAGTTGAAGTTGCCATGACAAGCAGAATTTTGTGTGGTGTCACTGTGGATTTTGTGTCTTTTGCCTGCACACGCATTCAATGCTTTTTTTTTTTTTTTTTTGGCAATACTGAGGAGAGAAGGAAGATGTTTCCATGCAATCATACCCATCTCCATCTCATTGCGGAATTCCCTAAAATTACCCTCATGATTCCAAATACCATTTAATGTAAAGAAATACATCATGCTTTAAGGAGTATTGAATCATAAATCATTCCCTGGCCCACAAATTCAATTAGCCATTTGATGTTCATACCTGAATTGTTCAATCTTCCAATCCAATGATGAAGAGGGCAGCACTCAAAAAGAACATTGACAATTAATCCTCCTTAGGCTTCCAAAGATGGGTTTTTTTATTTGACACCGACAATCAGTGACCACTGGATCGACGCAAAACCACTTCACTCCTTCTATCTCAAATACCGAACAATGAATGTGGATTAAAAAGATTCGGTGTTGTTGCGATTTTCAATTCAGAAGTTCAAACTAGTAAATTGAGAGACTCTCTCATACATAAGGCATCTAAGGTTTTAGTCTCTAAGCAATGTGGGACTATTTTCAGTACTCCCTCTCATGTGTTGTCCTTCTTCTGGATGACAATATACGTGGCATGTGGTCCCTCTTTTAGGTGACCGTACATAGGAAACCTGGAGTTCTGATACCATGTTGAGTTTTCATCTCAAAAGTTCAAACTAGTAAGTGGAGGGACTCCTCACATATATAAGACACCCAATGTTCTAGTCTCTAAGTAATTTGGGACTATACCTTTAACGTGAACCTTTAAAGATAATCATGAGGATCAGGACTTGGGTGATAATGAATCAATCTAGAGGTCTAAATTTATTACTCGGGTTGTAGTCAGACTCTATATATGTTAGTTAAAACTCGTTTTAAACGTATACCGTATAGTCATACCGTACTCAACCGTTTAGTATACGTATTGTCGTATTGATCTAAAAATACTTTAAAATACTCTATACTCCAAGCCTTGCAGTTTATAACGTGTTTAATACGTGTAACATATCGTATCCGTATTTTAAACTGCATCTTCAATGAGTAATGAGTCAATTAATCCCATATCATTAGACATTCTTATTGCCTTCTACATGTAACCGATATGGGATTAAACGCTACCACTTCCTCATAACTACTTCTAAACTCATATATTCTATTACTCGTTAGGGTGAACTATGCGTCATAACAAATATATATTGTAGGCCACCATAGAGCTCTCTCTCTCTCTCTCTCTCTCTGCATATGGATTCATGCTTAAAGTCTTGGATAAACATAAAACGTCAATTAACTACTTGATTGAAGATGATGATTCTCACCGTTCTATGGCTAGTCACATCTTAAATGTCATCTATTTTCGTTGATTTAGATATAATTCTTTAATTTATTGGAGTAGATTGCCTTTTTTAAACCGTACCGTATTATATCTGATCCGTTTAGAACCTATGCTGTCCATTTTAGTTTTTTGCTGTTCTCAGAGTGTTTGACTTTTTTTTACCGTACCATTCATGTTTTGATCAGTTTAAAACTCATTCCATCCCTTTTTTTTTTTCGTCGTTCCCATTTTAACTAACTACTCAGAATAGTGTAGGGCACATGATTTGTTGTTTAGAATCTTCAATAATTCTCTATGGTAGCATCAAGTGGTCCTCTATTTATTTATTTAGGGAGGGGGTGATGATAATTAAACGAGTGAGGGGTATGAAATTTTGCAGATAGGGTTTTGTCATTATGTGTAGTAGCATTCTGCATTTCTCCTTTTGGTTTGTCTCTTCAACTAGTGTTCTTGGGTGTCATGAAGTCACGTGAACACATTTCAGCCCTCTCTTTCTTTTGACACTCTTAAAAGAGATATACTTTCCTACTGAATAGGCCCATTTAGCCCTTTTGCTGGACACAAGCAAAAAGACTGTTATTTGCTTCTGTCTCTGATCTCCTTTTCTCCCTCTAGTTCTGATCCTCCATGAATCCAGTTTATCTGATTAATCCACCACCCTCTCCATTTCCTCTTATAGATCCTAATGAAGATCAACACCTACAACTCTTTAGTCCATCATCTGAAGGTTCTTCTACTTCTCTCTCAAATTATATTTTCTTCAACCCAGATCAAGAACAAGGAGGAGGTTATGATACAGAACAACACCAACAACAGCAAGAGGTGAGAAGGCTAGGGAAGCTTTTTATGTAACTGAATTATATATATTGCATAACTTATGATCTTACGATCTGATCTATATGTTTCTTTGATGATTTTCTAGGCCAACAAATATGTTTTACAAGGTGGATCAGGTGATCATCCTACTGTGGAGAATGGCCTTAACAAAACCCTAGAAGTATCAGTTTGTGAAGGAGATGATAGAGACAACAACAATCAAAGTAATGGTGTACGAATTAAATGGATGTCTTCCAAGATGAGATTGATGAGGAAGATGATGAATTCATATCGAACCAGTGGAGATAAACAAGAGGGAAGTGAACAGAAGTTTCAAGATCATGATCAGCAACCACCATCATCACCATTAGACACAGACAACAGTAGCAACAACAGCACAGTTAGGGTTTGTAGTGACTGTAACACTACTAGGACCCCTCTTTGGAGGAGTGGCCCAAGAGGCCCTAAGGTAAATCAACTGCTCCTCTATCTCGATATCTTTCCATTCATAGTTGTCAAGGTGTTGGAGGGTTGCTTGGGCGTCTAAGCGTATCTAGGGCATTGTAAGAGTACATCTTTCATAAGAAAATTTATGCAAAAAAAAGGAATTAGAGGCTTAGAATATCAAATTTTTATTGATTTTAGTACATATGCATGATTTCATTCATCATAGTTTTAGCTTCATTTACATATCTTCTCTTCTTTCTGCTTCAAATAATGGTTTCCCTAAGTTTTTCCGTTCTTAAAGTTCGAACTGATAGATGAAGGACTACCAGATGTATAAGGGGTCAGACCATAGACTATTTGGTGGTAATCGATGTGGGATTAAACTCGATCCCAACTCGATCCCAACTTACCTATCTACTTAAGCATCAAGTACTAATGATCTTCTCATCATGTTCTTGTAGTCACTATGCAACGCCTGTGGAATTAGACAAAGGAAGGCAAGACGTGCCATGGCAGCAGCAGCAAACGGTGCAGTTCTAGCAAATAAGACATCATCAAAGGTGCAGCAGCAGGAGAAGAGATCAGATAACGGGTATGTTCAGAAATACAAGAAAAGATGCAAACTCAGTGAGCCTCGTAGCAGAAAGAAGCTTTGTTTTGAAGATTTAACTATCAGTTTGAGTAAGAATTCAGCTTTCCACCAAGTGTTCCCACAGGATGAGAAGGAAGCTGCCATCCTGCTAATGGCTCTATCTTGTGGTTTTGTTCACGGTTGACTGCTCCCCTTATTTCTGGGGTTTTAGGAGCTTGTGTCTCTGTGGTAGAGAAAGATTAATGTAGTAAGATAGAACATTAAGATCAGGAGAGGTACTCAATCCAATAAAAACAGGATTTGTTTTCCTCTTTTTTTATTTTTTTTTTATTTTTTTTATTTTTTTTTTGGGGTTTGATCGCTTGAATTTGTGGTAGATTTGAGTTTTCTGTTGTTCATGAATAGTTAAATTTCAATAGAAAAGGTAATAAAATATCTAGGGTTTGCCAGCAAAACTCAGCTACACATCTCTCTCTCTCTCTCTCTCTCTCTCTCTCTCTCTCTCTCTCTCTCTCTCTCTATATATATATCTCTCTCTCTCTCTCTCTCTCTCTCTCTCTCTCTCTCTCTATATATATATATATATAACTTTCCATTTTCTACTTCAGTTAGCAGCTTTTTCCTCATTTCTGCATACAAAGGACAGAATCGTTATCTTGTCTCCATTACCAGAATGAAAAGTGGTAGGAGTTACTGCAACTCAAGAGAGAAAAGTTGTAAGTTCAGTAAACCACACCTTATCCAAAAAAGAATTAAATCATACTCAAAATTAAACCCTAGCTTTTGGAGTAGAAGGTTCCAACAAACATTCAAAACATAAGGGAAGTGTTTTTTCTTCTTATCAGCTAATGGACTCTATGCTCTAGAGTCAGTCACCCTTAAAACCATACAAATCCTGACTCTGTATACAAATTTCCTTCTTTGCCCTTTATTCTTGGTCTTCAGACTAGAGAACCCTTTTCAAAAAATAAAAGCAGCTTTCTCCACTCTTTGTCATAATTTTTCTTGTTCAAAGGTTCTAGAGTTAACACATCTTGTGTTATATGATCAGCAATCCTAGCATGGTTCAAATAATTGGTATTGGATTGGTCAGATCATATACCGACGCCTCACTTGCACAGATATCATGTAGTGTAGTGTTGGTCGCACATTCAATATAGCATTTGGACTCAAATCTTTCATGAGTATTTTCACTTTTTCATTACGGGGGGTTTGAACCTGGTCGATCCCCGATCCAATCGTATTTTAATATTATTATATACGATATCAATCACGTGTTAGCTTTCCTTTGGATCCATATACTAATTTGAACCAGATCGTATAACATGGGTAATACCATGTGTGATACCTAGATTTAGAACCTTGCTTCCTAGTATCATGTTACCAATTATTATACAATTGAGGGACAAGAAACATTGTTCTATAAGGATTCATCACCACTTCACCACATTGGTGTGTTCATAATATTTCACATTCCTTTACCAAAAAAAAAAATTATTTCACATTCATTTGTTTCAAATTCCTTGAATTCATGGTATGAATCTAGTTGAATCATCAGGCAAACCTTTCATGTTTGTCTATTGAGATTCCCTTGATGTTGTTGATGATCTCAAATTTATGTATCATTTTGATTCAAAACTAAAGTGAGTGATGCAGAGGGTAAGAGCTCGATCGATAATGAAATTCACCAATAACGAGTTTTCTTCTTTTTTTCAAGCGAAAATGATCCCTGTCCAGCTGCATATACCACTGCCCCTCCTCATTCTTTCACACAAAACTTTTTGGATGGAAGGAAACTCTTTAGGGGCTTTCAACCGGTATCCCTTGGTTTTGCCTTTGTAGCCAATGAGTTAAGGATTTAGTAATTGGTATCGGATTGATTATATCGGTTTCAGAGACTAAGACTGGTCTGACACCAATTTTTAATTAATATTTATATTCTTTAATTAGATTGGCCATGTGTCCCTACCCTATTGGCCCTACACCGATCCATGGTCTTGCCCAATTAACCTGTCTGTCCAAGTGTAAATTTAAAAAATTGAAACTAATACGAGGTCCATGTCTGGCCCACTGGCCCATTGCAACAAGCCGTAAGTCAACCTTTTGAAGAAGGGAAAACATTAAATGTTTCAGCCATCTAAAGTCCAGCAGTAAGGGCATTAATGGGTTCTACAACCTGGGTTTGATGAGAACTGCTCCTCTTTGTGTGACATGATGATACCAATACAACATCCTCTTGGAATGCGTTTTGAATCAAGAACATATTTTAAGATGGCAAAAATTGTATTTGATATATATTGTTTCACTTGAATCATGGAATGCATTAAGAGAGTGTAGCCTATTCTAGAATGTATTTTTTTTCCCATTCTGTATTCAGTCTAAAACCGGGATGTCGTGTAAGGGTGTCAATTTTGGGACCGAACAAGTAGCTCAAACCAAGCTGGCCTTAATTAACCTGAAATCGACCTAGATCGAACTATTATTGGACATGTTTTGGGTTGAGGTATGACATATCTTATTGGTCCCGGTCTAGTCCAAACTAGCTTAAAACTAACCTGAAAAAACAGACCGACGAGACTGAACCCGATTATAGCCTGGACCAAATTGATCTAGACTGAATATTAAACCCTAACTTCACAACTTCAGTCTTCTGGATGACCTTAACGGGTTTCCTAGTGGGCTTTCAACCAGAACCAACCCAAAAAGCTAAGTCCGATAAAAACCTGAAACTAGGTCAACTCGTTAGCTAGTGTGTACAGTACAAGTGTACAACCCAATCAGTCAGAATCTCTTAATGAACATGTTTCGGTTAGACCTTATAAAACCCGACACCCATTTAATCCAAAACCGAAACCAACCCGAATCGACCCAATGATACCCTTAAATCGTCAAGTTGTTATGGTGTCCAAATCCTCTCCTCCACAGCTCCCCGACTCCCACCCCATCCAACTGTTGGAAGGGTGAGCCGGCTCAAACTCCAACCCCCTCCAACGATTGGATGGGGTGGGAGCCGGGGAGCCGGGGAGCCGTGGAGGGGAGGATTCGGTTCCATTGTTATGCAGGTCTAGTAATAAATTCCAATACTCCATACCAATCATGGCCCAAAAGTCCTGTATCTTTCATTTTGCCACATGGTAGAACGCAAACGCCCAACAAAAAGCGTAAGTCAAGAAAGGGGATCCGAATCGTCTCCTCCCTGTATTTCAGGGAGGAAGGATACGCCCCGTCGGATGGTCGACACGTGACTCTCGGGAAAATCCAAGCCCCACCTCCGAGCCGACATTCCCTGTCGGCTCCACTTGTTGGTTGAGTGTCGACTCGATCATGAGACTTGAATTTTCTTAAGAGCCACGTATCGACCATCTGACGGAACGTCTCAGGTCCTCTCTGAAGTCTCTGAAGTGCAGGGAGGAGACGATTTGAATCCCAAGAAAGGTCTACAATCCCTACAATCCACAGCCACCCAAACTTGAGAGAAGAGATTTGGCCGGTCCAATTCGGTCCACGCAAAGAACATCCCAAAATCCAAATTTGCTGCTCAAAAGAATGACTAAAGATCATATCACTCATCTGTTGCTACTCTGCTATAGATTCTGCCGGGAATACCCTCTTTGGTTCTCTAGCGGTTGCTCTTCTTCTGTATGTTCTTCCTTCAACGACAAGTCAGGCAATTACTGCTGCTTGGTCCAACGGTTAATGAGAGAATTCCCACTTCCCAGATGCCAGGAACAATTCAAGTTTCAGGTAATGACATTATCCGCGTTAAAATCATTCATTGCATTGGACTAATCAGCAATTTCTTGTTATTCTCTCGATTCATTACAGTTCTGGACGTGGACCTTCCGTCTTCATACTCATCTTCTTTTTCTTCGTCAATATCTATAAAGGGTCCGTATTATACATCTTCCCTCTCTCTCTCATTTTTATGGATATGGAAATGTGCATATTATTACTATTATTTGGACGTTTGTATAACTGAAATCATGGAACAGTTTCCTTGGGCAAGAGGGAATATCAAACATTGGGCAAGGGAGATTTCTTTTTGTAAGCACAGCTCTCTCTCTCTCTCTCTCTCTCTCTCTCTCTCTCTCGCGTCCCTTCTCAATTTCTTTTTGGTTATTAAGAACGATTAACTCAAGCTCAACTGCACATATTTAGCGCAGCCCGTTAACGAATTTCCGTGACAACTTGATTCTGACTCTCCTGGATGCTGATGGAAATGAGCTATCGCGGACAGGTGCCATTTACCTTTTCTGCCAAAAAATTTGTTGTTTGACTAATTCTGTTGATTTTAAATTTTATTTCGACTCTGTATATTTTGAATCTTTGATGGTTCTTTTATTCTTCTTTATTATCGGAGAGAGTGATGATGAGTCAACTTTTAGTAGGAGTGGAGACAATGTCCGTTGTTGAAAAGGGAATTTGGGATGATCTCTTTCCTCTTGAAGGAGGAGGACACCTGCGCATGAAGTTGCAACTCATCCTCAGCGATGAAGAGCGCAAGCGGGTTCGAGAAATGGTAGTTCTATTTTTTATAATCTAGACCATATTTTTTTTAATAATGTTATTGATTACGTAACTGGTCTACATTATTAACCTGCCCCATCAGGTCTGTTTCTTAGATCAGGAAACCTAAGAAAACCCTTGTCAATAGTTGTCATAGTTAAGTTGCTTCTTCAGAATCCAGGACTCTGTAAATCAACTTCACTTTTGACAATTCCATCAGAGAGTCAAGTTACTGGGTCCAATATTCTCTTATGTTTTGCTTCTGTATGAAATGTCCCATTAATGGCGGTGGTTTATTTATTTATTTATTATTATTTTTGGGGTGGGTTTGTGTGTGTGGGAGGGGAGGGGTTCCTAATTAACTAGCATAGTTAGTTCAAATGATTTAAGTGATCTCATTGTTTTCATTTTTAAGTGGCAAGATGTTCATCAAAGGAATTTACTTTGCTCCTCCTCTTTACTGTTATATTGTTATTTTCAGTATTATTAACTTTTTTGAAGTTTCTATTGTTTGCAGAGAGAATTTGCAATGAAGAAGAAACATGAAGAGGACAACAGTAGTCATAGACAGTTGGAAACTCCTGCTGCTCCTGATGCTATTGTTGGTGTTAATGTTGCACCACCATCATTGTCCCTCAAACATGAGGTTGCAGGTTTAATCCTAGCTTGTCATGATAATATAATGAAACTAAAATGAAGTTGCCAAGTAAACATACGAAGAAGGGAAAGAAAACAAAACAAAGCAAACTTTGGGTTAATTTTTATTTTTGGGTTTTTTAATATATATAATTTTATTTCTATTGAAAACCTTTTTCTTGATGTTTAAATCCTGTATTTCTTAATTTTTCTCAAGAAACACCTGCTCAAAACAAAGATTTAAACATTGGAAAGCGATACATTCAAGGTTTTTCGATATCAAATCCAGTTAGTCACAGCAACAATCCACAGTTTTGTTCTAACAAAGGCAGAACCCCACTTGATCAACTGGAGAAAACAGCCCCAGTTAAGGATTCCTTTCGCTACCTCTTCATTCTCTTATCCCGTCAATGGGGACCGAATGAACTGGTTGAGTTTTACTGACAGCCCCTCCATCTGTTGTGGATTCTACAGATGGCGGTGAAGCAAATCCATCTAAGGCTCCACTATCACAAGAGCTTAATGTCCTTGATCCAATCAAAGCATATTGCACGAATTTGGATGGCAAGTTTGAGATTCATTTACCTCCTGCAGATGTTCCTGTGAAGCCAAATGCTTCACTGGAAGCAATAGATTCTCAATTAGGTAGCTCAGAATCATCTGTCACCAAAACAAATTCAGTTCCTGCTATAATGAGAAAAGATGAAATTCATTCCCCTGAGGATACTGCATTGGAAAGAACTCCTAGTAGTATAAGGAATCTGATAAGTGCCTTTGAAAGTAGTCTACCTCAGGTACATCTGTCTCGGTGCTTTGTGTAATACATTTTATTTTAAAAGTAAATGTTTTCATATATTTTCTTGATTGAGATTCATAAACTTGGTTGAAAGCAGGAAGTGGGAGCTCATGGTAACGCACCAACAACAAGGTCCCAGTCAAGAAAGACTGGTCTACAATGCCAAGGCTTATTTGAGACAGAAACTATTAGAGAGAAAACTAAGTCAACACAAAATATATCAGCTAAGCAATCAAATTCTTTATCCAGAGCAAGATTCTGGGAAGCTAGGCAACAAAGTCCAAAGCATACAACAAAACAAGGAGAACAAATTGGATTGGATGTACAGATTGCACATGGACCATCTGAGAAGCTCTTATCCCAGAACCCTGGGCAGTTGGTGGTGCTGAGTTCAAAAAACACCCTAGCCGACCAAATGAAGTCAGGTAGAATAATTAATTCTACAGGAGTGGGTAAATTAGAACATAGACATGATGAGAATGAGTCTCTAGAAAACTTCACTAGACCATCTATAAAAGAAATTTCAACAGTTTCAGGCAGGATGTTTGATGGGCCTTTGGCTACAAATGAACCTTTTGCTTTGTGCTCGGACCAACGAGATTTTGCTCTTGGTTTTGTGTTAGAGGACAATGGATGCAGAAATTACATAGAAAATTCAGACAAACTAAATTTTTTTGACACTTCAAACATATGGAATATATCAGTGGCACATGAAAGCCTGGGTAGCTGGATATTGGCAGATGGATCTAGACATTTGTGTATAACGACTGGGAGTAAACAAGTGATGGATCTCATGGGAAGCTGGGGTGTACGCAGAGAAACCCATGAAAGGGACATGAGTGTGTTTAAGATGGATGCGTTTGATGAGGTTTGAGTGCTTTATCTCCCCTAATGTTATTGCATTTATTTAATTTGTTTGGAGTTCATCCTTTTTTGCTTAGCTTGCTTTTCAATGTGACAGTTATATATATATATATATATATATATATATATATATATATATATATATATATATATATATAAAGGGTAATCCTTCTCTTTTTTCTTAGGAACGAAAACTTTATAAGCGTACCTATGTAACTATGTGGTCATTCACAGTATATGGGCTTACCTTGGATGCACTGAACAGCCTGAAAACACATGCATAGTGGAATAAAAACCTGAGCGACTATGTTGATCTCATATGCATAATCTGTTTTATTGACCGTTTGAGAAATCAATCCATGAAATTAAGTTTTTATATGAATGATATCCATTCAATGATTCTATTTTAGTTTAGCTCTGAAGGAGGACCATTGGATTTTATCATTTCTGAAGAGATTTTAGTGTCTGCCTCAAAACATCCTTCCATGATGAGATCACTGTTGTCTTTACAGAGAGCTTCAAGGTCCATGATATCAAGCCCATATGGCAAACTAATAGACTCACCGTGATTTGTAATTAGTTATAAAATTCCTAGGAGAGACATAAACATGTTTCTAGTTCCTTTGGTTCTTCAGGAGGGGTAAGCATTGAGATGAAACTGCTTTTCATTAGTTATGCATTGATTGACCTACATCTACGCAATGAAGTTTCATGGGGTAGATGCCAAATTAGATTTATTGAGGTTTGCGGAGCTGGATGAATGAAGTGTAGAGGAGCTTCTGGTGTGTTGTGTGGTCAACATGTTCATTAGAAACCAAAGGATAAAATCTATAAGATGGCAATGAGGTCAGCATTGCTTTAGGGACAGTTGGAGAACAAAAGACAAGATATTCATAAATGATTGTAGTTAACATGAAGAAGCTGGATAGATGAGTAGCAAGATTATTAAAACAGAGGTAGAAATAAATACATTTGAACAAAGACCAATAAATGCGAAAAAGGAATGTATTGAAAATTGTAGGCATTAAAAGGACAACAAGAAGGCTGAAAATGACCTAGGTTGAAGTGAGACATGTGTTCTTATGAGTTCATAGCAAATATGGCCTTAGTGAGACGTGTTCTTATGAGTTCATAGCAAATATGACCTTAAATAAAGTGAAGTGCAGAATAAGATTCACATAGCTGACCATGATTAGTTGTGGCTTAATGAGTTTGAGTTTGAGCTCGTTGTTGACATTAGAACAAGTGAAGAGACTCTACGGTATGAAAATTCAGGGGAACCTGTTGACCAATACAGCACATATGGTTGCATTGTAACTTCATGTGATCAAGTGCTGCATCAGTTTAGGACCGTTGATGGTCCTTCTTAGCTTTATCTCTTGGAATTTGAAACTCCATAAGTCAAGTGTAAAAAATTTTACACTTCTTGGTGCTCTTTCTATTGAGAAACTATCTGTAAATTCACACCTTACTGAACCAAATACACTACTACAGTAGGTTGGGATGCCTCAAAGAAATCTTATCACTTAACCCCTTAGCCACCTGCATCCTTTGCATCTTTCAACGTTCCTAAGACTGCGTGGTTTGAGACTGGTGGACCGGTTGCCATTCACATCCATTGAACTCTTTTCCTACTTAGGCTGTGTTTGGTGTCATTTTTGTTTCTGATTTTTGTCTATTTATCAAAAAGTATTTTTGAAAACTATTTTTGATAAAAAATAAAATGTTGTTTGGTAACTACAATAAAAAATAGATTGTAGAATAAGAAATAGGTTTGGAATATCTATGTGTAAAAATAATTTTTATAACTTTTATTGATCCAAACATTTAAGACCTCAATTGCTGCATTGGCTGCATCAAATCCTCATCCAATAGAATATCCAAATGCCCATCCCATCGGATAAAAACTCTGTATCTTTAAAATACTTCACCCTATGAACATCTCCCTGCAGTGGTCAACAAGAAATCACCCACACTCATATCATATTTCTCCCCATATCATATGTTGGAGCCACCTTTTTGATGTCCACTTGTATACCTATTTCACAGGTTCTCAATTGCATGGTGAGCCTACACTTTCCCAATGACTGGTGCTTCAATTCATCAATTACCACCATTAGGTACTCAAATGAAGTCACTAATCTATTGACGCAGTCTCTATCAGTCATTCTATCAGGTATTTCGATCATCACAGTAACATCTCTGCTCATCTCCACTTCCATCCATGCATTTGTGCTGCAAGACCTCTTCACAAATGATATTGCCATTGCCATTAAAACAAGCAAGAAACCGGTCCATAGGAGATCTGGAAGTCATGATGCTAAAGACAATAAAACTAATTTGAATCAGGGAACTCAAATTGTAAAGACATTGAAGCCTCTCTGAATCCACCAGTTAATACAGGCATTGATGTTTCTTGTCAGGCTTCCATCCATAAAGTATGATCTGAGTCATGTTCGGTAGCAGCTGGGAAATCGACTCAAAACCCTCACTCCATCTTCACATACTCCCCACCGAACACCACCGATAAAACCCATCAGAGTCATCCGCTAACTGTAGCCGTGGTCATCCGCTAACTGTAGCTGTGGTCATCCGCTAACTGTAGCCCTGGAAAACTAGGGACTAGAGAGGGGGAAGAAGAAGAAGCACCAGAATTCACCTGCCGACGGCAGTTCAGAAGATGGGCGTCTTGACAACAGAAGTCTTTTCAAAAAAATGCAATCTCCGTTAAAATGCACTCTCTGTTCAAGAAAGGGAAGAGAAACGTAAGGGAGGAGGAAGAAGAGGAGTTGAGAAGGTTTTATAAAAAAAAACAGTAAAATTACTTTCTTACCCTAAGGTTACAACACGTGCTTTCAGTGTTTTGCGCAAAAACACCCAAAAATGGTTTTTGACCAAAACTCAAAAACAAGTCTCAACCTGTTTTTGATTTTGGGCTTGTTTTTATTTTTCTTTTTCATAAATAGCACTAAAAAATTATACCAAACATCTAAAAAAAGCAAAAATTTGAATAAAAATCAAAAACAAAAATGATACCAAACACAGCCTTAGTGATTGGCTGAATTTTCTGGGTTTCGTTCTTTTTGAGGGAATCCATCTCACTCATTATTAGCTTCTCAGGATGACCTCAGGTGTCCTTAATTCTCTTTGATATTTTCAACTTAAAGTTTGCTTTCATTTGAATGCTTTATTGGCTAAACAATGCAATCTAGGGAGGTATATGATTTTCAGGATAAATTGATCTCAAGACACCCAATTTGCTGATGCATCCATACGTTTTATTACATTTATGGATGCAAGAACCAATGATAAGTACTCAAGATAGAAAGGATGTCCTCAGATTAGTTGGTAAGTCATAAAAATTATGAGTGGTATATAAATAATAAATGAAAAAAGATAAACGTTATAACTTCTCCATAATATTTATTAGACAGAACAGAGAAGTGTCAGCATCTATCTGATGGGTGCATCTGTCATGGCATCTGACATGGCCAAATTTCACAAGTTGGTATATTTTTTATTCCAGATCAGTTTTTCATTGATGTCCGTTATACGATATTAGTAATAATTAACTTTACTACAAACACCCTTACAAATGTACTGAATGTTCTAATTGCTTGATTTGCAAATAAAATGGCTTGTTCAAGTCTTTCATCAATGCTAGTTGCTAGAAGTAACAGAAAAAGGAAGAAGCATGAGGTGCCTCTGCATCAAATTACTTGAGCTGGTACATACACAAAAAGGGGAAAGAAGAGAGGGGGGTAACAAACAAACTAAAACGTTTATAACTTTTATAATTTCATAATCACTATTAGTTTAAGATTAATAACTTCTGTGGTCTGACAGATTCTACAATTCTTGAACCTGGATCTTGGATTGCAACAGAGGATCCACTCCAAGAAAAGTCAACAGGATTTTTTGTCCGTAAATGATTGCATGTTATGGTTTAGGTTCAAAAGCACTCAATCCTTTATCGAAGATTGTGAATCACGTGTTTCAATCAACACTAACAAAAGTGTTATTTTGCTCCTAGGATTCTTGTATTCAATTGTAATTTGGGCAATGTTGTATCAGAATGTGCAGCATGTCATGGAGACCAACTCCACAAGCTGAATAGATATGTGCCATAAGTCTTACCAGAAAAATATATTTTCTTTTATTTATTACAAAAAGGAAAGTGAGAGTGCAATAGGAAGGCATAAGAAAGTAAGTGCCATCTTTATTACCCAGGAATTTTTTGGATAAAGAAACTTGAAAATATTTTTTATAGTGGATGCTAATTTATGCCATTCAAAGCGGGATTCCAAAAGTTCTGCACCTGTATGTGTGGACTACTAAAATCCTTGACAGATGACTAGAAAGAGTCCATGCAAAACCGGCAAACTAAATAGCCTTAAGTTCTGTTACTGTTCTTGCAATAAGGATTGTTGCAGTGTGTGCTTCCATTTTAGTTGAGATGAATGTATGTCGAGTTAAACTAAGCAATCTTTAATCCTTTCTCTTCCCAGCTGTTATTTTAACCATTATGCTTTTATGATGTTGGAATTTTCAGCATAACATCCAAGATGACACTGATATTTGGGTAAATAAAGATGAGGTGACTTCTCCATTTTTAAGAAAACCGAATCTTGAAGGTTCAGGTGATGTTACAGTTTCTGGAGGACTGATTGGACAGGTCTCTTTCTGTCTCTACTACATACCATTAGATGTTTCATATCTGTAATGGCTTCTATCAAACATACATGAAATATGCATATCAAACAAAATGAACAAAATATTATTGTTCCTTTTCATTCTGTTTCACATTTTGCATACCAGTTCTTGTTTCTAGCCCCAAACCAACCAAGCATCCTAGAAAAGGGGGTGGGATGGGGTTGGAACTCCTATCTTGTATATGCATGATGTCAGTTTGATTCCATAAGAATCTATTAAATTTTGTGCTAATACAGTGAAATGGCAGAACAGCATTCATGTACCCTACACTAAGTTTATTTTATTTTATTTTATTTTTTTTGTGAAAAATACTTGATTTCTAGTCCAAGTTCAAATCCCTGTTTGCTGGTATGAGCAAATAAATGAATAAATAAATTCCTATTCTTCATAATTAGATTTAAGTATGAAGCAGTATCCATTTGTGTTATACAGGTAGTAAAGGTTGCAATAATGGTGGCATTTGGGACACTTGTCCTCATTACCAGACAAAGAAAAAGCAGGTCTCTTTATAGAACTCTCTCATGTCTCATTTATTTTCTGTATGTTAATCTTCTGGTCATTAAGCATGATGACACAGGTATGATGTTAAGTATGATGGATGCCACTGTCAAGAGCCTTCAGCTCCAGAAACTGCTTTAGAAAGAAAGGAGATTGGGCACTTGTTTGTGTGGTGCCAAACCTGGTGCTGTCCTGTATTTGTGCTTCATCTCATCTCTCTTTTTCTTGGCAGATAATTATGTGGGTGATGAGAGTTGTCATCTTGAGGAGCATATGACGGGGTTCAATATTCAAGCACTTTATTTTTTTGCATATTTCAATTTTTCTTTCTTCTTAACCCCCCCCCCCCCCCAAAAAAAAAAAAAAAAAAAAAATTCCAGGAAGATTGTCCATGCAGTTGGTTCTCCGTAATCACTGAGAGCTGATTTTTGGGGATCTGTGTACTAATATGAAAAATTCCATATCTGTTCCTTTTGGGATTTGTGATCCTAATGTAAAATTTTTCTTAGCTGGTTTCTGAAGATTTGTGGATCCTAGTGTAGACTTGCTTAGCTAGTTTCAGGGGATTTGTGGGTCTTAGTGTGAGTGACCTTTTCTCAGTATATAGATAACTAGCAATTAGTGGCAATTGGTACAATATCAAAATGTTCGGGACTCCATTGATGCTGTAATTATCTAACCAGTATAAAATATGAAATTGTTATTCCTCATGTGAATGAGAGAACGAAAGATTTGATTGTGGTCATTGTAATTCAGCTTACAAAGTACTGACTTGGGACCATTATTTACTTTATGTCATGGTTTTCCAAGCCAACAGCTTGAGGGATTTGCGTATTTGCCGTAAACAGATACAATGCCACTGGAGTTCTGCCATTTTTGTACTCTTCAGAATACAATGTAGTTCTTTGAAAATCTCTGGTAAACTGCTATTTATTATTGTGTGTTGGTATTTAAAATAAATTCCTATGTTCAGAAATGTCTTCATATTTCTCGACCTATACAATCAATCATATGAAGAGAAAGACTAACTTCCAATAATAAGAAGCTTCACTATTACCCCAAAAATTCATCTTAGTATGGTTTCCTGATGTCATGAGGGGGATAGATAGAGATGGAGATCTCAACTCTACCAAAGTTTCAAACTCTTTTTTCTCTCTCTCTCTCTCTCCCCCTTTTTAGCCTGCAGATTTAGAACTGTGGGGATGAGAGTGGACCCATGATTCATTGCAATCTGTGTTCCTTTATTTGTTTTAGTTAGGATAGGAGGAAAGCAACAAGGCACACTCAGTTAACGAGGACCACATTCTTTATATATATATATATATAAAGTCATTTTGGCCCAATCATGTCATATTTAGTGACACTTGTAAGTCATTTTCATCAGGCTTGGTTGAATAGAACTTTGAATCTGATTTGATATTAGTATTCAGATTAGTATTCAGGAATTTAAAATGAAAGGTATTAATATATTCTTGTTGCCAGACTCACTGGTTCAGGTTAGCTCATCACGCACCCCCCCCCCCATTTCTGCAATACAAGTTCCCACTCTGAAGCCATTTTCTTTAGTTATTGTACACCATCAAAAAGTGGACCAAATCCAAAATACAACTTATGGTTAGAATTTTGCCGAATATTCAAAGGGCTTGTGTTTTTTCATGCAAATTTTTTTCTATTTTTTAAATGCATTTCTTTACATTTTACGTTAAAATGATGGAATCGAGCGGAGCTAAAGTATTAAACTAAGATCCTTAAGCAAGCACATGGCAGTATTAAACAAATTATTTTATTAACAACAGAATCACAAGAAGCACAAACTGTGAGAGGAAAGAGAACAGCTTGGTGGGTTTAAGAGATTTGTTTAGAAGATGCTGAAGATCCGAATGTTAGGTAGTTTAAAAGTAAGAGCTAAAGGAGGGAAAGATAAAGGAGTTTAGAATCACAAATGGGTTCTAGAGAATTGATTAAAAAATCTGGGTAATTTAGAACAAAGAGAAAAAGGAAGAAAGAGGCAAAATTGTGATATTTGACTAATAGGAATGTCAGTCAAAGGGGAAAAGATAGAAATGAGTTTTATTTTGTATTTAAAAATTGTCAAAAGGTTTTGTGCACGAACCTCTTTCTATCATCGAATGAAAAGAGGGGAAGAAGATGTGTAATACCAAATCTGTCCATCCCCTATTGGATAAAAAAAGGGTGAAATGATCACGCCATCCCCCTGAAACAAAAATCTCACTCTTGCAATGGTGCAGGCCTGCAGGGGCCACACATCCCCCTCCTTATAAACAATTTAAATAAACTATTAAGAGTAATTTGATAAAGGATGAGAAACCACATGTGGTACCATTTATAAATTTGAGAGGAAGAAAGGTTGGGAATGAAAGTAACATGAAAAGGTTGGCTACTGTGTGGGGATTGGGAGAAGATATTGGTTCTCTTGGGGGGAGGGGGGAGGGGGTTGTTGTTGGGGGGTGAGAGGAACAAAAGTTGGGCCACATTTATATATGATGGAGATGTGTTGGAGTTATTGAGTCTCTCACATGTAAGCACGAGGCCATCAGTTGCACAGCAAGGGACGCTTGAACTACTGTGCCACGAGACTATCATGGCCGTGGGGACTGGGGACCCCCCCCCCCTCCCCCCTCCTCCTCCCTATAAAAGAAAGTGAAGCAATGCTACAAATGATACCCATTTTACATTGAAAATCTTTGTTGATCCTGTTGTAGATTTTTTTTAATATCAAGACCCACCAATACCCAAAGGTGGACCCCACACCCAAAAAAGTGGGGAGTAAGGGGAAAATAGCAACTAACCATTTTTTTTTTTAAGGCAAAATGCTGAAATAAACAGACATACCTCCCTATAGGGATCGGTCAAGAAGATGTGTTGTTCTCTAGCATGTGAAGCACAGATATGTCCGACTGTCGAGCGCCACCGAGAACTGTCAAGAACCGAAAACAAGATTTCTGTGCAAACACTTGTTCCTCAGAATTTTTTAAGTCAATGGTAAGAGTTGCATAGGAACCTAACCTCTTATATTTATGGATCAATAGCTTCTCCTCCCATAAAAATGAATGATTAAACTTGGATGTCACATGTCCCTAACATCTTATAATAACAACATGAGGACCACCCACTCAAAGAAACCCCACGAACACAGATGTGGTCCCGATGGGAAATCAATCACTCGAGGGCAGTGCCAAGATGTACTTTGTTTGTTGCAAATTTAAAAGTATTAATTTCAGATGTTTTTTCTTCCATTGTGTTCCATCGAGCATTGGGCTTTCCTCGGCCACACATATCCCCAAAGATACCTCTGCTGTTTATCCCAAAGCTACCATTATTTCTAGGGTAAAAGACACTTATCTCCCCAATAACTTATCTTATTGACAATTGATCCTCAATGGTTTTGAAAAAGACAGTTACCTCTCTTAAACAAACTATTAAAATCCAAATAGTCCCACGCATTAAGAATATTCCATTAGATGGTAACAGTGAGAGTCCAATATTTTTTTAAAGACCAAACTACTCTTTTGAAGAGATGAACTATCTATTTTACCTTTACTATTTAATAAGGTTACTATTTCCCCATTTGCTCACCAGAGTCAAGCTTACATTTTTTTCGATTTCCAAACCCTTGAATCGCCTTCGTCTTCAGGGTTCTCTGTCGCTGCAAATCCTTGAATATTGAAACAATTTCTCCTAAAATCTCACTAGATTTTCAATCCCTATTTTCACTCCTATCTTCCCTCATCTTTCTCCCATTCCAATGACCCTTAGTTGACGGTCATTTTTTCTCTTATTCTTCTTCAGTTTCTTCTCTCCTAAAAATTATCCAGATTTTCAATCTCTATTTTCACTCCTATCTTCCCTCACCTTTGTCTCATTCCAATCGTCTCATATTCTTCTTCGGTTTCCTCTCTCCTAAAATCTCTCTAGATTTTCAATCCTTATTTTCACTCCTATCTTCCCTCATCTTTCTCCCATTCCAGTTGCCCTTAATCCACGACCATTTTATCTCCTATTCTTCTTTGGTTTCTTCTCCTACTTCCTCTCCTGGTAGCTTCTGCTCTTCCCTCAATGTCAAAATCAAAAGCCAGATTAGTTGCCGAATGCCATTTTTCCTTCCTTTCCTAGCTCTCTCTCTCTCTTCAAACCCCGATTCTTCCCCTTCTTTTTTGCTGCAACTGACTTCTCACAGGTTTTTTCCTCACCAAAATTCGGAGATCCCCAACCCCTTTTTTTTTTCCTCCGCCATTTTCTCTCACACCTCACCCTTCTCTCTTGATTCGACAAGTACATTAATTAACTCACCCATTATATATATCCAAAGGAATCAAGAGGGGTTGTCAGCAGGAAAGAGCGAAGGAGAACCAGAATATGAATTTCATATTAAGAATGAGAATCCAATATGATTAAACACAAATCAGAATACCAATTCATGGAAATCAAAACCAGAGCTTAATCAAGGAGTTTTGCCTCACTGGTCGCCTGTAATCGCTCCACTTGTATCTGAGTCCAACATATTATCTCCGCCGAAAAAAACATGAGGGAGAATGAGAAGAAGATGATATTAGGGTTTATTTTAATTGGGTATAAAAGAGTTATATTGGTCTTTTAACAGTAATAAGATTTAAAGTAAAGGATAAAAGGATGAGGATAGAATTATCCATAAAAAATTTAACTTCAACATTGTTAAATATTGGGGCTATTTGGATTTTAATAGTTTGTTTAGGGGAGGTAATTGTTTTTTTTCAAAACATTGGGGGTCAACTATCAATAAAGTAAGTTACAGGGGAGGTAACTGTCTTTTTCCCTTATTTCTAATTTCATAATCAATAATGGTTTATGAGCTTAAAGGTGGGGTTGCTTTGCTGGAATAGCTGCTGAATCTCCTAGCAGTTCATGGATGACCAAATGGGCTAATAGACTAGGCTCACGGATATTGGCTCGGGTTTAATTCCAACCTGGTCTAACCAGCTTAACGACTGGTATCCAGACCTTCGACCTGACTACAAGCTATCTAAAAAGAATCTGTTGACTGATATAATCATCACCATGAAACTGTCGAAATCCACTCCTCTCTCTCTCTCTCTCTCTCTCTCTCTCTCTCTCTACATAGACACACTTGTCATATACACTGCCCTTTAGATATTTTCCATGTGTTGCTTGCCCATTGGTGATTGATTGGAAAATGTTTCTGAACTCTAGATGAACTCTAGACCCCCTTTCTCTTTGTCTCTAGAGCTGGACTAATTCAGGCCAAGTATTAGCTCCAGCATTACATATTTAATTGGGAAAAAGATGGTTACCTCCCCTCTAACTTACCATAATGACAATTGAACGCCCACGTTTTAGGAAAAGACAAATACCTCCCCTAAAAATACTATTAAAATACAAATAGACCTACGCCGTTAGTAATATTCCATTAGATGTTAACGGTGGAAGTCTAATATTTTCTTAATGACCAAAATAACCTTTTACAAGGGTGAATGACTTAAAAAAAAAAAAGGAGTGAAGGAGAATCGCCGGAGAACCCAAATCATATGGATCAATTCTGGGTGATTCAAATCACCGGAGAACCCAAGATCAACTCTATTTGGGCTTCCACCAACTTCCTCTTTCTTCTCATAACTGCTACCAAGATCTTCAATCTCATCCCATCCAAGGTCTTCTGTTTGGATAAGTTTTTATTGTAAACAATTAGATTAGAGAAACGTCAGATGTGGTTCAAGAACAATCACAACATTCCTCTAATTAAATGATATTCGCATCTTCTTCTTGCTGCTGGTCTGCTAGATCTGGAAATTCCTTTGATTCATTTTTTTTGGGTTTTCCCTGATTCAACGATCTGTGCTTTATGTGTTCGATTTGAACTCTATAAGCTTCGCCTGTGTTCTTTTGTCTTCTATATCACTGTTTTGTGGTCTCGATTTAGGTTTATAGGTTTTATAAACCTAAATCTGGTTTTGTCTGGTTCTTGTCTACAAATTTTCAAAATCTGGGTTTTGTTTTGATTTAGGTTTTTTTTTTGTCTGGTTTCTAAACCTAAATCACCTGTGCATGATTCTTATCTTGAATTTCTCTTCCTCAGTCAAAATCTTGATCTCTTGTTTAGGTTTTATATACCTAATCCCTTGATTTCAACAAGATACAGAAGGTGGAGTGAAAAAGAAGCCGAAGAGAGAGGGAGAGAGGACCCGAAGAGAGAATAAGAAGAGAGGAATCCAAGAGAGAGAGAGAGAGAGATTAGAGAGAGATACGGAGAGAGAGAGAGAGAGAGAAAGAAGGGAGAGACACGAGGAGAGAGAGAAAACCACCCAGCCATAGCCACCCACTCCCCTAAAACTCCTCAACCACCTCCTTGAAATCCAGCCGCTGACCTGCTCACACCCACAAATCCCTCCACCGACTGCACTACCCCGTCTCCCTGCTCGACACATCTCCTACAACCTATGGCCGCTCACCCATCTCTCCTTAATTCGACAACTCACACTAATCCACCCCTAAATTTCCTCCTCCGATAACTATAGGAAAGGAGAAACGGATAGAGAGGGAGAGGGATAGAGAGACAGAGGAAGAAGATGGTCTTAGGGGTAGAGCTGTCCACAAAAATATAACTTTAACATCGTTAAAAATTGGGGCCATCTGTCTTTTCCTAAAACGTGGGTGTTCCACTGTTATTAAGGTAAGTTATAGGGGAGGTAACTATCTTTTTCCCTATTTAATTAAGTGTTTTTTCTACTTGACATTGATCCGTTCGTAATCGGTGTCTGTCAATCGAGCAAAAACCCAAAATCTCTCCCATCTCAAATACCAAAGTACTCCTTATATATTGAAGTTTTCGTAATAACCCAATGACTTCTGTGAAAGGGAATCGGTGTCCGTGAATCGAGCAAAAACCCAATTTCTCTCTCATCTTAAATACCAAAATACTCCTTATTTATTGAAGTTTCTGTGATAACCCAATGACATCCATGAAAGGGAATCAATGTGAATAAGGTGTCTTTAAACATTCTCCTTCTTACCCAGTCCCCCCTCCCCCCACCCCCCACCCCCTCCCCTCTTCCTTTCTCTGTCTTAAGAGAGGAAGCAGAGTAAGAAAAAGAGGTACTAAACTAGAAATTATTATCCAGAAATGGACAATGCCTGGATTTTGGGTTTGGTGGGAACTATATTGTCCTTCATACTTCTCTGTAGGAGTTTTTGGGCCAAAATTAGCAGATCAAAATACAGAAACCAACTTCCTTTGGGGACTTTAGGATGGCCTCTCATCGGAGAAACTCTCGAATTCATCTCTTGTGCCTACTCAGACTATCCTGAGAGTTTTATGGACAAGCGTCGAAGCATGTGAGTCCCTTACCCCCTTCCTTCCTTCCTTAGCTTTCTTGTTCCTCTTTCAACTAAAGCTGTTCTTCTCTGAGAAAACTTGTTCAGCTGAGTCATGATTAAGATTAAATTGGGTTTCTTATTAATGGAATCATTACTGTGGGAGAAGAATTCAACTGGGTTTAACTGTATTCACTACATGACAGGTTCAAAATTTATAAAAATTTACCCTTTTTGGTGGGTTGTTCATCAGGTATGGAAAGGTGTTCAAGTCACACATCTTTGGCAGTCCAACCATCATATCAACAGACGCAGAGGTTAGTAGGTTTATTCTGCAGAGTGATGCAAAGACTTTCGTGCCATCTTACCCAAGGTCACTCACTGAGTTGATAGGGAAGTCATCCATTCTGCTCATCAATGGAAGCCTACAAAGGAGAGTCCATGGACTCATTGGAGCCTTCTTGAAATCAGCTCACCTCAAGGCTCAGATCACCAAAGACATGCAGAAGTACGTGCAAGAATCCATGGCTACTTGGAAAGACAATCAGCTCATCTACATCCAAGATGAAGCAAAACAAGTCAGCTCTCTCTTTCTCTCTCAATGTTAGGATCCCACATTAGCCTTATGGAGTTAATTCCATATTGGTTTCGTAAGGGATTCAATATGGGTTGATATGGTTTTGGGTTCCCTCAACTTGCAAGTTCTCCCAAGTTCATATAAATGGTATTAGAGAAGCTATACCTCGGACCCTACCCTCACCATGGAAGGAGGATGTGGTGGTCTATTAAGATCCCACATTAATCTTAGGGGTGGTTAATCCCACGTTGGTCATATCCATTCCATGAATAATCTTAGAATTAAAGTAGAACCCATTTAAGGTCTATTAGATTATGTTGAAAATCCTTCCTTGCAAAGGTTGCTAAGCACTACCAGTTGTTTCATCAGATTGCATTTGAAGTACTGGTGAAGGCATTGATGAGTTTAGATCCAAGTAAAGAAATGGAGTTCCTAAGGCAAAGTTTTCAAGAATTCATTGGTGGTCTTATTTCCTTACCAGTAAAGATACCAGGGAGTCAACTTTACAGATCATTACAGGTAAGTTGATTTGTACAATTAAACCTCATCATCTAGCACAAATTAATTGTTCATATCTGAATTCTCTATTCATAATTCAGGCAAGGAAAAGAATGGTGAAGTTGGTTCATGAGATTATCCAAGACAGAAGGAAGAGCAGCAGCCCAAGCAATCCAAGAGATGTGCTTGATGTGTTGGTCAGTGACACAAGTGGGCAATTTACAGATGAACTAATATCAGACAACATGATTGATTTGATGATACCAGGGGAAGATTCAGTTCCCCTCCTTATTACTCTTGCTATAAAGTACCTCAGTGATTCTCCCAAAGCTCTCCATCAATTGACGGTATATACGCATCCAATAACTTATTTTCTCTACACCTGAGAGTCTCTCCACCTACCGAGTTTGAACTTCTAGGATGAAAAATTTACTGTTCTTTCAGTTTCTCTATCCTAGAAAGTACTGTAGTTTTTCTTCTTTAATAAAGAAAGCACTTTTGCCAATCTCAGGAGGAAAACATGAAGTTGAAAAGACAAAAAGCTAAACTTGGAGAACCTTTATGTTGGAGTGACTACATGAATTTACCATTTACACAAAATGTAAGTTGCAAACTTGAAATATAATTCTCCATTAATTTTATATATTTGTTTTAGACTGTAATGACTGTACATGGTGTCATAATGGACAGGTAATAACAGAGACACTAAGGATGGGAAACATAATCATAGGATTGATACGTAAGGCCATGAAAGATGTGGAGATAAAAGGGTATTTGATACCAAAGGGATGGTGTGTCTTCACTTACTTCAGATCAGTTCATCTTGATGAACAACATTATGATTGGCCTTACAAGTTTAATCCATGGAGGTGGCAAGTATGTAGGGCCCTCTCCTTTCAATGATTTCTTTGGCTTCTTCTACATTTCTGTCTTTTCCTTCTTTTTATGCTTTTTTTTTTCTTCATACCACACAAAAGCAAATTACCTTACCTTTTACTTTGGCTTTCAATAAATTCAGGATAAAGACACAGGTTCTTGCAACTTCACCCCCTTTGGAGGTGGACAGCGGCTTTGTCCAGGAATTGACCTGGCCAGGCTGGAAGCTTCCATTTTCCTCCATCACTTTGTGACTCAATTCAGGTACAGACAACCCTTGCAAGTCTCTCTCTCTCTCTCTCTCTCTCATTATATAATAAGACAACCCTATAAATGGGTGAATATTAAAGGTGTGCAAGGAAACCAGGCACTGTAATTGTGTGTGAGATTTCCAGCTCTTCTTTGCATGTGTGTTAGTATGTACTGTGGACACGTGAAGATTGGAGACGATGAAAACCCACTCTGATAACTAGTAGGTGGAGGAACTCCTAGGATTATAAAGGAATTGTAGACTATTTGGTAGTTGGTGTCGGACTAAACTCCCAACAGTAGGCACCAACTTCTTTTTTTAAGAAAAATGTGAATTATAGAGAAACCCAACATAAATCTGAATAAGATTGGACCCAACCCTAACTTAATCAAGGACATGTAATTGTAATGTAAACACTGAAAATATACTGGCTAGTGAGTAACAACTATAAACATTAAAAACAAACCAAAAAAAAGTCTCTTTCCTCTTCTTCAGTTCATTCTATGGATTTCATATTGCTTAGACCAAAATCTATAGGACTTACTTTTCTAAGGTATCTAAGATTAATGTAATATATGTGATTCATGATCCATAGATTTTCATAGAATTGACTAATGCTTCATCTGATGAGTGCCCACTTAAAGTCAAGAAACTCTAAAAGTAATTTTGTTTTATATTTTGTAGGTGGGTGGCCGAGGATGATTCAGTTATCAACTTCCCCACTATAAGATTGAAAAAGAGAATGCCAGTGTGGGTCCAAAGGAGAGAGGGCCCTTTAGCTTTTGTCCCCTTCCCAAGAGAATGTGAGGGGACAACCAGACAAACATCTTGAAAAGTCTCAAAGACAATTGAGGAGGGTAAGAAAAGTTGGGTTCATTCCACACGTGTGGGAGACAGCACAGCCTGACACAATTGTCCTTCTTTTTTTCCATATATACAAACAAGAGAATATAGATACATATCCTATGCTCCAAAAACATCTCATTCTCTCTCTCTCTTCCCCCCCCGGTCCTTTTTTCACCATGTCTGTTGAATTACTTTACAAATCCCATAAAGTTGATTAAGAGGTTTGCCTTGTTTGGTTGTGGGCCGACCCCACATCATCAATTTGTCTTAAGTCAGCAATAAGTCTCCATCAGGACTGTAATTTTGTAATGGAAAGCTAGTTTGTGCTGTGGGGAAAAGGAAAAATGATCAAAGTTTGCAGCTTCTACCATCTCACTGTTTTCATTGGTCTTTATAATGACTTAGAGGTTCTCTCTCTCTCTCTCTCTCTCTCTCTCTCTCTCTGATTTGTTTGTATATAGTGACTAATTACAAGATGTAACTGAAGAAACATATAATTAGTTTCAGAACAACTAAGGAAGATAAGTTATGGTCAAAGGCAAGGTTCAGTATTGAACCCATACCTCTATTTGCTAGTTACCCATGATCTGAGTTGACCTAAACAAGATGGAGTCCTGTAACTTATGGTAGCCGTTAACTGTGAAATTTCAATTGAGATGATGGAGAATAACAGAGCATATATAAGATGTACATGCTGAGATAAAACTACACTTGGGTATCCCACAAGGACCTCAGAGTGACCATGTGATGTTTTAGAATCAAAAGATCTAAAAGATACTTTAAAGCAATCATTTCCATTAGGGTTTAGCTTGCATCATGAGAGGAACATTACGAACTTCCAATACATTGGCCATTTAAATGCTCATCTATGCATTTTCTTATGACATTAATGGGTTCAAGTTCAACTAAACAGGCATCGGCGATCCACTGTGTCCTAGTGGTCGTGGGTTTGAATCTGAAAACAGCCTCTTTCCGAAGTAAAGGTAAGACTGTGTTCATAAGTCCCTTCCCTAACCCCGTGTGACGGGAGCCAAGTTTATTTGTAATGCCATGTTGAACAAGACCCAAACTTTGTAGACAGATAGATCTTGATCCGTTCTCACATTTCAAGTTTCAACTTGATCTGGGTTGCTCAAGTAGCAAAATAAAGCATTAAAATTTTTAAAATTACTGGGTCAAATGATTGCCCCATCCTGTAAAATGAAAAATCTCTTCCCTATTGGATGCCTTCACAAATACTCTCATGGGTCCTGCACTTGTGCATGACCACAGCCTGACAGCAATCCTCCTCTCATAACAATATCATATTGTATTTGAGTGTGAAAATGATATCTGGCCAAACGAAACATCCCCTATCAAAAGACTTGAGAGGACATTTCCCCACGTGGGGTAATAAGATGACAATCCTATAAAATCAGAATATTAGGCCACATAGAAAAGAATCTATAATGGATGGATAGCTAGACAAAATAATGCTAGAATCAAGATCCATGCATCTGAGAAAGTCAACATATAAAAGCAATCAAAAGGCAAATGAACAACCAAAATGAACCCAAATTTAAGGTAAAAAGTGTTACAAAAGAAAACCAATTCTAATGATTTTATCATATATAGGAAAAAATCAACAAATACCAAACAAAGAATGATTTAAAGCAAATTAAAAGTTATAAAAGAAAAAAGGCAAATGAACAACCAAAAAGACCTAAGTTAAGGTGAAAGGGGGGGTTAAGCTGAATGATGAATGATTAATGATTCTCTGGATCCCCTTCAACTTTTTTGTAACATTGATTTGATGGATGCTACCTTGTGTTTGTATAAACAGGTTTCTTTCTCATCCAGCTAGCTGTCATTCATATTTTTTTTGGGTGATTCTCTCTGTGTGGGCTATGTGACCCAATTTATATTTCTTCACCTACACCTTAGTCTCCTCAGTCACAACATCATCATCTTGGCATCTTATTTTTATATATTATCTTTGATAATTAATTTGCTAGTGCTGATTCCTTTATAATGTTTGAATTCCAAATATGTTTCTTCACTTCCACTGATTCCTTTCACTGTCTTTGAATTCATCTAAACCTAATTCTTTTCCATCACATCTTCATCATCTTGATCTTACTTTTAAATATTTGATAATTATTTTACTAGTGTTGAGCTCTATATAAAGGATATCAATAGTGATGTGCGTAAAAACTACCCACCAATGGATGATCAACACGTGGTAAACAATACGCTAGGATTCAAGCCGGAGACATTTTCATCCATAACAATATTGAAAGTTGGATTGAGATTTCTAGAATCCCAATCCTATAAATAGGCACATCTACTAAGGTTACATCATTTATTACTGTTCACTATTTTTATTCAACACTGTTGCTCGGATTCCTGACTTTAGCATCGATTGTATCCCTCAGACCACGGTCCGACACACTCTATTGCTCGGTTTACATCTTTTGGTGTGCTGGTTTCCCCCACTAATCCTCTCATTTTTGTCTCAGCACTAGCAAATTAATCATCCAAGATAATATATAAATTAATATGTCAATATGATGAAATTCTGAGTGAGAGTTAGGTTTAGGTTTAGGTGAATTCAAAGGAGTGAGAGGATCAGGGGAAAGCAAGAGCATAATTGGTATTTATATACATTATACAGCACTCAAACACTATCGAATTAATCATTCATGAAAAGGTATAAAAATAACATGCCAAGATGATGAAGTTGTGAGTTAGGGTCCAAGTGAACTCAAATAGAGAGATAAGTAAAGAATATGAACACCATGTTTTGTTGGCATTTGATGTCTTGTATTCAGGCGCTTGGGTTGTGAGCTGACTCCGGGGGACTGTCAAAAGCCCGTACTTGAGGCCTAGAAGAGGTACCCATCCTGCTGCTTATCATCTCTTCTTGGACCTTGCCGAACTGGAGGGGTGTTCGTGCAGAGGTTCAAGGGCTAGCATACCCCCAAGAAACTTTTTTAGGGTTTACATGGGGTAATTTCAGAAATTTATATCTTTCTGTTTTACTTTAAATTTTTAGCGATGAGGGTTATTAAGATTACGAATGTTCTTTGAAAACACAAAAGGCAAGAGTGGTTGTGATCCTTTATCGTAAAAATTGCTCTCATCTCTCCATCACTCCATGGACGTAGGTACCTTGTCGGGCGACGTATATCATTGCATTGTGTGGTTGTTCTTCTTTTGTAAATGAAATTTGCTCTTCTCTCCACATGTTCTTCGTTTCCCCTTATCATCTCACTCTGTATTTGAGAAAAAAGTAGTGAAACAGATGCATAAGGACCAGAGACTGACGTAGGGGTGCAAGTTTGGTCTGGGAGCCCAAGCCCATCCGAAGTTTGTTAGAAAATTCCAGGGCTTTTGCTGGGCTTTCAGCCCATGGGCTAAGTTAGAGTTGAGTAAAAGCTGGGTGGCATAATATATGTATAAATGTAACGATACCTAGAAAATAAATGCCACAAACTGAGTGACATAATTATATTTAGGAAAAATTTCACTATCAAACCAAAAAGATTTGGACAAATCACCTATCACTCAAGTTTTTTTAAAAAAATACTTATCACCCAACTTACACAAACGTTAGTCCATTAACTGACGAAAAAGAGTTGAAATTGTGTGTAGACTTTTAGACCCTTGTCATTTTAAACAAAACAAAAAAAATAAAAAAAAATCTTTAATAAAAAAGGACGAATACACTCACAACGATTAGAAAACGCAAAGAATCGAACTGAAATATATTAAACATATACATTATTCTTTTACAAGGTGAGGCCCTGTTGTGGATTACCGGGTGCAACTTGGGCCGGGCCAAGCCACACCTGATCTGGCTCAACCTAAATTTTTAACCAGGTGGGGCGGATTGGATGGCTAGGTTGGTTGAGTTGTTGTTGATACCATCCAGCCAGCTTGGCCTGAGCTGCACCCCCTCCTGCCCTATTTGTTAGTCAAGTTAATATGAGAGGGTAGTTGGGTCATTTCACATTTTATGTAAGTCAACTTAATGGTGGGGGGTATGGTTGTAATTATTCATGAACTCAGGGGTTGGGTGATGTAAAAGTAACGTACAAGGGAGGTGGGTGAAATTTTCTCTATAAAATATACATTTTCCCTCTTTTTCTCTCTCTCTCATAATATTTTGATTTTTTCCCAAATCCATATAACCCCACTACGGAATAACCTTTTCGGCTTTGATATGTGTTCTATGTAAATGAGATGATGGTTTATATGAATTTCATGGATTACAAGTTTTGTTTATACTTAAGATTCAGATAAGAAAAGCGCTGACGCCCCTTTATGCATGCACCTCCGTACAAGTGCTGCGTACAAGTTCCGGCCAGGATGATTGGGAAAGATCAAACCAATTTGAACCGCTCACATCACAGTAGTAGTAGCGTAAAGGCCGTAAGTCGGGGGGCGGCCATAACATAAGGCTATTACTTTCACATCTCTCTCTCTCTCTCTCTCGTTATATAGATATAACGAGAGAGAGAGAGAGAGGTCCGCTGCGTGAGCAACCCGTGCATTACATGTGCTCTACAGGCCGCACTCAATCTTTCTTCCCAACGAGCCCATTTTTCTTGATTTGGAAGACGGGCGTTGCGTTCGGTTCGAAAGGCATGGTTTTCTACGGTCGGACCCCCCTCCCACTAGTCCGGCTAGCTAGTGAGCAGTTCTTTTGGGCGGGAAGCAGGCCGGGCCCTACGGGCGGGCATCTCCCGCAACGCAAGCAACATTGTTCGCCACCACCCGAGAAGCAAAAGATTCGAGAGTCCAGGCATAAAATACATGCATAGATAGTGGTCTAATGACAGGGGCCGACGACAGAAGCTCGGGACGGAGCCGTATGATGCGGAAGTCTCACGTACGGTTCCCTGAGAAGGGAGTGGCTACCTACTGGAGCTTCGACCAACCACCACCAGTATAAACAAAACTTGTAATCCATGAAATTCATATAAACCATCATCTCATTTACATAGAACACATATCAAATATATAAGTATAAACAAAACTTGTAATCTATGAAATTCATATAAAACCATCATCTCATTTACATAAAACACATATCAAAGCCGAAAAGGTTTATATATATATATATATATATATATATATATATATATATATATATATATATATATATATATATATTATATATATATATATATATATATATATATATATATATATATATATATATATATATATATATATATATATATATATATATATATATATATTTGTTGAGTGATGTAGATGTCTATATATCTACATTTTTAATAAAAATATTGTTGTATTAAACACATACGTATTAATGACCTATGTATTTTTTTTAAGTAGATTTTCAATTCTCGTATTGAAGTCTGATTGCATTTAATACAAATATGTATTCGTATCCAAATGTTTGTCGTTCCCAAACTTTCTTACTGTATGTAAAACCCAAATTTTTTTTTTCCATCCCTTTTTTTTTTTTTTTTGGGTAAGAAACACTGCTATTTATCAATAGGGATAGCCGTAGCATCTACAATAAGATTGTCTGATAGCCATGGAGTGGACTGTGGCTAACTAACCTCCCCTATATAAGTTAGTGCCTTCCTAGCAAGGATATGAGCAACCGTATTTGCTCCCCTTGGAGCATAGTTAATGTAAGACTCGCACTCCACTAATCCGATTTAATCGTGTGGTATCAAGTCTTCTCATCATTGTTGGACCAAGTGGACCGATCGTGTGAAATAGGATCACAAACCAGGTATGAGAATTGAATTAAAAACATTAAAAGTATACGTAGGGTTGCATACCTGGGTAGGTACGATCGACCATATGGTAAGAAACAATGGTCACTGATCAATGACCCTATGGTCGATGTTTTCGACCCTACGGTCGACCGTAGGCCATCGACCGTAAGACCTTAGATTAGACTCCGAGTTGGAAATTTTTCTAATTTAAGGAGGATTTCTTTTCTATTATTAGAGAACTCTATATGGAGAGTTTTTCTCTATATAAAGGACGTCCCTCAACTTTTTTTTACTTTTTTAGAACATTAGTAAACCCTAGAGAAAGAGAAGGAAGAGAAGTAGAAGAAGAGAAGACTAAGGAGGAGACTGAGAGAAGAGTTCTACAGACTCTCTGCAACAAGTAAGGTATGAACCTTGTCTCATTAGCCTTAGAACACTGAGAGTAAGAGTTTTTAATATAAATTGAGATACCAAAACCAATGTAAGGATTCAACCATGTGATTTGCTAAGCAAAAGTCTCAAAGGGGAATCATGGAGAATGAGTTAGAGTGATTAATTGGTAAAACTAGAAAATTTAATCTTAGAATGATCATTAGGGAGGACCTTATTGAAGAGCCAAGAGGAATTATTCGAATTGAATGTAGTCTGTGATCAGAAATCTTAAGGTCGCAGCTACGGTCAATCATAACATGACCAGAGGATCGACCATAGACATTCGGTAAGAATTCAGAAATCATACGGTTGCAGGTATGGTCGCATATGGTGCGATCCTAGGGTATCGACCATAGGCAGTAAGGTCGACACAGAATGAGACCATAGGACTGATCAAACACTTATTGGTGATCTATTTTCGATTTTCGACTATTGTAACATGTTACATAGGAATCCTAACTTAAATCTATATAACTTTTAGGTTATTAAAGTGATTTAAAGAGAGTTACAAGGCTTAGAAGGAGATCGAGCTTTGCTAACAGGTGAGGGAACAAGACCTAAATTAATTGGATAATAATAAACTGTTATTTTATTCAGTCAAATGTCATGCTTGATTCTATGATTGTATGTTTGTAATGTACATCTCACATGTCATTTAATATTACTGTTAATACTGCTCATGCATATTTATTTCTGTTTATTTGCTACCATGTTGATTGATGATGATAGGAATAAGTATGTGATTGTGTGTGGTTAGTGTGTTTGATGCGAGTGAAACATCAGAGGAAGGACGTGGCATTGTGGTCTCTGACCTGGTCACCAGACTCTAGCTCTATCTCTACTTAAGTCTTGCCCACTGACATCGTCGTATCGTCATTATCTTAGCAAAATTATTACGTCGTAGGGCATCAGGGGAGGTGGTCTCGGACCCTGTAGTCTCTGACTCTATTGGGGGGCCTTAGCTCTATCTCTATAGACGTATTGAGGGATGCTAGGGTGAGGCCTTGGATACACTAGATAACATTTATGATTGGTTAGTTGTGAGCCCAGTTTACAAGCCCTCGCCAATAGAGGCTTACGTGTTGGTATGGATAGGGCATCGGGGGAAGTGTTGGCGGTGTTTGATCCGAACATTTTAGCTCTATTTCTATTCCATGGTAGGTGCATGTGAGACGACAACGGTGTTTGATCCATTGGGCGGATTCACACACTCGTGTATAGAGGTGCGGTGGCCGCCAATCCTTTCTATAGCATATTGCAAACTTAAAAATCAGACCAAAGATATGAATTAAATGTATGTATATGTTTGTTGCATTATTTTGTTTTGTTCACTGAGCCGTGATTTGTGTTCACCCTTTCAACGTCGAATATTTTTAGTTGATGATGCAGGTCCTATTGTAAAAGAGTAGGTAAATGCGCCGACATATGGACACATGGCGGCCATGGATATTGAAACTGTAGAAAATACACATGATCCTTCATGCGAGTGCAATCTGTGTATTTTTTTATTAGTTTAGCTATATTTGATTATTAGAACATGTAATTGATTAATTACTTTTATGTCTTGAGTTTTGAAGATAATTGGATTAAATAACTATTTATCATGGTTAGATGCTCAGTTCATTATTTATAAATTTTTTTATTTATTTGTTTATTATCTTTGATTATTACTGTAGAATGCGTGTGTGGTTGATATGGTAGGTACTACCTAACGGAGATCCTAATTGAACAGTTGATTTATTGATGGTTCATCACACTATTCTGGTTAATCCAGAATTAGGGTGTGATAGTTTAAACACACATGAACCTCTGAATTTAACATAAATTTAATATCCTCTATAAAGGACACAACAAAATGATCAGTTGACGACCTCTGGCCTACCAAAGAATTAACAACCTCAAGGCAATCAGACTCGATCATAATGTGAGTCCAACCAACAGGAAGAGCACGAGCAAAGCCTTCTCTAATAGTGATTGCTTCTCCTGTAACAGGCGAAGGAAACAAGCAAGATTTTGAGATAGCCAACAAAGGCACACCATGCGAATCACACAAAATAAGACCAATACCTCCACTTTCATTAACACCAACCACAGCATCTGTGTTAACCTTAACAAAACTTGGAGGAGGAGCTGTCCAGCGAGATAAATCGGATGTCGCACTAGCAGTAACACCTATAGCATCCATAACAAGAATGGAAGACTGAGCAACATTAGAGAAAACAACCTGAGAATATTCATTCCAAACCACCTCAACCCGTCTCACCACATCCATAGGAGTAGAAAATATATTATCAAAACACAAAGCATTCCTATCCTTCCATAAATACCAGCACATAAAAGATACAAAGAATAAAACCTGCCTTCATCATGCTTTAGGTAAGTTATCAACAGTAGACATACGCAGAAACCAATCATAAAAAGCAATATCATGCGACAAAGGAACATGCAAAGCCAAGAAAGAGCCTAGCCATGCAGCCCGAGCAAATGGGCAATATAAAAGAACATGCTCAACATTCTCAACTGAAGCACCACACCATATGGAATCTTCAAAACCCGTGAAAACCATCATCTAAATCTCATAGAAGTATTCGAACTAAATGTAAGAGGATTTTTTCGAATTTATCCGTTGTCCAGAAGCACTACAATACAGATTCAGATAATTTTTGCAGATTCACCACTTCATTCAACTTGGCATTCGAAAATAACAAGCAACCATCAGCATACAATAAATGTGTAAGAGCAAGTGCTCGATTCCTAATACGAATGCCCTTCAAATCCCCACTCTGAAATTTAGCATTAATGATAGCAGATAAAGCATGTGAACAAATGATAAACAAAGCAGGAGACAAAGGGTCACCTTGTCTGATTCCCCTTGACGGTATAAAAGATCCCCATTCAGTTCCTTTAATAACCAGAATATAAGTAACAGTAGAGACACATTTCATTATCCAATCAACCCAACAAGAAGCAAAGCCCATCCGAAGAAGAATACCTTTGATAAAAGGCCACTCCATAAATGTGGGACAGCATTCAAAGCTCGGACTCGGGACTTGAGAAAAATAATGAAAAGATCCAATATTGGTATGGCCCAATTGGTAACCCAAGCCTGGTTAACTGGCCTGGGCCTGATTTTTAGGCTGAGGCCCACGCAAGCACTTTAAGCGGTTAAACCCTAAAAGCTAAAATCCCTTAACTTTTCGACTGCAACAACGAGGTGTCTGCTACTTCCTCAGTCTCACCCCTTCCCCCACCCCATTGCGGTCTCCTTCAATCTCCGTCACTGCCGAGGAAGATTGAACTTTGCTTCCCGTTCTCCGAGCATCAATAAAGATGGTCCGAAGCATAAAAAACCCTAAGAAGGCCAAACGAAGAAATAAGGTTTTCTCCTCCATCCTTAATTTTTTCTTCTGTGCTCCTCTTGCCCATGTTTCTCTGTTTTCTGCTTTTGTTCATTCTAGGTGAAGAAAGTTACTATGGGGTTTCGAATAACGTAAACGTAATTCATTCTGCAATCTTCAGGATTCAAAAAAGGGGGAGGGTTCGTCCTCGATACCTTCCAACCCTGCAAAGGTATGGCAACCGGGAGTGGACAATCTAGAAGAGGGAGAAGAACTCCAGTGTGATCCTTCTGCGTATAATTCATTGCATGCGTTACATATTGGGTGGCCATGCTTAAGGTTTTTTTACTCTTCGACATTCGATTTGTCCCCCTCTCTCAATAATCCACTTTAAATCATGTTTTCCTCTCTCTCTCTCCCCCCCCCCCCTCTTCCCAACCTCTATGACGCTTAATCTTGTCGTTGATAATTGTTTTTTGCAGCTTCGACATTGTACGTGATTCATTGGGATTGGTTCGGACTGAATTTCCACACACCCTGTATTGTGTTGCAGGGACTCAGGTGAGTTCCATATCTCTCTCTCTCTCTCGCCATGTCTTTCGTGTACTTGGAACAGTCAACTTGCTAATTTACTCCGATTTTCACAAAATAGAGTGAACTGATAATTTATTTTATTAATCAATTACCAATTTAATAGTTTTTCAGTCTGGTAACCTAATACTTCAGATGACGGTTCAGTGCCTATGTGCAGTGTTATAATTCAGAAACGTTATTTTATTTTCTTTTATCGGGGTTGGCGTGGGAGAGGAGTTTCCAATTCGTTCATGTCCTGGTTTCCACTCTTATTTTTTTCAATTTCTTAAGTAATTAATGTCTTTGGGTTCCTAATTGAGATTGTAAGGAGTTTTAATGATAAAGATTGACTTGTTTTGTATTCAGAAGTTCTATCCTTCTTTGCTTGGTCCAGTTGAGTCAAAACCGTAAGCCAGTATTGCCATTGTTCAATAAAAATACCCAAAGCCTCTGAGTGCTTGTTGCAGCTGCGTAGGGGGCTGCTGAAGGAGATGTTGGGGGCAGAAAAAGGTTCCTGACATGATGGTTTACAGGCCCTACTATATCATATCTTCATATTAAATTTCTTGTTTTGTAGGCAGAAAAAGCTTCCTGGAACTCCATAGGAATATTCAAAGTGTCTAACATATCTGGGAAAAGGCGTGACTTAGTGCCTACTCGGTCTGCTGATAATGACACTGATATGGATAGTGATAGCAGCGACAGCGATGAAGATGGAGAGGATGGCCATGGTGGATCTGGTCCTCCTGTTTTGCAGGTTTTTGTTTTTCTAATGTTATGTTCTCAGGCAATATGCAACGCGATTGTGTTCGGTCATGCTCATACCTCTGTTTTCTTTTTCCTGTTATTGGGTTTCTCCAATGACTTATTAGTTTTCTTGAATTAATTTACCCTGTGACAGCTACGCAAGGTTCCACATGAAGGAGGTGTTAATCGCATACGGGCAATGACACAGAACCCCCATATATGTGCATCGTGGGCAGACACGGGTCATGTGCAGGTCAACCTTATCTTTATGATCTGTAAAATTTAAAATCTCTTATATGCTCTTTTGGATTCCATTTTGGTCAAGCAGTGGGTTTGTGCATGGTTGTTTCTTATGTTCTTTTGGTTTACTCGAAATCCAAAATGCAATATTTGGACAAACACTAAGTTAATATTTACAAAAAAAAAAAAAAAAAACACTTCGAGAAATTACCCCCCCCCCTCCCCAACAAAACCAAAGAAAAATATTCAAACTAAGTATCATAGAATTATGCAAAAGTGAAAAATTAGAAGCAAAAATTGCATTGATTAGTTATAAGATCACATATTAGATATTGTGTACATTATTTGGTCACAGTATTATATGTTATGCAAAATATTTAATGAATAGAATTGTTACAGAGTTAGCTACAATTGGCATTTTTAGCTCCAGGATAACACAACCCATTGTATTATATACTACATATTATATATTATATTTTAATATTAAGAACCGGTTCTTATCTTTCTTGTATTGTAAAAATATTATATAAGTATGTTTTATAAGATTTTGGTTGAAATGGCCAAATCTGGCTGAAATAACTGAAATTAGCTGAACCATAAAAAAACAAACAGACTAGTCCAGAGTTAATGACTTAGTTATTTCAGTTTATTTACTAAATTGCAAAGTTTGGGCTGTAACTAAACAAAATTTTCATCTATTGTTTCAAGTTATGTTGGGATAAAAATGAGGTTTGGAACAAACAGATTGTGATTTGATAGAGGGTTAGCATCAGGTGAATAGGAATAAGTGGATAAGAGAAACTTTATTCACAAGAAAAGGGAGAGAATTTTAAAAGAGAATTTTAAAAGGTTTTACCAAGAAGAATTTAGAACTGGCATTAATATTTGAAGAACCGGAAAAAACTCAGGAGCAATTAGGAGAATAGCGAAAGACAGAACTAAACCTAGTCCAACTAAATGGCTAGCTACATGGACTAACCCAAATTCTTTCTTCACATGAACAAATGAAGCAGCAGTATCAACTGAAAAAGTGCAAGCTATAAGAGCCAACTAGATGAACTAAAACTCCTAGTTTGGCTCCTTTTACACTTCAGCAACTCCAGCTACTGCTTAATTCTATTTACCTAATAAAAAAAATATAAAAAAAAACCCTCTAAATTAGCAACTGAAACATACACTATAAATTAAGCTCCTAATCAAATTTAAAAAAAAAAAAAAAAAAAAGGAATCCTGCCATTGTTTAATGACTTGTCAGCATGGTAACTTCCCCCATATAGTTAAAAATGTAGCATAGAATCACAAGATCTGGTCATTCTGGAAGATGATCTTCCAAGCTTTCATAGCATTTTATTTTGTGACATTATCCCGAATATAAAGTGACAGAAATAGCCTATATGATAACAAAAAATTCAAAAAAGAAAAATTCCCATGCATATTGTTAAAGACACAACCTCCATTGAGTTGAAAAAAAATTTCACATATTTGTTTGAAGCTAGAGATGCTTCTGCTTCATTCTTCTTGAGAAACTTGTACTCATGTAGTGTAGTTCCCTATCAGCTTCCTCTCCACCCCCCATCCTGACTTTTCCTCCATCTCTTTTATGTGTTCCTGGTGTTGTTTCCAACGTTCCTTTTTTGCAGATTTGGGATTTTAGCTCTCATCTAAATGTCTTAGCGGAATCGGAAACAGCGTCGAACAGGGGAGATTCTAACGTATTTAATCAGGCTCCATTACTTAAGTTTGGTGGGCACAAAGATGAGGGGTATGCTTTAGATTGGAGTCCTCTTGTTCCTGGAAGGCTTGTTTCTGGTACTGATTCATGATCCCTGTGTTTAATTTCTTTCTGCGAGTCTTGGACTTTTGTTTAGAAATTCCAAAGGTAACACTCTTAATGCTTGGCAATATTTTTTTTTTGTGTTCGAAGGGGATTGCAAGAATTCTATCCACCTATGGGAGCCTTCTTCTAGTGGAACATGGAATGTTGATGCTAATCCTTTTATTGGGCACTCTGCTAGTGTTGAAGACCTGCAAGTACACTATCAAACTTGAGGATTAGCTTTAATGATAGTTTCTTAACTAATACCCTTTTTGGGGAAAGGGTTTTATTGTTAACCTTATTTCATAAACAAAATTGTTGTAATTTTTTTCTGTGCAGTGGAGCCCTACAGAACCTCATGTCTTTGCTTCTTGCTCCGTGGATGGTAGTATTGCTATATGGGACGCTCGTTTGGGAAAATCACCTGCGGCTTCCATGAAGGCACATAATGCAGATGTCAATGTCATCTCATGGAACCGGTATTTAGGAGTTTTTAGTCTCCCACTTCTCTCTCTCTCTCTCTCTCTCTCTCTCTCTCATATATATATATTCCATTCTGTAAATTTATTTATATGTTCACAATTCCAAATAGGCTGGCTAGCTGTATGTTAGCATCTGGAAGTGACGATGGTACATTTTCTATCCGCGATCTTAGATTACTGAAGGTATATGACACTTTTCCTCACTGCTGCTTTGTTTTGAAGACTGGTGATGTTTCTCATTGCTTACCTTTGCTGTCATTCATTGTTGCCATCGAGGATACTTATGCTGATTATATTTTACTATCACTTTTATGACTGACACTAATATATTTTCATCTTCCCTGTTCATTTTTTACTCCTACGCTATTACAGTTTAGCCAAGTTGCCAAGTTGTAATATCATATATCTCCTTTACACACACTCTCTCTCTCTCCTCTCCCCTGCTCCTCAACTAATTGATCTGCCATCGCCCGTGCCCATAAATGGGTGCTGGTAACAATGCCTCTTGGAAAACCCTTTGGTTCTAATTGGTTGCAAGGGGAATTAAAGGGAAGGGAAGTGGAATTTTTATACTTGAAAATGAAAGTTTTGTAATCATTGCGTCACATATAGATACTATCACATGACTATGTAACTCACTCCAAATCATTCCATGTTTGGTTATTAACTTACAACTTACTTTTTGCATCAAAATCCCTTGCTTTTGAAAAGTAAAATAAAAATTACATCTAAAAAGTATCATTACTAATTATGGTAAGAAATTTAGGTGGTTTATACAATGATGTTAGGCAATGGCTATAAAAATTTCCTTTTTAGGTTTGAAAATTTTCATGTCTTTTCCCTCTAATTTCCCTTGCAACCAAAGTGAGCCATTACCTTTTCTGTATTTATAATTGGGATTTGCCCCCTTTTCATGTCTTGCATGAATTTTGATTGCACACTTTACACAATTTTTTTTTACCAGTTCTGGATCTGATGAGTTTGCGGTTTGTTAGGGAATGTTAATGATAATTGAGCTTGCCAGTACAAGAGGTTCATTTCAAGTGGGACCACTCATTTTTTTATAGGATGCTTACAACTCTTATCTCTTTTATGTAGGATGGAGATTCTGTGGTTGCACATTTTGAATACCATAAGCACCCCATCACATCAATTGAATGGAGTCCACATGAACCCTCAACTTTGGCGGTCTCATCATCAGACAATCAACTGACGTATGAATTTAATTGAATGAGAATTAAAAACACCATATTAGCAGCAGATGGATATGGTTTATTCGTTTGTTGTTTTTAACTTTTAAATTTGAGTAGGTGGTAGCAAAAAGGTCTTGTTGTTACCCTTGGTAACACGGACTAATCTGTGTCTGCCATGTGCATCCAAATTTGGTGTACAGGCCACAGTTTCTTATCTACTTACAATATTTCAGTCCAATCCAAATTACACACAAAGAAGACTGGTAAAAGATGAAAATATGGAGAAACAGTCCATTGCAAGTTGGTTGTATGATTGAGTTTGACCAACAAATTTTACCTATTGCTAATCCAAGAAGGACCATTCTTAGCCTCATGGTTGAAAATTGCCACATGTAACATCACGTGGCCAGAATTGGATGGCGGTGTTGCCAAGCTTTAGCAACACAGCCTTTCTGTGCTACTTTTTTTTAACCTTTATTCTGTCCAATTGACAGGCACTTGTAACAATTTGTTTGGTTTAAATCACCAGGATTTGGGATCTTTCATTGGAAAAAGATGAGGAAGAGGAGGCTGAGTTCAGAGCTAAGATGGAGGAGCAAGTGAATGCACCAGAAGATTTGCCTCCACAGCTGCTCTTTGTTCATCAGGTACCTTGGATCCCAAACAACCCCGACCCTTGGTGAAGAAAAAAAATCTCGACTTTGAGCGTGATGATCAACTTTTCTTAATATCTTTATTTCTCAATGGATCTTACATTTTAGAATGTTGAACAGGGTCAAAAAGACTTGAAGGAACTACACTGGCATGGTCAGATCCCAGGAATGCTCATATCTACTGCCGCCGACGGTTTCAATATCCTGATGCCCTCAAACATTGAAAATACTCTTCCATCTACTGATCCTTGAAGTTCACTGTATATTTCAGTAACTGTTTATGTGTGACCCATCAAGGTCTGGTTTCTTATTCACAACTGTATTGATGTGAATCTCCAGCACTAGATCCATGTGTTGGCTCACAAGAATTTTGTTTCTAAGGTCATATTTAATAGTAAGTTCTCTTTATGGCTTGAAGCTGTTCCATACTTTTAAAATTTTTAGGCTTATAGAAGATAATTGAACCGGTTGAAATTTTAAAAAAAAAATGAACAGGATTTAAAAAAAAAAAGGGGGGGGTGGTGTGGGGGGAGAGGGATTGTATTGGTTCTGGTTATGAATGCACTTGGATCTTACCAAATCGTCTCGTGCGGCAGGCGGTTTCTGTCGCTGATCCAAGGGTTTGGGATCAGTCTGGCCGCCTGCCAATACATTGGGGGGTGGGCCGATTGAAATCTGGCTCTTGGCAGGCGGTAGGACCGCAGGAGACGATTTGGACGCCTTATTTATACTATAATGCAGCTGACATTCAAGCTTTCATAATATGAAATCTGGTAAGATGCTGCTTCCAATAACATTTTGATACTGATTGCAACTTAAGTATTTGTAAGTACTATTTCTCCATTCTCTCTTTGGTCTTGCATCCAATCACTCATCTCTGTGTCTAAGGTAGGTGAAAGATTCGGACAACTGTCGTCCAACTAAGTTTTATTAGTTAAAAATAAAAATAGAAATGAATAAAAAAAAAGAAGCTACTATTTATTGGAGACCATGGTTGTTAATCCATCATAATCTATTTTTATAATGGCTGTCATCAAAATCAGGAGGAACCGAGCATTCCC
Organism: Protea cynaroides; assembly: GCA_028583415.1. Lineage (NCBI taxonomy): Eukaryota > Viridiplantae > Streptophyta > Magnoliopsida > Proteales > Proteaceae > Protea > Protea cynaroides. Next base: position 99,413,103 of record CM053274.1, on the reverse strand, counting down.
ATTTTTAGGAGTTCCATCAGACGCCACAAGGTGAAGAGATCCAGGTGTCTAGGGGTGCAAGTTTGCCCCTATCGGCTCAAATTCATTCTGGCCCGGCTTGAGTCCGAACAGAGTTTGTGTAGGGAAACCCTGACCTTAATGGGGATCCACATCGTCTCCCGCCTGAACTACTGGCAGCCAGGATGGATGGCCATCATGTGGTACTCGGAGGGATCCGAGCTGACCCCTCAGTCGGCTCAGGATCCCTCCGAGTGCCACATGGTGGCCATCCATTCGGGCCGCCCAAACCTAGGCGGGAGACGATTTCTGTTCCCTTAATGGAAGGTTAAGAAGGTTAAGAATTATTTGCTCTGGATTAGGACCGGACCATGGTTGAAGACTTGGGCTGGGCTTGGCCAGCCCAACCTAGCTTTGTGTTTTTTTTCCCTATATTTTATTTTATCCTCGTCTTGCCCCAGCCTTTTCATCTCTATTATCCTTTGCCATGATGAGGGCCAGTCAGGGTCATCTCACGGTCATCTCAGCCTGACCTGAGGAGCAGGTTAAGGTTAGATTTTCAGCCCTAAGTAGGGCTGGCCGACCCTATCGCAACCTTATCTATGTCTTCTCACACGTGGTTGTCAAGATCATCCTGTCCTGATCATTTCGACAATCTTTTCCGCTTGACTAATCCTTCCCGGGAAACCCAATTGCTAAAAAGGAAATAAGGTTTCCCCCTTGACTAATATTCCCCGAGGAACCCAGTTGCTGAAAACGAAATGGCAAACGTCCAAATCCAAATGGAGGAAGGTGTTGGGTTTGATGAAACATGTTAGTTTTTCCCACTTTCTAAATATAAAGAAAAAAATAATAATAAAATTGTTATTCATATAATAATAGAATGTGATATTTTCAAAAGTCACAAGACAAATATATGAGCTTCCATAGAGTTTCAGAATAGTCAAAGTTCCATCCAATCTCCTAGTTTATCTACTCAGGCTGGTCCCCCTTTTTGAAAGGTTTTATTAAGATCAACACGGATACGGCCTACATTTCGGAGGATTCTATTGGAGAGGGGCTGCTTTCCTTTCCTTTACAAGTGACCACTACACTACTCCTTGGGTTATTGAAATCTCATGTTATTTGCCTCATTGAATTGAGTTTTAGAAGCTACGTCCGCTCTTGCTATCCGCTACTCCTACTAGTCTACATCTGTCTCCATTTCTTTCAATCCGTTGTTACTATCAGCTGTTGCATTAAGGAGCTACTACAGACACAGATGGGCGGAACAAACAACAATATAGCCAACTACTTAAGATTGGCGTACCCAGGGTGTTACACTTCTCCGAATGTGCATTAGATGCACTATTTATTTAGAGACTTAAATGCCAAATTTCTTGGTACCTATTCTTGCAAACAAATTTTTAGCTCAGCTTTGGAAGGAGAGGCACTTGCTATTAGATCAGCTTTTACTACTACTCTTTCGGAAGGTTTTCAAAGGGTTGTGGTGGAATCGGATTGCAGAGATATTATTCAGTCCATCTCAAATCCTAGTCAGCTCTCAAATATTCTTATCTTCCTTATTTTGTCGAACATTCTGGATCTTGCTAGATCTTTTGAAGAATGTATCTTTTATTTTGTTTTAAGAGATGCTAGGGCATTCCCTTGCCGGGCGGCCATGTCAGTTTCAGAAAACATACATGGCCATTGTCCACTCCTCGATTGAATGATCTTTATATCAATAAGACTTTGGTTTCTCTCTCTGTTTCTATTGAATAAAATCTTTGTTTACTAAAAAAAATTTGACAAATATAAGTCATCATATTTTAAGGGTTTTTTTTTTTCTTTTTCTAAATAGTTTATTTTTACTCATAATTGAAAGAAAGGTGATATTTAGAGCATTGGTAAACATGTATGATACATGCCAATGCAAGATCTTGACCTATCATATATAAGGTTTTTTTATTATTATCTAAATCGTTAATTTCTACTCAAAGTTGGAGGATACATGGTAATATTTAGAATATTAATAAACATGCATGGTTACCTATGGGATATATGCCAATACAAGACCTCAAAAGTTGACAAGTAACTAATCTAAGTCATGTTATTAGAGAAAGCGATTAATTTAATTTTAGTGGTGAAAACTTAAGGATGAAGGCATGTGGAGATAAATGCTAGTTTGATGAAACATGTTAGTATTTTCACTTTCTCTTCCCTCCCCTTTTCGTTTTCGAGGTCCATAACTATCATTAATTATTATAAAAATAAATAAAATAAAATAATAATAAAGGTGTTATCCATATAACAAGCGAATGTGACAGTTTCAAAAGTCACAAGACAACTATGAACCTATCATATTTAGGATTTTTTTTTTATATATATCTAAATAACAGAGTATAAGTAACATGGATGAATATACATGGATACATGCCAAATACAAAGACTTTCATCAATCATATTTAGGGTTTTTATTTTTTATTTTTCAATCTTGATTGCTTACTTTTTTACTCAAAGGAATTCACGATAATATTTAAAATATTAGTAAAACATGCATGGATATAATGATGATGTATAATATAAGATCTTAAAATCAAGAACGATTAATTTAATTATAATGATGAAAACTTGAGGACGAAGGTATGTACAGATTAATGCTAATTTGGTTGTCTTTCTTTCATAATGTGGAAAAGCATAAAGAGAGGGGAAAAAATAATAATAATTGAGGAAGGTTTTTTTTTTCCAACCCTAGCCCAAAAAAAAATCAGGGAAAAGAGGTTTTAAAAGGAAAAGAAAAATTGGTTATACCTGATTTCTACTTTTGTTCTTACATAATGGAGATTTTTTTTTTTTGTTTGCAAGATACATAATGGAAAAAAACTTGACTAAAAACAGAGTTGTTGGATAAGGATAACCAAACGAATTTGTAATATGAAAGATAGATTCTTTCTGATTTTCTTAATTTTTTTGGCATTTTCTTCTTCATCTTCGTCCTCTAAGAAAGCTTTGTAAGAGAATCTGCCTTGAGAGAAGTGGACAAAGTTAAGAGAGAGAAGAAGAAGAAGTGGATGTAGAGAGTGAGAGGGTTAGAGAGAGAGAGAGAGAGAGAGAGAGAGAGAGAGAAGGAGAAGTGATGCAGTTACGAGAAGATCCGTTTATCCATCATCAATCCATCATTCAATGTCCCGGATGAAGCATCTTCTGCGCAAACTTCACATCCGTGGGGGCGTGGACGAACAACACAGGTTTGGGGAAAGTCGTCCTTCAAACAATTCTTCCCCACCTTCTTCATCTTCCTCTTCTTCAACGTCGTTGTCGGTCCCTTTAGTGTCTTCATCGACACCTTCTTCATTCTCAAGGAATGGAGTTGTCGATGCAACTGAGAGGGCAAGTGGAGCCGTTCCTGCCGCTGCTTCATCGGATAGTTCCGTTGATTTCAGTTTTTTCGAAGATGAATTTCAGGTACAGCTTGCTTTGGCTATCAGCGCTTCTGATCCTGATGCCCGTGAGGATCCGGAGGCTGTCCAGATCAAGGCCGCGAAGCGGATGAGTCTGGGTTGTCCTTCTTCTGTCGCTGCCGATGAAACCCTTCTCGAGTTCCTCTCTCTTCGCTATTGGGTACGTACTACGTAGTAGATCTGAGGCTTCTCTTGTGATCTTTAGTTTTAATTTAACCACTTGGTGTTAAGACTGAGGTTGAACGTATTGCTACTTAGTTGTGGGCCTTGTGGCTCTCTTTGGTTTGCTTATTGGTGCTTTCTTTTTGGTCTATTGAGTTTGCTGGGTTGCATGAATTTTACTTGTTGAGGTTCTATGTTCTTCACTTGGTTCCCCTTGCGCGTAGTGGTTGGCTATTGACTTTGATGCCCCGACTGTGAGAATTAGTGAAATGGTGAATTTTTTCCTTCCAACTGTTTTTGGGAGCCATTGGAACCCACTTTAACAGTTGACCTTCTTCTTGTCCTGTGACTTGTGTTTCATAAATTTCAATTATCGTTTATGTGTAGCAGCGGAGAAATCTGCATAAACTTTGAAACCTAAGCTATTTGCAACCAAAGTGCAGCTATGTGGATGTAAAATTGTCATCTCATTCCGCAGTTCTCCTACTTGAGTGGATGTATCTTATCTAGTGCATTTCTATATTTGTATAGAAGCTTTCCTTACCCAATCTACGCCCTTTTCACTTCTCTCCTCCTCTATTAGAACCTCTCAATATTCTGCTTTGCCCATGGCCTTCTATTTCATTGTTCAGACCAGTTCAAACAACATAGTTTGTCATCTATTCGAGCTACTTTGGGTTCAATCAGATGCTTACCAACATTCAATGCTAAACTGCTCTTCAACAATTCAACAAAGACACAAGCGGGTAGGCACACATACATCTTGAACAAGTGTCTAAAGTACAAACATAAAGTCCTGTGCAGCAGTTGAAATATAGGCACACACATACACACCACAAAAAAAAAAAAAAAAAAAAAAAAAAAAAAAGAAAAAAAAAAGAAGAAGAAGAAAAGTTTCCTCACCTGTGGCACTATTCACGGTCTTTAATTAACTAATCCTCAACTTCTGAGGTAATAGTATTTTTGTTTTTAAAGGTGAGGATCCATTTGTTTTGATGGAAAATATTATCCACAAAATTTGTCTTTCATTTGTATTTTTTTTATATAAATTTCTTTGTCATTTGCTATTATTTTCTATTGTACATAACAAGGAAGCACATTTAGGCATGGTTGAATGAGGAAAACAATTAAACCATATGATGGGGTTGGTGTCCTCCATTGGTGGCAAGTATATCATGGACTAAGATGCCACCATTTCTTTTTCTGGAAAACATCTAGAAATTTCAAAATGGAAGTCAATTTCCAAAAGTTTGTCTGTTTCAGGAAAATAATTTCTGGCTTTTAGACAAATTCAATTTCCATTTCCTTTGAAGCAATTTCTAGAAAATGTTTTCTGTTGGAACAAACAGAACCTAAGTGTATGTGTTAAAATTTTTTAAGGACCTTCAATCTTCTACGATATTGAACTTCTATGTTTGTCAATGAACTTCAACATGAACATAACCATTTTTTTGCTATGCCTGGCAAGGGTTTGAACTGGGTAGTTGCACCCAACTTGTTCAATCCTGAAGATGAATATTTGTGATATCTGAGATGATGATTATGTCTTAATATCTATCTCTAGAAGATTTGAAATCATTTTTGATAAATTATAGATACCCTTCCATTATGATTATTTATCGTCAGGGAGCCTTTCTATAATCTGTGTAGATATGCATAACTTCTGTTTGGCATCAACTGTCAGAGACCTATATTTATTTTCCTGGTTTCTTTTGTGCAGAACTATAATTTTGTAAATTATGATGAAAGAGTGATGGATGGATTTTATGATGTCTATGGCATTACCTCAAACTCAGACATGGAAGGGAAAATGCCATTGTTGGTAGATCTTCAAGCAACATCCACTTCAGAAAATGTTGATTATGAAGTGATTCTAGTAAACCGAAGTGCTGATCCTGCCCTTCGTCAGCTGGAGAGAAGAGCAGTTTTTATAGCCTCAGAATGCCAAACTGCAGATCTTGGTCCAATTTTAAGCGGTCTAGTCCAGAAGATTGCAGAACTTGTTGTTGGTTGTATGGGAGGGCCAGTGGGAGATGCCGATGAAATGTTAAAACGGTGGACATTTAGGAGTTACGAATTACGAAATTCATTGAACACAAATATTCTTCCCCTTGGTCTCTTGGATGTTGGACTTTCTTGTCACAGGGCCTTGCTCTTTAAGGTAGAAGTGTCATGCTTTTTCATTGTTTCTGTATGTCAAATAAACTTGATTGTAGAAAATCAATTTTCGTCTTATCCTCGTTGAGCACATAAAATTGTTTTGCTTAATATGCGGGGGTAAGGCGGCTAGACCCTGCAGTGGCAGGAGCCTCGTGCACTGGGTACACTGTACACCTTGAAATTGTTTGGCAAATTGTTTCCCAAATCCTAGTGTCCATGTAAGAGTACTCTTCATCTATTATAATTTCAACTTTCAACATTTTCTTGATGATTTTGACCATGACAAGGAACATTTGTTGTTCCTCTAGTGTATTAACCATTTTAGCACCTTATAAATGAATACACTACTAAATTCATTTCTTCTTGTATTAGTGTGACTTTCTCCCCTTTTTCTGCTACTAGAACCATTATCAATTCATCATATTTGTTGAGTGCATTACAGGAATAAACTTCCAAGTTGCATTCATAAACTAATTTTCTTTTATCCAACCTTTGGCATGGATTTTGTTCCATCTCCCTGTTTCATACTGCTGATTCTAAACTAATTTTCTTTTATCCAACCTTGTGGCATGGATTCTGTTCCATTTCCCTGGATCATACTGCTGATTCCTGTTATGGAAATGATATTGAGGCACCTGTGGGTGTCTCCCTCTTTGTGTGGTAATTTTCTTTTTTAAAATTTCTGGGGAAGCCAACTAATGAGAGACCAAACCAACATGATAAATGATAGGCAATGTAAGAGCTGTGCACTAAACCTATCATTACATGTGAGTTATGATAAACTTCAATTTTATAATAACAATCCAAACTTGATACGTCTAAAATCCAGAAACATTATCGCTTCCAATTTTCTTGCAACAAACAGAACCTGATACCTAAAATCTGGCAGCATTAGTGATAAAACCAAAGTATTTTGAATTGTTGAAAGTTAGCTTATTGTTGCATAGTTTATTTTCCTAGTTGTGACTGGGATTTCATAGTTCTTGCTGATTGTTTTGCATACTTTCTTTCCCACCAATGGATTTCCAGAAGTGTACTGAATGATCCTTTGCACGTTTGTTGCTAGGTACTAGCTGATCAGATCAATCTTCCATGTAGGCTGGTGAAAGGGAGCTACTACACTGGTACTGATGATGGAGCAGTGAACTTGATTAAAGTTGATTATGACAGGTGATGCTTCATCCTTTGCTCTTTGAATTCTGCTGATGATAAAAATGTTTCAATCCTTTTCTTTCCCCATTTGGCCAAAGAGTGATTTTATTCATCAAACATAATCTGATGGATAGAAAGATCTTGTAACAGAGGGAACAGAACAAAAGAAGTTTGAAAGCACAGGTGGAAGGTCCGATGTCCAGACTTGTCTGGAAATCAAATTTAATATTAATCAGCTCATTTCAATACTTTAGATATCCTAAATTACTGCTGTTATCTCTTTCTTTATGTAACCACTGACTGCCATTTAGCTTGAATTACCTCCTCAGCTTCCAATCTTCCCATGGTAAGTAAAAACCCAACTCTTAGCCATTAATAGACCTTCCCTGATTACCTCTGCATAGTCAAAGCAGGCAAGAAACTGCGGATTGAGATTTTGTAGCAAGGAAGTATCCTTCTCATATGAATTACAGTACCCTGGTCTGCTGTGCTAGAGCCACTACGCCATCCTCCATCTGTATTTATATTGATACAGTCTTTTTTTCTGCAGTGTCCTTCAAGTCAGGTTACTCCATTGTATCCCAATTCCCCTGATTTTGAGACCTTTTTTCTTTGGGATTTTATTAAATCTGCCACAGAATGGGGACCTCTTGTTGGATCAATTGTTGTTATGGATTAATAGACCTTCCCTGATTACCTCTGCATAGTCAAAGCAGGCAAGAATCTGCAGATTGAGATTTTGCATAGTGAGGAAGTATCCTTCTGATATGAATTACAGTACCCTGGTCTGCTCTGCTAGAGCCATTACGCCATCCTCCGTCTGTATTTATATTGATACAGCCGTTTTTCTCTGCAGTGTCCTTCAAGTACGGTTACTCCATTGCATCCATCCCAATTCCCCTGATTTTGAAACCCCTTTTTTTTGGGATTTTATGAACTCTGCCACAGAATGGGGAATTTTTCTTGGATCAATTGTTGTTATGGAAAGTTCATTTCATTCCTACATTTCTATATAGCCCACCATGAAAAGCTCCAGGGAATAAAAATCTTTTGAATTGAGTTTGAGAATCAGTTTTCTGGGATGTTGATTGTTTGAGTGGGATATTATTGGACATATATGTACTTATCTTTTTCTGAATTATCCCCCCCCCCCCTCCTGCTCTCTCTTTCCTTACACCCGGTTAACATTTTATTATCTTATTATGGTTTGCAAATTTTCTTGCCTTTTTTTTTAATGCTTGTATGTCAATGATGACTTACAAGCTCTCCATTATGATTTAAGCAGCAGCTGTGCACATGCCACTTTTTATATTGGTATCCTCATAATTGACACACTCAGTTATGCTTACAGACAATATGACATGATTCATATTCTTTATATTCCTCTAATATTTTAGGAGAAGGTGGGTCTTACCATATCACTATTTTGTTGATAAATTATATACTGTTAGTATCGTTCTCCTCTTTCTTAATTTTTGGTTAATTGTTTCTAAGGACTGGTTTAACATATTGACTGATTTATTGGAATGTTTTAATTTATGAGGAAACAATGGATAATGATACTATCACTGTTTATATGATGCAGTGAGTACATAATTGATTTAATGGGAGCTCCGGGCACTCTAATTCCTGCAGAAATACCTAATAATTGTCTTCAAAATTCTGGAGTAGTTGCAAGGAGCTCTGTTAACATTGCGCAGAATGTAGAGGGTTCTTGTTTTGCACTTGGAAAGCTCCATTGTCCATTTGAAAATCGAACAAGTGAAACAACGGTATTTGGACACCTGGATCATGTTTCTCAGGACAGTTTTTTGGGTTCGGATGAAGCGTGTGATATTGATATTCAAGCAAAGAAGGATGATGCAAATATTTCTGAGAATAATCAAACTGAGAGATTTGAGTATGAATTTGGCAAACTTCTTCTGTCCTTGCATAAACCGCATGAGAGTTCATCTGGCACTGGTGGAAAAGCTTCACCTGTCCAAAAGGTGAAATTAAAGGATGTTTCTGAATACGTCATCAGTGCAGCACAAGACCCAGAATTTGCCCAGAAACTTCATGCTGTCTTGTTGGAGAGTGGTGCATCACCTCCGCCAGATTTATTTTCTGATCTAAATCCCCAGGTCCTTGAAGAACATACCTTTCTTGGTCAAAACCAGTTTGTGGATGACAAGATTGATGATGCAGGTCAATTTTTTCATGATAAGTTTTGCTTCAGCATTGACCAAATAACTGAAGATAAACAACAAACTTCTACTGGGGCGATGATAAGAAAAAAGAAAGAGAATGCATCTGATTCATCTAATCTTAGAGATGAGAAACCAATTTTGAATTCAAAAGTCACAAATAAAACAGGTTTTGCCAGCTTGGATCTTCATTGTGTTGGAAAAACCATTATTAGCCATGGTGTTTGTTCTCCTTCTGTGGCTTCAGGTGAGGAGTTTATGATGGTTAATAATGGCGGTAATGAAATGGCCCATGATGATTCCACAGTTGTAGGCTTGCTTCCTGTTCTTAGTTCGTCTTTGGTAAGAACTGCATGTGAAGAAAAATTTCTGGACTATTCTGAACCATTTGCAGTTGGATATTATCAAAAGCAACTTGAAAATGTTTTTGCTGGAGGCGAGGTCAGTTCTCAAGGAAATGCTGGAAGAATTGTAAATAACGTGGAAACTGGACGAAACAATTATTTGGAAGAACATCAATTAAGTGCCAAAGGATTAATTGAACCAGCCAATAACAACCCACATTTTGTCAGTTTTCAGAGTGAGAAAATTAAGCCAATGGTTGATGAAGTTGCAGAATGGGAGATTCCATGGGAGGACTTTCAAATTGGTGAACGAATTGGTCTTGGTAAGTAACAAAAGCAGTAATTATATTATTCATACAGGAGAAAATGACATAAAAAGCATCTGATTTCTCATTATCTGGAAGTAGATTTACTAGTTGAAACCCATCTCCTCTTTATGTTGATTCATTGTTCTGGCATATTTAGGAAATGGTGCTATCATTCAATTCAAGTTCAAATGTTTACTTGAAATAGGTCATTTTTTCTTAAGAACTATGTGGAAGTTTATTATAAAACACAGATGTCATTCTGTTCTTTAAGATTTTCAATGTTTTGATTTTGGAATACTTTATTCAGTATTAGAATGGAACCATCTTTTCCAAATTATGGTTAGTTTTAAAGAGGCTAATCATGCTGTCTGGCGGGTACTTAAATTGTATACATGGTCTTTAGCTTGCCTATCAGGGGAAAATTTTACAACCACGCCTGTGGTTATTCTTCTTCTTCTTCTTCTTCTTCTTCTTTTTTTTTGATTGTGGGGGGAGATGGAGTTCCAGACTGTCAATGGTCTGACATCCAACCACCCAGTCTGAAAAGTTTGGACCTAGACACTAATCTCTTCTAATAATAAATGCCATGATTGTAATGGAAAACCTGTTATTTATAATATGTCATTCTTTTAATTATACGACCTGCAGCATAGTGCTAAATTGGTTTTTTAGTTCAAAGATCCAAGGTTTAAGCTCCCATGCATTTCCTACTACCACAACAACAACAACGACAACAACAATAACAAAGCTTTATCCCAAACTAAATATATAACATGACTTCAGAAGGTCCGTCTGATCTGCTCTTTTCAACAATTTGGAAGTTTCTAGCAGTCAGACTGCCAGAAACAGATGATCTGCTGTTTTTTCTCTGTTTCTTTGGCAGATGGTAGCCCATGGGGTTGGCTGATGTCATTTTGCTAAAGCAGGGACTTCGGAGAGTGCACAGTAATGGCCTGAGTACCAGTATGCATGCATGGACGATTGGACATACAAGGGGATACTGGATACATGCCAATACATGGGGGTATTTGGTTGAAATAGGCTATAAAATTTGACACGTGGCAATCCCATGTCCTCTCTATCCAATGGTCGGGCTAGCCGCAGCACAGGAAGCCTTCCTACTTGGGCCATGCAAAAGCCTTTTTCCCATTTTATATTAAAATGGTGAAGTGATAAAAAATAAGTTAATCACAGCATTGGGTGTTACAAAGTTGGAGCAAATAAAAGACAACTCCTCGATGAAATTTACGTGGAATGGTTGTCGAATTTATCCCTTATTTTATTTTAAGAAAAGGATGGTAGGGCCACCCTAGAAGATTCTATCACACCAAAATTCCAACCTCAAGCGTGATTGTAGCCAACCAGTGGCAAACATGCTTCTTTGCAGTTTTTTCAACTTCGTTAAAACATGGTTTTTTAAATGTTCATAATCAACTTGATTTCAGTGTCAGTCAACTTGATTCTCTTATTTTGACTTTTATGTTAATGGTTTAAAAGCATGCTACTGCCTTCTATTTGTTGTGAGGCTTTGTTATGATATATTTACGTATTGATGCACTTTTCCTTAACTTGTTATCTTTCAGGTTCATATGGTGAGGTGTATCGTGCAGATTGGCATGGCACTGTAAGTTATACCTTGGTTTCTTCAGCAAATGCTACTTATCCTTCTTAGGGATCAGCTATTTTCAATATTGACATAATGTTGTTAAGCTCGTATTTGGAACTGATACAATATCAGTTCTGCTCTTAGTGGTTGAATCTGGAAAGTAAATAAATTTTCACTAGATTCGTTTGCATTCTCTTGTTAAAATATCACCCAATTAATGTTGAACCAAATCATTACACATTTAACTTGCAAATTTTATATGGTTGGGGCTTATTAAAATATATGACTATTATGGACTAGTAATAGAAATATTGAATATTTTAGCAAATTGGGTGGGAAAGATTGAAGTTATAATTTATTTTTATCAACTCATTACTTTTTATTACAATCAACTTCTCTACGTAAGTCCTTTCTGCTTTTGTACTTGAGTGTTTGTTCACCTATGGAGGACAAAATTAAGCCTATGAAGGACAAATGTAACTCTCAATTGAAGATATATTTTCAAATTGCATTTTTGATATGATAATGTGTAATTACTAGAAGTACCATTGTGATATCTGAATTTTTGTCTTTGCTATTATTTTGTCTAGATATTTAGCTAATCCATGGCCCATTGTCAACTTTGAGACACAAATTATATCCTAATGTACTTTTCATCATGGAGCTTTGTTGTTATAGAAAATATGCATAATGAATGGTCCTGCCAGTACAAAACTGGTTCTTATTTTTCTATTTGTTTGATGGTGTACTGTATGACACAGGAAGTTGCTGTCAAAAAGTTTTTGGACCAAGATTTCTCAGGTGATGCATTGGAGCAATTCAGATGTGAAGTAAGCATCACAAACTCAAAACTATTTCATATACTGCCAAAACAGAAAATATTGAAACCAATGTCTACTGGTGTTGCTTTGCAGGTTAGGATCATGCTAAGGTTGCGGCATCCAAATGTTGTTCTATTTATGGGAGCAGTCACTCGCCCTCCAAATTTGTCAATATTAACAGAGTTTCTTCCAAGGTTGTTATATTTATCTTTTTTGTGGCATACTGAGATTGTTATTTTTTGTTTATTTAATAGAAATAAACAAAGTTGATTTTTTGAAATATTCACGTGTTTTTACTGGCTGCTGTAGCCTAGAATTTTGCTCATTGTAATATTATATGAAATTGCTCCTTCATTCCTTTTTCCCTCGGAAGGGAGGCGGGGTGTTACTGAATGTGGAATCACTTTTGATGATTTTACTCCCTGTATACTTTGTATACTGGTTGTATGAATCTGCTTGGATGCATGGCACATCAAAGTCGTGGTAAATGTGGGTTGCTATGCTGGTAGAGTTTCTGAGTTCCCATACTGCTGAGGTGGGAGGATAAATCTTATAATATTTGCCTCTCGAAACAAGAGTCAATTTTGTTATTTGAGACTTCTATTCATCAGAGTGAATTTAAAATTAAATAATATCCATTTTCCTCAGTTCTCATCATACCGTAAAGTTTACCCCAATGAATTTTCATGGGAAATATTTGATAAATTTCATGGTAAAAAAAATCTTCTTTGCAGCCAGTAGTAATCCATATTGGTCCCTTGTAGTAAGTTAGTAACGACTAATTGTTTAGTTGACGATACTTGTCCTGTAATTTGTGATATTCTCTTTATCCCATTCATTTGTCTGCAGGGGGAGTTTATACGGGTTATTGCATCGGTCCAATGTTCAACTTGATGAAAAGCGCCGATTGCGAATGGCTCTGGATGTGGTATGTGTGAAAATCATTATCATTCCAAATTTGCTGTAGCTGGTTGTATGCATGCTAGCTAAGTTTCCCTAATTGTTCGCAGGCAAAGGGAATGAATTGCTTGCACACTAGCCATCCTACTATTGTACATCGAGATTTGAAGTCGCCTAATCTTCTTGTTGATAAGAACTGGGTAGTAAAGGTATGGTTCTTAACAAAGATTTGGCCTTCAAGTGCTTTTAAGTAATCTTTATGATTTTCTATTGTTATATGCCTTTCTAAAATGTGAATTTAGATAGATATTGAAAGCAGGTATTCAATCACAGACCTGATGCATATGCTAAACTATTGTGTCTTAAACCTTAACGGACAGTTGATATTTGGATGCTTGACAGTAGACCAGAATTTAGTTGTGCATGCTGATTATAGATTTTAACATGATGGTGTACTTTCCATGTCTTCTTTCACTATTCGAATTAATAAATTTAGTCATATGTTGCAAAGATTTCAACATGATGGCTGACTAAATTGTTTTATAAGATTATGAGCACAAAAAAAATGCCAGATGGAAGGAGAAGACGCATTGAGGCACTGATTTATGAAAAGAAAAATGATATTCAAAGTTGTAATAATTATAAAAGAATTCAACTTATGAGCCATACTATTAAATAATGGGATAGAGTAATTGAAACTCGCTTGAGTGAAGAAACTAATATTATTAACAAATATGCTTTTATTGCCAGGAAGATCAACTACGGAAGCTATTTATTAGCTTAGGAGACTAATGGAAAATTTTAGATGATATAGGAAGAATCTCTATATGATTTTATTGACTTAGAAAAAACTTATGATAGTCCTTAAAGAGTTAATTTTGCAAGTGTTAGGGAAAAAAAAGTATTTCGAGTATATATATATATATATATATATATATATATATATATATATATATATATATATATATATATACACACACACTATGGAGTGTAAGGTTTTGAAGTACTTATTGCAATTGGATGACATCAAGAATCCACTCTAAACCTGTATTTGTTTGTGCTAATCATAGATGAGCTTACTAGAAACATTCAAAATCGGATCCTTTTTTTATTTTTATTAACGATATTGTTTCTGTGGATGAAGCAAAGTAGAGTTAATTACCATGTTAGAATTATGGAGATCAACTTTAGAATCAAAAGATTTTAAGAGAAGTGGAACAAAAACTAGGAATGTGATGAGTGACTTTAGTAACAATAGAACTTAAAGTGGAGTGCTGAAAATTGATGATAGGGAGTTACCGTGAAGTGAAAATTTTAGGTACGTAGGTTCAATCATAAATAAATAAAGGAGAAATAGAGGATGTTGTTGTATAAAGAATTAGAATAGGGTGGATGGAGGGGTGCGTTTAGAGTGCTGTGTGATCGACATATTTCTTTAAAATTCAAAAAAAAATTTTACAGGACATTTATACGGCCCACAATGATGACTGGTGCTAAATGTTCAGTAATGAAGAAACAACATATAAATAAACTTAGTATAGCTAAAATGAGGACGTTGAGATGGATGAGTGGTAAAACGAGAAATGATAAAATAAAGAATGAATAAATTAGAGCTAATTTAGGAGTAGCTCCGATTCATGATAAGTTACAAGAAAGTTGCTTGAAGTGGTCTGGACACCTGCAACGGAGGTATTTGAATGCTTCAGTATAGAGGGGTGACTTGAATCAAATTGAAGGATCTAAAAGAGTTAGGGGTAATCCTAAAATGACTGTAGGAGAAGTGGTAAAGAAAAGATATACATAGTTTAGGACTAGTAACAAGTATGGCTTTGAATAGAGTTGATTGGAGAAAAAGGATCCATTTTGCTAGTCCCATTTAGTTGGGATGAGGTTGAGTTGAGTTAAGTTGAGTGTCTTGAGTGGTATATGCGGCAGAGATTTATTGTAGAAGTAGTTATTAGGTTCTGAACCACGGAATCTTGGTAGATGCCTAAAATATTTTAATTTGATAGTATTTGGAAACTAAACATATTTCTTGACTATGTTTGAAATTTCATGTTTTGCTTGTGGTTCAAGAATTTGGAAATGATTTCATCATTAAGTGAGAGAGTTCAAGTTTATCATGACTATGCTTAGATTGCTTAATTAATTCCTTTTCTTAATACATTAATCGTTTTAATGAATAAATTTCTGTATAAGCAATTTATTGCAATTTCGAAGTCTCTCAACCCTATTTGGCACCTTCAAGTTTTATAAACTAGGGTTGGTTGAGCTCAAATGAATCCTCCAAACTTCCCTTTCTTTGGTTAGTTATTGCAGTTCTTTTTTCTTTTAATGCCTTTTCTTTCTCTTCCCCCTGGTTGATGCAGAATTCTGAATATTTAAGCTACTGGCCTGTTACTAACCGTCCTCTAGAAATTCTTGCCTTAAAAATTTCTGATCTTACATGCATATTTTGTGCAGGTTTGTGATTTTGGATTGTCACGTTTGAAACACCACACATTTTTGTCTTCAAAATCTACTGCTGGAACGGTAATTCTCGATGGAGACTCCAACTAATTGTGTGATCTATGATTCTTTAATTTTCTTTTCTTATATTTCTGCCTTTTCCTCCATTTTGAACATAGGTCCACCGTCCACTAGTTCCCATTTACTTCCTGACATGAACTTGATTACATTTTAACTTGCGTATTTCTTCTTTTCTTTGGGGAAATAACCAAGGGTTCTATTAGAAAAAGAGAGAAAAGAGTACAATAAATAATTACATTTTACTTACTTTGCCCCTAACTTTATTCAGGATGCAACTTAAAAGTAGGGGCAATAAATATTTTATAGCCTTTGATCAAGAATCTTTTGTTGAATAAGAATGATGCTGGTAATTTGACAAAATTATGCAACATACATATTGTTATTTCATTTTTGTCAGAAAAATTTATACATTTGGTTGTCAGCTAAGTCCAGGGTTTTCTGTTGAATTGCCAGCCAGAGTGGATGGCACCAGAAGTTCTCAGAAATGAACCAGCCAATGAGAAGTAAGTAGAGAATTTGCTTATATTCCTGCTGGAACTCTCGCCCTCGGCAAAATGGGCAGTTCTGCTTTCCAATTTCTTTTTCTTTTGGATCTTGCTGATAAAATCAGATTAAGCTGCTTGCAGGTGTGATGTTTTTAGTTTCGGTGTGATATTGTGGGAGTTGGCTACCTTACGTACCCCATGGAATTGGATGAATCCAATGCAGGTAGTTGGGGCTGTTGGGTTCCAAAATAGACGTCTTGATATACCTGAAGAGGTTGACCCAACCGTGGCACAAATCATTAGTGATTGTTGGCAAAGGTAGGTCCCTGCATGGGCATGCATGAAGTATAGTTTTAATGTAGATTCTTTTGAAAATAGGACAACGAAAATGTTGTAATGAACCTTGAAGAAATTTAATTCTTGGATAGCAGTAGTTTGATCTAATGTACTTTTTTGTTCCTTATGCAGTGACCCAAACCTACGGCCATCGTTCGCTCAGCTTATGTACCGTCTCAAGCATCTTCAGCACCTAGCTGAAAAAACTTAGACATTGGACCTGAATTAAAGAGGAAGTTATGGAATACCACCATTGAATTCTAGGACAACTTTTGCCAAGGTTTAAAGAGCTGGGGCAGCAGAACTCTAGTTGCAACTGTCATTTGAGACAATCACCCATTAGCTGGGGCAGGCAGCAGAACTCTAGTTGCAAGTATCATTTGAGACGATCACCCATTAGCTGGGGTAGCAGAATTCTAGTTGTAAGTATCATTTGAGACAAGCTCCCATTAGAAGAGAGGAATACAAAAATATCATAGGACCGAATTGGGGATGTTGGTTCATTCGAAGTGGGGACCACTACCCAACCAAGCAAGAAAGTTCGGTCCATTGATATGAAGACCTCTTTTAAATGACTGCAGAAAGAGCACAGGAAAAGTTTTTTTTTTTTAATAACTCTTCAGTTGAGAATTCTGAATCATAGTGGGAGGAAAAAATGTTTTCTGTTTTTGGGGTAGGGGTGGGGGGGGGAAAGAGAGGCATGGAAGCTGGAGATGTATAAAATGGAAAAGGAATTGGAAAGAAAGAAGAAATCGATGGGACAGGAACAGTACTGAATGCTAGAAAAGATGTTTTTCCTTTGATCTGTATAATCATCATACTAAACAACAGTATGCAATTTTGTATACGCTTATTTACATTTTATTTATTCATCCATCAGGCAAGAAATGAAAATTTTACCCGAAACAACGGGATTTGCTCTCTCTCTCTCTCTCGTTATCTGCTGTGCTCGTCTGTTTCAGGAAAGTTAAGGGGTTGTAATCTCTCTCTCTCTCTCTCGTTTCATTTTAGTTTTTTCTTCACTGTGGTAAGTACGTGAGTATGTGAAAACATTCTTACATTTGAAAACATTACAATGGTGCTGTCCTCTTTTTCCATCCTCTCCGTCCCCTTCCCATTAAGGGTGTCAAAAATGGGCTCGGCCCGGTAGCACGGACTGAGCTGGCCCGGTAGCACGGACCGAGCTGGTCCGATATAATCCGAACCCAGCCAGGACCGAACCTTACGGACAAGTTTTGGTCTCGGTTTGTAGAGCCCGACACCGTTTCAGCCCACATCGAAATCAGACCGAACTGGTCCATTAAGAAACCCGAACTAGCCCAAATCAATAATAGCCAACCCGAACACCGGTAAGGTCTATTTGGGCCTAGTTTCTTAATTTTAATGGTTTTAAATTTTGATAGATTATATTACACTATTATAGTTCACTTATTGATCCGAAAGATTATGTGAATCTATAATTGAAAAGAGTATGTTAATTGTTACAATTTACTGAATTACATACATATAGAAGGAATGATGCTAATTTTATAAATAAAAATAATAAAATAGACTATATATCTTACATATAAAATAGACCCGATAAGCTTGATAAGCCTGATCCAGACCGAACCAGCCCGAAATCACCTCAATAAGCCCAGTCCGATAACAAACCGACACCGGACTAGCCCGTTAGTTATTGTGTCCAGCGCAACCCAACCCAGCCCGAACTTTTAATGGACATGTTTTGGGCTGAGCTTATAAAACCCGACACGGATTCAGCCAGGACCGAAACCGGCCCGGACCGGCCCGTTGACACCCTTACTTCCCATAATTGAGGATTCAAATCGTCTCTTTCCTGTATTTCAGGGAGGAGGGAGACGCCCCCTGTCGGATGGCTAACACGTGGCTCTCGGGAAAATTTGAACCCTACTTCCGAACCGACATCCCCTATCGGCTCGGGTGTTGGCACGGACACGGGATTCGGATTTTTCCAAGAATCATGTGTCGGCCATCCGACTGGGGCGTCTCCCTCCTCCCTGAAGTACAGGGAGGAGACAATTCGGATCCTCTCATCGTACTCCATGGATTCAAATTGTCTCATCCCTGAGATTCGAGAGACGTGGTGACGACTTGGATCCGTACTCCATTGGTGGCCATCATTGTGGTGGGCTCAGTTTTGTATTAAACCAAAAAAAAATAATAATAATAAAAAAATCAAAGCTACCACATGATACAGATAGGTGGTCAGTGGATCATCCAGGGATTTAGGGATCGGAATCCAAAAAATAAATAAATAAATCGAAACTACCACATGATACTGGTGGTCGATGGGTCATCCAGGGATTTTGGAATTGGATGAGATCAGCTCCATGTAGCACAACAGTTAGAACAGTTTGCAAGTGGCGATTTCAAGGAAGGAAGGCAGTTTTGGGGACAGACAAAACCAATCCAGGCTGATCAGATCCTCGACTGCTGCCGGATTCCTTGTCTTTGGACTCGGGGTCTCCTCCCTGAACTGAGGAGGGAGACGCCCTAGTTTTTGGAAATTCGGATTTTTTAAAAGCCACGTGTCGGCCATCCGACGGGGCGTCTTCCTCCTCCCTGAAGTACAGGGAGGAGACGATTTGAATCCCCGCCCATGAACCCTGCTTCCAATAATCCAAAACCTACGATGAAAAGATGGAACCTAGAGAGAGAGTAGAGAGGGAGAAGTGAACGAAACGGTGATGGGGAATTATAATGATTTGTTGTTGCTCGAAGGATCTGGAATTTAGAATGGAAAGGAGCAGCTGGAGCCGCTGGGGCCGCTGGAGCTTGGTAATGAATTAATTCAATTCATTCTTTGAATCCAATGTTTGGTGTTTGTTGTTTTTTTGTTCCTTCTCATTCTCAAACTTGGATCCTCGTTGATTGATTTTGCTTCTCTTCCTCATCTTATTTTGGGGGAAATTAAATAAAAACGGTGGAATGGCAGAGTTCGAGCCGTCTGACGATAGGCGAGCGGTTGTGCACGGCAGTCATACCAGTTATCGCCGTAATCGAAGTTCTTGCAGTCGCCGTAACAGGTTGCTTCGACTACCGTCCACCAACAAAGCGTCGCTTCGAAATCCCTGATATCGCTCGAATCGCCGACGGTACTCCATGTTGGTTCCTTATTTCACTTTTTTTCCATTTGTTCATTTTCATTTCTTTAATTATATAAATACGTTCTTCTTCTTTCATCCAATGGGAGAAAGTTCTTTGTTTCATCCAATGGGAGAGCCGCCCCGTACGGACTTCAATTTCGCCTTTAGCATTTTAAAGTTATATATTTATTTCTCTCTCTCTCTCTCTCTCTCTCTCTCTCTCTCACTCGGGTTTGTCTCTGAAGTTACCGTTAACGAAGTGGAAGCAATATACGAGCTGTTCAAGAAGCTGAGTAGCTCTATCATTGACGATGGCTTAATCCACAAGGTACATCCTTATTATAATTTTTGGGGAACAATCTTCAGGAAAATGACGATGAAAATTATGTTTATGTTATGTGATATGTGAATCTAGGTGAAACGTTTTTGTGATGGTGGATTTTTTTTTTTTTTTTTTCGTTCCCTTTTTCCATTTAGTGAGAATTTATTAGTTGTCTAAATACTTGAATTTTGTGATTCTCTGAATTTATGTTCAATTGGCCGTTATTCCCATGATGCCTCGGTTTGTACCAGTTTCTTTGATCAATAAAATTTACATATACCAAAAAAATTAAAAAAAAAAAGTTGAACTTGTTGAGTGGGAGAATTTAACCCAACCCCTTATCGTAGATGATTAATTGAGAGAATTCGGAGGCTCTGTTTGGGATCTTTCTCAGGACAGAGTGGTAAGAGTTTACAACAGGGGGTGTTGGATTGTGGAGAAAAATACTGGGGAAAGGATGGCACGATTTCTACTTTTTTTTTTTTTTTTGACAGGTAGGCCAGGAAAATTGAATTTATGACCACTTTGAGGTGTTTGTCTTTACCAACCGAGCTATCCCCCTTTAATGGTTTCTATTGTTTGGTTGGCTTTCACCTCACCCTGGTTCATTCCACTTCCAAATTCCAACCACTTGCTGCCTTTTTTTTAATTTTGTGAGAATCACATACTGCCTTTATTCCTTGTTTCCTGCAATACAAGAGGTGCTACATTTGCAAAAAGTTATTTTTTTCTGTGGGTCCTACTCTAAATTATACTACTGGGGTGGAAAAGGAAAAAGATGCAAGAGAGGACACTTGAATTGGAGACCTCCTCCCAGCCCCTGCTTCCACAAGCAAGGGGTCAACAATCCGACCAAATTTTTATAGGAAAATGATCTGAAAAGAATGCATCTAGGTGTGATTAGGTCTTTCTATTTTTAGATGATAATCCAACTGACATCCTTACTGAATAATTATCTTCAATGGGAAACATATTTCATAACTCATTAAATGAAACACAACTCTCAAATTGGACTAGCATCCCAAAAGACCCTCGAATTTAACAATAAAACCAAATAGGGTCCTGTAAGCTCTCAGGAATATAGAACAATGCCACTGAAATGATATGCAAACTTCTTTACTTTTCTGATTGGTTAGCGACTGAAAATTCTTATTTTGGTGATTATTCAGTTGCAAGAATTGAAATTGGTACCTGTCAAATTCTATTTTTTTGAAATCACCAATTTTCCAATATGTATTTTTTTCATGACTTGTACCAAGTGTTCCATGCCATAGGCATATATTTAACTTGTTTGTTTATTTGACAGGAAGAGCTCCAACTAGCATTATTCAAGACTCCATCTGAAGAGAATATTTTTCTAGTTAGGGTAAGTTCATGCCTCAATTTATCTTTCATGTTCTTCCACTAGATGTGTGTGTGTGTGTGTGTGTGTGAGAGAGAGAGAGAGAGAGAGAGAGAGAGAGAGAGTAGTTCTTTTAGAGGTGCTGCAATTGGTTAAGAGTCTATGCAATGGTTAAGAATCATTCATACTATTGGTTCCTCCCCTCTTCCTCCTTTCTGGGACTGATAAGCTTGAGTGAGGCTCTACGGCTGGATTTGTAAACTCTATACGTGACAAGTTACAATTACTTTTTCTTTTTCTTTTTTCTGGTTTTTACATTGTGCTGATTATTCTATTACTGTGTTGTTGTGATAGGTTTTTGATCTTTTCGATGAAAAGAGAAATGGTGTTATTGAATTTGATGAATTTGTCCGTGCACTCACTGTCTTCCATCCTTATGCTCCTTTGGAGAACAAAATTGATTGTAAGAATTCGGAAAACCATGTTGTGGTTGTTTTGTATAATCAAAATGCATCACGCCTATAATTTGATTGAGTTTTTTTTTTTTTTTTTTTTTTTGCTTTGCTGCAGTTGCATTCAGGCTTTATGATCTGAGACAAACAGGGTATATTGAACAGGAAGAAGTGAGTCACTTTTACCCTTTTGGTTAAAATGTTGGTTAATTGAATGGCTAGTTTTGTACTACAAATATTGGTAGCCTCATTAGATGTTAGCTTATATGACTTATGGGCTTCAAAGCTTGAATTATGTAGGAAGCCATGGAGTTTACTTTTGCCTCTTCCCTTGAAGCCATATATTCTTGCATCAAACATTCCACATATTTGAAATGTGTGGGCATGCAAAGGAGTGTTCCCCTTAGTTTTTATATTCTGTGAGTTCTTTTCTTTGTGGAGAAGATCAGAGAGTAAACAGAAAAGAGCAGACAATGTTGAGGAGGATCTCTTGGTAGTAGAACATGAGACTTCTACCTTTATAAACCATTTCAGCTACAAACTCACCTTATTTATCTTTTACTTTTAGCTCTCTTTTGTATGACCAGTAATAATTAGGTCCGGACGTGTTCTACACGGGAACATATTCTCTTTAGCCCCTGTTTGCTCGTTGTAAAAGTTTTCTGACCAAATGATATTTTATTTGAAAATTGTCTTCTATGTGAAATTTTCCTACTTTTTTATTACTTTTAAAACAAACAGTGAAAAATCCTATTTTATATGAAAATTTTCCTTTTCCATCTTTTTTACATTTAATCAAGTGGGTAGTAAGTATGTAAGTGGGTAGTAGGTATCACATAACTGAATTATCAAAGTTGATATTAGATGCCGCTGTGTAGTAGTTTTTAATTGTTATTTTTACTTTATTTTGATCATGAAAAGGAACTATGAGTTGATTTCTAGTGACTTTTGTAGGTTTGTATAATCTTTTAATGTATATATTGTGGTGTAGATTTTGGGTTATAACCAACCTTTAAGGCAGTACGTGTTCATCTTTGTGGAAAAAAATAATTTCTTCAGTTACTGAAAAAATTTAAAGAAAAATTACTGAAGTAGTTTCTTTTGATGGTCTTGAGCTCAATTTCTGGATTAATCCAACTAGAAGTCTTTTTTTCTTTTCATTTTGAAACTTCTTCACTGTCTTTTGTCGTTAGCATGATTCCATCTATATTTAGGGGGCACTTAATTTTGTATTTCTGATCTATCATATGTTCTCTTATATTTACCTGTTGAGATTTCAAGTAGAAAAGTGTCATCTAAGCGCTGTCACTTGCAGGTTAAGCAGATGGTAATTGCTGTTTTGTTGGAGTCTGAAGTGCATCTGTCAGACGAACATGTAGAAGCAATTGTTGATAAGGCACGGTTTTGGATGAGTTTACTCTACTATTTTTTTTTTTTTTTTTTTTTTTTTTTTTTGGGGGGGGGGGGGGGGGAAGGATCATTCCTTACATCTGCTTTCTTTAAGCAGACTTTTGCAGATGCCGATGCTGACATGGATGGTAAAATTAACCAAGAAGAATGGAAGGCTTTTGTTATTCAACACCCTAACCTTTTGAAGAACATGACTCTTCCATATTTGAGGTAATATGCTTTTTTAGATTTAGGGTCTGTAAAAGTGAGATTTTGGGAAGTCACGATTCACTACGCTTGTAAAACAAGTATCTTTCCATGAAATATGTAACTCTATATAGTACAGGATTAACATAGGTTGACATAAATCAAAACCCTATTTTTTCAACTTTTTTTTTTTTTTTTTTAATCATTGGTTTGCTTTTGAATTTATATCTTAGAAATTGTTATTCTTTTATGGGAGGGGATTTGCACGCAGCCAGTGTGTAATGGCATCTACACGCCCAGCCAATGGGAGAACGGGAGGGGGTGCCGTATGGTCCATATACCGGAATACCCACATAGGGTGAGAGAGTGTGAGAGTGTGCCGTACACAGCCTTCTCCTTTCTTTTATTTACATGTTTGTCATCTTTCAGGGACATCACCACCGTATTTCCAAGTTTTGTTTTCAACACTGAGGTTGAGGACTGAAGTAGAATTTGCTTGCTCAAGACTATTAGGGAGTTTCTGGGAGCTTCAGGTCCAGAAAGACAACGTGGCATCCCCATCAAAGCTGAATTTTTGCTGATATGTGATGTGTGTTGAAGCCATACTCATCATCTTTGCAGCTGGTTGAGGTGTTAGTTTCTGCAAAATGCAGGTGAAACTAGAATGGTTGTTCACTAAATTCCTCGTCTTAGTTGTTGAAGGTCCTGCCAGGGACTAACATCTGGCTTATTTCATTCTTGTTTATATAATCCTTCTTATGTTATGACAGAGATTATTATTATTGCTGATTATGAATTCCTTGCTCATGTATAGTTTCCACATAGTCAATGCTCTTCATTTTCCTCTTGTGCTATGGCCTGATATCTGCTCTCATATTTGGAAAGTCATGTTCGGGAGGCCATTGAAAGTGTAATTGAAACAGTCAATAATCTAAGATTTGCATGTAAGAAATGTGTGAATGATCAATCAGGGCTTCAAACTCTTTGGATGGCTTAGACAATGGGTGGTTGTTTTACTAGTGTATTTGGCAGCAAGAGGTATTGTCTTGTTCGTATCTTGATGTGAATGTGGGTGAGTTAGTTAGCAGCTTGTGATTATTCCATATTAACATCAAGGCTTTAATGAGTGATCTTTTCTCCTTATACACTTGCCTGAAGTCTTCAGTTATTGAACCCTTTTAAGGGATTTTCTTATTGACACCTCTTAAAGTGTCAAATAATTTGAATCCTTACTTTTTTGCTTTCTTAGTACAATAGATTTATTTTTTTTTAGTGGGGGAAATTCTTGTTATTTCACAAGTCAGTTCAAAAAATCATTTTCAAAAAGTTTGTGGAAAGCTCGTTCTACTCTTGACTTAAAAACTTTTGGGAATAAGACAAAGGGGTAATTAAAAGAAGGGTTCATGTTCTAAAGACACCTATAAAGTTGTCATTTAGATAATCCCACCATTTCATTATATCTATCTATTTCTTGGAGAATTTCATCAGCAAGTAGCCAATTATTACATGATGAATGCATCGGATGGACTGACTTTTAACAAATCTCATTTTGAAGGACATCTGCATACACTTTCAGTTTCAATGTCTCTATTATTTTGAGTCAAACCAGTGTTGATCAGATTGAAATTCAAACTAGTAGTGCTTGCAGAATCCTGAGTTGTATCATCATGTGTTCGCGTCTCCTACAACATTGAAGGCTGTGAAAAGGATTCTTACACATATTCAAATGAAGCTGGAGATATGGCTGTAACTACAATTTACATTGTTGATTCTGCCATAATGTTTTGAGCCGGATTCATTCTGTGCTGAACCTGGTCTTCCCCTATTCATAAACATTCATCCTATTTACACCTATTTTACCTCCGGGATTGTCTACATCTTTTTACAGTTTTCCACTTTGTCTCCCTATATACTGTTCCATGTCAATCACTTAATGACTTCTGTAAATTAAGAACCTTTGTATTATTTTAGTTATTTCTAGATGCAGTGCTGTAAATTGGACCCTATATCCATAGCTTGTAGTTTTTAGAGCATTGTTCAAAAACTTGTCAATTGTTGATATATCATCAAAATCCAATAAATCCCACAATTCATCCAGGGATGGGAAACCAAGTCCAAAATACAAAAGCGGCATCAATGTTCCAATGCATACCAAGGCCACTATTGAGAGACCAGGTGGGAGCAAGTCATTCTCTAATGTTTGGATGTTAGGAAAAGAAAAGAATTAGCAAAAGACAATAGTAGTAATAAAACAATCCTCATTTTATGTGTCTATTTCTCTCCTTTTTAAAAAATTCTGTTTTTTTCCTTGACATCCAAACATAGTCAGTATGAACAGAAGCTAAGCTGCCTATTCCTCTAATAAAGGAATTCCATGGGTTTGGGTTTCCTGCAGCTGTGCAGCCGCATCCAGGCCATTAAAAACACATCTCTATATGCATCTAATGCAATCCAACAGTCTAGATGTGGCTGCATGGCTGTAGAGGATCCAAACCCGAATCCCATTCTAAAAATTAGGATGTGAGGGCATGTAAAGCTTCTGACAAGCAAAGATAGATACTAATGCAAAACCACAAACTAAATCATAGCACTTGAAGCCAAGTCAATCATTCCAACACATAAACTGATTATGATTGGTGGGTGTATTTAGCAGGAGAGTTCATCTGCAGGTATCTGCACTCTTTGTGAGATCCATCGCCGTCCATATCTAGTGGGTCTTACACTCTTAGAATCCATGATCATGGATGATAATGGATCTTGTAATGGATACATATAATTACAGGTGAACCAGCAGCTAATAATGCATATTCAATAGGATTAAATCCTTGCAATTAATTAACTGATTTTATAATTTCAATGGCCAGAATAGACACCCAGCCAATTTTTTGTCTTGGGGTCTAATTTAATTTCAATAATTTTTAATGAGAAGCCCAGCCCTTAATCGTGTGGTTTACCAATGTATCCTTTTACCTCTTTTGACGAAAATACCCTGTTTCCTATTGGCTAAAGTCCAAAGTGTCCTTAACATATATCTAAAAGCCTCAGTCAATCATGAGAACGGTGAATGAATAAAATAATAATATATGACGTACGATTCTAGGATTAAAATTTATAAATTCAATACCTATGCAGCATACCTAACAATGATTAGATGCAAAAAACAAAGAACAAATGGTTCATTAAACAAACAAGAAAAGGAAATGTCAACCACCTTAAAGGCGTCTTTGGCTCTTTGGCTCTTCATACGGTAGAGTCAAAAGTCCTATCTGGCCTCTATGGTAAATCCTTAATTTTTAAATTCATAATGTAAAAGATTTTTTTTCTTTAATAATACAAACTAAAGAAGAGAATACAAACATTATTAGGTTTACAATTTAGATTTATATTAGAATGATTAAAAGAGGAAACAAACAAGGAACAAGGTTTTATGGGTTGATCCAAATCATCACCTCTTAGGGGTTTGGGAGGAGACTTGACTGCCACTAGTAGATGCCCAACACGTGAGCATGGGCATCGGCTGGATCTAAGCTCTCCATCTGAACCAGTAAGGTGAGCCGACAGGGAATGTCGGCTTATGCACAGACTCGGATGGAGGGTTCGGAAATAATCAACGTCCACGTGTCGAGCATCGAACTGTGTGTCCTCCCGAATCCCTAAAAAGAGATGATTTGAATTTTTTATGGGTGCTTCAAAATCAATGACATCACAAATTCATGCATTAGATATCCAAAAATGGTATAGATTATTTAATTATGAAATTCCATACTTAAATTCAATGATCTTGTCAAGTGGTGATTGGGTTCGAACAATTGGCACTGATGACCTTGTCTGTTATGTGTAGACGAGAGTTTTCGCTCTTTGGCTTGATGCACTTTGTAATCCTCAAACCTCAAATTTACCAAAATTGAATAAATCTATTCTTAAACAAAAAATAAAATATAATGAAGCATATATCTTTTATTTGTTGTCATGTAATTCATAGTCAAATCATTGTCATGCATAGTCTCATATATTTTTTAAAGATTATATATTTTACTACTTCACCAATTTAATTAATTGAGGTAAGCTTTATTCATGACATCATGGGAATGTGTAAGAACCTTAAAACTATAAATTTAGAACTCTAATTTGGTGTAACGTGGTGGATAGATAGGCCATAGGTAGACTCTTTCCATAAAATCTGCCGCCACCAAACAACTTTCCTGAGTGCTTGTCTCGTCATAAATTCTCCTGGTTGTGGGAGTCTCATGCGATTTTCGTTGAGTCTGGTTTCCTCTAATGATGAATAAATGGAACGCTTTTGGACGAAAGTCAAAACCTAGGTTTGCATCTGGGACGAACAGCGCTAGCTTGGTATTAAATCAATTCAATTCATTCTACCAAATTTCAATTTGTTTGTTTGATCTTATTCTGAGACTTGGGATCTTCTTTAACTGATTTTGTTTTCTCTTGTTCTTCTTATTTTGGGAAAAATCAAATAAAAACGGTGGAATGACAGAGTTCGAGCTCTCTTTCGATAGGCGAGCGGCTGTGCGCGGTTGCCATACCCGTTGTTGCCTTAATTGAAGTTCTGGCATTCGCCGTTGGTGGTTGCTTCGAGTATCGCCAACCTAGAAAGTTTCGCGTCGAAATCTCTGCCATTGCTCGACTCGCCAAGGGTACTCCATGTGGGTTCCTTATTTCAAATCTCACTTTTCCACCATTGGTTCATTTTCATTTCCTTAATAATATAAAATTTGTTCTTATTTCATCCGATCTGGGAGCAGTCCTATTCGAACTTCGAATTCGCTTTAGCCTTTTGAAGTTTATTTGTTTATTTTTTTATTTCTCTCTCTTGGTTTTGTCTCTGAAGTTACGGTTAACGAAGTGGAAGCACTGTACGAGCTGTTCAAGAAGCTGAGCAGCTCCATCATTGACGATGGTCTCATTCACAAGGTACATTCTTATTCTAATTTTGGGGAACAATCCTCTGGGATACGAGAAAGGAAATTATGTTTACGTTATGTGATACCTGAATGTAGGGAAACGTTTTTGTGACTGCATTTTATTTTATTTTTCCTTTCCCCTTCTTCCATTATTGAGAATTTAGTTGTTGTCGAAATACTTATAAATTTGTGATTATCTGAATCTATGTTCACTAACTGAACTTGTTGAGTGGGAAAATTTTGAAGAAACCCCTTCCGTAGATAATTAATTGAGAGAATTCTTAGGCGCTACTTGGGATCTTTCCCATGATATATTCCAATCGTTCGCCCTGGTGCAGGGACCTTTAACAGACTCACAGGAACGATCTCAATAGCCCTTTAGACATCTGGAGACTTGGGTGCTTCTTTGCCAAAAGATTTGGAGCCATAGCCTTTAATTTGGGAGAGAGAGAGAAAGGGCATGGGGATCTATAAGGTCAGTGAGTTATTTTTAGTTGCCGCAGTTCAATGGTTGAATGCCCAAAAGGAAAGCCTCCACATTCTTGACCTCTAGGTGAGTGTAGGCATTTGCATCAAGGGATGTGGGATTATTGAGAAGAAGACAATGGAAAGGATGGGAGTCACGGGATGGATTTTGTTGTTTGGTTGGCTCCTCCTTCCAATCCGATGCTGCTTTTTTTTTTTTCCCCTCGGTCAGAACCACATACTGCCTTAATTCATTCTTTCCGGTAATTTGATGGGCACTACATTTCAAAAAAGTGAAAAATTTCAAGGGAAATTATCTGAAAAGAATGCATATAGATGCCATCAGGTCTTTCTACTT
Organism: Protea cynaroides; assembly: GCA_028583415.1. Classification (NCBI taxonomy): domain Eukaryota; kingdom Viridiplantae; phylum Streptophyta; class Magnoliopsida; order Proteales; family Proteaceae; genus Protea; species Protea cynaroides. Next base: position 99,384,110 of record CM053274.1, on the reverse strand, counting down.
AGAGATTAGATTCCAACTACCTCCTCTCTGAATAATTATCTTCAATAGGAAACATATTTATAACTCATCGATGACAAACCCAATACTCAAATTGAACTAGCAGTCCCTCCAAAAAAAAGGAAGAAGAATTGAACAATTAAACCAAACAGGACCTGTAAGCTAGCAGGAATAGAAAAATGGCACTAAAATAATATTCCAACTTCTCTACATTTCTGGTTGGGTAGCGAATAGAAATTCATATTTTGGTGACTATTCACTGACAAGAATTGAAATCGCTAATTTTCCACTTTGTCTTTGTAATTTTTTCATGGCTTGTACAATTTGTTTCCATTTCTTAGGGATATATTTGACTTGTTTGTTTTTTTGACAGGAAGAGCTCCAACTGGCATTATTCAAGACTCCATCTTTAGAGAATCTTTTTCTAGATAGGGTAAGTTCATACCTTACGTCATCTTTTATGTTCTTCCTTCTCCTAAATGAAAATTGACTTTTAGGAACTCAGAGAGAGAGAGAGAGAGAGAGAGAGAGAGAGAGAGAAAGTACTTCTTTTAGAGGTGCTGGAATTGGCTACGAGTTTATACCATGGTTAAGACTCCGTATACTATTGGTTCCAACCTCCCCCTCCCCCCTCTTCTTTCTTCAATGGATAAGCTTGAGTGAGGCTGTACAGCTGGAATTGTAACTATATGTGCTAGTCTAAGTATTTTTTTTTTGGTTTTAGGTTGTGCTAATTATTCTGTCACTGTGTTTGCTGTGATAGGTTTTTGATCTTTTCGATGAAAAGAGAAATGGTGTCATTGAATTTGATGAATTTGTCCATGCACTCTCTGTCTTCCATCCTTATGCTCCTTTGGAGGACAAAATTGACTGTAAGGATTTGGGAAACCATGTTGTGATTGTTTATACAAACAAAATGCATCATGCATATAATTTGTTTGTGTTTCTTTTTTCCTTGACTGCAGTTGCATTCAGGCTTTATGATCTGAGACAAACAGGGTATATTGAACGGGAAGAAGTGAGTCTCAACCATTACCCTTTTGGTTCAAATGTTGGTCTAATTGAATTGAAAAGTTTTGTACTACAAATGTTGGTAGCCTGATTAGATTTAACTCATATGACTTATGGGCTTTAAAGCTTGAATTATGTAGGAAGCAAAGGAGTCTACTTTGCCTTTTCCTTAGAAGCCATCTATCCTATTGGATGTGCTACAGAATTGAAATGTGTGGGCATGCACAGGACTGGTCCCCCTCAGTCGTTATTTTTGTGAGCTCATTTCTGTGTGGAGAAGTCCAGAGAGTACAGAGACTGTTGAGGCGGACCTCTTGATACTTGAACATGAGACTTCTACCTCTATAAACCATTTTAGCTACCAACTCACCTTGGTCTCAATTGGTCACATATTCTTCAAAATATAGTCCTTCATAGTTCATATTCATTTTTTTTTATCTTATACTTTTTGCTCCCTTTGTGTGACCAGAAATGCTCAAGGTCTTAACACACATGTTCTACACAGTAACATTTTCTCTTTTGTAGGTATCACATAACTGAAATAACAATGTTGATATTAGATGCTGCTGTGTAGTAAATTTTTTGTATTCTTTTATTTTGATCATGAAAATGAACAGTGAGTTGCGTTGCTGGATTCTGCTCTTTCTTTTTTCGTTCAAAATGATGAATCAACGTCGACTATATATATTTTTTATGACGTTGATTTTGAGTTGTAACCAACCTTTAAGGCAATATGACTTATTCTTTATGAAAAAAATAGTTTCTTCAGTTGTCCAAACAATTTAAAGAAAATTTATTATTATTATTATTATTATTATTATTATTATTATTTGTAGTCTTGAGGTGAGATAGTGGAGTTATCTGACCAGAAGTCTTTTTCTTTTCATTTTGAAGCGTTTTCACTGTCTTGTGTTGTTAGCGCAGTTCCATTTTTATTTAGGAGACAATTCTTTCATGTTGCTTCTGCATTAATTTTGTATTTCTGATCTATCATATGATCTCTTATAGTTACATGTAGTGATTCCACAAAGAAAAGCATCATCTAACACTGGTCACTTGCAGGTTAAGCAGATGGTAATTGCTATTTTGTCGGAGTCTGAAATGCATTTGTCGGAGGAACTTCTAGAAGTAATCATTGATAAGGCATGGGTTTGGACAAGTTAACTTTGTTTTTAGAAAGGAAAATTGTTTTTGCTTCATCTTCTGGAGGATCATTCCTTACATCTTCATTCTTTGTATAGACTTTTGCTGATGCCGATGCTGACATGGATGGTAAAATCAACAAAGAAGAATGGAAGGCTTTTGCTATTAGACACCCCAGCCTTTTGAAGAACATGACTCTTCCTTATTTGAAGTAATATACGTTTGTAGATTTAGAGTGTGTAGAAGTGATTGAGATTTTGTGCAGTTTATGGTACACTATGCTTGTAGTTTCTTTTCATAATATATGTAACTCTATATAGTACAGGATTATGGTAGGTTGACGTAAATGGGAGCCCAATTGAACTCATTTTTTTATTCTTAGGTTGATTGTGAGTTAAATATCTTTAAAATTATTGTTCTTTTATTTACTTGTTTATCATCTTTCAGGGACATCTCCACGGTATTTCCAAGTTTTGTTTTCAACACGGAGGTTGAGGACTGAATTAGAATTTGCATGCTCAAGACTATTAAGGAGTTTCTGGGAGCTTCAGGTCCATGCAAGACCCCTTGGGGATGCCATCGAAGCTGAATTTTTGCTGACAAAAAGTTAGTGATGTGTGTTGAAGCCAGACTCATCATCTTGCACCTGTTGGTGTTTGTTCTGCAAAATGCAGGTGAAGCCAGTTTTGTTGCGCACTCAAATTCCTTATTCTAGTTGTTGAAGGTCCTGCCAAGGAAAATCATCTAGTTTTTCTTGATCCACCCTTCCTCCCGAGGAGCTGTCACTTGATCAATTAGAGAGCATAATAGTCAACGTCCCTCATTTTCTTCTTGTCGTGTGGTCCAGTATCTGCTCTCAAATTTGAGAAGTCATGTCCAGATGTCATTGAAAGTGTAATTGAATAGTCAATGAACTAAGATTTTCATATAAAATTGTGTGAATGCTTAATCACGGCTTCAAACTCTTTGGATGGCTTAGACAATATATCCAGGATGTATGTTTTACTCTGTACGCATGCCGCGTGCAATCTTTTTATAATCCTTTTCTACTACCCGGAATCATATCATTGCTGATGCAGATTATTTTGAGGTTAACAATTTCTACGGATGAGCTACTGCTACAAAATTTGCAGGACCTACCATGAGTGATGGCAATTAGTACTTTGTATTGTTCTGGCATTGTCATTTAAATATATGGTCATCAAAGGTTTTTCCTAGTAATACATGCAATTCAGGATTACAATGTTATGCCATGTCAAGGCCACATTGGACACCCTTATTTACCCGTGGTTCCAGGATGGGGGATTCCGACAGTAGGTCAAACGCAACTCTCTCGGCTGCTGACTTCATGGTAAATTCATCAGTGAGAACATTGCTTGGATGCAGTTTGACTTCTTTCAGTGTTTGTTAGAAGCCTCTTCAGGTGGGTCTCAGAACAAAGAATTCTTCTTGCTAAATATCAATTTACCTGAAATATTTGACCATCTCTAACTAATTCTGTGGGCATATCTAGCTAAGATGATCATTTTGCAATGTAGGATGTTTACATGTGGAAGGGGTGGGGGGTTAGAGGTAGGATTCTAGGTCCTTGAGAATTGGATTGCTAGTACCCTAGCAAGGTATGCTTCTCTCTCTCTCTCTCTCTCTCTCTCTCTGCTTGGATTAATTATATTGCTGATGTTATTTTCTAATAATAATTCACCAATTTTACACAGAACTAGGAATTGAATAATTTAAATGGTAGACAAAATGAAACTTGGTCTTAACTCACATTTTACTGGGTGGATGTTACCTATTATGTTATTTATTGCTATTACTGTTTACACTGCTTAAATGGTTACTATTGCTTCTGCTCTCAATTTTTATTTAGGATCTGTTTATTTTGTTCTAAAAATTTCCCTCCATGTAAAATGTCCATACCTTTTTAATGCCTTTCTTTGCATTTTACGTTACAGCAAACAGTGGAAAATCCTATTTTATTGTAAGATTTTCTTTTTCCATCATTTTACATGGAAATAAATGGAGCATTAGAGAAATGGAAAAGCTTGTTTGAAATTGATTTATCCTCTTGGTAACCTTGGTTGTGGATGTTCTACGTATTTGTCTCATTTCATTATGAAATTATACTAATTTTTATCTTATTTATTAAAGATGTGAAGCACAATGTCAGGGACCGGTTGCAGGTCGTTGCTTTGAACCCAGACCACAACGTCTATGAGCTGCGTCTGCTGTGATACTTCAACGTTGCTGAGGATGAGGGATCAGGCTTCTCTTAAGTTTGGAATGAACTTGAGTAGAACTATTGCCGGGTGGATAGACGACACCTGGTTTTTCCTCAAATCCGACGGTTTATTTTGATGAGTTATTCTACGGAAAAAAAAGAAGAAGAACTGCAATCAAATCAATCGTTGGATCTGAGGGAGTGTTAGCTGTAGGCCATCGACTGGCTCTACTCAAGTTCATTCGAAACATGAGAGGGGCCGATTGAGGAAGATGATTGATTAGTACTAGGATTCAGAGTTTTCCTTTCAATCAATCAGTTTTTGTAGGGGAGGGGCAACCAAATTGGTACCAGTGTTGTCAATGATCATATTTATTGCATGTTCCCTGATCAGCACGAATATCACAATATACCGGTGGTGGTTTTGGTATTTTAGGGGAAGGATTGTCACGATGTCAGCATCCACATCCCAAAAGATGCACTTATTAGGGATTCTCTCCATAAATCCTCCCCAAGGTTGGGCAATTGTTAGAGTTATATATATAATTTCATCTATACCTCATCAATGATGGTTAACATCATCTATACCTGTAAGATTGTAAAAATATTACTTAGGCTCACTTAACTGATGGAAATCACTAAAATTATTGAAATACAATTTTAATCTTCATATTATAAATTGAAAAAGGATAAAAGACAGTTATCTCCCATGTAACTTATCTTATTGACCGTTGACCCTTAAAGGTTTCAAAAAAAGACAGTTATCTCTCTTAAATAACTATTAAAATTCAAATAACCCTATGCGTTAAGAATATTCCATTAGATGGTAACGGTTGGAGTCTAATATTTTTTTTAAAATCAAATTACCCTTTTAGAGAGATGAACTATCTATTTTACCCTTACTATTTAATAGAGTTACTATTTTCCCATTTTCTCTCTTATATTTTTTCTCGTTTTCAAACCCTTGAATCGCCTTCTTCTTCGGAGTTTTCCGTCGCTGTAAATCCTTGAACATTGAAGCAATTTCTCCTAAAATCTCTCTAGATTTTCAATCTCTATTTTCACTCTTATCTTCTCTCATCTTTTTCCCATTCCAGTCGCCCTTAGTTGACGGTCATTTTCTCTCATATTCTTCTTTGGTTTCTTCTCTCCTAAAATCTATCCAGATTTTCATTCCTATTTTCACTCCTATTTTCCCTCATCTTTCTCCCATTCCAATCATCTCCTATTCTTCTTCGGTTTTTTCTCTCCTAAAATCTCTCCAGATTTTCAATCCCTATTTTCACCCCTATCATCCCTCAACTTTCTCCCATTCCAGTTGCTCTTAGTCCACGGCCATTTTATCTCCTATTCTTCTTCGGTTTCTTCTCCTACTTCCTCTCCTGGCAGATTCTGCTCTTCCCACAATGTCGAAATAAAAAACGATGCCATTTTTCCTCCCTTTCCTAGCTCTCTCTCTCTTCAAACCCCGATTCTTCCCCTTCTTTTTCTGCTGCAACTGATTTCTCACAGGTTTTCTCCTCACCAAAATTCGGAGATCCCCAACCCCTTTTTTTTTTCCTTTCTCCATTTTCTCTCACAGCTCACTCTTCTCTCTTGATTTGATAAGTACTTTAATTAACTCACCCATTATATATATCCAAAGGAATCAGGAGGATTATCAACAGGGAAGAGCGAAGGAGAACCAGAATATGAATTTCATATTAAGAATGAGAATCCAACATGATTAAACACAAATCAGAATATCAACTCATGGAAATCAAAACTAGTGCTTAATCAAGGAGTTTTGCCTCACTGGTCGTCTGTAATCGTTCCGCTTGCATCTGAGTCCATCATATCATCTCCACCGGAAAGAACATGAGGGAGAATGAGAAGAAGATGAGATTAGGGTTTATTTTAGTTGGATATAAAAGGGTTATATTGGTCTTTTAACAATAATAAGACTTAAAGTATAGATAAAAGGTTGAGGATAGAGTTGTCCATAAAAAATTTAACTTTGACACCGTTAAAAATTGGGACTATTTGAATTTTAATAGTTATTTAGGGGAGGTAACGTCTTTTTTAAAATCTTTAGGGGTCAATGGTCAATAAGATAAGTTACAGGGGAGGTAACTGTCTTTTACCCATTGAAAAATTAAAAAATTAAGTAAAATGACTAGTTTGACCTTGTATTGAAACTTACATTTATTATCTCTCTTTCCTTTTCACTTAACCATGGGGATGATCGGAGTCTGTGAAGACGATCAGAGTCCACAACATTGCCGCTGCAACTCTTCCCTCCACGGTCCACGGCATTGCCACTGCAACTCTCCCATCTCAAGTCCTTTCCGATCAAGGAAGGAACTTCAACTAAAAGATCTGAGACGTCGTTCCAGAACCCGTAATGGTGAATCAGAATTTTGAATATGGTAGGGAGTACTCCATGGCTTGATTAGTTAGGTCCATTGGCAATTCAAAGTTCAGGCAAAGACGAATGGTTGGAGTAGACATGTAGCCTTCGCTATTGGGAATTAAGCGGCACACAGATATTGGCTGAAAGAAATGAAGAGATTAATCAAACTTGATACCATTTATTTACTGTATAATATGCAAAGAAATATTTAGGAGGAAATATGCAGGAGTTCACATTAACCGTGGGATGATTGGAGCCTGTGAAGACGATTGGAACTTCGATTTACCGTGAAGGTGATGGTAACTCCGAAATGGAATAAAAATTGTCGCTGTGAACTTAGAATTGAAGAAGATAGATCTCCTGCCATACTGGCCCAATCAAGTTGAAATTTCAGAATAAGAGTTGCAACTTCCTTCTCTCTTGATTTCAACCAATATCGGAATAGAATATCCAGTATTAAGCCTGTGAAACAGATCTGAAATCTGATCTGGCGTCAGGGCAAGTTGCAACAGAAAAAAACAAGAAGTTCGATTTGAGTTTTAAGAATTTTTTGAACCGAATCAAACCAAATTGAAAAGCTTTCTTTCTAAGATGAGCAACTCCACCATCTGAAACTTACCTTTTCCAAGAGGAGCAGCTGCAATGGATCCGGCACAGTGGCCATCGTCGAGGTTTGCAACTCCTCTTCTCTCTTAGCATTGTGCACTTTATAGCCAAGCTCATCGTCTGGTTTGGGTTTTGAGGAATAGATGGAGAAAAGCTAGAGGAAAGTGACTGGGAGGAGAGAGAAGAAAAAGAACAAGAAAAAAGAGGGAATAAAAATAACCACATAAGGGGCCGTAGAAGAAGAAGAGCAGGAGGAAAAAAAGAAGGGGAAAAAGAACCAAGAAGAAAGAAAAAAAAACAGAAGAGGAATAAATTGAAGAGAAAAAAAATTCTGATATGAAATGAGACAAAAAAAAAGAAAAGATAAAATCATCTTTTAATTCTACTTAAAGAATAGTATTGTCCATCTATGGTAATATATATATATATATATATATATATATATATATATAGTTCTATTTTTTTCTTTTTCTTTTTTTCCTCTCTCTCCAAGCAGAAGATAGTTCTGGCTAATTGCATGCTGGTTGTGAAATAATGTAATTCTAGGAAGCAATCTATGATGATCAGAGATTCAGAGCAAAGTGAGCTGAGTCATGTAAAAATAAAATGGAAAAGTAAATGGTTGTGGAGGACACATCTTCTCAGTGCTCTCACATGGTTTTTTTTAAATATTTTTACCATCTCAAAACATAAATAAATTATTTAGTTGTAAGCCCACATCTTAGATGTGCATAAGATGTGCATACAGCATGCTTCATGCTTCATTGCTCATTTGTTTGAATTCAAATCCCCTCCTGCGATATGAGGGTTCTGTGACTGATCCAGGGATTGAAGATCAATTGACCCGTCTATCATTACATTGATAGATAAATCAACTGAAATCCAACCCTCGGCAGGGGAGCAGGGGACAAGTGCGCGGGAGAGAATTTCTACAACATTTGCTCTCCCTTTTTCCTCTATCCAGATTCAGAGCATAAATCCAACCTGGAAAGCAAGATTGAAGGACAACACTTGACAGTTGGGATCCCGCCCATTCAGGATCCCACCCATTCAGTGAGATGGGGACCACCTAAGTTACAAGCAGCCATTTAAATTTGACCGAAGGTTCTTTAAGAAGTGATAGATGATTAAATTGGTGGTAACAGTACTTCTGCAAGTGCAACCCATTACGATTAATTCTTAGGGTCCGTTTGATAAAACTTCTGCTTCTGGATTCTGGATTCTGAATTCTGGTTCAAATTTAGATTCTACTCCAAGCTACTCTAGGATTATTTTGGAATAGAAACTTGTTTGATAACGTAATTTTGAAATGAATTTTAGAGCATCTTTGGATTAGAAACATGTTTGATAACACACTATCCCTTCAATCGAAGTCTAGAAAAACAGTCGTAGTAGTGGTGGTGGGCGGTGGTGGTGGAGGCGACGGTGGTGGTGGTGGTAAAGGTGGCGCTGACGGTGGTGGTGGTGGTGGCGGTGGTGGTGGTGGTGGTTGTGGTGGTTGTGGTGGTGGTGGTGGTGGTGGTGGTGGAGGTGGTGGTGGTGGTGGTGGGTGGTGGGCAGTGGTGTTGGTGGTGGTGGTGGAGGCAGCGGCAGTGGTGGTGTTGGTGGTGGTGGTAGAGGTGGCGGCGGCGGCGGTGGTGGTGGTTGTGGTGGTGGTGGTGGTGGTGGGCGGTGGTGGAGGCGGCGGTGGTGGTAGAGGTGGCAACGGTGGTGGTGGTGGTGGTGGTGGTGGTGGTGGTGGTGGTGGTGGGCGGTGGCGTTGGTGGTGGTGGTGGAGGCAGCAGTGGTGGTGGATCCAACAGTTTGGATCAAGTATTTATGACTCCAAAATTTTGGATTCTGGAGTCATTCTGAATCCAGTTCATTCTGTGGAAGTTGGAATCTAACTGGACTTATCAAGCGTGCTTCTATTCCAAAATGGCTCCCTGGGAACCAGAATCCATAGAATCAAGAAGCAAAAGTTTTATCAAACGGCCCTTAAGGTTTACTCCAATCCCGATTTCTTCTCTCTCGCTTTCTCTCTCTGCAATCAATCTGCTGTTCTTCTCTTCCAAAACGGAAGACACTAGAAGAGTACGAAGAGGAAGAAGAGGAAGAAGAGGAAGAGGAAGAGGAAGAGGAGGAGAAGCAAAATCTCTTCAATGGGCTTTGCACCGGAGGACGACCCTCCTAATCCTTCCACTGCCCTTCTCTCAAATTCCTCCTCTTCCTCCCCAAACCACGGTCCTCAGAGTCACACTACCATCATCTTCTTTGCCATCCTCCTCATCATCTTCATCTTCTTCTCCCCCCCTCGCGGCCTAACCCCAGAAACCACCGCTCGCCCACTCACCAAGCTCCATAATCCTGTCGTTCTCCTAATCTCTTCTGATGGGTTCCGATTTGGTTATCAATTCAAAACCCCTACACCTAATATAGGTCGTTTGATCGCCAATGGCACCGAGGCTGAGACGGGTCTCATCCCTGTCTTTCCAAGTCTTACTTTCCCCAACCATTACTCCATTGTCACCGGTCTCTACCCAGCTTACCATGGCATCATCAATAACTATTTCGTCGATCCAGTCACCGGCGACACCTTCACCATGGCCAATCACGAACCCAAGTGGTGGCTGGGGGAACCCTTGTGGGAAACCGTGGTCAATCATGGATTGAAGGCTGCAACCTATTTCTGGCCCGGCTCTGAGGTACACAAAGGTTCCTGGAATTGCCCTTCCGATCTCTGCCAATATTACAATGGTTCTGTCCCTTTCGAGGAACGGGTTGATACAGTTCTGGACTACTTCGATCTCCCCAGTAGTGAGATCCCAGGGTTCATGACTCTGTATTTCGAAGACCCGGATCATCAGGGTCACGAAGTTGGACCTGACGATCCCGCGATCACCGAAGCAGTTGCCAGGATTGATAGGATGATCGGGAGGCTGATTGACGGGCTGGAGAAGAGAGGGATTTTTGAGGATGTCACCATAATCATGGTGGGTGATCATGGGATGGTCGGTACTTGTGATAAAAAGCTCATCTTTCTCGATGATCTTGGCCCCTGGATTGATATCCCAGAGAATTGGGTCCAGTCGTATAGTCCTTTGCTTGCGATTCGGCCTCCTGCAGATGTCCCCCTCTCAGATGTCGTAAGCCAGATGATGGACGGTTTGAGCTCAGGGAAGGTCGAGAATGGTGAAAATCTCAAGGTTTTTCTTAAGGAGGATCTGCCCGACCGACTTCATTATGTGGAGAACGATAGAATTCCACCCATAATAGGACTAGTTGCAGAAGGGTTTAAAGTGGAGCAGACTAGGTCGAATCAGAAAGAATGTGGAGGAGCTCATGGATATGATAATACATTTTTCTCCATGAGATCAATCTTCATTGGCCATGGACCTCAATTCGCAAGAAATCGTAAGGTTCCATCATTCGAAAATGTTCATATATACAATCTAGTCACTTCTATCCTTAAGATACAGGGTGCCCCTAATAATGGATCAGCTTCATTTCCAGAAACTATTCTTTTGTCCAGCCCCTGATGTCCATTTAACGAGCTGATCATGGATCAAAATTGAGCAACATGGATTTGTTGCCAAGGTAATGCATTGTATGTGATTGTAAAATTGCCTCAATGGTTTTCCTGATTTCTTAAAATTATATTTAGACCAGGTTTTGCAGCAGTGGTAAAATGTTAAGTGGTCATGGAATTCCACTTGTTCTCTTACAAATCATGTTTAGAATATGTTAACAATGACAACCCTACAACTGTCTTCCATCTATCTCTTGAACTGTACTTTTGTAAAATGATATATTGGTTTGCCTTAAAGAACATTTTGATCTTTCTGGACTTCTATCTTCTCAAGGTGCTTCAGAAATAATGTAAGAAATTTGCTCTTACTTATATGTTGAAATTTGGCATATACTATTGTCTATTGGAAATCATCACGTTTGGATTGCTTAATACTGCATGAAGGGTACTATTTAAGAATATTTGAAGTTGACTTGAGTTTTATCAAGCAAAGAGAAAGAGGGGAAAAGATATTGATTGCCAAGAACAGAATAATTATGCTGGGAGGTTACTCTATTTTTCTCATAAATTGTCATTTCTGACATGGAAAAACACGTGAAAGTTTTATAAGAAACTCATATTTTGCATTAGAAAATTATGATTGTCTTTATGAAGAATCAATAGGTATGAATTTTCCAACCAATGAAAGTATATTATTATAATTTAATTCAAATTTTAATTTTCATAGTTTATTGCATCTTAAAAATGTTAGCAACACAATAAGTTTGCCTGGCTGTGATAATTTTAATTTCCTAGGTTATTCTATCAACTTTTAATTCAATCAAGCATATCTTCTACACCTCTTTATTCTGTAGACTCTAATGTGACACCATTTGTGATATATAGAGAACTACACAAATTGGTAATATGGAGAGAATTAATCTATGTATAAGAATTGCAACCTATCTATCTGACAATGAAAATGGCCTGATCAAAGGGTTGTGACCTTAGCTAGAAGGACTCTTCTGGGCTGGAGGTTGATCCTTAGTCCTTACTGTATAGCACTTTTTGCATGAAGTGAGCATTCTTATATTTGGTATCTTCATTGTTAGCAGCCTGAGCTTTTATCATCATAGACTTGTGATGGTAGTAAAATTTTCAATAAGTCCATGCAGTTTTTGTAATGATATGTTGGAAATTATTTTAAAATATAATTCAATATTGAGAGGAAGAACTTATTTATATGGCAGCAAAAATTTCGTTGATGATAAGAGAACTTTATCATGAATTAGTTTGAAACTGCTATAGATACACATATCAGAGACATGAGTAGGCTGAGTCGTGTCCGATCCGAAAATAATATCACTAAGATCATCACTGATGTATGGACAATTGAGAATGTTGCGAATCAATTTCCAAGATAAAATATTCCAACGGTATCCATTAGTAGTCATCACTTGTTTACTATGTCTTTTCGGGTACTTCAGAGTTGTGCTCAAATCAAATCAAATCAAAATTTTACCAAAACAATATTGACAGAACAAATGTCCAAAGCGATGATTAATGGAAGAGGAGGGAGTACAAAATTATGGTCTTATTTTAACCATATACACACTTTAAGAGAGAGAGAGAGAGAGAGAGAGGTGAGTATTGGAAATGAATGAAGGCTGGTCACTCCCACATCCCTTCAAACTCATCTGTCTAAACACATGGAGGACTCAAAGACACATCATATGAAAAGTACATGCAACTCTCCATATACTTTGTTATGTGATAGGTATCCATATCAGTCATAGCTGATATCGATATGATACTGATGTCTCAAACCATGCGATATGATACTGATGTCTCAAACCATGCTTACCAATGGATAGATACAGTTTATAAATTTATTATGAGCCATGCCACAAAGAATTCAAAGAACTTACTATCATGAAGAAGAATAAGTAGTACTAGTAGGAGTAAACCAACATTTGGAAGAAAAAAAAATATCCTAAGAAGAAGAAGAACAAAGTCGACAACTTCTTGATCAAAATGTGCTATGAGCGTGAAGTACTCACATCACGTATCATGGTTTAAGAACTCGAGCATGGTTTTAAGTCATCCCGATTCAACAAAATCCAAGAAAAATTTTCACACATATAGACCCGACAGATAATAGGGTTTTTAGGGTCGATCTTATCCAAACCAATCTAACATGGAATCGGATCGTTTACAACAATTTGCACAATCCCTTGTGCACTTCACAAACTTTTTGGAAATCATTTTCTTTAGACGACGATACCCTAAAATAATTTGTTATCTTACTTATTTGCCCTTTTAGTATAATTCCGTAATTTTATTTTTGTCAGGATAATTTGGTCATTTCATATATTTTTCGAAAGAAAAAAAATATATATAGATACATAAAAACAGATGTGCGGATGAGCTTCCTCACACGATATCCATTGTCACACAAGAGACAAACTCACAGTCACAGAAAGAGAGAGAGGGGGAGAGATTTCCTGGTGGACTGCCGTGTTCTTAAAATTGGAGTCGTTAATTATCTCCATCTATCTCTCATGGCAGAACTTCTTCGGTTATCCTCTCATTTATCCCGGCATTCCTCTCCCCTGCTACACTCCGCATGCTCTTTCCGACTGGGCTTCCGACCAAAGCGATACTCAGATAGCTGGAATTGTCACGCGGCAGATTCTGCAGCTGCTCCTGCCCCACTCTTCTTCAGGCACACGAAGAGATTGCTATCTTTTAGGGTAGGTATTATTTTTGGATAGGAGCCTGCCTGTTTATTCTAAACCCTTTACTTTCCGCGATAATTTTGCTTTCCCTTTGCCATTTTAGTGGAATTCAGTTAGTCTCCTCGAAAATTTCTGATAGAATCTAGCTTACCAATTTCTGCTCCAATTAAGATCTTCTTTTCTGGGTATTTTTAGTGGAATATTGGGCACCCATTTTTAATACTGTTGGTGTTGGATTATACTTTTTCCATTTGCTTTCATGGAATTCTGGTTTTAAATCGTGTTTTCCTGTTTATGGTTTGGTGTGTATTGTGGATTTGGCCAAGTAGTTTCAACATATTTCGATGTTTATTACTTGTATTATTTTGTATGGTAAACCGTGCTTTGTCTACGATGATTGCTTGTTTCTTCTGCTATTCAAGAACTACCATCTTGTCCTGTTTATCACGTATGTTTGTTTTTACACTTTTTTTTTCCCTTCTTACAAAATTCCAATTTTACCTCCCGTAAATTCTTTTGTGACCAATTTGAGTACTTTTTTATTTCACCTATTAATAATCTTTTTGTGTTAGTACTATATGTGGAAAAAAAAAATTACTTAACTTTGGACGTGGAAATTTCTACTTTTTTTCAGATTAACATGGGTTGGCATAAAGGTTAAAGTTGAATTCTTTTTGTTTTCTCCTCTCTAGATTTAGATTCAACCTGTATAACTTACTTTATGTGCTCAATTGTTTTCTGCTCCTTCTGCGTGTCCGTTACTCTTAACATATCTCCTATTAATGAGATATAATATTCATGATTTTGCTATACTTTTCTTGCTCTTCGGTGCCACACACAAATTTAGCCATAGGTTTCTTGACATACATCCTGTAATTTACATTTGTTGGTTCTTCTGAAATACCATGCAATGACAGAATATGCTCGATGGTATTATCTTCTCGCTTTTCATTGTGTCTGTGTTGGATATTTCTTTACAGGTACATGCAACGATTACTGAAACTGATCAGCCTAAATGGTGGGAAAAGAATGCAGGCCCAAATATGATTGACGTTCATTCGACAGAAGAATTTTTAAGAGCACTAAGTGAAGCTGGAGAAAAATTGGTTATTGTCGAATTTTATGGCACTTGGTGTGCCTCTTGCCGGGCATTGTTTCCCAAGGTTACATAACTTTTCCCCCCCTCGGAGACGGTTACAACACTTATTGTCTTCATAACATCGTTTTGATGCCTACATCTGCCTACCAATCTTGAAAACAATTACTTCTTAGTTTCCAACCAGTGGGAACCTTTTAAATGTCAACAAGTATTATATGGAAATGTATTGAAAAATAGAATTTGAAACTTAGAGACGAAAAGAAGGTGACAATTGCATTATATATCTCTACAGTCTCTCTTTTTCTTTTTCCACTTAAATAATTGAAATGGCTGCTTGGCATTTAGTACACAAACTTTCTGCTTCATAGAAACATCTGCTGCAGTTTAGTAAATTATATATTATGCAATTCCTGACCATATCTCTCCATGGCCTCCTCTAACTCAACATGATACTACATGACATACGTATAGGTCTACAATGTTGTCAGATAATATCAGCTGTAATACTTTGAAAATCGTAGAGATATTTGGTATTATTAGAAATGTATTATGATTCTACATGCCTTTATACATTGAAATTTGGGGGTCAAGCATGTCTAACACCAAATTGACCTCCCACTTCCAGCATTCATTACTTAGACTAAACTATGCTGCCACCTGACAAATAGCTTCTCTTGTTTAGATTTTCTAGAGTTGATGGGGAGATTGATGATTCATGGTACTCAGTAACTCCGATAGATTTTCATTTGCCTCCAATAACTCTGGGATACATGTTTCTCATCCCAATTCTAGGACATGTAGCTCCTACACAAATATTAAGGATTGGGTTGAAGTAAACAATGCTCCTTCTTGGCCCACTATTGGTGGGGCTGTTTTGATGCAGGAAAACCCCAGGGTTGCAAAATCTTCAGAACCTAATGTGGTAGGAGTGGACATGTTTCTCATGGATAGATTGGCTGTTGACAACGTTATTGGGAAGTCCAAATTGAGGTCGGATTTTGATACTTAAGAGATGGATTCTGTTGGTAGTATCTCAACCAATAAAGATGCAAGTTGTTTTCAAACCTTGGTTTTCTATTCTGTCAAATTATTTTGTGACTTACTTTTGAAAATCTGGTAATAGTGCACATCTTTCAGATTTGCAAGAGAATAATCCCTTCAAGGATGAAGTTTTTGTTCCCATGCACTAATTGAGTTCCAGTGGGCCAGGGAATGGAGTAATTTGTGTTTTATGCTTAATGGGAGGTGGTTAGAGATGTATGCTACTTCTTCTCCCTTTTAGGGTTGAACTGGATATTGCCTGAAGAGCTTTGGAATTATTAGTTTTTTGGCATCCATTTTATTGGGAATCCGGAAGATGGGTACCCTTTTGCAATGTGTTGGATTATATTGGGTCTCTGATGGGATCCAAATTCTAGAAAAGGAAAGAAGAATAATAAGAGTTGAATTAACTAGTTGAGCATACTTGCTGCAGATCATATTTGTGTTTTCTGGTGGGGCCACTTGAGTTACTCTTTTGGTTTTCTTTTTTTTTTTTTCTTTCTTTTTTTTTTTTTTTTTTTTTAAATGTCATTTAAGTAGGGTTTGCTGAGTATAATGAGTGGTTACAAATGTAAAGAGTTATTATCAGTTTACTTGAGCATACTTGCTGCAGATCATATTTGGATTTTTGCTGGTGGGGTCCACTTAAGTTACTCTTTTAATGTTTATTTTATGTCAGTTAAGTAGGGTTTGCTAAGTAATATAAGGTGTTACAAATGTTAAGAGTTATTATCAGTTCAAGTTGCATTTTGGGGCATATGTGTACTTAAGGGTTCTAGATTAGGTTATTATTGTAATTTCCACATGGAGGAAGTTCAGTCCCTCGTGAAAAAATGTCAAGTAACTCTTAGCTTTCATTAAAAATAAAAAAATAAAAAATAAAAAAACTTGTGGGAAAAGTAACTAGTTAGCTACTTACAGAAGTAACAATTTCATTGAACCGTTAGTAACTTTACATTATACATATGCTATTTTGTAATCGGAAAGAGAATAGAATGAATGAGAAGTTTCTCTTCAGCCATTTGAACTATTGCCGTGCAGTTTCACAGACTTTTTGAAGGTGGATTCCTAGGTAACTCTTCTTCTCTTTTCTCTTCTACTTGCTACTTTGTAGTTCTGTTACAGTAGTTCTTTAACTCCTGAAACTGTTTCTTTTCCACCATTAAACTACATAAAGCACTCACTCAAACAGTACACATCCATGCCTCATCTTCTTCTATCTTATATCAACCATCAAAACTAGTCCTAGCTTCACCCTATACTTCTTCTTCTTCTTTTTTTTGGTGGATAGGTGCTTCATCCTAGACTTTATTTCCTCTGCTGTTTTCACTGTCAGTAACTAAAGCCGCAATTTTTCTCTGTCTTAACCTCGGGTTAGTTGGATTTCAACCCATGCCTTGAAGACAACCTCCTTGTTGAACCTCATCAGTCTCTTTTGCTTGATTGGGTTGTAAAGAATTTTGAAATGTCAATCACCTTTCTGTAGGAAGACTATCTTCTGTTATTTTCTGTAATTTCAATCTTGCAATACTTATGGAATGCTTTTGCTTTTCTAAAATTTTGTTAACATAATTGATATGGATCATGGACATCTCTACCCCCCCCCCCCTTCCCATGGAAAAAGAGAAAAGGAAATGTTGGTTAATCTGATTATACTTCTTCATGTATGTCTCCTTTCTTACACATTGGTTTTGGTGGATTGTATCTTTTTTAATTGTTTCCGTCATTTTTTTCTAGATGAGTTGTGTTTGTAGACTGCATGAATGGTTGTTTGGTTTGCATCTCTTCTCAACAAATGAGTGTTTTCCACTTATGTTCTCAACACTTTCCTAGAATCTTTCTGATATTATCTTCCACTGTTGTGGGTGATTTCTTGTCCTGATGTTAAGTTTTATTTTCCTTTCAGCTCTGCAAGATTGCTGAAGAACATCGTGACATTTTATTTCTTAAAGTGAATTTTGATGAGAACAAACCTATGTGTAAAAGCTTGAATGTGAAGGTGCTTCCTTATTTTCATTTCTATCGTGGAGCAGATGGGAAGTTGGAATCATTTTCATGCTCGCTTGCAAAGGTAGGTTTTATATACTCCAACCTTTTAATGAGTCTATGCTTATGAATTGCTCCAGGACATCTTTAATTAGAATCTTCATTTAACATTTTGGCTGCCGACTTCCCTCCCCCCCCCCCCTCTTTCTCCCTCTCTCTATTTCATGCATGTCTGTCTTAAGAATTTGAATGTTGAAGCGAATAATATGTGAAGAATAAGAAAGAGAAAGAAACCTTGAGGGTTGATCTGGGAGTACTTAGAGGGCTCCACCACTTGACTTTCTCTTCTTTCCTTTTTCCTAGTCCTTGACTTAAAATGGCAACACATGTAAAATGTTCAACTGTTGGAAATCACTGCTTATACTTGACTGTAATTTAATCCAAACTATTCTGGATTCTAAACTGAAATTCCTCAGCCTTCCATGAATAAAAACATTTCCACATCAGCATATTTTCTGTTGCAATCCCTATTAAAGAAAAAAAAAAAAAAAAAAACAAGAGAGAAAGGAAAATTGGGGACCTAAACTTAATATACGAGGACACAGTGTCACTTTGCAAGATCATCTAAAGGGTATGTACTTGTTTGTTTGTGTGTGTGGACATGCCAGACTGATCATCCCTGAAACCAAATGTTTTACCTAGAACTTAAAAAGGCCTGATGTAGCAGCTAGGGGCACACCTTATTTTAGTTCTCTTAACATATTTTAACAGCATGGATGTGCAAGCTTGAGTACAAGATTTGCTAATGTTTGGCAGGCTGTCAATACTCTTGCTTGATCCACAGCCTGCTTTAGTGCTTTCGAGCTTTTAGCCGGAATCAAAACTTGAAAATCAAGCCAAGTTAATAGTTGGAAACCCATCAAGAGCACAAAATAAAAAGTTTACTTGATATCGCCAATTATAAATAACAAGTTGGGATGCATAATCAAATTGGAAGAGGGATGAAAGAAGGTTAAAACACAAGAATTTCTGAGGTTTTTTTTTTTTTTGGGGGGGGGTGGGGGGGTTCCCTCCTTGGTCTCCAAGCTTAGTGCTTGGAGCCGGGTCGTCTACATATGTCCATATACATGTGCATGCACAGTTGCACACGCACACAGAGATAATATTTGTTCACACACACTGCTGCACATTCATGAATGTAAATCTGATTATGTCATTTCACTGAGCAAGCTGTCAAAACACTGCAGTTTCAGAAAATAAAGGATGCCATTGCAACACACAACACGGATCGATGTAGCATTGGTCCACCCAAAGGCATTGAAGATCTTAGCCTTCCTGAAACCTCCTCTGCTGCAAAGGAGAAGACTGTAGAATCTAGTTCAAGATAATCTTTGTTTTATCCTCGAATCATTAATCTTATTCCCTGTTCCTTGTGCTCCAATGCTGGTGCTCAATGAGCAATTCATAATGTTTAGCTATTCACTCCTAAATTGTATATGCTTATCTTTTCTTTGTGCAAGAACTCTTCAGAAGTGCAGGTTCTCCTGTATTCTGGGCAATTCTTTCCAACTTGCAATGTGCTATATTAGGTCATATTAGGTTCTCTTTGGTATCATTTGGTTTTTTATTTTTGCCTATGCATTTCCACTGCTACACCCATATAATTCGGCAAAATTTAATTTCAGAACTGTCTCATATATATATTTTTCTTGGTTACAGTCCACTCCATTGTGGTTACCAATGCCTTGATCCTATAACCAATAGGATCTACATTGCTTGGCACGTGAATTTCATTGAACATTCCTTTATGCCTCCATGTCTAATTCTATGGATCATTCATCTTCTTCCACATCAACCCCACCTTCCCCATGGTTGACGATTGCCCCATCTCCAACTGCCACGCCATCCTCAAGGCTGGCCCCACGACCAGCAGTACCTTCGGTGCCGATCAGCACTCTTTTTTCCTCAATCCCCCCTCTCCTACCACACACACACACCATAACCCCTATTGCACATACTGACATCACCCAACCCACTATTGCACATAGTAACATCACCCCACCCACTATTCCCTTAATGCAATCATCTTTTGAGCAATGTGCAGGAACCGAGGTCGAGGTGGTGGTGCTTAGTCGGGTAAATCTGCTTCACCAATACAGCTCCCTAATGCTCCACGGATTCCAACTCAGAGCCACCCGATGACATTGAGGCCCAATCGAAGGCCTTCAACCAAATACCCATTGCCATCGGCTTCCTTATGCCATGCAGAAGTTGAACCAACAAGCTCCACCGAAGCATCTAAATATGCTCATTGGCGTGCTGCCATGCTTACCGAGTTCAACGCATTACTTGCAAATAAAACGTGCGGTTTGACTCCTCCCTTTGTACATCGCAATGTAGTTGGATGCAAATGGGCATTTAAAATTAAAAGAAAGGCTGATGGGAGTATTGAGCTCTACAAAGCACGCCTTGTAGCGAAGGGCTACAATCAGCAAAAGGGCATCGATTATAATGAGACATTTAGTCCCGTGGTCAAACCCACAACAGTTTGGGTAGTACTCACCATTGCAACCTGTCAACAATGGCCTATTAGATAGTTGGATGTTAGTAATGAGTTCCTTCATGGTTCTCTCACAGAGGATGTCTATATGACTCAACCAGTTGGTTTTGTCGATGTGTCCCATCCAACCGATGTTTGCAAACTCCATAGTCTCTGTATGGGTTGAAACAAGTTCCATGTGCCTGGTTCCATCGATTGAGCTCTTTCTTAATCTCTCTTGGTTTTGTAGGCTCTAAAACGGATACATCATTATTCATTTACAAATATGGTCATCGTTGCATGTACATTGTCATATATGTCGATGACATCATCCTGATTGGTTCCAATACTGCTTTATTCAATCAGGTTGTTTCATCATTGAGCAACAAATTTATTCGAGGTCTGGGCAAACTTTCATATTTTATAGGGATTGAAGTCATCTGACTTCCACGAGAATCATCTTATCTTAGCAGAAATATAATTTGGAGCTTCTAAAGAATGTCAACATGGAGGTGCCAAAACCAATCACAACACCAATGGCTAGCTCAGCCAGACTATCAATTTCTTCTGGCTTTCCTATGTCGAATGCCACCGTCTATAGAAGCACTGTTGGGGCACTACAATATGCCCTAGTTACCTGACTTGACATTGCATATTCCATCAATAAGGTTTGTCAATTTTCTAAAAGCCCCAACGAATGATCATTGGCAATCTGTTAAGTGTATCTTACGTTATCTAAAAGACAAATTTTCTAGTGGTTTATGATCTGTGGGTCATGTAATCAACTATCAGGATACAATGACGCTGATTGGGCAAGCTGCGTTGATGACCGTCAGTCAACTGGTGGGTTTGCAATTTATTTAGGACCAAATCTGATTTCATGGTCTGCCCGGAAGCAACCTACAATTGCTCACTCATTCAACAGAAGTTGAATATCGAACTTTGGTGAACACCATGGCAGAAATTCAGTGGCTCCAGTCTTTACTTTAAGAGCTCAGCATTTCCCAATCACAGTCACCTACCTTGTGGTGTGATAACCTGAGGGCCACATATTTGACTATCAACCCTATTTTTCATGTTAGAACCAAGCACATAGAGATAGATTTTCATTATTTTCCGTCAACTTGTAGCTGAAAAGAAACTTCATGTGCGGTTCATGTCTACCCAAGACCAGATAGCTGATGTGTTTACAAACTGTTATCTCTTGTCCGGTTCGCAACACTTCGGGACAAATTGAACATTCTCTCTCGACCCTCTTCAATTTGTGGGGGGGCTATTAGAGAAAGAGAATATTCCCAAATCTTCCTGATACGTTGCAGTGTGTAATCCCTTGTAAATCGGTGGCGGTGAGTTTGAATTTAAAATTCACGTCATCACATGTGATATAGATCGTTAACTACTTGTAAATAGGGAGAGTTTGAATTCTATAACAAACTCTCCCTATCACATACGATTATAAATATGAACTCCAACCCAATGATCGGGAATGTGAGTTTCCACAAATTATCTTTTCTCTTGCATTATCCTATTACATTATCATCTTCGTTTTCTTTTACCCAAAAAAAAAAAAAAAAATTTCACCTAACATGTACATCATTTCCTCTAATTATTATATCATATCGAGATGAACCTGTTAAAAAAAAAAAAGAGTTTAGGTTTTTTGTCCAGCTGGGTACATGGAATGAGAACACAAATACAAGTTTCCAAAAGAAAGGATAGAAAAATTATTTTTTAATCTATTTGAAAGAACTTCCCAAAAAAAGTCTTGGAATATAAGATGTGTGTATGAAAATAGCAAATGCAATTCCCTTGCTCCATTCTTTAATTTTTCTTGTTTTTGACTGCCTCTTGCGGTCCAAAGTCCAAATTAGAAACGTGCTGTTAAAATAATATCACCACAACCCTTGAAAAAAAAAGAAAAATCAACCTTCTGAGTTGGTAGTTTCTTGTTGGTTCCAACAAGACACGTGGCTAATCTGATTGGACTTTGATCGTTGCCAATTCTTATCATTATTACCTTTTGTAATTGATAGTTGTAGCATGAGGGCACGAGACAAATTTAATACATCATCATTGATTCATTGTCATCACCCTCTACTTCGGAATTCACGTGTCTCACAAACCCCATCAATCCGCACCGTTCAAAGTTCAAACTACAATCAGAGGACGACGACAGAAGAAGACATACCTTGGATTCATTTTTATAAATCTCTGCATCAAAGTCGCCGGTCCTCTGCAAAGCTTCGGGATAAAGAAAACCCTTCTTCACTTTCTTCTTTATGAGTCGATAAGAATCGAAATTGAATCCAAATCAACTGAAAACCCTCACCTCTTTCAGTTTTTTCATTTCGAATAATCACCGGAAGATGACAACGTACGAGACGATATCATCAGGGCCGTCAGAGACATCGAGGGTAGACTTCATATCGAGAATCAAATCAGTTCTAGGCACCCGACGTCCATTGAGGGAGATGCTCCACCGTCACGCCCTCAGCGTCCCTTCGGACGTGAGTGAGGCCGTCGCTCGTGTCAGAACCAATATCGCCTACTTCCGGATGAATTACGCCATCATGCTCCTCATCCTTCTTTTTTACCCTATATCTCAGATAGTGGTCATGATGATTGCTTTTTCATTCTTCTACTTCTTGCGTAACGTGCCTCTGGTTTTGGTGGGAAGAACCGTAGACGATCGGGTGGTGTTGATCGTGTGGTCTGTGGTCACGATTATTGCTTTTCTGCTAACCCGTGGCACGGTCAACATTATTGTATCTCTGTTGATAGGGTTGCCGGTAGTATTGGTTCACGCAATTTTCAGGAAGACCGATGATCTTTTCTTGGATGAAGAAGCCATGGGATCTGATGGGAATGGCCTCACGCCTCCTCTCTCAGCTCCTTCCTCTTCGTAGCTCACTCTCAGGAGCATTGTCAAACGGGCTCTAGCCTCTCTGGAACAGAAATGTTATTGAAGAGTTCAATTCATCTATAATTATTAAAGGTTTCAATCGTTAATCCAGTGATTGAAGTTAACTGAATACGTCTATCAATACATCAAATACATCGATAGATGCGCCTGATTAACTCTAATAGTTGGATGGGCGATTGAAACATCCAATAATTGAAGACGAATTCAATCCATTATTGAGAGGGTTTCCAGGGGGTGGCAGTGGTTCTTTCATATGGTTGTAAATGATTGATTGATTGGTTGCATTGTTTGTCTGATAATTGTATTCAAAAAACAAAAAAAAATAAAACAAAACAGAACTGGGATTTTTTTTTTCCTTCTCTTTTTTAAATATTTTGTTCATCTACCTTGTCATGTTTTTGTTGTTTTTTTCCCTTTGGATTTTAATTCTCTCATGCCTCTCGTGCCGGCATGAGAAAATTCAATGGTTGTAGTTAATTGTGTGCACATACCGATGTATTAGCATATACGTATAATGGATGATAGACACTGGATTTTCTCATATTGGCATGATGGACATGATAGGATTTGAATCGTTTCCATCATTTACTTTTTCCTTTTTCATTTTTTTTTAATTCAATGAATGGAAGATGCCCTCGAATTGGTGAAATGACCTAGGTTTTTGTATTAAAGAAGAGATTTTAGGCTAGGGTTTTGGGCTTATAGATGGGGTAAGGATATCGAATTTAAAGCGTCTCCTCCCAGGGGTTTGGAAGGAGACTCAACTGCCACCCGCCGATGCCCAACACATGGGCGTCGGCTGGATCCGAGCCCTCCATCCAAGCCAGTAAGGTGAGCCGACTAGGAGTGTCGGCTTATGCACCAACTCGGATGGAGGGCTCAGATCCAGCCAACGCCCACGTGTCGGGCGTCAACTGGCAAGAGCCAAGCCTCCCCTTTGGATCCAAGGATATCCTATATTAATATCCATCTTTTAGGCAATGGACAGTTAGTTTTTATATTCTTCAATGGATGGAACATTAAAATGGCAAGTGCTATCAATTGTTATATCAAAATGTAAAGAGTTTGTTTCCACTTTAATCTGGCAATCCACAAAATCTAATTAGACTTTATTTTTTCCCCTTTTTTCTTTCCGGTCCAATATTTGTTCTCGAAGTTCTTCGTTTTTGTGTAGAAGCAAACTCTCTAAATTTATTACCAACCTTTTCTTCAGTGATCTTACAACGAACAGGAGTTTTTTCATTGTAAATTCGTACCGAGCAATCAACGAATGCCGGCGAAATAAAAGATCTACATGACTAAATTTTCCTATAACAAGTAGATTTGCTAATATTTGGAAGGTTGTCAATACTCTTGCTTGATCCATATTGTTAGCAGTTGGAAACCCACAATAGCACAAAATAAAAAGTTTACTTGATACAAGGATCAAAGTATCGTGTATCGGTATCATATCAGTCAGTTGATTTTAAGAGACGTATATATCGTATCGTATCATGGATATGGTGGTTATGCGTGGATACGGGGCAAGATACACATAAAAATGATTAAGGAAAATACAAAACATAATTTTAAAATATAAAAACACTATAATTAGCAACATTAAGAAGGAAAATGTTTCTGACATCATGGATACGCATGGATACAAGGCAAGATACACACAGAAATGATTAAGGAATATACGAAACATAATTTTAAAGCATGATAATAATATAATTAGTAACATTAAGAAGGAAAATGTGACAAAATTATATATATATATATATATATATATATATATATATATATATATATATATAGATCATTACCATGTGTATCCATGCATATAACCAGGTTTGTTTTATATATAACTTATATGAAAACTGAAGTTTAAAACTGATAGAGAGGCTGAAATTAATATATTGATATTAGGTCTAGACTAATAATACAATTCTGGACTGAATACTATAATATGGACTGAATACTATAATATGGACTGCATACATAAAATCTAGATTGAATATAAGTGTGTAACTGATGATAATATAAACTGATTATATGAACTTTAATAATGATATATACTGATATCAGATCTAAAATCAATATAAAAAGTGAGGCAAATCAGAGAAGATGAAGAAGACTCTGCATATCGAGCATGTACCAACCAGTATCGGTTCGATACAGGTTTGTTTTATCTTTTTTTTTTATGTTTAAAAATGTATAAAAAAATATAAAAAAAAGAGTATCAATATGTATCCTGTGTATCGAGGTGTATCGACAAGTAGCGAGCCGTATCGGACTGATACGATCGATACACTTTGATACACTTTATTTTTCATTAAATAAGATACGTTTCGACCTGTATCGTATCGACTAGTGTCGATACCGATATGTATCAGTCGATACGGCTCGTATCGTATCAATACTTGAAACCATGAGTTGATATTGCCAATTATAACATAACAAGTTGGGATGCATAATCAAAATTGGAAGAGGGATGAAAGAAGGTTAAAACACAAGAATTTCTGAGGTGGGGGGTGGTTCTCTCCTTGGTCTCCAAGCTCAGTGCATGGAGCCGGGTCGTCTACATATATTCACATACATGTGCATGCACAGTTGCACAGGCACACAGAGATAATATTTGTTTACACACACTGCTGCACATTCATGAATGTAAATCTGATTATGTCATTTCATTGAGCAAGCTGTGCAGTTTCAGAAAATAAAGGATGCCATTGCAACACAACAACACGGATCGATGTAGCATTGGTCCACCCAAAGGCATTGAAGATCTTAGGCTTCCTGAAACCTCCTGATCAGCTGCAAAGGACAAGACTGTAGAATCTAGTTCAAGATAACTTTGTTTTATCCTCCAATCATTAATCTTATTCCCTGTTCCTTGTGCTCCAATACTGGTGCTCAATGAGCAGTTCATAATGTTTAGCTCTTCACTTCGAAATCGTATATGCTTATCTTTTCTTTGTACAACAACTCTTCGGAAGTGCAGGTTCTACTGTATTCTGGGCAATTCTTTCCAGCTTGCAATGTGCTATATTAAAAATACCTTGGTTGAAAGGGGAATTCATTGCAGCTTGTTTATCATTTTGTCTAGTTGGTCTTAAACTATTTTTTATTTTCCTTTCTCCTTTTCTTCTATTGCTAATGGAGAACTTCGAGTAGCCACTTCTAGGGTGGGTGGGATATATGAAGCTCAAAACCAGCACTGAATAAAGTTGGAATTTCTGAGTATTGTGAACACCCTTTTTTTTTTTTTTTTTCTTTTTTCGATTGAAATATTGAGAACACTTTGCACTGATTCTATACCTTACATGTCAGCTCAGCTATTAAACAAGTAGGATACATGCTACTTGTTTGATAGGTTATTAATTGATGGCCCTAGATTTTCCTCAAAACAAAATAAGATAATATTATCTTTAAGAAATCAGAATATGTGTAAAGGAATTAAGCACAAAACCTTACAATTTTTATCCAGAAAAACTTGGTCTGTGAGAGGCCTTCCCCAAAAAAAAAAAAATATTTTGCAATATAAGATGGGTGTATGTGAAAATAGCAAATGCAATTCCCTTGCTCCATTCTTTCATTTGCTTGTTTTTGACTACTTCCTCCCAACCATCTTTGAAGGTCCAAAGTCCAAACTAGAAACGTTCTTGTATAAGTAATATCACCACCACCCTGCAAATGAGAAAAGTCAGATTACTTTCTTCTTTATAAGTCGATAAGAATCAAAATTGAAATCCAAATCAACTGAAAACCCTCACCTCTTTCAGTTTTTTCACTTCGAATAATCACAGGAAGATGACGACGTACGAGACGATAACATCAGGGCCGTCAGAGACATCGAGGGTAGAGTTCATATCGAGAGCCAAAGAGAGAATCAAAGAGGTCCAGCCATCTTACGTCCATGGAGGGAGATGCTCCACCGTTACGCCTTCAGCATCCCTTCCGACGTAAGCAAGGCCGTCGCTCGTGTCAGAACCAATATCGCCTACTTCCGGATAAAATACGCCATCATAGTCTTCTTGATCCTCTACCTCCACCTTTTTTGGTACCCTACATCTCAGATGGTGGTCATGACGATTGCTTCGTTTTTCCGCTACTTCTTGCCTAACGTGCCTCTGGTTTTGGTGGGAAGAACTGTAGACGATCGGGTGGTGTTGATCGTGTGGTCGGTGGTCACGATTATTGCTCTTCTGCTAACCGATGCCACGGTCGACGTTATTGTGACTCTGTTGATAGGGTTGGCAGTGGTATTGGTTCACGCAGTTTTCAGGAATGTTGCTGCTGAAAACTGGGTTTGCTAATGTGTTCGTCTCCTTCAAAATGAGAACCGAAGGTTATCGGAATCGGGCGGGTATGCCCGGAGTGCGCTCCAATAATTAAGTCAGTAACAGAACAACCAGTAGAGAGTTTAATCAAGACAACAAGCTCCCACGGTGTAGAGAGGAAGGAATTCAAGAAAGTATCGCGTGTTAACAGTAGTAGAACAACCACAAGATGGAGATTCAGATTATCTTGCTTTACCTTTGATGGATGAATAGTTATATAGAGTGAGGAGAGTTTTAGATAAGCTTTCAACTTAACCGCCTAACCGTTAGGAGCGTCTACGATAATCTTGCATGACCATCAGCCTTAATGTTGTGTTACTGTAATCACCCGCTTTCCTCGCCACCAAAAGATCTTATACCCGCTGAAATGGCTGTCTTGTAAATGACGAAAGGATTGATCAAGTGAAACGCACGTTTGAGCTACCCTATTCCTATTTAGGCAAGTCGCAGTGGTTGCGACATGACTAACTCGCAATCTGTTGGAGAGACCCATTATCTTCACGAGACGATCCGGCGATCCGGCAAGATACAACTTGCCATTGAAGGCGACCACCAACTTGTGTAGAAGGGTGAGTCATAGGATTCAAGCACGTGTCACCCTCTCGTACTACGATGCCTAGGAACACGTGTTGCCTCATGATTGGAGGACAAAATATGGCATTAACAAGGAAGACCGATGATCTTTTCTTGGATGAAGAAGCCATGGACTCTGGTACTCATGGCCTCAAGCCTCCTCTCTCTGCTCCTTCCTCTTCGTAGCTCACTCCCTCGTGGATCAGAAGAACATAAAAAGAAAACGTTTTCATAGAACATTGTCAAAGGGGCTTTAGCCTCTTAGGAACAGAAATGGTATTGAAAGGGTTTTCAGGGGGTAGCAATGGTTCTTTCGTATGGTTGTCGATGATTAATTGATTAATTGCTTTTTTTGTATGATAATTGTATTCAAAAAAAAAAAAAAAAAACACCTTGGAATTTTTTTCCTTCTCTTTTTGAATATTTTGTTCATCTACTAAAAATGTGGCGTAATCAATCTAATTCACACGATAAGGTCAAGGGTCAATCAGTAGGGAGCCGTCCATGTGGCCTCAATCAGACGGATGCACATGGTCCTCAATAGAGCGTAGAGTCATCCTTACTCGTTCCCATTAGGCACCCACGGAGAGGGACCCACTAGCCTATGGTGACATGATTGCCAAAAGGAAGTCCCCAAATCACTTTGGCATGGAGGGGATTAATCACAATAAATACAAACCATGCACAATAAATGCAAGTGCAGTTTGTATCAACAAAATAAGGGAACGTACATCCCACAAGGTGATATGTTAACTAGCTAGAATAGACGAATTTAAAATCGTCCACATTAAATAGGCATGGTGACTGGAAGACAATGGTGGCCATCTGTACGTAATAGATTTGATTGGATGATTCAGATCTAGTCACAGATCGTCCCCTGTGGTTTGGCCAACCATGGTCCTTGGGATGAGATGAGAGTTGACAATGAACTCACTCCTCACTTGAGGAGGCGTTTGCCATGATCATATCAACACGGCCAGCGATATTAACTATTGTAGAGAGCAGGGGTTGCAATGCCAATCTAAGAGCTTCATTTGAACTCTCCCCCTCTGTAGGGATCGGCTCCTAGCCAAGGGCGATGAAGGCAGTGGAGGGATCAAGGCAAAGCTCACAGCCAAGGACGGACGGATGATTAGCGGAGGATCACGGGTGAGACAGTAGTAGTGGAAATGGATGGCTGACATTCGAACCATCTATATATTCCATTGCGTCTACATCATTTCCTCTAATTATTATATTGAAGTGAAAGTGTTAAAAAAAGATTAGGTTTTTTGTCCGGCTGTGTGCGTCCAATGAGAAGACAAGTACAGATATCCAATAAAAGGGATAGAAAAATAATTTTTCAACAATGTGAGAGGCCTTCCCAAAAAAACATTTTGGAATATAAGATGTGTGTGTGTGAAAATAGCAAATGCAATTCCCTTGCTTCATTCTTTCATTTTTGCTTGTTTTTGACTGCTTCCAGCCAACCATCTTTGAAGGTTCAAAGTCCAAATTAGAAACGTGTTGTAAAAGTAATATTATCTAATAGAAATCTTCTCATGCCCTTCATATCGACACGAAGAAATCCAGTTAATTGTACACACATATCAATTATATGTGCATAGTGAATGACAGCGATTGAATTTTCTCATGACTTTGAATCTGGCCAATCTGATCTAACTTTGGTCGTTGCCAATTCTTATCATATTACCTTTTATAATTGATAGTTGTGGTCTTGATCATCCTCTACCGGGCTTTTAGACATCATCATTGTCAACACCCTATTCCTTTTAGAGCTGGATGAAGACGAAGTTCAAACTAACAATCAGAGCTGAATGAAGAAAACCCCTTTTACTTTCTCGTTCATGAGTCCATAAGAATCAAAATTGAAATCCAAATCAACTGAAAACCCTCACCTCTTTCAGTTTTTTCATTTCGAATAATCACCGGAAGATGACGACGTACGGGACGATATCATCAGGGCCGTCAGAGACATCGAGGCTAGAGTTCATATCGAGAATCAAATCAGGTCTAGGCACCCAACGTCCATGGAAGGAGATGCTCCACTGTTATGCCCTCAGCGTCCCTTCCGACGTGAGTGAGGCCGTCACTCGTGTCAGAACCAATATCGCCTACTTCCCGATGAATTACGTCATCATAGTCTTCTTGATCCTCTGCCTCGGCCTTCTTGGGTACCCTAAAGATCTAATATTCTTGATGATTATTTTGTTATTCCAATTCTTCTTGCGTAACGTGCCTCTGGTTTTGGTGGGAAGAACCGTAGACGATCGGGTTGTGTTGATCGTGTGGTCAGTGGTCATGATTATTGCTCTTCTGCTAATCCATGCCACGGTCGACATTATTGTGTCTCTGTTGATAGGGTTGGTGATCGTGTTGGTTCACGCAGTTTTCAGGAAGACCGATGATCTTTTCTTGGATGAAGAAGCCATGGGCTCTGATGGGAATGGCCTCACGCCTCCTCTCTCTGCTCCTTCCTCTTCGTAGCTCACTCCCCCGTGGATCAGAAGAACATAAAAAGAAAACGTTTTCATAGAAGATTGTCAAACGTGCTCTAGCCTCTCAGGAACAGAAATGTTATGGAAAGGGTTTTCAGGGGGTGGCAATGGTTCTTTCGTATGGTTGTGGATGATTAATTGATTATTTGCTTTGTTTGTGTGATAATTGTATTCAAAAAACAAAAACAAAAACTTGGAATTTTTTCCTTCTCTTTTTTAATATTTTGTTCATCTACTAATAGGCAAAAATGTGGCATAATCAATCTAGTCCACATGATGAGGTCAAGGGTCAATCGGTAGGGAGCCATCCACGTGGCCTCGATCAAACAGATGCACATGGTCCTCAATAAAGCACAGAGTCATCCTTATTCGCGCCCATTGGGCACCCACGGAGAAGGACCCACTACCATTGGTGACATGATCGCCAAAAAGATGTCCCCAAATCACTTTGACGTGGAGGGGAGTAATCGCAATAAAAGCACAGCATGTGTAATAAACACAAGCCTTGAACAATAAATGCAAGTCATGATGTTTGTATCAACAAAATAAAGGAATGTACATCCCACAAGGTGATACGCCGACTCGAATTGGCGAAATTGAAAGTCATCCACATTAAATAAGCATGGTGACTGGGATGACACAAGGACGGCTAGAGGGCCCTAGGATTGTCCATAGAAGCAGCGCCCCATGTCTGCAACCACATAGGGAGTCTACTGATCGCCACGAATAGACAAGCAGGCCACACCAATTGTCCTGAAAGGGACCTATAGGCCATAACGTCTGAAGGTGGCAGATAGCTTGGTAAGCTAGAGAAGCTAAGAATCTTTGTCGGCTATAAATAGAAGGAAATAACAAGAAGAAAGTTACGCTCAATCTAAACCATTTTTGCTACTTTGCCTTCGACCTAAGACTCCCTACTTGGAAAGTGATCTTCTTCACTACAAAGCATCTTAGTCCCTTCTCTATTCATAGATCGTCTCCCATGGTTTGGCCAACCGTGATCCCTCGAATGAGATGAGAACTGACAATGAACTCCTCCTCACTTTAGGAGGTGTTTAATTGCCATGATCATGTCAACACCGCCAGCGATCTTAACCATTGTAGAGAGCAAGGGTTGCAATGCCAATCTAAGAGCTTCATTTGAACACTGTAGGGATCAGGCTCTTACCCAAGGGTGCCGGGGGCAGTAGAGAGATCATGAGTGATACAGCAGTAGTGGAAATGGATGGCTGAAATCTGAACCATCTATTAGGTTTCTTTGTTTGGCTGCACATAATGAAAAGACAAGTATCCAAGAAAATAGATAAGAAGATCATTTTACAACCGATGTTAAAGAAGTCGAGAAACACACAGCGAGACAGTAAATTTCTCCTAAAAAAATATTTGAGAATATAATATGGATATGTGGTGAAACTAGCAAATGCAATTCCCTTGCTCCATTCTTTCATTTGCTTGTTTTTTGCAGCTTCCTGCCAACCATCTTTGAAAGTCCAAAATCCAAATTAGAAACGTGTTGTATAAGTAATATCACCACCACCCTGGAAATGAAAAAAAAGTCAACCTTCTGAGTTGGCAGTTTCTTGTTGGTTCCAACAAGACACGTGGCTAATCTAATCAAACTTTGGTCGTTGCCAATTCTTGTAAAATTAGCTTTTTGTATTTGATTGTTGTGGTCTTTATCATCCTCCACCTGGTTTTGGACATCATCATCGTCATCACCCCTCTTAGTTTTAATCCACGTGTCTCACAAACCCCACCAATCCGCACCGTTCAAACAGAAGAAGACAATCCTTAGATTCATTTTTATAAATCTCTCGCATCAAAATCGCCGGTCTTCTGCAAAGCTTCGAGATAAAGAAAACCTTTTCACTTTCTTCTTTATGAGTCCGTAAGAATCCAAATCCAAATCCAAATCCAAATCCAAATCAACTGAAAACCCTCTCCTCTTTCCGTTTTTTCATTTCGAAATTCATCGGAAGATGACGACGTACGGGACGATATCATCAGGGCCGTCGGAGACATCGAGGGTAGAGTTCATATCAAGAGCCAAAGAGAGAATCAAAGAAGGTCTGGGCACCCGACGTCCATGGAGGGAGATGCTCCTCCTCTACGCCATCAGCGTCCCTTCCGACGTGAGCGAGGCCGTTGCTCGTGTGAGAACCAATATCGCCTACTTCCGGATGAATTACGCCATCATAGTCCTCTTGATCATCTTCCTCAGCCTTCTTTGGCACCCTATATCTCTGATCGTGTTGGTGGTCATGATGATTGCTTGGTTATTCCTCTACTTCCTGCGTGACGTGCCTCTGGTTTTGGTGGGAAGAACCATAAACGACCGGGTGGTGTTGATCGTGTTGTTGGTGGTCACGATTGTTGCTCTTCTGCTTACCCATGCCACGGTCAACATTATTGTCTCTCTGTTGATAGGGTCGGCGGTGGTATTGGTTCACGCAGTTTTCAGGAAGACCGATGATCTTTTCTTGGATGAAGAAGCCATGGGATCTGATGGGAATGGCCTCACGCGTCCTCTCTCTGCTTCTTCCTCTTCGTAGCTCACTCCCCCGCGGATCAGAAGAACATAAAAAGAAAACGTTTTCATAGTTTTCATAGAACATTGTCAAACGGGCTCTACCCTCTCAAGAACAGAAATGGTATTGAAAGCGTTTTCAGGGGGGGGCAATGGTTCTTTCGTATGGTTGTGGATGATTGATTGATTGACTGCTTTGTTTGTATGATAATTGTATTCAAAAAAAAAAACTTGGAATTTTTTTCCTTCTCTTTTTGAATATTTTGAGAATATTTTGTTCATCTACC
Source organism: Protea cynaroides (assembly GCA_028583415.1). Lineage (NCBI taxonomy): Eukaryota > Viridiplantae > Streptophyta > Magnoliopsida > Proteales > Proteaceae > Protea > Protea cynaroides. Next base: position 99,350,720 of record CM053274.1, on the reverse strand, counting down.
TTGGTCATGTTTTTGTAGTTATTTCCTTCCTTCATTTATTTATTTTTTTTATTTTTTTTTTATTTTTAAGAATTGGTGAAACGACGCTGTATTAAAGAAGAGATTTAAGACCTGGTTTTGGGCTTATAGATGGAAAAAGGAAATCCTCTAATTAAATGCATCTTTTGAGGAGTATACAGTTATATGCCCTCAATTAGGCAATGAAAAGTCAATTTTTATATTCTTCAGTGGATGGAACATTGGAATGGCAGGTGCTATCAATTGTTATATAAGACTGTGAAGGGTTTGTTTCCAGTTGAATCTGGCAATCCACAAAATCTAACATAACACAACTCCATCTTTCTTCTCCTAAATTTTACTGTCACAGTAAATGAAATTCATGAAAAACTGGAAAAATAAACATTTTGCCCATCTATCTCAGTACAAATTTTATGAACATTTTAAAGATGTTTAAAAGTAGAAACAAAAAAAGTAGCAAACCTTTTAGAAGCAGCCCTTGCTCAGGCAGTTTTAGTAGATTGGGGCAGTGAGAAAGTTGTCGACATAAACCAAGACATCTCATTGTGAGTCTGTACATGCCATTGGACAATATATGGCAACCTCAGAGGATCATGAATCATAACTGCTGGTCCAGATATGGGTCTCTTGGTGATCTCGGCGATCTCACGCCAGCTGCCAAATATCCAGTAACAAAGTTATTCAACCACGAGATGCTGCGAGTTAACCACCCATTACTCTGACCTTGGTTGTTCGCTTCTAGTGTACTCCTATGTTCTTCCTCTAATAGGATGTCAAGCCACCTCGTTGCCATAAAGATCTTGACAGCTTCCACTCCTTCATTCACTACTTCCATTGGTGGAATGACCAGTGGGTTCTGATCCAAGTTGAGCTTTGTTAACTTGTCCAACCGACCAAATGTATCGGGAAGAGCATGGATTTGGTTGTTGCTGAGATCAAGTTCCCTGAGATTTAACAGATCACCAAATGTCTCAGGAAGCTCTGTTAGATCACTGAAATTACTGCTCAGATTCAGAATCTCAAGATTTGTCAATTTTCCGATGGCTTGTGGCAGACCACGGAGCTCATTGAAATGGACATCAAGTTGGCGCAAAGACTTCATCTCACAAATGGAAGTCGGAAGAGAACGGAGCTTATTGAGATGGACTGAGAACCTCTGCAGGTTCACTAGTTCATACCCAATTTTTGTGGGCAAGTATGTTAAGGAATTGAAGCTTGCATCCAGCTCCACCAATGATCTACACCAAAATTCTCCACAAATAAGAATTATCACAAGTTGCAGACAATAATGTATGGAAAAAGTGAAAAATAAATAAATAAATAAATAAAAATAAAAAACCAGAAAGTGATGGCTTACCTGCAATGGGAGATGCTATCAGGTAAAGCTGGAAGCTTATTTGTTGACACATCAAGGATCTTTAGGTTAATCAACAATCCAATGGAATCTGGCAGTGACACCAAAAGGTTGTTTGAAAGATTTAGCTCCTCGAGATTTTCTAGTCCACCGATTGAATCGGGAATGACCTGTTTCCTCAGACAAATAACCCAGATAATCAGGAAAAAAGCATCTGAACTGTGCAATCCCAGTATGTGAAAATGAATCTATTCATTCAGTAATAAAATATAAAACCTTTAGGCAAATGGGATATGCATAATTGAGAAATCTGTCCGTTGTTACCATCTAATAATGGGCAATTCAGAAAGGATTGAATCAGTTGAACATTTGTTTTGTCTTTTAAGATCTCGAGCTTTTTCAACAGGATAGACCTAAGCCTTCCAGTTTCATGACAAAAATTGAAAAATATACTTCCCTAGCAAGCAAGAACACGGAAATGCGCATGCGATATACAAAAATAGCTTCTTCCAAAAGCTGATAACAATATATATACATACAAAATTTCGTGAAAAAGATGTTGAACCTTTTTTTTTTTTTTTTTTTTTTTTTCCCCTTTTAGTGTTACATACTTTTCTTTCAACAAGTGTTTCCTGTCATTTCATATGTGTAATCAAAACACGTACAAGAGACTGACAGCTATTAACAATGACATAATGGCAAGTGAACTTTCAAATACCTCTTTTACCCCTAATTTAAACAACTTTGGTTACAATAATACGACCCCTATATATCTGCCACCTAATCGCCACAAGCAAGATAAGCTTTTCCCTTGACAGTTCACAAAATTTTGCCACATGAAAAATTGATATGGCAATTCTAACGGTTGGATAGATAGTGAACTATCTGGATAGGACACTTATCAAATTAGACCATAAACCTCACCCCCTGTTTATTAGCATGCATCTTTATGTATGTTCCTGCACATCTATGATAGCCTGACCATAACCGTGCACTCTCATATTTTGTCACTTCACAAACTTCATTTGAGTTGAAACTTGAAGTATGAGCAGGAGACCTAGAGCATACTTGTTCCAAAATATGAGGCCCATTCAAGCTGCCATGTGGCAGATTTTTGGGTTTGACCAGATAAACTTACGTTGTCGGGCTGACCAATTATACTTTACCTATATATGTATTCTATGTTTAGGCAAAAAAAATTCTAGTCCAACAAAACTAGAGAAGATATATAGACCGACGCCTTATTTTACAACGTAAGAGGGTAATATGGTTATTGTAACCATATGGATATCTAGAAAATGGCCTAGAGTGGCCACATGTCAAATTTCACACTTATTTTTTTTAGTTTTCTGGGAAAAAAAGTTCGACTGGATATTCCCTTGCATTTTCAGCAGTCATTTTTTTTCTTTTAAAAGAAAAGTTTTGTTTCTTGACTGGATTTTCAAAACCTCATTTTACCACTTGGCCAAGTCTATTTTGGCTGGAACTTGATACATGAGCAAGGGACCTTCTAGCCCACCTGTTTTACAAAATTTTAGTTCTATCCAATATGCAAGATATTTGTGCTAATCTATAGAAACTCTGTAGACCTGCTAGGACTCAAAAAAAGGTTTTATATATATATATATATATATATATATATATATATATATATATATATATATATATATAGGGAAAAGAAGGGAAAAGATAAATAATGAATTCTCGCAAGTAAAAACAAAGAACACCTTGTCCACCAAAGGTTTTGGAAGCCTTCAAGTATTTCAATAAATGCAGAGACCTACTCTAAATTTCCTAAACTTGCTAACAGCATATCCATTCTTCTCCAATAGCTATCAGTGCTATGAACTATGTTATGCAGGTAAAAATGCGCGTGATGGGTGCAGGTTGATGCCAAGAAGTCAGATCTCTCGGCATTAAATCTTAACATACAGGAAGTCGAACTAATATGAAGGCATCAACTTGGCGTGTTAAAGGCATTCACAATTTATCACCAAATATGAAAACATTTAAAGTAGAAAAAATATGCAAGCCATCTGGATTTGCATCATGGCATTCAAAACTCAAAAAGTAATTCTGTCATAAAAGCCTATAATGTGACTGGTTAAAAGGTATGGAGTAGCAAGACAAGCCCACAGTTTATATCAGGAAGATGGCCAAATAATGGCATGTATTCAATCCCAAAATTCAAATTAAAAGTAGTGCAGATATGGAGGACACCACCTATCTCACATACATATACTGGTTGAGACGCTGATACTTCTGATAAGCATGGTCAGAGTTTTCCAGGCAACAGTTAATGATCCAACAAAAATAATGCAATAATGGATCAACCTACAAATAATGCAATCTGCTCAACCCATCAAAGCCTTATCCTGACTACATGGGGTAGGGTACACAAATGCCCTTCGCATAATTCCACTCCTATGTTACCCATATTTCCCATTAATTGTAAACTGTTACCTTTCCCCCTTTTTCCTGATCCTTTTTAAAGCCTTCAAGTTGGCAGCAAATCACCCCTCAATGCTCAAAGGCTCATGCATTTATCATCATTGTGATCCGAGAAATATACAAGCATAGGCTAGTGCATCAATAGAGAAAAGGTTAATTTTCGAAGAAGTTGCTTGAATCCATTGTTAAAAGTTAAAGGTTGAAATGAACCTGATGAATCAATTCAATTCAACAAAACCATATCCCACACAAATCCTCTTCTGGCTTTCCACACTAGTTTGGAACATATCTCCTGTTTTTGCAAGGCATCAAATATTTCATTCCAACCATGACCTACATCCACTTTGGCATCCTCTTCTTTTAGAGCCTTCATCTTGCACCATAACTGTACTTGTGGTTCACTCATAAGGTCTTGCAATCTAAAGGCTATTTTGAACTACTTCGAAGCCAGCTAGCTTAGTAGTCCAAAAAATTACAACCATGTGCAAGGAAACACAGAAATAGAGGGTAGGTAGCCAAGGACTTCGAACCAGCACAAGCTCATCAGAGCAATCTATAGTATTGTAAACTGTAGTCAAAACAGAAGCAATATCTCCTCAGGGTTGTAGAAATCAAATAAACAACAAGGTAACCATGTTTCGTTTCAAAAGAAAAGAACAAACATTCCACCAATCAAGGAAAGATAAATCCCCTGCTCTCTATACAAAATATCAATCACAAAGACTCCTAATGCTTGATTTGAGTCCAAAAAATTTTTATAACTGGACTTATAAAACCAGAAAGAATGCTGACATACTGAAGATTTTTTAGTAACTAATAGCTCCTAGTACTTATTTTACTTTCACAATTAAATGAAATAACATAGATATAGGCAAACATATGGAAGGTAATGTTAACAGATGCACTCAAGAAACATATCTATAGGCAAAAGCTGGAAAAGAAGTTGTGGTAATGACTAATGAATAGAATGTCTACAAAGAAAGACGAAACTCTGGCTAGTGGATATACCTAATCCCAATATGGGAACAAAGTTTCTTCCTGTGCACAGAAATCTAATCTAACAAATAAAGAGGGAAAATGCTTTAAATTTTCTAACTGACCATATAGCCTAAGCTTGTAAAGGCATGAAACTAAGCAAGGCAAAATTCAGTGATTCAACCAACCATCCACCTCAACTACAAGTCTACACTGCTCTCCTCAAGTAAAGCTCTAACCAATACTTGGAATAGCCATCCTCACCACAAAAAACAAAAAATGTAATCAGTTTCTTTTGCATTGTTCTTAATGAATTACCCTTTCTGAGAAATAATTTTGCTGGAGGGTAAGCGAAAAATAATGTCCTCTTAACGAATAACTATAAGCAGATTGATCAGGGCAGGAATCAGGATCATGAAATTGACACTTTCACTAGTGTTTCATAAGGAATCTCTAGTTCTTTTTTTTTTCTTTTTTTCATAGCCGAATGCAACTTGCATAAGGAAATTAATAAGATTTCATCCAAACAGTACGCACGGGTACAGGAAGCATGGCATTACGTTATCCATTTTACGCCTAATTTCATTAATCCATCGTCCCTTTAAGCTACGGTTCAGAGATGGTTCCATTTTGATGCTAATAGAGTGACTAACCTCAAGTTGGTTGGAAGAAAGGTTGAGAACAACTAAGCCACGAATTTTTCCGAACTCTTCAGGGAGAAACCTCAATTGACGCCCCTTCAGCTCAACCCTTTCCAATTCCTTCTCTGAAGCCTCTTGCAAGATGCCAACAACCTCCTCATTCACCTCTTCATCGAGAGGCCACAATTTATCACCCTGATCCTGAGAGGCTCCATTCTTCGGTTTTAAAGTGGCAGAGCTATATATATTGACCAGCCTGTTCTCGGCATCCCTCAGGAGCTTCTCGTACTCCTCGTGCATTTTATCCAACTGTACTATCGCCTTGTAAATGCCCTTCAACTTCTCGGCGGCCTGTCGGGCTTGGTTCTCCTTCTCCGCTAGCTGAGCCCTCCAATCCAGCCGATCTACGCCCTCGGGACAAGGCGCTAGGACGATCTCCTCGAGCTGCGTGGACAGATTAGATTCGATTTCAAAGATCTTGGCGTTGGCGAGGTCGACGGCCTCGTGGTCGGGGCGTTCGCCAAGGGTCTGGAGGATCGATCGGGCCTGTGCGACGTCGGAAACGGCTTTTGTCATGGCTGCCAGGAGCTCTGGGTCCTTCAAACGGGGCATCTGCTCCATCAACGGCACAGGTGGTTGTTCGATATCGATCTGCATGCTGGATGAGGTAGTCGGGCGGCCAGAGGAGATATGGGACATGACATAGGAGAGGATTGGGAAGCTCGTCGGCGATGGATCCATAGCGGCTCACTGAAATTCTCCGAGACTGAGATTTACCAATCTTTGTGTTCAATAATGGAGTGTTAGGAAGATTTATAGAACAGCAGCGACATAGGGAACAGGACGAATCACGGTTTGATTCAAAAGAGGAAAGACAAAGCGACCAAGAGATATTATAATGTAGATTAGCAGGTTGACATTGACGGATGGTTTTTTGGAGCAACCATGAAGGTTGTGGAATTCGTTATTTGGCACTGGAAGTCACCTTGGAAGTGGAAATCACCTGCAACTGCGATGCATTTTTGCTTAGTGATGATTGGATCGTCAGCCCCCAGTATTTTTCCAGACTGTGGGACTGAGGCGGAAGATCCGGTCTTAGGATAAGGTATTCTAAGGTCAGTAGTGGTGATGACTGGACACTGAATTGATGGCTGATGCCTGATGGGACCTCGAAGTTTCTGGTAACCCTAATGGTCCAATCTGATTATGCTTTATTTGGGCTTGGTTTTTTGTTCTATTACATCTAAGCCCAACCCAAAATAAGCCCAAGGTTGGGCCATGAACAAATGGAAGACGTTGTGTTTTTTTATGACGATAATACCCTTCTTTCATGGCACTTTTTCCTCACAGAAATCCTCTCCATCTGTCCAGCAGAATATCAGACGACACATCCCAACGTAATCCCAGTCATCCGATGTTCGGCTAGATGGATGAAGAAGATTTTTATTTTATGACGAGAATACCCTTCTTTCATGGCACTTTTTCCTCACAGAAATCCTCTCCATCTATCCAGCAGAATATCAGACGACACATCCCAACGTAATCCCAGTCATCCGATGTTCGGCTAGATGGATGAAGAAGATTTTTATCCACTTTTTCCACCATTCTCATCAAGGTCTGAAAATGAAATGCCTCTCTCTCTCTCTCTCTCTCTCTCTCTCTCTCTCTCTCTCTCTCTCTCTCTCTCTCTCTCTCTCTCTCTCTCTCTCTATATATATATATATATATATATATATATATATATATATAGGTGAGACCATATCCACCCATAACCCAGACTATCCACCGCAATTGTACCAAATCTCTGACTTAAGCCCATGGTTGTAGGTATTCTTCTGCATCATCAGCCGAAGAAAATTGGGTTGGCATGGTCTAGATAGCACAGGTCAAATTTCATACTTTAATTCAATTAAATACATCTTTTGTGTTAGATTTAGAGTCTAATTCGATTAAATACCCTTTTCGTGTTGTCATGGATCGTGTGCATGTCTATCAGTACTGTAGAAAAAACTACACATTCTCCCAAGTCTAAGCGAAACAACTGGTTTATATTAGAGAAGAAAAAAACAATTTATGATTATCACAAAAGTCCGTTACTTTTAATATGAACCGCCGTTCATCACGCCCGTGAGATAGAAATGATGTGATCTAGATTAACTACATGTCAATATTTGTATTTACATGGATATCATCTATGTCCACATGTGTACCAATACTCTAGGTATTGTTATGCACTCTCCCACAACTCTAAGCATAAACTAACAGTTCAGATTAAAAGAAAATCATAAAAATGGATGGTCCAAGATTTGACTAGTGGTTTTTGAAAATATTGCCTTTTTCACATGGATAACTACCTTAAAAAAATACTATAAAAATAGATGGCTCATGATTGATTTGTGATTTACAGAAACATCACATTCTATTGTAGCATGGATAACCCCCTTATATTTAAACTAAACTGGTTTTCAAAATTTCCAATTTTAAGGTAATTAAACCAGGTTATTGCGACATGAAAAAGAGGGAAAAGAAATATCTGATATACAGTAGGAGAGGGCTAGACAACTGAACAGGGGACCATCACAAACATGTAGAAGAACCTGATGAAGAAAGAGGGGTCCTGCACCCCATAACTTTGCTTGTCAACTGCCAAAACCAGTCCAAAAGTTCAAATTCTGTTGACGTCTACATAAATAAATTCTATCTAAAAACAATGAACAAAATGAATCACTCTTCATGGATGATTACTGGGAAATGCAATCTTGATAGCATTTTCCTGGAGAGCTTTTACATCTTTTGAAAACGAAAATATAACTATAATGAGACTTTAATAATCATGTCCCCTCTCCTCTGCATCAACAATATCCTATCACCTGAATTTAGAAAAAGCAACACCGCACCTGACCTCCTCACAGAAGAAACATGAAGCCCCCATCTGGTTTGTTGACTACTTCGACACAGGTCTGGATTCTAGAAGCTCATTCCAAGTTTTCTCATTGAACCGCCTTCTGTCTTTCACCTGTATCTTCATGCTCAACCTGACAGGCAAAAGAAGAGTTGATATCTCTGTCAGTTTATAGCCATGATAAAACTTGATGAACATGCACAACAATATAATTTAAGGAGACAGCCAGTCGTCTGTGAAATCTCTAGTCTTCACATACAGAAGAGACAAGTTGTATATCCAATTAATAAAGTAAGTCCTAGAATCATGGCGAAGTACCAGGAGTTATTTCAACTCAAGGCATTACCTACAGGCTACAACTAAAACCTGAAAAACGACAGCATAAATTCCTTCCACCACAAATCAAAATAGCAAGAGCAAATTAGCTCTACAATGTCTAAACTCAAAGGTGTATAATCAAAAACAGGTAGAGGCATAGAACACGTCCTCTTGACAAAGAAAATGACTAGATTCAAGCCAGTTCGAATACCTCAAATGACTTGGATAATTAAAGCCACTAGGGACTTGTGCCTATTCCAAAGGAAAAGCTGAAATCTAGGAACCATCAACCTATATTGGTAGATTACATTGGTTCTAATTGGATGGGCAGCAAATTATGTGCTCCGACCTTAACTGAAGCTATCCAGAATTCAGATTATGGATGGATAAATGTCCAACTACAATATAGGTGATCAAGTATGTATAGTCCCTACATATAGGCTGTTAGGGTTACATGACAAGATTTTTACCTCAACAAGTACTCTTGCCTTCCTTTTCGATTTTGTACCCATCTCATCCTTCCCAAGTTTTGCTGAACCAAAGCCTGTTCTCACTCTCTTCCGGTTAATTGTATCCATATCATCATCTTCTTCTTCATCATCCATGTCACCTGCATCGGGCATTAAAAAGACAAAGAAACATGATTTGTATCAAAGTGGTGAAAAAAGAAATTAGTGATTATGAGCACAAAACATATGACTCTAGATGTAGTGGAATAACTGAATGGGATTTGTGTAGCTGACCCAATGTAGTTTGGAGAATACATTTAGTGGAGCTGTAAGTGCAACTGTAGACATAAGGTACTGTTATAATTTGTGTCCAAGGCATTTAGTAACTTCACCTGACCTTTTACCTATGTAGGAAAGCTATATCACATGTAGATATATTTAGACCTTTTACCTATCTACAAGACATATCACATGTAGATAACGACTGGATGAGTTTTTAACAAGGTTCACAATCTCGGATTTCGGTACATTTCGCATATACAATTTTGTTATTCACTTTGTTTCTATTTCTTGCCAAACCAAAGTACTTTCATAATTTCATCAAAATTTTGGTCATGGTTATTAATCATGTGGGCATGATAAGTCCAATTAAAGCCACCAAACTATTTCACATGTTATTGGTTGACCAATGATCTGGATCTAAAAGAACCCATGTGTATGTGTTACGGTTAACATTGTAACTGTTATGATGCATGCCACCACTGATCCACTGTCACAATGTGGAATTGACTGATTACGTGTAGGGAGAATAAACATGGAGAATGGATAGGCATGCATAGTTGTCATGGAATATATGTAAGGTTGTTAGACGGTTATAACCATATAGAAATTGTAACTGAACCGATTAGGAAGGTTTGTATGCCTCTGGCTATATAAGCGAAGGATAATGAATAGAACAGATAAGCAATTACAATCCAAATCCTATCTTCTTCTTCCTATTCTCTTCTATCTGGAGGCTGGCTACCCTCGAAGTAGCCATTACTGATACTATTTGTATCAGTATGTCTGCATGTACCGCACATGTACACTTAAAAACATGTCCACAGAAAAGAAAAATACATGTGCAACTATAATGCATATTTGTAGGGGGAATGAAATGACAAATACACCCCATCCAAGGATTCCAATAGAAAATATAGATTTGGTGCAGTATCCAAACAGAAATTACCATAGTCATCACCCTTGAGAGACTCATCAATCACAGGACCACCAAAATCTTCCATATCTTCTTCCTCTTCAAGTTCATCATAGCCTTCAACATATTCTATTTCCGGTTCCTGTTCAGTTCAAGTACAAATAGAAAGGTACTTATGATATAGAATTACAGACAAATAGAAAGGTACTTATGATATAGAGTAAACAATGTAGTTTTGCATTAGTTAAGAAGGTTGAGTGCCACAACTATACCATCTCCTCTTCTTCGTCACTAGCAGCCTGTAGTCCTTCCATATCAAGAACTTTATTGTATTCTTTAACAGGATAATTGTATATGTCACCATAAACTCCCCTCTTAAGACGCTCTAACAGCTCTTTCTCAATACTCTGCAATGGTTCCACCAGTACCAGCAACAGTTTCAGTGAAAATGCAAAACTGGAGAAGCACATTCATAAGACAATAAACAAAGAATAACCTTGTCCAAAACTGCAGCTTTTTCAGCTTTTTCTTCTCGTCTAGCTTCTCTCTTTTTCTCTTTTCTTGGTGTTGTCATTATCTTTTCCCTGCAAAGACCACACAGACAAAAGCCATAAGGAAAGGAAATTAGAAGCGGGGAAAGAAAGTTGTTTAGTATAAATGATGACCTCCATAACAGCGAGCTATTATCAAAATAATTAAATCATTATGATCCACAATCCAAATCATATGATTTGATTCACATCCGCGGCTAACAATTTAGTGAACCCCAAAAAGATCACACCAGGATGAACTTGAAGTTGAATAATAAGATCCACAAATTAAATTGTTCAAAGTATGATAATTATCTGCAAAAGATTCCTTCAAACATTGGAGAAGATTGGTTCTAAATATATTAATGCAATTTACTTGTGGATTTTTACATTTTGGGCAGAAAAAAGAAAAAGAGCTACATTAATATAATTATTATTATTATGCTAATTTAGTTGAAGTATGAAAACTCATGCAATTTGCAATACCATCCAGGATTCAATATAATTTGAACACCTCTATGATTCATAATCTGATATTCAGAAAATTGTCTGAAGGGAATTTCTGTGGCATGCTTCCATGTTATGATTTTCAAGTCGAGGTTTTATGTCATGGTTGTTGTACATGGAAATATTAGTCAAGAAGGATTTAAAAATACAAAAAAAGAAGGGGAAAAAAAAAGGACAACTGATCCCATTAGATGGCACAAACCTTGTTTTCAGTGCAAGCTTCCTCATGCGTATGCGCATTTGAGTCATTTTGGTGAGACGCTGTTTTGTTTTGTGTACCAGAAACTTAGGCCAATAAATCTGGCAAATACATCATATAAGCAAATTAAGCATAAGTACATCTTCCAGACTCTTCACCGCAAAGTAAAAAAAATATTAAATCAGAATTGAAGGTGAAGTGGAATACCAGATGCTTGTCAATGATTTCAAGTGCCTTCTCATAATTTCTGGGCAACTTTACTCTTTCCCATAATTCATTAGGCTTATGAGCCCTTTCTATAGTTTTCATATACAAATAAAAAACCCCTGCATATTACATCACAGTCAAAATACAACAAAATTTCCATGCAAAAAAAAAATAGTTTATGAAATATGACACTTTCAACATCCAATTGCTGGAACCACCAAAATGCACGTAAATACCATATATTACTATCATGGGTATGTGTGTGCTTGTGTGTGTGCATGGAGTCATTGACTCTAAAGCTCTATACATGCCACCCAAATGAATCTATACATGTAACCAATATAATCATAATGTCAATTGGATTGAATCCTGAAAAATTTCAAAACAAAGCAAACTTTCAAAGTAACTGCACCATGTTAAACATTCTACCACCTGATAAATGTTTTAGCAAGTGGATGGCAGAAGCTCACTAGAAGCCCTACTCCTGAGAAAAGCAGAGACATCCTTTGAAACTTTTAATGACAACTTTATGAACTCCTTTTCAAGATTGGTTCCAAGGACCCTAATGAAGCATCAGATTGGAACTCCAATACGCCGCAACGTTATTAAGGTGTGAATCCATCCTTCAGGTCATGTGGCAGTGTAATACTATCCCAATTGGGTAAAGGAGAAAACCATATGAAAATATGTATTCAAGTGGAACTTCTCAATGATCTTCTAAGATACATCAGAGAAGAACTAATGAGCTTCCACAGTCCTTGGAAAAAATGGCAATGGAATAACAAACACAGTTCATAGGAAATTCTATCTCATGATTTAATTAACTTAATTTTCTCAAAGATTGTTTAACTCCCATGTTCCCCTCGATGGCAAAACTTTAAGCCATTGGAAGATTAGAATCAAACTAAGAAGCTCCACCTCAAGTTTTACGCCTGAGGGAGAGGGGGAGAGAATGAACAGAATCCCAAAATCATAAAATCAAAAGAGGGAAAAAAAAATTCAAGCAAGTTCGTACCATCGTGGTCTCGGATAGTGGCGTAGCGACTGTTGGCAAGCGGGCAAGAGCTTCGATTGCAAATACCAGTCACGTTATACGGGTTGCGACAGAAGTTCCCCGTTGTGAGTCTAGAACCAATCCAATCAGAAATAGAGTAAGAGAACGACATCAGTAGGATATTCCTAAAGAAAAAGATCTTAACTTGAAGCAAATATGAATGAAAAAAACAGACATTGTTTGTTGTTGTTGAACAGAAAACCGAAAAGGTGAACAGGTTGATTACTTACTTTGCCATGAAACTACAGTGACTGTGTCTGATGACTTGCCAAATAACCTCATCGTGCTGCATCTCGAATTCGACTCCGCTTCTCTCTTTGGTTTTTCCACCTCAATTCTCAATAGAAAAAAGAATAAACAAACAAAAAAGTGAAAAACCCAGCTAAAACTATAACAATGTAAGATCCCTCCCTCGATCTCAAATGAGGAAGAAGGGTTTTTAGCCCTTTGGGGTTTGGGTTTAGGTTTATGACGCCCTAACTCTTTAGCTTAGCTTGGGCTCGTGGCGGCAAATTTCAATAACAAACCCAGAGAGTTTCTTCGGGCTTGTAAACTTTTCTTCTTACGTTGCAGCGGGCAGGGAAGGCAGACAGAGAACTTAGGTCTTGGTTTTACACGGATGCACTGATGAGACCGGCTCAGTGAGTCCGTATCTTTGTTGGAGAAGGTCACCCACGCGATTTATTGTAATCTCGACTCGGCGAGCATGGGAAAGAGAATATAAGAAAATAAAAAATAATAAAAAACCAAGACAAAAATGAAAAAGCAAAGAAGTTATTTGTAAATAAATATAACAATAAATAAATATTAATTAATTAATTAAATAAAATTTAAATTAAAAAAAATGCAAGGCTTTGATTATTCGAAAGATCGGCCGGGAACATCATTAGGCATGTGTCCCAATGCACTACCAATCATCATATGCCTCATTGTCGCATTGCAAGGATCTGAATCCAAAAGAAAGAGGAAAGGGAGAGAGAAACGATAAAATCCAAGATGAAAGAGAAAAAAGCAGTAGAATCAGATAATAGATAAAATCATGTTAAGAACAAAAAATAAATAATGGATTTTTTTGTTTTCATTTTCGTGCATAAAATAAGGAATTTCTTTTAATAAAATGAAGATCGGAGGCTCTCGTCTTATGACTTTGTTCATCCACGCCAATGGATTGTAAAAATCTGGAGTAACCACCTATACAAAGTCTATGACCTATAAATTGTTAAAATTCATGACTCAATTGACTGACTTCTGATTTGACCAAACAAATATAAACGTCAAGTTACGAGTTGTAAATATATTAGGTTACCCAATTCTCCTAGTCATTTGACTGATCTCTTTATATAATATCATTCTTTGTATTCTTAAATCTTATTCATGTTTAGGTCGTTCAAACTAGCCTAATTATTTAAGCAAATGAAAAACCTTTTATCAAATTTATAAACTGTACTAATTTAGAGTGCTGCTACACAGGTCAAGGAAGTAAATGACAACTCCACAAATAATTAAAAAAAAAATCAATGAATGAATTGTAAATATATAAATGGCTAAATGGCTATAATATATGTCAATAAACAAATAATGAATAAAAATGAACAAACATAAAATAAAAATAAATAAATAAATGGATGACGTAGCTTGAAATTAGTCTTAAGCTGCCTACGTATCCATATACATCAAAAATCATGCCAAACATAATTCAAATGGATTTGTGGATTTGTATACCGTACTTATTTAATTAAGGAAGTACATATAACGGTGCGTGAAGTGACTATTTATCGTTGCCTATGTATCTATTCAGAGAATTAAGTCAAACATAGTTCCCACCAGATGACAAGTTGGTCAGCTCCTGGTTGGCATCACTCAAGAGGTATTGAACCTCGATTCCCTGCACTTGGCAACGATAAACTAATATTAAAAAACAAAATTGGTTTACAAACCAAGTCCCATACTAGATTGGCAATTGTCCTAAGGCAAAAGATAAATCGGAATCCTGCCAAATCGGAAGGTCATATTTGATCTTGACCGCCGCTCGAATCACAAAACATGATCACATAGTTTTTTTTGTTTTTTTTTTTATTTTTTTGAGCAACGAAAAACAATTTTGTAGAACCAAACCAATTGGATGAGCGGCTCACAATCTAAGTGAGTTCACGCTAGTCAGCTTAGGATTTGGGATCCCGAAAAAAACAGACTCATTAGAATCAACCTAAAAATCCTACGGCATTGGGAGATGGGGTCAAAGTTTAAACAAATTAATAAAATCAAACAAATATGCATTAAGCTAATAAGCATAAAATATTAAGCATATATGCATTATTTAAATTATATTAATTCATTTAAATTAAATAAATGATATAAATCATACCAAATATGTAAGAATCGTATTCAAAAAA
The DNA here is from genome assembly GCA_028583415.1 of Protea cynaroides. Taxonomy (NCBI): domain Eukaryota; kingdom Viridiplantae; phylum Streptophyta; class Magnoliopsida; order Proteales; family Proteaceae; genus Protea; species Protea cynaroides. Next base: position 99,335,527 of record CM053274.1, on the reverse strand, counting down.
CCCGGTTTAACTATGGTTTACGTCATGACAGGTCTCTCAATCATAATCGGACCTGAAGACGAGACCGAATGAAGAACCACGGCATCTAAGTATGAGAAACGATTCTTAAAAATCAAATTTTCACATACCAACAGGTCCCACACTCTGAATCCCAGTTTAAAATAGTCTCACTAGTATAGTGAGACTGGTATCTGCAACCGGTATGTATTCACGAGTGGAGACGGACTCCAACGGGTCCCACACTCTAAATCCCAGTTTAAAATGGTCTCCCACTATATATATGCATCATTCATTATCTTTTTGATCATTTTCAAACACTCTCAAACTCTCAAACCCTATAACCGTCTATAAGAGATCTAAGAAAGAGCAAAAAGGAAGGAGGCTGTGAGATAAAGGATTTTCTGTTTGAGGAGAGCACCACCATTCAACAAACACCGATAAGTGCTCGATCTCTGTATTAATGTTGGATTACGGATCAAAGCCGTGAAACGACGAAATGATCCAAAACCCTAGAACTATAAAACCCTAGTTCTCATTAAGATTTATTATGAGAAGGATGCAACAAAAAGAATCTCAGCCTAGATGACCAAACAGGTATCTTGATCTTATAATGGTTTAGGAATAACCCTAAAACCCAACCAATGACCCATGTAAGAAGGAGGTCCGAGAATGGACTCTCAGACCCATACCTGCTGGACAAAGAGGTCCTGCGATATGGTCCTACGGTACATACCGCTGGGTATACCGGCTGGACTCAAGTCCTGCGGGGATGGTCCTGCGGTATATACTGCAAACACATACGGGCTTGACAAAGGGTATGCGGTATGGTCCTGCATTATATATCGCAGGCACATACCAGGATCGAACCAGCGATCGGTATGCTTTCCAAAGCCTGTTTGTTGGTCAGACTTGATTCTGACCAACTGTAACCCTAACAACTTAATTCTAATCTATAAATATGATCATGTAAGATTTATAGACGACGTGAGTGGACTCTGTAACGCATAGCGGATTTGCAATAATGAGTTAGGTAAGGGACAATACCCCAAACCTTAATTAATTAATAACGGACAGTAAATTGTTGTTTCTGTATATGTATCTGTTGATTGTTGCATGTGCATTCCACATGTCATCTTGCTATTTAATTTTATTATCTGTTCATGCATATTCATATGCTATGAATGTTGTTTATTTATGAATGTGAATGTTTTCGTTAGTGTGTGAAATATGAATGGGAGTGGATCTCTGGATATATCCTCACACTGACACATTTCATATCGTCGTCTACCTTAGCAAGCTTGCTACGAATAAGGTATCAGGGGGAGGACGTGGGATTGTGGTTCCGTCTGCCCACCAGACTCGAGTCCTATCTCTATATCATAGGGAGTTGTGCTGGCATAGGACCATAGATACTGTGATGACATATAAGACTAGTTAGAAACGGAACCCACTTGCAAGTCATTGCCAACAAAAGGTTTAGGTTTTGATGCGGTGTAGTGTATCAGGAGGAGGACGTGGGATGGTAGCTCTGCCTGTCCGTCAAACTTTTGCTCTATCTTTATACCAGAGTGAGTGATGTAGGACAACAACAGTAGTGTGGATCGGAGCCTAATTGTTGGGTGTGCTCACACTCTCGTGCATGGATGTGCGGTGGTCGTCAAACCTTACCATAACACTTTGCAAGTTATACCGGACCCAATTGTAATGTTGTCTCATGTATTTTGTATGTTGTATTGGTCTTGTGTTTTACTGAGTTAAGTTGTGAGTTCACCTTGAATATATATACTATTTTTTTGATGTTGATGCAGGTTACACTGTTGAGTACTTCATGACTGTTCCAGCTTATGGGATAATGGTTGTTATAGATTCACAAACAGTTGAGGAAGAGCATGATGTCCCATGCGAATACTCTTACTGTGTATTCCTTTAGGGTTTTATTACTTATGCTTTCAGATGATTTTTAAAAGATATAAAGGATTTATTTATTTACGTTGTGGCTGTAAATAATTGGATCTATTATTTATTTATAATTAGCAAACTCAGTTCATTTATTATTTAATTCTGTTGCTATTTATATTTGTCTGATTATGGTTAGTTTGCTTGTAATAGTTTGTTGACATGGTCTATTGAGATCCTGACGTGAGCCATGGTTTGGAGATGATTCCCTCACATTTTTTGTTCAGCCGGAATTGAGGTGTGACAAAATATAACTAATTATATAATACATATAGAGAGAGCTTAATTACTTAATATACTTGTAGATTTTAGATTATATTTTAAATATAAATAAACGTCATAAATCATATCGAACAACTACATATGTCACAACGTATTATATAATTAATTCAATAATACATACCAAAAAGAGCCCAATAAATAAAGTCTCTTTCAATTAAAGCCATCCGATGCAATATAGGACAGGTGGCGACATCATTGGTGTTGCCAACCCTCGGTTGTGCAATGGGTGCAGAGATGAACTGGTCGATTATCATTAAAAAAAATTTCAGCTACCACCTAAAATAGCTTTGAAACATCACTTACTATCTACACCTTTCAAAAAAACATCAACTACACCCAAGTGATTGAGGGAGGAGACTGAAATTACTGTTAGACATTTTTACTCTTTTTGTTTTTAATTGAAATTTTTTAAAAACTAGTAATAAGACTAATATAACCATTTTTGTCATCTCCTTCTTCCTCGATAGTTAGCATTGGTGATTTTATGGCACACCTCTAGTTACAACCTGGGCAAAAAAAAATTCATCTAAATTCATGATCTGACATCTAAGTTGTTCAAGGCAATTGGTTGACGATGAAAGATTATTCCGCAAAACAAATTCACAAAATAGATTACCATTATCCCCTTTAAATAAATTCTTGTTAAATTGTATGCAAATCCACAGTGGAGAAGAGTGTTCTGCAAATTTATTTTCAATATCGTTTTCTTTACATTCTAAATCCGAATAAAGAACAGAAAACCATATTTTACAAGAAAATTTTCCAACTCCACCATTTTACGAGCAAGCACTCTGTTTCTTTTGCCGTTACCGAACAAGGTGGACTGAGAGGGCCTCATTGATTTCCCTTCAATCCTTGTTCTTTCTTCTCCATATTTGTGGCGGGAATACCTCCTCCGAGGGCAACCGACTTGTGACCGCATGCTCAAACCGCCTTGCTCCCCTCAATCTGAAACCCTCTTTTGGCGACCTCTTAAGAAAAAACGTAAAGCTGCCTCTTTTTTTTTTTATTTATTTATTTTTTTTTTTTTTAATCTTTCCCACTTTGAAGATAAATGTCCGCCAACCGAACTTCCTTTTTTAACCACCTCTCTCTCTCTCTCTCTTTGAGTTATCTCCTGGTTTTAGAAAATGAACTCCCTGCCAAAGGTTTTCTGATCGTCATATCCATTTTCGAAGGAAATTCTTGTTTGTTATTTCCTACAATTGAAGAAGGAAATGAAAATTGGAACCTATCAATCTCAAACTTGAAATTAGATTGGGAAAAAACTGCATAGAGAGAAGCCAAGAGATGGGGAGAACAACACCTTCAAAACGGCTCGAGGCTACCATCGTTTGGAGTCTACAAGAAGAAAGGGTTTTATTTTAGGGTTTCTTTGATCGAAAATTACATTGGGAAAAAAATCGTAGATGGAGAAAAGCCGAGAGATGAAGAGAACAATACCTTCAAATACGGGAGGTCGTTGTCGTTGAGGAAGAAGAAAGGTATCGTCATCGTCGGCGAAGATAGTCGGCAAACACAATAAAAGAAGAAAGGGTTTCCAAAATCATTTCTTTTTCCCATTGAAGTCGGGACTCGGGTTTACCGTTTGGGAGTATATGGTGAATTAAGTGAGAGATGGTAAAATCGTTTTTCAATATATCCTTAAGAGTATTATTGACTATTTCAAAATACCTTTAAAGAGTGGATCTAGTTGATAAACAATGGTAAACGTGTTGGTGGGAATTATATTTTTTGAAAAGTATTAGCCATATATGATGTTTCAAAATCATTTTGAGTGATAACTGAAATTTTTTCTTATCATTATTTACATATGTTGGTCCATATTCCATAAAAAAAATTGTCTCTTTTGTTGTGCAATTCGTTTAGCTGTGATCCAACGGTTAGAATTCACCAAACATGCATACTAACATATACAACACCTGATGACAGTTCGATGCCGTCCGATGACAGGACACTTGATGAGTCACACTCCATAACCGATCCATGGATACTATGCAACATGTAATGAATAAATATATTTGCTACTTATTTGAAAAAAAAAAAAAAAAAAAAACCTGTGTTGGGGATTTATTTTATTTTTTTGGTAAACTGTGTTGGGGGATTAGCGTCTTATAGGAACAGCACCGGAAGGACGAAGCCGATCTGCTAAAACCTAACCTCGGAAATCTTCTCTTCTGTTGGAAAGTGGAATCTCAGAGTCGGAGGTGATAGATCGGTTATCCTTAAGCGAACAAGATGGTGTTAGCAGAGCTAGGGGGGAGCATCTCCCGTGCTATCCAGCAGATGAGCAATGCCACCATCATCGACGAGAAGGTACTCAACGAATGTCTCAACGAAATCACTCGAGCGCTTCTACAGTCCGATGTTCAATTCAAGCTTGTCCGAGACATGCAGACTAACATTAAGAAGATCGTAAATCTCGATGATTTGGCTGCCGGACACAATAAGCGCAAGATCATTCAACAAGTAGGTTTTGATTTGTTTAACTAACCCACATATTGCTGCTCGAGTATTAATTCGCTCTATTGTATTTGTATTTGGAGATCTATTCTAACGAACGTGTTCATGCAATTGGTGGACAAGACTTAATTTCCTTTATTTAATGAAACGGAGCTTTAAGGAATTTGTTTGATTGCCATAGTTGTAGCATTATTCGAAAACGAAGATCAAAATAATGATACCAATAAAAAGTTCTTATGCGGAGAAACATACAGAAATTATTTGTTGGGTGCAGAGTCAGTCAGTTCATTAGGGGTTTCATGTTTTTCAAGTGACTTCATCTTAACCAAACCCTTAGGATGAAATATCTGGTATAATTGATTTGCTGACCTGTAGATGCTTCATACAACGAGTTCTTGCGGCCCTCACTTAGATGCAAATGAAACTCGTACAGCTTCCTCTAGCCTACTTAGAGAACCAAATTTGTGATATTGACTCTAGAGATCAATTCTAGTTTTTATAGGATATCTTTTGTATGGACGCTCGGGAATTGGTGCATAAATGTCTGAAAAATGTTTTTGAGGTTGAAACCTCTTTTCAACTTAAACGTAAGAGAGCGGGCCTCGGTGCAACTGTAAGGTTGCTCTATTGTGATTTGGTGATCATGGGTTTGAATCTGGAAATAGCCTCTCTGCAATTAGGGGTAAAGTTGTGTATGTAAGCCCCTCCCAAGGCCCCGCTGAGACTGGAACTTCTTGCATCAGGTATTGCCCTTTAGGAAATAGAAATATAGCAATAACCCCAAATGTTTGGGAAAAAGATCGTCTCCAGCCGTCCAGTCGTCCAGTCGTGGACTGGGCGGACTGGATTTCAAGGACACGCCCCCCCATCTATTGGTATGCGTGTCCTTTTAATCCAGTCCGTCTAGTCGTGCCGTCCAGTCCACGACTGGACGACTGGACGGACTGGAGACGATCCAAGTCCAAATGTTTGTGTCTGCAGATCTGGGTTTCTAACTATCTAGAACACGGTTGCTAAAAGAGTGCATTTAGCAGACTGGTTGAAACACCATAATTTAAATCTTCATAGGTACACCTTTTGTAGGACAAAGTATTCAAGAAATGCAGTGAGTGCTAATATATCAAAAGAGTTTGGAAAAAAAAGGACTTTTGAGTCTGCAATGCCTTAGCAATGTGGAGATGTCCTTTTAACTAATTGACTTTTTTTCAGACTTCAGAGGATGTAATTTTTGTGTTCTAACCATTAATGAACTCTGTTAAACTGTTTAACTGGGTAGCCTACTACTATTTTGTAAATTCTATACAAAAAAGAGGGGTACGTTCTACCCTGTTTTTTTACTATCTATTTCACCAGTTTTAAGGTGTCTTTGCTAGTTCTTTTTTCTAATTAATATATATTTTCTTATTCTATTTATCATACTGTTGTCAGGTGAAATTTTCTTTATGTTTTAATCATTTCTTTCTCATGCATTGAACTACTGTCCCCTAGTTGATTATTTTGAACATGTTGTCACAAAATTGTTGGTGGCACTGATTTGCTTTTGGCTTCTTATGGTTGAATGCATTTGTGTCATGATATCCAACTTTGTTTTCAAATATTGCTGTAGGTAATCAATTTCTAATTTTCTTGAATTATATTACATGGGTTGTTACTTGTATCGCAACTGTTTATGTTTCCCAGATATCACACTTGATAGTTCATTTCTGAAAATTCCTCGTTAATTGTGAAACCATCTTCTTCTTCTTTGGTAAAGTATTGGAAAACTTATTGGAGAACGCAATCAACCCTTAAAAATTTACCCTTTAAATCATTAATCATAAAACTCTAACATTAAACAAGAAACCTAATTTTGAAAATTTGGGGATTGTTGAACCCTAATTGTGATCCGGACTTGAAAAGGGTAAAAAGAGAGATCATTGTTGGAGAAGAAAAACGGTGATGGAGAGATTCTAGTCAGAAAAGAAAGGCGGAGGAGAGAGCTGGATTAGGAGGGAGATGGGAAGAACCGGGTGTCGCCATCTCCATTGCCATCATCACGACATTGGCCATCACTGGAGAAGAAATAGGAGGAAGTAAGGTCCTTGCCTAAAAGGAAAGGAGAAGGAAAAATCGGAGTTGCAGGAAACGAAAGAGATCAATCGAAGGAGGAGGTTGGCCAATTAGGAAGGAGGAGTAATGTGTAAATTACCAAGTTACCCTCACATTTAGTGTCTCCTTATACTATGTTTCACGGGAATAAGCATTGTAATATTTAGGAAAATCACACGTTTGTGAGAAGAGTGTAGGAATTAGTGGATAATCGTGGTTAACTAGGTTATTTAATAATATTATGAGTAGAAGGAAAATGCCAGATGAATGTAGAAATAGAATTGTGGTACCGATTTATAAAAGAAAGGTGATATTCAAAGCTTTAATAACTATAGAGAAATTAATCTATGAATCATACTATGAAATTTTGGGAGAACTAATTGAAGCTCACCTGGGATAAGAAACTAATATTTCAGATAACCAATTTTGTTTTATACCAGAGAGAGCTACCACAAAAGCTATTTATTTATTTGTTTAGGAAACTAATGGAAAGATTTAGAGCATATATGATGCAGTCTAAGGACCAGCCAGTAGTGGACCAGCCCAAGGTACCGTCAACAAGGGCCCGGGTCCAGCCCACACTGTTCACTTGAATACTGTTCACGCGGTACTGTTCACGCGGTACTGTTCACGTGAACAGTACCAATAGCAGTAGTTAGGACTCTTTTGATTAGTTTCCTAATTTTTAGTTTACTTATTTCCATTGTTTAGTTTCCTAAAAATTATGATAGTTAGTTTAGAAGTCTTAGTGGAGACTAAGACTTGCCTAAAATCTAGTTTCCTAATTCTAGTTTTTAGAGACTTTCCTATTTATATGTTTTAGAAACTTCCTAAGTTATAAAGAAGGTTTAGCTTTTCCAAGTTTAGTTCTTTCCTATTTTATTTGTAATGTTTCAAAGCTATAAATAAAGAGAAAGCAGGCTGGCTGCAGTAGAGTTTTTCCAGAAAATTAAAAATAATTAATTTCTGGTTGAGCCTCACTAGGTTGTGAGACTCAACCTTTTGTTCCTCTTTCTTCCTTTATATTTTGACTTTTGTTTTGATATACAAACATACTACATTTGCTGGCGACATAGCCTACCTGTAGATCCATTGAGTTCCCTTGATAAATTACTACCAAACTAGAAGCAATCAATCATCTTCCAGATCTGGGATGCTAACAGGTTCAGTCAACTTTCGGGCCCCACAACTTCTTCAATTTTTCTCAGATCTTCTTTAACTTCGGAGGAGTGTTCATAAGTGTTATCAATGACTTCCAAACGAAATTTCATAAATTTCTGATGGTTAGATTTCGAGATAAGTAATTTTTTTTATTATTTTTCCTGCAGATTTTATGTTTGAACTGTTTAGAGATCTTGTAGCAAAGAGGGATTGATAAATTATGTTGTTTTAACCCTCTTCGCCATCAATATAAGAAAGATATTCATATGGTCTTTATTGATTTAGAAAAAGTTTAGAGTTCTTAGAGATTTAATTTGCATGTTTTAGGGACGAAAAATGTTTTAATTAAATATGTAGATAATTCAAGATATATATAATGATGTAGTGACTACCATAAAACTGTGGAGGTAACAGTTGGATTACAGCAAGGTTCAGCTCTAAGCTCCTATCTATTTGCGGTAATCATGGATGAGCTGACTAAAGGCATTCATGATCAGTTCTCTTGGTGTGTGCTTTTTGCCATTGATATTGTTTTGGTGGATAAAACAAAAGCTGTGATAAATTCAAAGTTGGATCTATAGAGATCAACCTTGGAATCAAAAGGGTTTAAGATAAATAAAACAAAAACAAAGTATACGGTGTCTAACTTTAGACACACAATAAACCGTGCGTGGGGTGGTGAAAATTGATGATTGGGAATTACCAAAAGTGCTAACTTTAGGTACCTCGGTTCTATCATAAATAAAGGAGAATTAGAAGCTGAAATGGAAGGGTAGGTCTGGAGTGTTGTGTGATTGACGTACCCCTTTAAAACTTTTAAGAGAATTTTATAGAACATTTGTACCACCAACAATGACATGTGGGGTTGAATACTGGCAATAAAGAAAAAAACCATTTAGACAAACTTAGTGTGGCTGAAATGAGGATGTTGAGGTGATTGAGTGGTAAAACTAGAAAAGATAAAATAAAGTATGAACAAATTAGAGCAAACCTAGGAGTTGCCCCAATCCATGATAAATTGCGAGAAACTTGTCTGAGGTGGCATGGACATGTGCAGCGGAGGTCTTTGAATGCTGTAATACAGAGAAGTGATTTATTTCAAATTGAAGGAGCTAAAAGAGCTAGAAGTAGGACTAAAATGAACCTAGGAGAAGTAGTAAGGTAAAGCGTGTATAGCTTTGGACTGGAATCTTGTATGGCTTCGAATAGAGCTGATTAGAGAAATAGGATTCATGTAGCCGACCCCATTTAGTTGGGCTAAGGCTGAATTTAGTTGTGAGTTTAATATTCTCTAGTAAATTTGGCCCTTTTCTGTTTCTTTTTTTTCCCTTTCTTCTTTGGGGCTGGGGGTGTTGGCATTTCCTCCTTCTTTGCTCACAATCTTAAGGGCATTTTGTGGCTTCTCTTCTGTATCAATCTTTTCCTTTTTCTTCTGCATATTGAGACTCTAGATGCTGCTTTCTGTCTTTTATTACCCCTTCAGTTATACCTTTATTGAAGTTTACATCAGCTAAGAATTATACTTTATTGATTTGCTATTTGCTTTCAGGCCATATTCAATGAGCTCTGCAAGGTGTTGGATCCAGGGAAGCCTCCTTTTACTCCAAAGAAGGGGAAAGCAAGTGTTATCATGTTTGTTGGTTTACAGGGTATGTTATTTTCCAAAATAAATATCACCATCAATGGGACAGGCTAATTTATTCAAATTATGAGAAAGCATAAAACCCCTCTCTGTACTAAACCATGTAACTGAAGATCCAAATTCATCTCTTTTTGCCTTCCCAAATTTTAGCAATTAAACATCAACATCCTTCAACATGAATATGTATGAAATTAAAGAAACTTTAACTGTTTTTGGATATAAGAAAATCACTGTTAAATCATGATAAATGAGGCCCTTTTGTCTAACTTGGTGGAGAGACATTAGTGACTCCTATCTCTGTTAGAGATGATGGTAATGATGATGTAGTAACCTTTGACGTCATAAACCCCAATCATCAAACTGAATGATTTTCTGTGTTCTGATATTTCGACAATGTGAATTTTAAGAGGCAACCCACATAGCTTCTTGGAAATGGGAAAACTAATTGGACCATGTCAATAAATCATCGAAAGTCCAATATATGAATACTCATTTGATCTGTATGTTTTGTTATTATTGATGTATAATGTCACCTAATAATGCCTTATATTGCAGGGTATATGAGATTTCATGTCTGTAGTTTGGCTAGGAGGGCATGAAAATTATATTTCTTTCATCTGTTTGAAATTACTGTGCTCACTAGGATTTGTTTTTATTGATAACTTTTTATGTTTTTCTGTTTCCCTCTGTTTCATGCAAATTCCTGTTTAATTTTTCCGTGGTGTAATTTTGTAAATCATGGGTTTTTTTTGGTAACCTATGATTGCAGTTTGCTGTGAAATATGTTACCATGCTTACAGAGGCATCATATATAAGTGCATTCATTTACAACTTCGTATGGCTTTTCCATTAGCCAAATGGCTGTAAGAAAGTAGCATGTATTTTTGTATATGCATTTATGGATTTTATCTTTTGCCTCTTTTTTCATTCATGATAACAGCATCTTATTTTCTCTCGAATATTCAGGTTCTGGGAAGACCACAACTTGTACAAAGTATGCATTTTATCATCAAAAGAAGGGCTGGAAACCGGCTCTAGTTTGTGCAGATACATTCAGGGCTGGTGCTTTTGACCAGTTGAAGCAGAACGCAACTAAAGCCAAGATCCCATTTTATGGAAGGTACTATTTTATTGTTACATCTTTGCTGTTATTGCACTTTCTACATAAGATTCTTATAATTTAAGACATTGTTATATTTGTCTTATGTTGGCTGATGGATATAATTATATCGTATCTGTGCCTAGAATATTTTATCCCTTTGGGAATGCTGCCGTTGTAAGTTGTAACTACCCCTGCAGGCTGCAGCCAATACTCCCAACCCACTTGCCCGCTTCCCCTCTCCCCCCCAAACCCAAAAAAAAAAAAAAAACCAATAAATTGCACATAGGAACAAACATTCCTTCAATTTTGTTTGAATTGGTGCCTCAAGACTATTTTAATTGTGTTAGTTAATAGTTACACCAAACTGGGCAGCAATTTGCTTCATATTACTCGATTATCTGTTTCTTCACTTAATGCAAGACACTTCAAAAGGTAGCTTACTCAGGCCTTGTAACATGTTAAATGGGATCTGAAGCTTCTAGCCTGTTTAACCACATGATTCCCCTTAGTACTGTACTTGTCATTCTACTGTACATTGAGAAATAATTGGCTGGTTAAGTATTCTATGTGCTATTTTTTGGCCAATTTTATTGGGGGAATGGATTATCAAGAGACGTGGAACTATTATCATTTACCTAAATTCCTAATTTTCTAGTTTTTGTTTTCATAGTTTTGCTTCTATATATGTCTGTGACACTGCTATGTACGTGTATATGATATTGGTTTGGTTTTCATCCACAGTTATATGGAATCAGATCCTGTGAAAATTGCGGAGGAAGGTGTGGAAAGGTTTAAGAAGGAAAATTGTGACCTTATCATTGTAGACACAAGTGGGCGCCACAAACAGGAAGCTGCTCTCTTTGAAGAAATGCGTCAAGTGTCTGAAGCAACGGTACCATGTTCACTTTCTCCTTTCATCCCTGGCCTTTTTGTGCATTTAGTATGTGTTTGTTAATGTTAATTCTCTTTTAATTCAATGGCACAGAAACCAGATCTCGTTATATTTGTTATGGATAGCAGTATTGGTCAGGCTGCTTTTGATCAAGCTCAAGCATTTAAACAAAGTGTTTCAGTTGGGGCTGTTATTGTTACCAAAATGGATGGTCATGCGAAAGGAGGCGGTGCTCTTAGTGCGTAAGTTTTGTTATATTTAGAGCTGCCTCATCTGGATACACTCATTAATTCCGGCTGCATCTTACTATTTTACTGTGGTAGTAGCTAAAATGGCATAGATGCTGCAGTTTCTTCATAATTTTAATAGTTAGCATGGTCTGGTAAATCATTTCTTAATATATTGTTTTATTTTATTTACATATACTCTGGCAACAACATTTAACATCATATGCTTAAATTAGACTCTCTTCGGTATAGTTTATATTTATGTTTATGAGTTATTTATAACTAATCATTTATGAGAATAAATTATGAGTCATAAATAATAACCTTTTGGTATCATTAGACATGGAGAAGTAATAATAGATCATCACAATAATGATATAGACCTTCTAGGCTTCTAACCTATTTGTAGATTTTAGATTATATTAATTTATTTTAAATATAAATAAATATCATAAATCATACCAAACAACTAGATTTGTCATAATATATTATATAATTAATTCCATAATACATACTAAAGAGAGCCTTAGGTGGTAATCTATTCAATTTATGCATTTTTTTTTATCGATCGCATTCCTTCTTGGTGCTGGCACCGCATGAGCCACACATCCAACTACGTCAGATGGTGTGGTCAATGATGGACACATCAGTCCAAATGCATGTTGTTATGCTCTATATGCCCTAAGCACTGGGTCTGGGAGATGACCCATTCTTACTCCACTTGTTGCTTGTTTTGTTGGCCTTGATTCTTCCATAAGCAGGAAGCAAGTGTCAACCATGCAAGCCTGATATACATAAGATTGTGTTATCCTCCAGTCTGAACAGATGGATTGCATTGTCTTTTGTTATCATTTAAACTTTTCTTTATCTGTAAAATATATTCGTTGTTATTACATGAGGGAGAAGTAAGCCCCTTTGGAGCAGCAAAAAGCACTGAACTTGACCATAATGAGTTGCTAAACTATACAACAAGTACCGCTAACCCATCAGTTTAGGCATGCATAGCTAGATCTTTTCATCTCCTTGTTAAATTCCTAATTAGGTATACTACTAGATGTACTGCATTTAGAAGCCCAAAAAATGAAATTATATTTATATCTTGAGTGGCATCTCACTATGTGCCCTGTAACAAAATAGAAAAATAAGAGAAGATAGAGAGAATCAATGTGTCCTGCTCCTGTAGCTTGTATTTATAGAAAATAGAAAACAACTATTAGAAGAATATAGGACTCTACAAGTCGGAGTACTAGTCACAAACTAAAGATAAAGTAAACTCAAAATAGGAAAAAAATAAAAATAAAAAAACTAACATGTCTAATTGGTAAAGGAAACTAATAAAACAAATTAATAAACTAATTAGGATTTAGGAGTCCATATTCTAATAGGAGTCCAAGTCCTAGAAACTAGCACTAACTATTTTGACTAAGTCAAAGCAGTGTACGGTCCCAATACTCTTTTATTTTGTCACTCTATATGTGTGAACAGATTTTTCTGATAAGACTCCACAAGTCTTGCATAAATTAAAACCATAAGTACCAACAATTTTCAATCCCCCAAATGAGAAAAGTGCATTACATTCGAAGGGACTTGGCGGATAGAGAGGGGTCCCAACCAGTCCTGTTCCAATCAATTGGTTAATCTGTTTGTCATTTACAAGGATCAGATCCACTTGAAGCCTTGTTAACATTTCAACATTTCGTAGGTGTACTCGAATCACTAACCTTACCGTATTTAATTGAGAGCCTGTTTGTTTGTTAAATTCATATATTTTTTTTTAATTCATTGCCAGGGAAAAAGTTTTAATTTGATATTCACATTGTATGTGCAGCGTTGCAGCCACAAAGAGTCCTGTCATATTTATTGGAACTGGAGAACACATGGATGAGTTTGAAGTTTTTGACGTTAAACCATTTGTCAGCCGCCTTTTAGGTTACTTCTTGAGGCACCTTTGTCTTACTGTTGTGGCAAATTTTGTTTGGCGTACTCATACTCCGAAAGTTTGACTTCTCTTAAATAACAAAGTAAGATCTTGTTTTGAATAAACATTATTCAATTTTTGTCTCAACTAGGCATGGGTGATTGGTCGGGTTTCATGGACAAAATTCATGAAGTTGTGCCTATGGATCAGCAGCCTGACCTTCTGCAGAAGCTTTCTGAAGGGAATTTTACTATGCGTATCATGTATGAGCAGTTCCAGAATATACTCAAAATGGGTCCTATTGGCCAGGTCTGTAATTTTTACTCTACTTTGCCTAAGATTCTTTAACAGTGCATGATTTCGTTTGTGTCAGAAGTTTTTATTAAAAAACAAAAAACAAAAAACAAAATATTATGTGAAATCTTTCTTATTTTATCGCAAAAAATAGTTTCTTTTGTTGTGCTGTTCTGTTAAAATGTGTCAAACCTCATTCTATATAAAAGAGAATTTTTTTTGTCCAAGAAGATCTTTATGGTTAAGTTTTACTCAATGAGGGAGGAAAAGTGTTTCTCAGTTAGAAATAGTGAAATATTTTACTTAACATGTTACCTTTTAGTTGCTATTGATTCTCAGACTATTCTCAACTTGGAGAGGTGGCTTCTGAATGATTTTGTCATATTTAACACTTCTTAATGTTCTTGATAAGAAAATTTTCCTTCCATGCATTTTAATTATGAAATGCATGCCTTCGTCATATATATGGGGCTAATGTTACTGTGTGATTATGATAATTCAAAGAAAGGATGATGCAACAGCATCAAGGTCTCCGAGTCTTACATCCTTTTCGGGTGATGGTTTTTGAACGTCGTCCTGCTCTTAAGATGGTTTCAGGTTTTTCCCCCTTTCTTCCGTTGAAGACTGTTTTGAGGATTAAATTCTGGTAAGTCATGGTCCTAGCAGTTTAGTGGAGGGTTGTATATCGTCAAGACGGAAAGTGAAGAATTATGCCTGGAGGGTAACTTCGCAATTTTAGTAGTGAGGCACCTAGGCCAAATGGGGTGTCATGAGCGGCATTCCGTTTTTATGTCCATAGGTCTTGAGTCTATGGTAGTGGTGGAACTTGGGCTTGAAACTCAAGCCCTCCCTAAAATTTCCAGGCTTGTGCTGGCCAGAAATCCCAGCCAAGGTTTGGCTGGTCTGGGCTATGGGTTGAAGCCTTAGTTTACCCAGAGCCATACGTATGCATATAAAGTAGTTTTGCCTAATCATATAACGCTATGTGCATGGGAAGTTCACCATTGGTTTACTAATATTCTTCTTATCTTTGATTTTTTGGGGATTTGATGGTCGCATTCACTAGCTCTAGGAGTTGTGGATCTTCCTTGAAATTTCATAGCATTCTGAGCCATACCAGGGAAGTCCTCTCCCTCGCAACCTTGCTGGATTTCCGCTCCTTTCCCTATCAAGAGATTGAAGACAATCTAGACAATCTCTTAGTATGCTCCTGTATTCATTTGTTCTTTCTTTTCTTATGGTTAGGTTAGTTCCCTAAAATACCTCTAGCTTTAATTGAAATTCTGTTTTGTCCTGTCTTTACCTTCCCTTCCAAGAGTACCCTTTCTTTAAATAGAATCCCTATTCAGTCTTATATCTCCGTAACTAATTTTTAAGACCTTGATTTGCTCTTGAAATTACAAGAATTGCCACTCACTCCTTATTTTAGTCTATATACTTCTTTTGTGTGTGTGTGTGTGTGTGTGTGTGTTGGGGGGAGTCCCATGGCTAATCCAAATCACGGTTTTGCATCCTTGGACCGCATCATCACCACCCACCCACACACACAGAAGACTTGATGCTGGAAAATCTACAAATTTTAGCATTGAAAGAGAGTGAAAAATTGACAGAAATAAATGGCGATGGGAAATGTGAGAGAGAGAGAGCAAGAGATTATAATACTAATTGTTGTCGATGGAATCCGTAAGGGATTTGACCAAGACAGACAATATGGAACTCACAGTGAAACACCGGAGTTCCTTCTCGAACAAGGGGTTCCCTGAGGTGCGAATGTTCAAAGACCTTCCCTACTTAATCATGAACTCAGATGTGGAGCAAATAGCTTATGCCAGGAGATTTAGGAAAATGAGAGAGATAACAAGATGGAGAGCAAGAGTTTTTCTTTGTATATTGATCGTCTCCTTTACAAGCTTGTGCGTTACATATATATAGATTCACAAACATGTGTCCCTTCCTTTTTTAGACCCGCTTTCTTGTAGCTGCCTCTATTAGATATTTAACTATTTAGGACACAGTAGGTTAATAAGCCTACGACCCCTTAATTCGTGCTATAACGTCACGTCAGCCACCTTTCGACCCCCTTGGATTGTTTTCGACCCCCCTTTTGGGTTATGTTCCTCATAATCACCAAACACTGTCTCCATCAGAGTGCTTTTACCAAGTAATATTCTGATGATTCGCCGGTTTGGACCGAGATCCTGTGAATCGGCGGGTCAAGTCAGCATACCTTGCATTAATGTTTGTTAACATTTATGGCCATTAAAGACAATCCATTAATGGCCCAACCACCCTTGTCTACTTGTCACATCCTGTCAGAGTCAGACTGGGGGGTCGAACACGAGCTTCCTTCAATATTTACCGTGATGCCCTCTTTCCACTACCATGGATAGACGCCGTGTGACCATCTTCTAAGATCCCCTTTCTACGGTTAGATTAATCAGAACCATTATTTTCCCCAACACTAATCAGTTTAATCGGTGTGCAACCGATGGTTTCTCGATTAAAACCAAAGCCAAACTGATTAGTCGACTTTAAAATCAAAACCAAATCGATTAGTTATGGTTCGGTTCGGTTCGGTTCTGTTTAAGCATCTGGTTCTAGTCAGAATTTACACCCTCAGGAGCAAGGCACTCAAAAGGTGCATAAGGCACATGAGAAGCACACAAAGGCTGGGGTTTAATATATGTTGAGGTATTATCGGGAAATAATTATACAAGGCTTCCTAAGACCCTGCTGTTGGCTGTGCTTTTGGGTTTAGAGTTGCTGCATGTGTAGAATTTTAAAATTCTTTGAAGCTATGAGTGATTTATTGTGAAATTTATGAGTTGCTTGCTTTTCAGACTAAGCCTGCTATTACCAATCAACTTTACTGGATTGTTGATCCCCCTTTTAGGGGTTTTGTTGAGCTGACGTTTGAGGGTGTTTATCTGTCAATCTTCTATCACATTGTTTAAAATTTTATTAATTTTGGAGTTACAATTGTCTTCTTCTTTTTGTTTTTTTTTTGTTGTTTTGTTGTGGTGCAGGGTTGTTTAAATTTAGCTAGAAAAATCCAGATTTCAACTCAGTTTTTTATTTTGCTGAATTGAGAATTACTTCCGGTTAGTGTTTGAGTTTACTATTTGTAACATTATGATTAGCTTCATTCTATTGGTATTTTCACCTAAAACCGCCCCAACACCCCCCTCCCCCAAAATAAAAAAAAAAGAAAAAAAGAAAAAAAGAAAAGAAAAGAAGGAAAGAACATATTGTAAACTACTCTTTTTGCCATGTAGGTTTTCTCAATGCTCCCGGGATTTAGTGCTGAGCTTATGCCCAAGGGTCGTGAAAAAGAGAGTCAGGCTAAGATCAAACGTTACATGACTATGATGGATTCCATGACCAATGATGGTAACTCTAATAATCTAGTCTATGGATTAAAACTGTTTATTTTCTTCTTGCTTTTGAAAGTTGTGGGCTTATCCATTCTCCTTTACAGAGAGATTGCTTTTTCATGTGTAAGAACAGTATGTGACTTTATTTCTATCCTGTTGCTTGTGAATTTTTAAATTCTTATCCAGAGTTGGATAGTTCGAACCCAAAGCTTATGAATGAGTCTCGGATCATGCGGATAGCACGGGGTGCTGGTCGTCCTATTAGAGAAGTTATGGATATGTTGGAAGAATATAAGCGTCTCGCCAAGATCTGGAGCAAAATGAAGGGACTCAAGATTCCAAAGAAGGGTGACATGAGTGCATTATCTAGAAATATGAATGCACAACACATGAGTAAAGTCCTTCCACCTCAAATGCTTAAGCAAATTGGTGGCATGGGTGGGCTACAAAACCTGATGAAGCAAATGGGTTCTTCAAAAGATATGATGGGGATGTTTGGAGGGGACAAGTAGTTCTAATCAGATGGGGAGCTCGGATTGATGCAATTACTGACAAGAGTGTAAGGTATGTACAGGTGCAAATCCATAATTTCTTGCAGATCAATTGTACCTCCACAGAAGTATTTAATGTTTTGGCAGAGATTTTTGTTGTCAATGTGACTAGGCACCCCGAAGAAAAGAAAATAGTTTAGTTCCCTTAATCCCTTCTTCATTGTAACTTTATTATTTACGAAATGCAGCAAAATTTAGGATATACTTGGGTGAAATTACTAGATTACTTACTAGATTACCCAAGAATGGTATTTTTATTTTTTTTGGGGTAAAAATCCAAAAAATGGGTTTCACTTTACAAAATTTACCACCCAATCTTTGCTTTAACTTATCTATCCAAAATAAAGATAGGTAACCCAAAACATTGCTTATAGGAATTAGAATTCTTGAACAGAAATCCATGAACAAGCCGAGGCCATTAGCTTTTGCAGTGCTTTCATAAACATTGGCACTTGAATGATTCAGGTGTGGGACTGCAACTAATTATCTTTTCAAAAACAAGATTAGAAGGCAGTGTTGATGTATCATAATTGTCTCAATCCTAAGCGAGCTTTGACGAGCATAAATTCAGTATGGACATTGTAGAAAATTGGGTCTGAATCAGTTGAAGCCACGGAAAATTGAACCGAGAAGAAGCAAAGATACTGCAAAACAACTGTTTTTTTTGGAATTTTGGTTCAATAAACTTGAACATATTACTACCAGATGTGAAGTTTCATTACTTTTCTGTAATCTTACTGACTAAAAAGTTAAAAAAATGTCTAAAATAAACATCAAATATGAGAGAAATGGTAATTTAAAAGATGGTTCTAGAAATCGGCTGGAATAATCAGAAGTCTTGTAAATGATGTGATCAAGTCTGAGGGACGATCAAAATGAGGGGAATGTCTCTCAACTCTCAACTGTGACAAAGCTAAGAGATTCACGCAACTTGCATTCATTACCAATGCCATACGACTGTGACAAAGCTAAGAGATTCACGCAATTTCTCATTCATTAGTCATTACCAATTCCATACGGCATACCTCTATTTATAATATTTAATCAAGGCTCAAGGAATTGACATGGATTGGCCAGTGTAGCGCGGCGAGGATTATGTGTAAGGTGAGTCACGGTGGTTTTTTGGCCTGTCCGGCTGATCCAACTCGGGATTGGATCGGACTCGCCAGCAGCCGATTACAACCCTGATTAGTGATTATCATAAATGACTTCATTTTTGCCTGTCATTACCAAAATAGCATACATTTGCATAAGATTTGGAACTTCCCCACTTTTTATAATTCTGGCAAATGAACACAGCGATGGGACCTGTTTACTTTCAAGCTTTCCTGTTAGTGCTGTCTCTCTCATACAAATAGCGATTGGTAATCAAAAAGAGCTAAAAGAACTTCGGAAGTCTGAATCAGCAGAATCCACCATTGCCCAATTGTATATCGACACATTAACATGAACAACTGTGTATGGACAGATTTTAGTTTTTGCTTAAACAATGAAAAACCAGAATACTTTATGAAAGATAAATCAAGCTTCTCTTAGTATTTAATGGAAAGGAGTTGTTGGGGACCATGAAAAAAAGCTTTTCATTCTGTGGATCATCTTAGCTGATAATCTGATCCAAACCCATCTGTTTCTGCCATTAATCTAATCCTTAGTAGGGGGTCTGGAACAAAAGAACACCATGATCAAGGTTAAACTGTCCAAAACTAGACTTGCAGAGAAATTTATATTAATTAAATTATTGTTGAATTAAATATCATCAAAGGAAGAGGTAAATGATTCTTGGAATCTAATTCATCCATTCAGATGGTGATATGGGTACTTTTGAATCTTAGCTGTTACTCATTAACCAGTCAATTTTTTTTATTTTTTTTCCAATGATTCTAATCACCACAAAGAAAGAAAAAAAAAAAAAAAAACAGAATATTCGCAGGCAAGAGAGAGAAGGGGCCAACCACATCATCTAAGAGGAAGAAGAATCCCTACAACGAAAGACGTGAAAATCGCATTTCGGCGAAATAGACTGCAACAGAAGCCGTGCCGTGCCGTCCTGCACTACCAGAGCTCCTTCCTTCTCCACCAAAACCGCCGCTACGATCTTATCGAACCCTCCACCGCCACTCGCTGCCACATACGCCACCAGCGCCGCCTGTACGGGTCCCATGCTCGGATTATACGCCGCCGATTCCATATACGACCCTTTATAGATTCTCCCCTTTGCATCCATGAGCGCTACCCCTGAAGGGCAAAGACTATAGGGAGCATGAGATTGGTTGGCCGCCTCCATGGCTGCACATTTCAACTTCTTCTCGTGATCTGCAACATCACCGTTGCAGATGACGTTTTTCTCGTCCTCGATGAAAACGAGATTGTTGTGATGTAGCTCTAGGAGCAAAGGAACATCATTGTGGAGGAGATCATAGGGACCGAATCGATGAGGGAGGAAGCTGGATACAGGTCGGAATGAGTCGTCGTTGTCTTGATGATCTCCTCCGCCGTTCTCGGTGGAGGTGATGAGGATCATGATCTCGGAGGCTCCGCGGATCTCCTGCAAAAATTGGCGGCAATGGCCGCAAGGGGCGGCTGAGACGGCGATGTATTTCAACTGTATATCGCCACGGATGGCGGCGTTGGTCACCAGGAACTGCTCTGCGTGGATGGAGTGGTGCAGGGGAAGCCCTGGGAACTCGATGTTCCCGCCAAAGAAGATCCGACCGTCGGAACTTAATCCGACGGCACCGACATGGTAGTTGGATATTGGAGGCCTGGCCAACTTCTGGGCTGATTTCACGAGTGATGGCAGCAGTTGCAGAACGGACATCCCTGATTCTTTCGCCATTGATTTCACTTCTGCTGCTTCAATTACGAATTGGTTTAGCTCCATTTTTTCTGATCCTATCCTTCTCCCCTCTTGATGATGAAAGATGAACTTAGAAAATGGTTAAAATGAATTGGGTGCTTGCCTAATGTAATATAATTGCTTTCAAGTTCTTGTTTTTTTCCCTAGGTAATGGAGAATTCGTGATAAAAGAGAAGAACTGAAGGAGAGGGTTCTAGTTTTTGAATTGAGAGAGGGGAAGAAGAGAGCAGATCCCTGAATTCCTGAAATGTGGTGTAACCTGTTCAGAGGCAACTGGCAAGTGAAACAAATGGGGGATGAGTTGTATGTTTATATAGACTTATAGTGGAGTGTTGATAGACAACAACCAGGTTTTTGTTTGGTACAGATCAATGAGGGTAGGATGGTCATTTCACTCCATGAATACAATTGTTGAAAAGGGTCAACTTGTTGGATACTTGGATTCAAAAAAATATAATAAAATATGTGTCTTCCAAAAAAAACATGGTGTAAAATATGGGATACAATGCATGCATGTATCCAAGAGGAAAAGCATCAATTGTGGTATCAGCAACTTGATCAAGTGTTGTATATGTTTTTTGGGAGAGATTTCCTTGTGGGGATATCATGATGTGAGAAATGATTTAACAATAAAGGGTCCATATGATTAGAATATGAGTAGGCATGGAAAAATTTCCCACACTGTGGCGTGTCGGTGTAAGAATCTTTTTTCCATGTGCTTATAAGTTTATAATCCTTTTCTCTAAGTAGTTGGCATAAACAATTATCATTCTTTTAACAGTTCCTTTAGGTATCATCCCAAGGGGGGAATGGATCCAAAGCCAGAAGGGCCAAACCTAACAAACCTCACTTTTCTAGATACATATGTACTTATTATTATTGTCTGACAACAATTTTTTTTATTTTATTTTAATAAATTGGTTTTATTACTTATGGGATCTTTGGTTAAATGGGTTGTATAACTCATAAACTAATCATATGTCAAATTTAAAATTCCATCTTAACCATATAGGTCATATAGTTTCCTTATAATTTCAAGAAGTTAAAATCAAAATAAATAAAACTGAAATGCAACAAGATACAGAGAGGATTTGGATTTCCTACAACCACATCCACGTCGTTGGAGTGCATCGGACACGTGCAAATGCAATCTCAACGGTCTGGATGTAATTGCAGGGGCTGCACAACTGCAGACGACCCAAATCCATATAAAAAGGAAATGTGAGAGTATGTATATATGAGATTGCGCATAGTTCTTTTTCTCTTGTTTTTTATATGTTGTTTGAATATTTATTTTGCTTATCTAAATCAAATCTATCAATTTATTATTGGAGAAAAATAAAATAATTAGAATAAAGTCATTTTCTTGCCATCCTTTTCATAGTTTTTTTTTCCCTATCTACTACTCATTAATTATAACCCTAAATAAATATGAAAACAATTTTATTATAATAAAATAATTTTTAAAAGATGAAGTTAGTTAAACATTGTTTTCTTATACATATTTTAATACACAATTTATAAAAAATAAATGGCGACGTTCATTATTAAAGCTATGTTTGGTTGTCAAATATAATTAAAAATTTAAGTTTTAGTTAGTCATGGCAATAATCTTTGAGCGTCATCATCAGACATCAGCAATGAAAAAGAATCCATTTTTTATTCATTGTCAAAATATGAAATGAAATATGTAATATATATGATTACTTTCATTGTAAGCTCATTTTGATGTTTAATTTCTTCATCATCTTTCATTTCCTTCTTTCATTGTGTTGCCATTGGAATCTGCCAAGAATTATCAAGGTGGGACTTGTTTACAGACAATAAAGGGAAAGCAAAAAGGAGGTCGGACTTTTAACCGTAAGATCATTTCGATGGTTAAGTTAGGACTCCAAGTAGCAACAATAAAAGTGGAAGAACACTAGAAAGTAAAAGCCAGAAGAAGTAAATGAAAGATGGTTTGACCGTGAAATTTAGGCCTTAATTACATCAATCTTAATTACACCAAGATTTTTCCCAAATAATTATTAGAAAAAAATTCAACTCATTTGAACTTGGCCCAATCCTCTATGTTACCTTGTCTGACCATTCCACTCTGAACTAGTCTTCTCACTATAATAGAAATCCTCTCCATCCGTCCAGTTGTCCAGTAGAACATCGGATGACTAGGATAAATCGGGCATACATCTCAATGTAATCCCAGCAGTCCGATGTTCAACTGGACGACTGGACTGATGGAGAAGATTTCTGACTAAATAAGGGCATAGGGATTAGGGAGGGAATCCTTAACCATAAGAAAGAAAGAAGGAGATCGACTTGCCAGCAGAAGATAGCTTGCGAGAATAATTCGCATGTCATTCCTCAAATTTGATTTACTTTCCGTAAGCCTATTATTTAGTTAGTGCAGCTCAGCTGGACCTAGAAAAGATTCTAAGCGATATGTCCTTGGCCATGAAGTCATGGTTTTTTTTTTTTTTTTCTCATTACTTCAAAACTTTTGTTTCGTTCTTCTCATCCAGAGAGAGAAAAAGAGAAGCTTCTTGATTAATCAAAGTTAATCTTAAATACACATTAGTGTAGAGAGAGACAGAAGATTCTTGCTCATCCAAAGAGAATTTTAAATCTAATTTAGTCTAATGGGAAAAAAAATCTTGCTTAATTAATCTGGAATAAAAATTCCATGTATATGACATTCTGTTCATGTCCATATATCAACAATGAAAATAGTAAATTCATTTAATCGGAAGGCAGCTTGTCTCCCATGGTTGCTGATTTGCCATTCTATATGGCACTTGATGACATGATATTTAAGGGCACGTGGTATTAATGAGAAAATGATTTTCTCCATTTGGTCAGTTTGTCAATCGTTCATTATATGAGTTAGGATGCATCGACATATATATCAACATTTCAATCCGTCTAATAGATGACAGACGTGACAGGACAACAAGAGAAGATCCATGTCCATTTTAATGTCTGAACTTTCGGATCTAAACAATTCAATTCCAATTCAATGCCGGATGAGGCAAGAAAATAAGGCTCACAGATAGAACCTCTACACACAACTCTAAAATCTGTTTTTTAGTATTGAGGTTGGAATGCCTTGGACAACAAGTCTCTTCTTTCTTTGGGATTTTATTATTATTATTATTATTAATAGTAGCATATGCAAACAAGGTTCACGTGCATGGACTCAGGGATCGACCTAGCGATCCCGTTCAGATCTTGAGTTGGATCAGCTTGGATCCAACTAAATCATTTGACACATCACCTGTTAGGTTCGTGAGAACACAAATAAACAAGAAGCACACGAAGAATTAACGTGGTTCAGCACCCCATTGTGGGATGCCTACATCCACCAGAGAAAAGAGTGACTTTCTTCTATTCCCAAGAACAGTCTACAAAATTCTCTACCTCGCAACTCCGGTTGTATCCGGAACCCGAGTCTCTCACCACGCACCTCCATTGCAGCCCTTGAGAACCGACTCCTTATCCGACCCTTTGCAACTCCAATTGCACGAACCCAAGCCTCTCACCTCTGCATCTCCAATGCGGACTTAGAGATCCAACTCCTTGTCCCGGCCGGCCAGGACTCCTTTACCCCACGGTGCAACATAAACCGGTCATTATGTGCATCGCACGGGATTCAATCCCACCATCGGATCCAACACTCAATCCGACCGGATCCTCGAACAGCTACCATCGTCCCATCAATCGAACACGATCTCCCGGCCGTCGTTGACCATCCACTCCCGGTAGCACCAAGACCCACGTGCGATACCACGGTGTAATACCATCCACTCGACTACCACCAAGATCCACGTGCGATCCTATCACAAGCGAGAATGCCACATGTGATAACATCTTCCCCAAATTTATTTTCATACCAGGAAATCTTACTAGATGGAGATTCACCTTCGCCATCTCTTCTTGTCGGCACAAAACTACTATTTGAAGAAACAAAGAGATGTAGAAATTTCACCCAAAGAAACAGAGGCTACTGTACGGAGCGAATAACTTGACTTAGAAAATTCCAATAAAAAATCTGACCGTACAGATTGACGAACTATGTGTCCTCTACCTGCTGTCCAAAAATCAACCCAATCGGACCACGGATGACCTCCCGATCGTCTGCTTGATCACGGCTGCGTAAATCACCTACGCCCAGAAAAACTGCTACTCTCTTTTTCTTCTTCTTATGATGCTAAACCCTAACCCTAATCCGTTTTTATCCTATTTAAAAGATTAAATACAAGACAAAAAGAATAGGTTTAAAACACACAAAGGTTTGGACCTTTATCTACAAACCCTAAGCATCATTGTACTAGGGTTTCCCATGGAAACCCTTCTCACGGATTCAGTCCTTTTTTTTTCTTCTTCTTCTTCATACTGTGTACCTCCTTCGTTCTTCAAAGAACCCTAGCTCTGATACCACTTGTTAGGATCGTGAGAACACAAATAAACAAGAAGCACACGAAGAATTAACGTGGTTCGACCCCATTGTGGGATGCCTACATCCACCGGGAAGAGTGACTTTCTTCTATTCCCAAGAACGCTACAAAAATTCTCTCCGACAGGGCCTATCTCATCATCGTCACCCTTACATGCTCCGCTCTCCACCATCGGAGGAGAATCCTCTACGACCCTTGTAGCCTTACCTAGGTTTTCCCACACGGAGACAATATATAGGGAAACCAGAAACTCTAATCCCACTACAATTATAAGTTTAACCCCATACATGTAATAGACTCATACCCTAATACAAATACTACCCTTATAATTGTGTGGACCCCACAGAATACAAGACACCAACCCAACATCACCTTTTATCCGATACCTGTTTCAGTCAAGATAATGTCAAACGGTACCCTAGCCGACCCCTAAAACTCTGGATGGCCATGGCTGCTAAGAGATAAAGAAGGAAGGCGTGTGTACAGGGAGAAGAAAAAAAAAATAAAAAATTGTTTAGTGTATGAATATCTCGAATAAGAATTTTTTAATATCATTTTTTTTTATGTTAAGGGTTATATTTTATATGTGTTTTTAATATCATTGTTGATATCTCACCCACTATCACATTGTATATAAATGTAATGCTTCACCATATATATATATATATATATATATATATATATATATATATATACTTAATCTAACATTCCAAACAAAAACACATACAAAATAAATAAAATATAACCCTTAACATTAAAAAAAATATAATAATAATAATGAAAACCAAATATCTAAAGTTGTTCTCATCATAGATATAAATGACAAACATGAATACTCTAAGTATGAAAAATGCATTAAGAACAATGATTGATGAAGGTTAAAACTAAAAACACTTCAACTAATGTGGATCAAGGACCACATATATCTTTAAATAGTAAATAAACTCTGAAACATGAGGAAAATAATACTTATTTTTAGCATTAACATCTATGGAATGTTTGTTATATATCTTCATTATTTTCTTAGTTTATTTTACATTGTCTATGTCTAATGATTCAATTTATATACATATTTTTACTTATTTTGAATAATTTTTAATTCCTAATCATTGTTATATTGTATGTCTCTCTTTTATGTAATTATTAAAAATAAAATATTTTATATATAATGGAGTACACAATTGATAAAAGCCACCAAATTTAACATTTGGCCTGTTAAGAGATAACCACTATTTAGATTGAGAGACCAACTCTTGAAGTGATAAATAGAATGACTATATCAATAAAAGAAAACATTTTTTTTTTCAACTTGGTTGCTTTAAAACTATTTCCCCCTTCCCTCTTAACCTAGCGAAGGTGGAAATCGTTCCATAGTCTTTAGTACACCAGGTTGGCACATTCTAAAGTAAAATGTATTTTATTTTTTAGGTAAAAAAATAATATTTTTCTATCACTGTAAAAAGAAAAATATTATGTGAAAATATAATATAGAGATAGACATGAAAATTTTTCCTCAACCAACAACTTAAGTAATCAAGTAGGGATGTAAATGGGTAGTTGAAAATTCAAATTTGATTCTTATCTGTATTTATATTTGGTCAATGATAGATGTTCTTCGTTTTTCTTCCTATGTGCGTGTTGTTCTTGTACTTGGGGGGTAGACCTAAACATCGGGCTCAGAGATAATCGAATCATGACTTCTTAAATGCCTGCACTCAATATCAATGACACCAACCACCCTAAATAGTTTTTTTTTTTTTTTTCTTTGATAAATCCCTAAATAATTGTTCACAGTAATAAATATTTTGGAATCAAAACAGAACCAAACTGCAATAGGTTGCAGCCAATTAGGGCAGGATAGTTCCGTTCAAAAAATATTTGAGGCAGGATAAGGATATTCACTCTTTTAGAAGTTGGGTCTCGGGATTGATTCAAAGATTTCAGAAAAATTATTTTATTCCGATAGAATGGAATAACAGAAGAGTTATTCTTAGGGAGAATTACCATACGCAGCCTAATCAGAGACTACCAACCAGAGCAAGAAGACTGAAGAGAAGGACTTGTATTGATGCGAGAACATGAATATTCAACATTTGAACCCTAGGCTTGCAGTTGCAGTATTGCAGAGGAGGTTCACGTTCATCAGCAGGCCATTCTGAGTTCAACAGCCACATCTATAAGGTAGTTTATTTAAACTAATAATGATATTGTATTTGAATAATGAGGTTTTAATCAATTAATGTTAAAAACGACGAGTCCAAATTTTTACAGAAGTAACATCAGCATGAGATTAGAAGTTAGAACGCCATTTGTCATTTACTGCAAAGATTGCGATCAAGATCATTCAATCTGCTACAATAAATGGCTAGCCTTTCTCCAACACCATATAAATCTGATAGAGAAAGTTTCTGTGGGTTAAAAAATGAACTTTTTGTGTATAAAAATAGTATAGAAGTGAGGGGGAAAGCGATGCAACGATAAAATGGCTTTGCCTCTCTTCGTCGGATACAGAATACAACACAGGCGACCAGTTTTGGCGGGTGCATTTCTTTCTCCTGACCTTGGTGCTTCTGTTCCAAACCCTACAGGGAGAGGGAAAAATTGGAGCAGCGGAAGCCGAACACCTCGTCGCCTGGTATTGGCCTTTGGTACCGCATTTTTTGATCAATTTATGAGCATGATAGGTAGAGGTAGAGGACAGTCTTTCTTGGCTTCTGCAAGGCAACCAGGTGTCTCTTCGGTTGACCAGGTGAACCTTCGTCCTTTCCCTTCTTTTTGTAGAGGTCTCAGATTACCTCCTTTTCCATGATTTTAGCAATTTTTTAAGGCATACTGCGACAGAATCAACCGACATGAGATTTTCACATGAAATCCACAATTTCATGGTCGGAGTTTAACAATTATGCTTGAATTGTGGTTTCCTGGTGTTTCTGCTTGCTTGGTTTTGATGACCATAGGTGCTGTGAGAATTGAGTGGTGATTGGACGACAAATTTCCAATAGAATCAAAATTTCATGACCCTGACTGAATACAACATAAGCATGTTTCAAGGTTTGATTGTTATTCATGCATGAGTGTTTTTTTCTCTCGCATGCTGGATTTTATCAGTTTGAAGTTTGAGAATGTGTTGAAGCCACAGAATGAGATTTGCAATGGGATGGAAGTCAAATTTCCACTTTATGTTCGAGACTGACCAGATGTGGCCTGTCATGCAAACTTAGCAATTCTCATAGTAGACCACGAGTTTATACATTAACGGATAAAACCCAAATTTGTATCTTCTTTCGATAATGTAATTGCTTCCAGAATATCAAGTTCACCATGATGTACAGTTTGGAGAGAGTTCTGCTTCTTCCTCTGTATAATATTGATTTATAGACTGGTAATTTGTCAAAACCATATTCATTAAAGGGTAATCTTACATTAGCACTACAGATAGTGTTGTAAATTGCTTAACTATGACTTTTATATCCACATTTATATTCTTGTTGTTCATTTTGTTGAGTACATATCAGCTTTGTCAGGTTGTAAGAGAAAATAAAGGGAAGGGAAGTGAAATTTTCAAACATAAGAAAGAAACTTTTGTAATCATTACCTCACATGATTATGTCACTAAACTCCAAATCATTCCATATTTGGTCCGTAAATTTTTTTTACTTTGCATTTTAACCCTTTGGATTTGAAAAGTAAAATAAAAATTACATGTAAAAAAGTACTATTCCTAATATGGTATGAAACTTAAGAAGTTCATGCAATCATGTTGGGTAATGATTATACAAGTTTCCTTTTTAGGTTTGAAAATTTTCACTTCCTTTCCTTTATTTCCTTTAGAATCAAATGAATTCATAGGAAATTCACAAACTGAAAAAATATTGTACAAAATCTCGACCCTCTGCTGCAAAGGCTCTCTATCCATGTTGTTGTATCCTCTCTTTTTCTCAACCCCCTCTTTTCTATCAAGGAGGTGCTCAATGGATCTCTAGCACTCTGATGCCATACTTAATTGAATGTCAGTGGTGGTAAGCCTATAGAGTAATACAGTTGTGGACTCTTGAACAATTCCCGGAATTGATGCTTCCACCTCTTCCTTGAACTTTTAATTTTAACACCTAATACTCAACCCTGTCTTTCACTCTCGACTGCATCATCAAATCCCCAAATCATGTTGTATTCGTGATTCCCTTTGGAGCTTTTGCATCAATTTGTTGTTGAATGAAAAAATTACGGAGTTTTATAATGTTTACCATCTTAGATTTGATGGAACCAGCTAGATTGGGGGATCGTATTGGTGCAAATAATTCAACTTAGAGCAAACCGTAAAGACTTTGTTTCCTAAAAAATTGTAGTGGAAGGATTCGTAAGTTACCGTTTTGGGAGAATTTCCAAGCCACACCAATCAGCGGACATGAATTGGTATTGTCAGAAATGGGCTCACAAGGTCATGGAGGAGAGAGAGTATCAATTATGTGAGAGGACATGAGAAAGAATCCTCAAGTTATCGGTTTGGAGATCTTTTTCCCAAAATTATCAATCGTACATCTTGAAATCAAACACCTACAATTTTTCTCATTTACGCTATTTCTTTTGCTTTAAACAAGATTTTCGAAGTGCTTGAAAAGAAAATTGAATTACTTTCAAGCAGTCTCCATTGTTGATGGGGCTAAATATTGGGGAGGAAGAAGTTGGTAAACTTCCCAAAACATTGAAAATCTATTTCATTTGAAGTACCTAAGGGTGAAACCAACTAAGAACTTTAGAGTTCCCAAGTTCATATTTAACCTTTGAAATCTCCAAACTATTGATTTGCCAATAATTCAATTTCCAGAGCTACCAGAGAGGACTTGGAAGATGTAACTATTGAGGCATCTATATTTAGATGGACTGACTAGACTACCTAAGACTGAAAGTTCAGTAAAGATTGTTTACCAAACTTCCAGAGCCTTATTTACATATCAATTGATTTTGACAATTATAGACATGTCTCCGAGAAGGCTCCTAATTTAAGAAAAATTAGGATTATATAGCTATCAATGCTTTAACATGAACGTATGTCGTACATCATGTGACTTTTATTTGACCACACCTTTAGTCGTTGAAAATTTACTGAGGAATGTACATTTGAAGACTTAGAAGAGCCAATCAAAATGTCAGCTAGTGTTACCAAGATAACCGTGAAAATGACACATCTCTAGCCTAACGTAATCAAGATGTTAGAGGAGTTACGTCATTTTCAGATTCTAAAACTGGTCACAAACATCTTTTGACCTTGATGAATTGATTTTTGGAAAAATTCATTCCCTCAACTGTAGTTGCTGAAATTTGAAGATTCATAAATTGTCAGATAGAAACTGAAGCAGTGGCCATGCGTATTGTTAGCGTAATAAAATTGTAACTATACATTGTTTTGACTTAGTCAAAGTAGTTAGTGTTAGTTTCTAGGACTTAAACTCCTATTAGTATATGAATTCTTTTGCTTTATTAGTTTCATTTACCAATTAGGCCTGTTAGTTTCCTTTTCTTATTTTGAATTTACTTTGTCTTTAGTTTTTGTCTAAGACTCTGACTTGTAAAATCATAGATCCTATCTAATAGTTTTCTATTTTCTATAAACACAAGCTATAAAGAGAGGAGCAAGACACATTGATGCTCTCCATTTTTTCTTATTTTTTATTTTTTATTTTGTTACATGGTATCAGAGTAATCACCTGAGTTGCTGTTTTGAGAGTCGTTTAAAGTTCTTCGTTAGGTGTACAAGCACCACTATTGCTGCTCTTATTACTACTACTGCTATAACTACTTGGTTCATAGTGAACTATATTGTGGTGCTACTGCTATTTGGTTTACAATGACCTATACTGTGTTGCTACTGTTACTTGGTTCACAATGACCTATACTGTGCTGTTACTATTACTTGGTTCACAGTGACATATACTGTGCTACTACTACTATTATTGCTACCATTACTATTGCTATTGCTTATATTACCACAACTGTTGCTTCTACTACTACATTATTTCAAGTTGAATTTCTCACATTCCCCTATGCTCCAGCTTGAGGGGGGTATTAGCGTAATAAAATTGTAATCGTACACTGCTTTGACTTAGTCAAAGTAGTTAGTGCTAGTTTTTAGGATTTAGTCTCTTATTAGCATATGGACTCCTAATTAGTTTATTAATTTGCTTTGTTAGTTTCCTTTACCAGTTAGGTTTGTTATATTTCTTTTCCTATTTTGAGTTACTTGGTCTTTAGTTTGTGACTAGGACTTTAACTTGTAGAGTCTTAGATTCTATTTAATAGTTGTTTTTTATTTTCTATAAATACAAGCTACAAAGAGAGGAGCAAGACACATCGATTCTCTCAATCTCTTATTTTTTTTATTTGTTACATGGTATCAGAGCAATCATCTAGGTTACCATTTTGAGAGTCTTTTAAGGCTCTCCATTAGGTGTGCAGGTACCAGTATTGCTCCTTCTGCTACTGTTGCTGCTACTATTACTTGGTTCACAGTGAATTATATTATGCTGTTACTATTATTTGATTTACAGTAACGTTTCAAATTTCGGCCGAAATGTTTCAATTTTTGGCCAAACAGAAAAGAAACTATAGGTTGAAACCAAATAGTCTTATATTTCAGTAGATTTCGACCATATTTCGACCCAAAAAGGCTAATTTCGACCAAATTTCGGTGAAATTTGATTTTCTTCCAATTTTTTTTTATTTCTTCCATTCTTTTGCTCATCTTCCATCATTTCCTCACACTCCAAGGTGCATTGAACTTCGTTTCATAAAGGCTTTTAAGATTTGAAGCAAAAATGTAACCATTTCTTCCCTAAACTATTTTTTTCTTATTAGTTTGTATGTAAAGTCTATAAATGAGATGCATATGTGATGAAATGAGAGAACCTTTATTGGCAACAACAATGGTTTCAGGCTCGGGGATTAGATGCGCTACGAAACTCGTCGTGATTTGAGTGGATTTCCTTATTCTATGTAATTGATAATTAAAGAATGTTTTGGAATGTTGTAATAACAATATAAGTTATATAACATTAGTTTGTTACTTTGTTTTTAATGTACTATCATTCTCACTAATTACATACGTTAGCATGATATGATGTAAACAAAAATACCATTTCTAATTTTTTTTTTTTTTGTTGTAAATGATTCAATGAATATGTTAAAAAGGTTAAAATTGCATTACAGAAAAAAATTGGACTCAAAAATAATTTTTTTGTCACCGAAACCAAGTTTGAAATCTGAGTTTTTTTTTACCTGGTTTCAGTGTCCTAGCCAAAACCAGGCACGAAACTGAAATTTGAGTCCTTGGCTGCTACTAATATTGGTTCACAGTGATTTTTACTGTATTGTTACTACTATTTGGTTCACAGTGAGCTATACTGTGCTACTACTTGCAGCTACTACTACTGCTACTGCTCCTACTACTACAATTGCTGCTTCCGTTGCTACATTGTTTCAGCCTAAAGTTCTCACATTCCCCATGCTCCAATTTGAGGGTGGGGGGTGTTTGCGTAATAAAATTGTAACTATACACTGCTTTGACTTAGTCAAAGTAGTTAGTGCTAGTTTCTAGGACTTAAACTCCTCTTAGTAAATGGACTTCTTATTAGTTTATTAGTTTGCTTTATTAGTTTTCTTTATCAATTAGGCTTGTTATTTTTCTTTTCCTATCTAATAGTTATTTTCTATTTTCTATAAATACAAGCTACAAAGAGTGGAGCAAGACACATCAATTCTCTCCATCTTCTCTTATTTTTTTATTTTGTGACACCTATCCTTCATTACTTAGTTATCAGTAACTGTCCTCTACTAACAGAGCTTCCAATTGAGCAATTGGAAGTGATACCTTCCAAGAATCGGAGTTGTTTTGGGTTCCA
Source organism: Protea cynaroides (assembly GCA_028583415.1). Taxonomy (NCBI): domain Eukaryota; kingdom Viridiplantae; phylum Streptophyta; class Magnoliopsida; order Proteales; family Proteaceae; genus Protea; species Protea cynaroides. Next base: position 99,302,374 of record CM053274.1, on the reverse strand, counting down.
TGAAACTAGCAAATTAGTTTGATAAGGATTTAAAAGAAAATAAAGGATTAAAGTTCGTAATCTATCCTCTCTCATTAATACCACGGGTTCATGATGCTTACTGGAGAGGCGTCGAATTGTGCCCCTTCTGCAGTTAGGAAGGATCGCTAGCAGCAGATCGTATGATCAATTGATTATCCATATGAAGCGTAGGAGGGGAGCCTTTGGGTCTGGGACTGTCTTCTTGTTTCGAGTAAGAGAGGGGGGTTGCAGTGGGCATGGTTCTTAATGATATCTCAGTTTCGAGATTGCTTGAGATGAAACCAAGGGCTGAAAAAGGTTTTGCAGGTTTCGACATAAAACTCGAGGGTAATGGAGACTGAATCTCACTTAAAGGGATGAAAGGGAATATCAATGGAGAATATTGAAAACACTATTATCAGGCAAGTGAAGAAAAGGGATGAGAACCAAAATAGTAACGTGCGATGATTTTAGGGATAATTAATGGGATGGTGGGATAATTGTAGGGAATCAAAATAAAGAATTAAAACAAAAGAGATATAGGAATATACCTTGTGGTATAGGGAGGGAAAACCAAGAAAGAGAAAGATATAGAGAGGAGAAAGAAGCTATCGAAATAGCAAGGGAGAAAGGGAACTCAAAGAGAAAGATCAGAGGGATACCGTAGGGAGGGAGAGAGCCGAGAGCCTCTTCTTTTCTTTCTTCTCAATAATTATCAACTACTAATTTCATTAATAATAATGTCTTTAAATAAATTTACAATCCTAATTTGATTGAAACTCTAAAAACACAATTAGAACTCAAATATGACTTTAATATAAGAGTTCTAATTAAACTCAACTACTAATTAGAAATCAACTCAAATACTAATACTCACCTACATCTAAGGGATAAGGGACCCACATCTAAAATAAATAAATAAAAACAATAAAAAGAGAAACTACCTTCCTAATAGAAGTAAAACTCTAAAATAAAACTAAAGCAATAGAAATAAAATTTACAAAGGTTTCTAAATTAAGTCTTCCTATCCAACGGATCTTGGCCTGCATCAAAGGGTGTTGAAGGTTTTGACATAGTTTTCGACCTAGGTTTCAACTCTAGCCTGGAAAACATTCCAGGTTTTAAAACCTGAGATATCTTGTTTTTAGCGAAGTTTGAAACCGGCATGGAAACTGAGATTAAGAACCTTGGTAGTAGAGTGGAGCTGGAGGGCAGAGGGAAACAAAGAGGGGCAGGGAGGGAGGGAGGGAGGGAGGGAGGGAGGGAGAGAAAGGAGACGGATGGGAAGGAAGAGAAAGTGAGTAGTTAAAGGAAATTGTCATATACAATTATCATGACTAAGTGATGAAGGATCAGCATAGCCTCTTTCTCCAGTTTCCGTCTAACAATTTTTGAATCTTCAAATTCTAGTAACTGGAGTTGAGGAAAAAAACCTTTTTCAAAGACCAATACATCACCATCAAAAGCTGTTTGTACAAATTTTAGAATCTAAAGATGATGTAGCTCTCAAACATCTTGATCACGTTAGGGCTAGAGATGTGTTATTTTCACATTTATCTTTGAAATGTTGGCTAACAATTTGATTGGCTCTTCTAACTCTTCAAACTACATTCTCTACAAACTTCAGTGACTAAAGGGGTGGTAAAATAAAAGTCACTTGATGCCTGTTCATGGAAAAACATTGATATCCATATAATCCTAATTTTCTTAAATTATCAGCCTTCTTGGAAATATGGATATGATCTTGGAAATATGGATGCGATTGTCAAGATCAATTGATATGTAATTAAGACTCTGGAGGTTTTGGTAGATAGACTTCATAACTAAATAGAGATTTCTCAATTATTGCATCTTCTAGATCCCCTTTGCAGCTTAGGAAATTGGGTTGTTAGCAAATTAATAGTTTGGAGATCCAAAGGTTGAATATGGATTTGAGAACTTTAATGTTCTTTGTTGGTTTCATCCTCAGGTACCTCGAATAGCTTCAGGAAATTCACCAACTTCTTCCTCCCCAATATTTAGCACCCTAAGCAATGAGGGACTGTTTGAAAAATATTCCTAATTTTCTTCTAAAACACTTAGTATCTTGGCTAAAGCAAGAGAAGCAGCGTGCATGGAAATATTGCAGATGTTTACTTTGAGATATAAGATTTACAATGTTTAGGATGGAAGTCTCTAGGGGCAGACCTAAAAGGACACTAGGTGAGGCGGTGAGGTGGTGAAGAAAGACATGCATAGCTTAGGTCTTTTTATCAAGTATGATCTCGAATGGAGCTGATTGGAGGGTAAGGATCCATGTAACCGATCCCATTTAGTTAGAATAAGGATTTTTTGTTGTTGAAAGTCCTTGTGGTTCGCTCTTAATTGAATTATATGTACGAGCCCCATCTAGCTGGTTCCATGGAATCTAAATGATGGTAAGCATAAAAAACCTCTAAATTTTTCTTTCAAGAATGAATTGATGGAAAACTTTCATGGGAATTTTGTACTATATGTTTCAGTTTGTGAATTTCTTATATGGGACCTCAACAAAATGAACAACATGAATATAAATGTGGGAAAAAATCACAATGAAGTAATTTAATTCACTCCCAATGGTACTATGGAAGATTACCCCATTTTTTATACATGTTTTTCAGTTGTTAGACGTTTCATCCCCTCCCCACCTCCAAACAAAATGGAAATTCGCAACATTTGCATTTAACATGGGAATTGACTCAGGATTCTGTGTGGCATAAAAGCATAACAAGCTTACCATGTTGTTCAAGTACCTCTGTTGGTTCCAATGGCTATTGCGAATGTTCTGGTTCCTAGCTTTGCTTGCATTATGTTGAACTTGTCATATCTTGAATGCCACTAGAGTGCTTAGAAATCTTTGGACTTCTAGTGGATTCCTGATGAGTTTTTTTTTCTTGGCTTGTCTGAAAGGTGCTGAAGAATGTAGAGTGGCCAGAACAATTTCCTTTCAAAGAGGAGGATTTCCAGCGATTTGATGAGTATCCGTTCTCAGCTTGTTACTTGTGCTGGATTACCATCTTTGTCTGATTTCCTGAGCATTCTGCTTTACGTTCCTTCCATATGCTATTCTGAAAGTAAAACTCCAGAGGGGGTGCTTTTTTATGTATTTATCTTTAGGGGAAAACATCGCTGTGCAGCAGCATCCCGCTTCACCTTCTCACGTGGGCAGTGTAATGACCAGGGTCAGGGGTGGTCATTCCGCTGCCCATGTGAGAGGATGCAAGGGGACACTGCCAGGCAGCGATCCTTCTCTCTTATCTTTCTTGTGAAAGCCCAACTTGCATGATTCTAAAGCCAGTTACTTCTTTTAAGATAGTGGTTAAAGTTACTGCATTGAAGGAGGACATAAAAAAGTAACAAAAGGTAGGTGGACAAATAATCGATATTAAAAATATAAAACTAATGCCTTTATCAGGGATTTAAGGATCAGACTGAACATAAATACCTAATGTCAAGCAACTTAAAAATGTATATATAAAAGCTTTCATCATTTATGAGTTAGTCATCTGAGTATTTGATGTTTCACTAACATATGTTAGAGATGTAAATTCTAAAGTTCAATAGTTGACTTTGGTAGGTCGCCAGATAATTTGTTCTATGATACTCCACGCTTTGTGACACACATTGATGATCCAGCCATTGCTGCATTGACTAAGTATTATTCCAAGAACTTTCCTCCCAGTAACACTCCAGGAGTAAGTCTTCTGGATTTATGTAGCAGTTGGGTAAGACTCATGATGTTCTATGCTCTTAACACATTTTTTTAAATTATGTTTTACTTCTGTAATAACTAAAATGTGACAATTTTCTGTTTTGCATCTAGGTGAGCCATTTTCCAGCAGGATACAAACAAGAGAGGATAGTTGGCTTGGGTATGAATGAAGAAGAGCTCAAGCGGAACCCAGTATGTCGATACAATTCTTGGATATGCCGAAATCTATGTTTCATTTTGTTAGATCTTATCATATTTGTTAACTAATGTTAAAGGTTTTCTATTAGCATGGTTTGAAGAATTGAATGTGTAACAAAATAGAAAAATAAGAAAGATGGAGAGAATCAATGTGTATAGGGAAGAGAGAATATGTTTGTATGCTCCTTCTCCTTGTGGTTTGTATTTATAGAAAAAAGAAACAACTATTAGATATGATCTAAGACTCTACAAGTCAGAGTTCTAGTCACAAACTAAAAATAAAGTAAACTCCAAATAGGAAAAGGAAACTAACAAGCTTAATTGGTAAAGGAAACTAATAAAGCAAACCAATAAAGTAATTAGGAGTCCATATACTAATAGGAGATCTAATTACAATAGGTCTTTTAGAACTGTAAACGCAATAGGATTGTAGAGTCCTATTCGAACTCAGCAACTATAGTCAAGAGTCCTGCATTAACTGTGCAGGTCAAAGAGTCCCACACGATGAGGACTGTAAGTCCCATCGTGTGGACTGTAGTGTAGTTTAACAGAGTGAAATTTTGAATGTTCCAGCAACATTCCCTAATTTTACAGGGGCAAGGAATACGAATATCCTAAATTAAAATGATGAAGTTGGTGATATTTTGTAGCACCTCTTGTCAAAAAATTATCATAACTCATGCAAAATAGACTAACATCATGGAAAAGCGAGGACTCTAAATAAAGTTCCACTATCGCAAGTCCAAACAATTAGAGAGGTACAAGTATGATTTTTAAGGAAGAAAGATGAACATGAAGATTTCTGCTATTGTCTAGGGTCATATTTTATAATATAATGACGTGTTTTCAATGTTATAGGTATGTGAAGTTGTATTTCTATGCCACCTATCCAAAAAAAAAAAAAAAAAAAAAAGTTGTATTTCTATGCCAACCTGTGCTTAGAAAGGACTAGCTTTGAACTAACTTAAACTCTAATGGGTGTTTTGGCAAAAAAACATGGAATTGTTATATTTTCTTTTTCATGTTTATGTGGTTAGTTTTATGTTTACATTATATGGAAGAATAGGGTAATGATGAATTCTTCTCCATTCTTCTTCTTCTTCTTCATTCTTCTTCTTCATTCTACTTCTTCTTTCTTCTTCTTCTTCTTCTTCTTCTTCATCATTCTTCTTCTTTCTTCTTCTTGTTTTTCTTCTTCTTTCATCTTCTTCTTCATACTTCTTCTTTCTCTATCCGCTTTGTAACTGTTATACATAAATGCTCATGTGTGCTCCTCAAGTCTCAAGTGTATAATCATTTTTGTTTTAGCACTTTTGTATTTTTAATTCCCATAATTTTTATGTCAAAAAATTTTCCATTATTTTGAAACATCCCAATGAGATCTCTTCATCAGTCGTCTCCATGTCCTTTTAATTCCTCCAATGTAAACCATATTTGTTCCCATTGGTGTAATTCTTATTCGCTGGGATATATTAATTTTTAATTCTATTGTTGTCTTCTAACTTATTCATTTCAGCATCTTTATTTTAGTTAAGCTCACCCTATGTATTTTTGTTTTAATGGTCTGTTTTTTCAGTGCCATTGTGAAGAATTCTGAGTCTTATAATCATCTTAAAAAATTTACCCTTGTTTTGAAAGAATGCTTTGATCACACAGCACACAGAAATTCTTATCCACTTATTACAGTCGACATTGTTTCTTTGACCGACATTTTCTGCTGTTTCTCAGTCCTTATTGATGATTGAACCTTAAGAACTTAGGAAGCCTTATTCCATTGGAAACTTGAACCTCTTATGTTTTCTTTTGTGAGCTAAAAAAGACTTTCACCCAATTTTAATGTTTAACTGCCTTTGCAGGTTCTAACAGAATATGTTGTACAAGATTTAAATATCAACCCCAAACTTCCATTTGAAGACAACTCTTTTGATGTTATTACTAATGTGGTATGTGCATTTCTTTGAATCTGATATACTCTTACCTGTTACTTTGATTTTGCTAAATGTGGTCACATAGCATTTCCCACATGTATTTTTAAATTATCATTTTAACGTTGGCCGTTCCTGTAGTTAACAATGTCTAAATATCTAATCTTGCATTGCATCTGTGCTATAAAAATCAAATTTTAGGAATGTTTGGCATCATCTTGAGTGTCCTTTTATTAACTGACTTTAAAAGTTTGCATTTGAAGTTATGAAGAACAAACCAACAGTAGAAATCACCATAAACATTTCAAGTCGTTCTGTATTAACTTTAATTTAGTATTTAGTGTTAACAGATATTTTAATGCAAAGGAATGGGCCTGATTAGCAAGGCCCATTCCCATTTTCGGCCTAACAGATGGGCTCACTATTCACGAGTTACTGTTCACGGTACTGTTCACCTTATGGTGGAGTCATTCTCTAATACATCCTATTCTCTTATATTGTAACTGGGACTCCACCCTATCTAGTGGAGTTCCGTTCTCTTTATTAGAATAGGACTGCTTCTCTTTATTTTTTTAGTCATGAGAGTCATTGTCATGTTGACATGTGGAACTCCTATTTACTTTGTAATTAGGATTCCTTATCTTGTGGAGTCTTAGACCTATCACTTTACTCATTTTATTTTATCTATAAATAATGAATGCTAAGAAGAGAGGAAGACACATCAATTCTCTCCATCTTCTCTTGTTTTTCTATTGTTACAAAGACAAATCAAAATCATCATATCTTGAGATCACTTTCTTAATTTGATGTGGGTGGCCGTGCCTTCTATGTTAATCTGTAACGTCTTGCAGGTTAGTGTTGATTACTTGTCGAAGCCAATTGATGTTTTCAAGGAGATGTATCGAGTTCTTAAGCCTGGAGGTCTAGCCATCATGAGGTAAGGATTTAGTGTTTGTTCTACTAATAATATTTCTTTATTATATTTGGAAAGTTTATAACTTGTCGGAGGAATTTTGTTTAGAAAAATTGTTCCTTGAATTTTCCAATGGCAAGACAGAATTTTGCTGAACTGCTTCATCTATGTGTACTACATTACTAATATGTAAGTTAATGAGAAAATTTGAAGGAGAAAATGATACACAGCATGCTTATTTTCATTGTGCCATTGGTAGTGGTTAGTAACAAGCTGCCAGTTTTAAGCAATGATCACAGTCAGCCAGCCTCACTTTTGTATTTAGAAGTTCATATATGTAAAAGTTATTTCTTACTACCATACGATTTTTTTAGAGAAAACTTGTGGGAGTGATAAAAATCTTGCTAATTTTCATTTTCTTAATTTGTCTTTGGTTGATGTTTATTTACATATTCCCCCCGGGGACCCCGGGTTAAGTTTGTGATGTTTCTAAGCAACTGAAGCACTGAAATTAAGGGAAATGATATAATAATCTCACAAAATACAACATTATGTTTATGATTTTTTTTTTCCCATAAGCATTATGTTATTGGTTGTGCTTACTCTCTGTGTTAAATGTATGGTAACTTTTTTCTATTTTTTATGCTGATCAGCTTTTCAAATCGTTGCTTTTGGACAAAAGCTATCTCTATATGGACATCAACCGGGGATGCTGACCATGTTCTGATTGTTGGGTCCTATTTCCATTATGCTGGAGGCTTTGAACCTCCTCAGGTACATGTCTGAGAATTTTCTTTCAGCAGCATAAAAAAAAAAAAAAAAAAAAAAAATGTAAATAAAAAATATCCATAAGTGACTTCATCCTATCTGCTGCAACCAGTTACTAGTTTTTATCAATCTCTTTTCCAGCATCTCTATCACTTTAAGCAGTTATTTTTTTCTCTAAACTAGACGTGAGTTCCTTCTGACATTTCTGCATGGGTTCAGGCCATTGCAATTTTAATTCAGTACTAACTTTGGCAGCGTTGATCTTGACATGTGCTGGCCTTGTTTCAACTTTGAGATAGAACAGGTTCATGATGTTGTTTTGTTCTGCATTCATGTTGTTCTGTTCTTATGTTGTTCTTTGCCTGGAGCCAATGGCCGGTATGTAACAATATGTACGTGACTGCTACTAGAATGTGGGATACATTTGAATCACTTTTGATTTTCTTCACTCGTGGAAATGTTAACTAATGAGATGGGGCTTGGTTGAGTTGAGTTGAATTGTTTTAGGAGTTTGAACGTAGCTGGAAGTTGTCCATTCTGTTAAGTAGGTGATGGCCAGTACATCAAAATGATGACTGCTACTAGAATGTTGTGTTGATTGAACATTAAGGACATTGAATCCCTTTTGAGTTTCTTTGACTTTGTGGAAATTTGGATTGACAGAGATGAGGCTTAGTTGGATGAGCTAGAACGTATCTGGAAGTTCTCCGTCCTGTTGAGTCCTTAACGAGTTAGATTTCGAAGTGAGCCTACTACTTACTGCTGTTAATTAAATTGGTATCTTGCAAAATATTGTTGAAAAATCCATACAATCACTCATTGTAGAGGTTGATGAGAATCAGATATCTGGAGACTCAGCATAGCATACTAAAGCTTCCTTTTATGGATAAAATTGTAGATGCAATGTGTTGGAGAGTGAAGGTGACTTGCACTGAAATTATTGCAGTATCAGACATTAACTGTTCCTCATACACTACCCCCCCCCAACTCTGCTTATAGCAATGCAAATTATTTATCTCTTGTAGCATATTAGCACCTGTGATGAATTGTGGTTTTTCTTTCTTCCTTTTTAAGGTTTACTTTTCAGAAGGAGAATTAATGGGTGTTCCATTTAAAGAAGTATTTGATTGATGTATTTATATTTTCTATCAGGCAGTGGATATATCTCCCAACCCTGGTCGTTCAGATCCAATGTACATCGTGTACTCTAGAAAAATTGCTACAGGCTAAGTGTATATGCTCAGAACTTATTACTTTCACTTTCAGAAATGGATGTTGACAATTGATTCTTTTTGTTTTCTATTAATTGCATTGTATATCTTGTAATGTGTGTACAATACCACAACTTCCATGAAAAGGTAAGAACATTTTAGAAAATAATATGTAGCATAATCTACTTTGTTGAGGTTGAAATGTTTAAAATGTTCAATCATCATTTTCTGTCGGCTTACTGTGCCCACCACCCATCCACACCAGGGTTCAATGAATCAGTCGCAATACCCAGCAACAAGAAGGCCAAAAACATGGTTCTAGCCTTCCTGGTTCCTGTTCCTGCTCTACAGTGGTATCTCTTGTGGGCTTTGTCATCCGCCCTGGATTGCATCTTTAGTCCAAAGTGTAAGTAATACTCTCAGCCAGTTGAAGTACTCGGAATTGGGCACTGGATTAGCCTGATCCCCCGGCAAACATTTGTATCTCTTGTGGACTTTGTCATCCACCCTGGATAGCTTCTTCACTCCGAAGTGTAAGTCAAGGTTCAAGTACTCGGAATCAAACACAGGAAAGCCTTGGAATCGATTTTACGTGCAAAACTTGCCCCTGTACTGTGCTGAGACTTGAAGTGTAGCATGGCGTAAGGATCCTCTGTTTGGCTGCTAAGCGGCAGTGAGAATCCCAGCTGCTCATTGTGCATCGACGTGTGTCTCGATGCACTATGAGTGGTCGGGATCTCACTGCTGCTTGGCAGTCACTATAGAGGATCCCGATCCATGTAGCATGTGATTTGGGCAGCCAAGTCTGAGTCGATCTTGATCCAAAACCAACCTCTGGAAACCTTGTTGAACATCTCAAAACTCTGGTTCTCAGTTTCCAAGTGTGGGTGATGTTGGGTCTTTGATTGCTGGGAATGTGATACACCCAATACACATTTTGCGAACTTCTGATTGTGGAGAATCACTCCACAAGTCGCCCAAGCTTTTATAGGAAAAGATGGATATAAAAAACTACCATAAAGAGTTGACATCAAATTGTTTCCAAATAAAAACAAACCATCAAAAGCAAAGTTTCAAACTAATGTTTCAAATTAAAAATAAAACCATTGTATTTGTAGCATTGAATTTTAAACCACTTAGTAAAGTCTGGCAGTAAATAGAATGTTGGTAAAGCACTAGTGATATCATGGAATGGATTCTATAGCCCACAACTTCTTCTCCTCATATAAGCTCATAAACAACTCCGTCCATTCTACATTGTTGGTCAAATGATTCATAGTTTTGATATATACCGCCTTGTCCAATCCAGGAATGGTGTTCAATACTGCCAGACATTGGGTGATTGAATGACCTCCTGTGCTGGCAGAGTTAGGAGGAGAGGCTGAGGAAGTGTGTGACGTAGTGAACAAATCCAAACGGGCTTTGGAATGTTCCATCATTGCATTTATAGCTCCCACTATGTCAGTACTTCGACTCCTTTTCCTAAGGGCAGAAGGAGTCCTATCTAGTCTGTGACCTACAGCTTCCTGTGGGGTACGCTGCACATTACCTTCTTCAATGACATTAGTGGTAGGTTCTATAGTTGGAACCTCTGAACCATCTTGGTTGTCCAAGTTATTACCATCTCCTTCTTCAAATATAAAGTTGTCATCGCGGTTGTTACAGGCAAATTCACCAGTTGCATATGAATCACCAAATATCACTTGGAGCTCTCGATATTGGGACAGTCCATTTTTCCTAAATTTGGCCCAACCTGGGTACTCCTGGAAGCAAATGAAAAAACGCTTAGAATTTCTGAACTGATTACCAGGGAATTACTATTTGTACTACAGTTAGATATGATTACCTGGATGTGTCTGTCCCATATAGCTGGGTCATGTGTTTCAACATGCTTGGTCGTGTCATTCCATCCAAACCCAGTAGTATTAATCAGTCTTCCAAAACTATCGTACTCATACCTCAACTTGTTCAGTTTGTTCCTCAACTGTTTCAGTGTCAATGGTCTAGCCAATGTTTCTTCCATTTTGTTCTTTATGTTACTCCACCAGTCTTTGTTAAACGTGCAAGTTGTTTTATTTTCCTTTATGACCTCCTCCACTAGTATATCAACATATGTGTCCACTTCTAGCTTGTTCCATTTAACTGTCTCTATACTTGTTCTTGAAGAACTTGCCATTTTACATATTAACAACTTGCTGTAAATGGAACAAAGTTGACAATCAACCTTTAAAAACAATCAACTGGCCTAGGCAATGATTAATCCATGGTAAGCATTTAGAACTTAAATAGAATTTAATCATGATCTAAAAAAACTTACAAAGAAGTTCACATCCCAAGACTTCTAAACTTTAGGAGACTTGATACAATTAACTAGTTAAATTTATATGTCACTTATTTTTCATCATGATTTCAGCCATCTTGGTTGAATTCTTGGATTTTTGCCTGACCAAAATGGCACCAAAATTCAAGAATTTTAACCTTGCCTCGTAGTGAGAGAGAGAGAGAGAGAGAGAGAGAGAAACATGTGAAATAAATGAAATAATCCTTAATAGAAATCATGAAATAGGTTTCCAGCTATTGCATTATTTCTATTGAAATAATCCTTGCAACTTTACCAAAAGGATTAGCTCAATTGGAAAAGAACAACATCTTAAAAAGATTATGAGTTCAACTCTTTGGGGCCTACCTATCAAAAATAAAAAATAAAAAAAAATCCTGCAACTCTCTTTGGCCTTTGAAGATGTTTCATTAGTTTTGAATTTGTAGATTATAAATATTTAATTGTGTAATAGGAGTGGCTGTGGATCGGGATGGCAAAAATTCGTGGCCTTTATAAATCTAGGTTGCTATTACATCATTGGGCTACCATTTGGATGTTTATTGCGATGGATCTTTAATCTTAGAGTTGAGGTATGTTTTCATCTCTAATTTCCTTACTGCATGATATTGGGAGTATGGTTAAGTATCTAATTAAAAAGCTTAAGTTATTAAATATCTAAATCAACTAGTATACGAAGATATCTCAAGTCAAGGTTTTTCAATAGGGGACTCACTCTCACCATCCACTACCCAGAATCCCATCCATCACATCCTCAATAACTGCAATATGACAGTTTATTTATAACCTAAATTCGGTGGATATATTGTATTGTCTACGTTATCATCAAACCGTGGGTAAAGTTTTGCATCAATCTAACAATTCCATTTATCATTTTTTAAGTTGGAAATAGTTTGATCAATGTTTAAAAGATTAAGTAACATCCCTTAAAACAGTAACCAAAATGGGCCTTCAAGTAAGAAACTATAAATCAATAAAGACTTAGGTTCTAAAATCAAAACCGGGAACCAGAACTAGTTCCAAAATTCCAGAACTAATAAAACACATTAAATCACTTAAATCAATTCAGATTCAATCAATCAAATATTCATACCTGAGATTCACATCCTCTCCTCTCAATGTAATAACTTAAATTTCGAAAGCTCAAAGTTGACGGGCAAATATTTTTGCTTGGCTTCACTTTCTTTTCTTTTGCTTTCTCCTGCCTCACTAAAGCTTTGTGTTCATTGCATTGCTATAAAGAATGTCTTTTTTTTTTTCTTTTTTTTTTTGGGAGCTGCAATGTTGGGAGGATCGTTTAGTTGAAGGGAGAATGTGGGAGAGAGGGAGATTAGTTGCCATTCTTTTTTTATGCTCTATTGTAAAGTTCAAAATCTAGCCAGGAAAAACAAATGTAAAGTTTAAAAGATCTTGTAAAAATATAAAGGAAAAGAAGAACTTTAAATGAGGACCACTTATCTGATGTCAAACTTTTAATGATCTGTTAAAGAAGATTGTAATTGATAATGAGTTTGAAACTGGGTCGTATCACAAGAGATATTGTCCTAAAGACAGAATTTGCCCCCAATGGTGCAATCGGGTTTTGATGCAAATCTAGCTCCAAGATAAAGTAGTCTTTCGGCTTCCCACATTAAACTTGCACTAGTCTAATGTGCCCCTTCAAGTACTTTGGAGTTGTGCTTAGGTCAAATGCAAGACGGTAATACAATTTCGGCAAAATAACGATGTTTTGGAAAACATAGGGGAATACTCTCAGTATATGCTTACAAAGAAGGAGAGAGAGTGAGAGAGAAAGAATCAAGAAAAACTTAATTCTTCTAACCATTTCTAAGGCTTCCTCCTCCTCTATTTATAGAGGAGAACATGTTTTTTCAAGACATCCCTTAAGGAAGGGAACTAACATGTCTTTACAAATAAAGGATATGTCTCTTGTAGAGACACTTTAATGAATCGGATCAAATCAGTTAAACCGTTACCAACATAACAATATCAGGTCAAACAGGTTCAACAATTATTGACCCAATAGAAGCCAAATTAAAACTCAACCCATCCAAGGGGTCTTGGGTTCTAATCTCACTAACCTCACTTCACTAGCCTCATTCCGAGAAAACCAAAACAAAATATATTTTTATTTTAAAACTTTATTTAATAAAAATCAATAAAATACAGCAAAAGATAAAAAAAAGGTATACGTTTCCTAATTTCATGAAAATGCTTCTTCATTCTCAAAACACTAATATGTAGTTTGAGAGGCACCAATAGAAAGATGATGAAATCACTCACGATAGTGGTAGGTGCCCGTGCCACTCATGTTATCAAAGGGGCCGCACTTAATTAATTTTTAAATAGAAAACTTCGGGCCTCCACAATCTGTGTCTGAGCCTCCCCAAAATGTTCAGTGAGGGAACAGCAGCAGTGAATCTGCTAAAAATGGCAGCAGATTTGTCTAATATTTTCCTCTGTTATGTCTCTTTTAACAAATGGATCTAGTTTTCCTTTAATTCTCTGTTTTCGATTCTCTATTTTCGAAGCTCTGTGTGTCCAATACCAAGAATAGGGACTGAGCCCCAACACAAAATAGGTTGTTTGATTAAGATTGAGTGTACGGAAAGCATGGGTGGAGTTGAAAATCATCATAGCAATGATTAAGAACTATTTTACTCATCATCCCAGATTTCAGAAAGCATGGGTGGAGCTGGAAATCATCATAGCAATGATTAAGAACTATTTTACTCATCATCCCAGAATTCTGTGAGAAATGTTAAGAATCATTTGTTAAACAACTGATATTCACTGAAATCAGACAAATGGTTATTTCAGTGAGAAATTTTAATACTATTTTCACTGCGAGAGACTTCTAACCCCTTGTGCTATTATTGAAATCAGAGAATCAAACAAAAAATTTCATGGAACCACATAAAATTAAGGACAAGCAACTGATGGAAGCAAATGCTATTTAAAAAAAAAATTATAATTTTAGACATTTGGAATTCATAAACTTGTTCAATACGAACAACACAAAATTGGGGATGTCCAGGGAGAAGCACTGTGTTTGTTCAAAAAAATCATAACCCATTGTCAATCGAAACAATACCATACCGCAACAATGGATCAATGGATAAAAAATATGATTTGAAATAAAATCAAAACACAGAGCAGATTGTGAGAGAAGAAGAAACATACCTTTCTGTGAAGAAACGTAGTGTTCAACGTAACTGAAGGAGGAAGAAAAGAAAGAAATTAGAAGATACCCTAAAATTGGTTATGAAAGAGTTTATTAGGGTTTCTTTGATTTAAGGGAGAAACCATAAACCCTTTTGTTTAATCTTGTAACAGATCTGAAAAAACTAATTGGGAAGAGGGTTTATGAAAGAGAGATTTGAGAAACTCACTTGAAAAAATGGATGAACTAATCTTGGTCTCGAGATTCGCAGGTCGTTGGTGAAGCTATCAACTGATTTTCTTGCTCGTCGGTGAAGCTGAGATGAGATGGGAAATTGAAGTTGAGAATATCGTCGGTGAAGATGGAGAATATCGTCGCCCGTCGATCGTTGATCGTCGGTCAGTAGTTTAGAGTAGCAGAGACAAAGAACTCATATGTCGATGATAAAGAATGAGAAGAACCCCAGCTCTGGTCTCTGACAAGCTATCGGGTTTTTTCAATGGTTGAGGGAATTAAAATGGAGTAACTCCATTCAACTCAACTCTAATTTTCAACTCCGAAGTTGAAAAACATCTTTTTTATGCTCTAAAAAAGTGGGTTCTTGAGATTATTTGGAGCCGGTTCAGCCATAGATTCTTCAGAAGTTCGAATCGAGTTATCAAACAAACTTCTACTCTATTTATGCTTCAGAAGTCAGAATTCAACTTTTGAAATGTTATCAAACACCCCATAAATGGCCATAGGACTTTCTTAGTTGTCTTTATTTTTTTTTTATTTTTTTTGGGTGGATGTCTTAATCTTCTTTCATTGGGACTTAGTTCCTTTGTAACCCCCCTAAGGTGAAAAGGGACATAAGTGATCTGCCTTCCCTTCACCTGCCTGTAATTGAGATCAATCTGAGTTTGGATTACCTGGATGAATGGTTTGGTATGGTTTGTCACAGGTTAAAAATAAATCAACTTGATTCACTTTGTGGATGTACCAAGGTTTGAAAGAGTATTGTAATATTGGATTTTAAGTCCTGCAATCCTAATCGTACATTCCTCCCTTTAGTCCCATGTACTGAGAGAACCAATACCAACTATAGAAATAATGTTTCAACAAGAGAGAATCCCAAATAATAGGGATGCTGCACTGTGCCCATTAACTAACGTGTTAGTCCGATTTTGGATTATTATCGTGCTTAACTTATCGGGTTGTTATCAGACTGGTTTGGGTCAGTTTGGGTTGAAAACCCGATTAGAAACCCATTAAGGTCATTCACAAGGCTGAAGTAGTGAAGTTAGGGTTTAATATTCAGTCTAAATTGGTTTGGTTCGAAGCCATTATCAGGTTCGGGCTCCTCGGTCCACTTTTTTTGGGCTAATTTCAGACTAGTCCACACCAGACTGGAATTGGTAGAATATGCCATACCTTAATCCGAAACATGTCAAGTAACAGTTCGGTTCGAATCGATTTCGGGTCAATTCGGGCTTGCTAGGTCCAGGCTACCAGCTTAGGTCCCACGATTGATGGGTCGGGTCCGACTTCGGAGTACCCAGGATCCATCTCCAGGTCTGGTTCGGAGTTCAAACTTAATTTCATAGTTCAGCTCTCAGATGTGATATGATGGATGGCAACAAGGCTCACGCCATGGTTGCGGCAACTGCTAGGAGTTACTAACCAGTTTGAGCATGAGAGCCCAAACCCAAGCTTCTCCACGTCTGCACCACAACCAGCTTTCCATCTTCCATCCTCCATCTCAGCAGTCCATGCATCCACCACCCGTCACCGACGCTCCGGCGATCCAATATCAACAGCAACAGCAGCAGCCGTACGACCCCTACTACCTCCAACACCAGCAACTGCAGCTGCAGCAGCAGCAGCAGCAGAGCTTGGGGTATAACAACCAAGGAGATCAAGACAAGAAGCACATCCACACCATCTTCGTGTCTGGCCTCCCCGACGACGTCAAACCCCGGGAGATCCACAACCTCTTCCGCAGGCGCCTGGGCTTCGACAACTGCCAACTCAAGTACACTCGCGGCAATCAGGTCTTTTCCTTATTACTCTACTTCCTATCTTTTCCGAATTCCCTATTGCAGATGGCTTTCCCCAGTTTCTTAGCTAGGGTTTTGAAGAAATGAAATTTTTGGTTTTTAGTAGTTCAACATCTCCACTTGATTAATTCCGCATCCACTCTGTGCAACTCTACTGAAATTAGAATTCAATCATTTCCTCCCGTTGTCCCTTTCTGATACCGGTCCATACTCTTTGATTATCACTTCTTTGATAGGATATTTTGTTATTAGTATGTTGTCGGCGGTAAAGTTAGAGTTTGGAATTGATAGAATTTTAGACTTCATTTTCTTTTGTCCTATAAGCCGACCCCATTTAGTTGGGATAAGGCTGAGTCGAGTTTTCTTTTGACCCTATAATATTATCCTTTCCATACCACAATGCTGAAAATTGCATTCCTCTAAATGGGGTGAGCTAGCAGATTTGAAACAGTAATCCGGGTAAAAACATCTGCTGCCCCCCCGCTGGGTGAGCTTGGTCACCGAACTTATTAAAATACTTACTGGAGTGGCGCCTGTCAAGTCCTGTATTAAATGGGTGGGCAAGGTTAGGCAATTTCATTGGGCAAGGCAGCCAGGTTCAGTTGGCATCTGCTCTTCCTGCCACCAACTGATTGGGTTTGGTATGTCCTAATCAGATTTTTTGTTCCGGTCAACCCTTTTTTTATCTTGCAGGTTCATGGCGAGCTTGAGTTGCAACCAAGGTGACCCTTTATAAAAGGCTTTGATCATTTGCCCATGTTCCATTCCTTTCTTCGATTTTTCTTAAGTTATTTTCTGTCCTTAATCTCCTGCCCTGCTCCAACCCAATCCGTCTCTTGCTCCTACCCTATCTTGCCATGTTTGTAGGACAGATAAGGTTTTTGCTGGACAGGGACTTTATCAAACCAGAGTCAATTGCGATCTTGCTTAATCTCCTGGTTTCTATTAATGATTGTGCTTTCCAGAATGCCTCTTAAGCATGCCAAGAAATGGTAGTGGGTTGCAGGTATGAAGAAGACCTGCTACTTTGGTGCCATATTTTTCCATCAATCCATCAAATGCTCCAACTATATTTTTCCATCAATCCATCAAATGCTCCAACCCCCAAAAAAAAATGTAGATGAATTTCATTTTTTCAAAGGCTTCTTTCTTGTTTGCAGGTTGTTGCATTTGCTTCCTTTGTCAACCATCAGTCAGCAATGGCAGCACTGAATGCGTTAAATGTGAGGATTTACAATAGCCCATTGATCCTATTTGGATTTGTTGAAAGCTGTCTTTGAAACTAAATTCTTGGATGGTTTTTAGGGACCAGCCAACCTTGTATTTATAATAAAAAGAGAGAATTACAAGAGAACTGGAAGACTAAAAAGACAGACTCACAACAGGAGTCGACAATAGGATAGTTGGAATCCAAGTAGGAAACCCTAACTCTAATCTAAACAAGCTGGAATCTAAACAGCGCTAACTAGGTGACACCTAGACAACGACACATATTTTAACAGGATATTGTATACGTTTTCTTTTTGTCATTCTTACGGCTTGGCATTGAACTATACATAGCTACGTGCATGGAACTGGCAAGTGGATGTGAAATGTACTAGGAAATAGGAAGCATGTGGAGAATTTTAAAGAATCTTTTGTGTTAAATATTTAGAGATCAGATAATATCTTATTAGTAAACAAGTGAAAGAAACTTTCTTCAAATTTTGTATTTGGTATCCCAAAAGAATAAAGTAGTTGATAAAGGTTATTATTCAAAAGTTAGGTGAGATCTTTTTAGAAATGGCAGAATGCAGAGTCTAGGGAAAAGATGTCTTCCATGCTGGCTTGTGCCAAAAGAGTTGATTCAGACATTCAGTCATTCAGAAGTAGAAAAAATACAGCATATGTTAATTTTCTTTACAAGTGAAAAATATGAAACATTGACTTAGGACGTGTATATTTGATGCATTCTTAATTGTTTGTTTTACCTACTGATCTCAGGGTGTAATTTTTGACCCTCAAACTGGAGCTACTCTACATATTGAGCTGGCGAGGTCAAATTCACGGAAAATTTTTCCATCAGGTAATGTAATATATGCCATGCTTGATACTGCTCATTATCTTCTTTAGCACAAAGCTTTTGCAAGGGTTTTTTTTTGAGGAGATAGCCCTGTGGATGAAGAATTTATTGCTCTGCAGAAAAAATATTGTAGGGAATCAGATTTTAAGGCTGGTAGATGGCTATGGGCATATTGGAAGCCAGTTAAATGCATAAATGGAGGTTTATGGAATTCTGTGCTGAATTGTGGATGGAGATTGGGTTTTGCTATTTTTGAATATCGGGAACAAAAATTGCAGCAAATAAAATGAAAATAAAACTAAAAATGTTTAAAACTACAATATGACTTGACTTTAATGTATCTCTGTAATTTATTAGACCACCGAAACAAGACTGCAAAGTTTTGACCTCTGAAATAAAGGCCAAGCGAAAAGTGATGGAAGTTGTACCGATACTCAATTTAGACTTCTACAATGAGGTGTCAATTTTGGGACCACACCATGTCCCCCGAGTAGGGCCAACCGGTTAAAAACCACATCGAGCCGGACCGTTTAATAAACGTGTCGGTCTTAAGACCGGACCGATTAATAATAGGTCATTCACGGTGCAGGGGTGCAACCCGACGGTTGCCCAACTGGACCGACCGATTAAACCCCGAGTTGGTATAAACCAACTAAAAACCAATCAAAGACATATATAAGTTTCTTCTTTTATTTTTTCGACCTACTTTTCCTACCAATTTTTCCACCTACTTGTGAACATTGGACTTGCAACGAATACAGCCCTACTAAATGAGATTGCAATGGCTGATATCCTAGCCTCTAAGGTGACATGATTTTAGCAGATGATGCTAAGAAACTATTATGGTGACATGTAAATGATCATTAAAATGCATATTTTGATCCCTCCTTTTTTTTTTAATACCATTATCTACATACATTCTTCATTTATAAGTAAGAACAAATCAATGGGGTGGATTTACAACAAAATTGACCGATTATAACTGAGCATAAAACTGAATAGCATAACCGAACATAAGACTGAATAAGATAACCGATTATGGACATTAATAGACCTATTGAACCGATTAACATAAGACCGATTAGGGACCCAGACCGACCGGACCGAATATAAGCAAATCAATATCTTGCAAATCAAGATCGATTAGTTAAACATGTCGATCACAGTGCAAGGTGTTAAATTGGTGGGGACCGGTAAGGTCTGACCGAGACCGACCGATTGACACCCTAATTTATAAATAATAATGAAAGTGGCAGTGGACTATTTTTTTTTCCTGGATCTAGCAGGTTGGGCAACTGTAAGTGCCAAGTTGCGGGCTATCGTTGTGTCCAAATTTAGTTGACAGGGATGCTGCCATGCCCTACTCTCTTCCTATCTATTTGCCAAGTTTTTGGCTGAAAGAATTTGCCATTGCTCAAGAGAATTACGATACAATGTGTGTTGCCCAATCAAATGTTACATGACTGGTCCAGGAGACAAATCTTTCTAAAGGCTTAGATTGGCCTGCGAGCTCTTCACATGGATCAAATCAGCCTAGCAACATCCCGCTTTGCTACTGTTCTGTTACTTCTGTACCTCCTAGAACTTAACTTGTTCCCATGAACTCAAAATAAAAGTGCTCCTAATTTAGGTCTCTTTTCGTCTTCTTTAATGGATGGGAACACATTGAATGAAAAGGATTTCAAATGAGTTGAAAGATGGAAAAAACCTGACTGCCTTGTGAGAAATTCAATCTGAACTTTTTCCTTTATTAATGTAAACTGAAATCAGGAGCTAGAGGACCAGCTAGAAGCATTTTGCCATTCAATTACATCTGTTCTTTGAGATGTGGCAGTAAGCAACACTAGTAGGTGGTCCTTGAAGACTGGTGGGCCAGAGGCTGTTGATAAATCCTGAGTCCCTCTCCTTGCGATAAATCAGCCACAAGGAGCCTTTTTTTTATTTTTTATTGGGGGGGGGGGGGGGGAGAGAGAGAGAGAGAGAGCCCAAGAGATGCTATGCAAATGACCTATTTTGAGAGGGCGAGCCTTGGTGTGATGGTAAGGTTGTCATAGTGCAACCTAATAGTCACGGGTTTGAAACATGGAAACAGCCTCTCCACATTGTGGGGTAAGGCTGCGTACGTTCTGCTCCTCCCCAAACCCTGCAATAGAGGGAGGCCTTGTGCACTGGGACTCCTTTTTTTTTTTTTTGGTGCAAATGACCTATTTTGAGATATGCAAATGAAGCCAATAAGTTGTCAAATATCCTTCTTGGGTGGGAGACACTATGCAATTGAAGTATTAAATAGGTTGGAGGAAAGAGAGAGAGAGAGCCCAAAGAGGAATTGAGATTATTCCAATTTGCTAGAGAAAGAAGGCTTGCTTGTTATTGACAATTCTCAACTACCGAGTTCAGAAAAAGAAGGAGGGCTGAAGTAGCTATTCTATGTCTACCAGCTCTGGAGGGGGGAGAACCGTTAGACAAAGAGGTAGGGGAAGGGGGTTATGTAATCATGAGAGGTTGCTCGGGCTAGGTGGTGTTGTCAGATTGGCTGAATTGGTGGGGAATTATGTTCCTTATTTGTGGTTTTTTAATGGAAAGTTTTGGTGATGCTAATTTGAGGGTGTGGGGTAAATGTAAGTGTGATTCTTTGTTTGGCTGTTTGTGGGAGATGCTTGCTGTCATTTTGTTAATATTCAAAATAAAATGAAGAAAAAGAACCCATATTTCAAATTGTTGGCTTTTTGAGACAAAGGCTTATTTCAAATTAAAATAATAAAAAATTCTAGCTTTGTGTTAAGAGCAGTGGGATAAGGTTATTTTGACCTTTATATAATTGTGAACATGGTTTTGTCATTTTCAGGGAGTGGAGCCTATGTCGTGATTGATCAAAGACAGAAAGCATCTGATGCTCAGGACACCTTGAGCAATGATGGTAATAAAATGTTGTATGTCAAGAGTTTTAGTAACAAGGAATTGAAAAGAGGTTTTTCCAAGTTAATGCTAACTTTTACTTGTTTTGTTACAGTTGATTTAGGCTGTTGACTCTATTCACAATTTACCCCCCCTTTCTAAAAATAACCACAATTTATCTTGGTTTTCTCTTTATGTGCCTTTTTCCTGAAAAGTGTTTATGCATTCACTAGAGAACACAATCACTGGGAACTTGATTCTACTGCTCACTTACACATTTTTTTTGCACATTTTGAACGTTCAGGAGATGGTGGATCGGATGAACCATCTGGCGATAATCCTAATTCCAGCAACAAGGGTGATTTAGCTACTGCAGAGAGGTTCAATTGCACTCATAATAAACATAGTTTTGTTGGAATGCTAAATTGTTGAATGGTTGAATGGCAGAACTTTTATTTCCTCTATACTTCGATGCACAGTCCTGCCTCCTAATATCAACTGTTGCAGACTCAATTAGTTCTTTATGAACTGTCTTTATCTTAAACAATTGACCTTTCCTTTATGTGTGGCCATTTTCAGCGATGAGACAAGGGTTGACCCTGATAATGCTGAACCTGCTGCAAATGTAACTCTGGATGATATGTTTTCTTGTCCCGTTGATCAAGTTCCTTGTGTCACTCGTAGTCCTCACATATAACAAGTGGTTCTTATTTTGTCTGTATGAATTTATGTGACGGGCACATTTTTTTTAATTTTTTTATTTACTGTTGCAGAAGCAATCAGGAAAGACTGTTGCAGTGAAAGTACAACCATGTTCGACGTTATTTATTGCAAATCTAGGTCCAAATTGCACTGAAGAAGAACTGAAGCAAGTACTAACTCAGTAAGTTGTTTGTACGTGTCCCCATTTCATGCATTCCTATAGAAAAGACCATTTCATGCATTCATATCAAGTGAAAAGACAATTTCATGCATACATATTTTTCATTTGGTTTTCTCTACTCGTTTTCTAGGGTAACCTTGGGACTTGATTTGGTATTTGTTCCCCTATTGGGTTAATCTATTCCTTTAATTCCATTCTTCTTACTGCTAGATATCGTGGATTCCATGTACTAAAGTTGCGCGCCAGGAGTGGAATGCCTGTTGCCTTTGCTGCTTTTGAGGTACTCATGATTTCTTTTCACTAAAATTGTATCGAAAATGGGAAGGTTTTTGTCATAAAGGCAGAAAAGGGAGGAAAAGGTTATTATGCCTAGGTTTTCTTTTTGCTTTATATATATATATATATATATATATATATATATATAGATATAGTTTGGGCGGGGATAGGGGTGTCAACAGGTCCAGTTTGAATTGGATCACCCTGATTCAAACCAAATATGATCAGAAAATGGCCTGATCCGTTCTGAATCTTCTGATAGAATTTGAATCGTACAAGGACCCAAAAATCCAATTAGAAAATGATCTGATTGGATCTGATTATGTAATACTTATTATCAGTCCTTTTAAAAAAAATTACTTATGATAGAATATGTTTTTGACAAAAACAAAGGGGGAAATGATGAAAAGGTGTATCATTCCACCTACAAAAGGGCACAAGTCCTAAAGATAGAATTAATAAATTTAAATATTATGTTAGTAATGTTAATGTAGAAATTGTATATCAATATGTAATGTTAATCAGGTTGGATATTTTATCGGATCGTATAGGGGGAAATCCAGATTTGATCTGTTTAGCATAAGATCATCCCTAATCAGATCACATCAATGCCTTATTGGTTAGTCGTAATCGAAAGGATTCGGATCAGATTTGGATCAATTTCTGGTCCAATGCCATGGTGGGGGGATGATGCAGTGACTTTGCTCATGGATGGACCGACGTGAACCATTTTGGTTACCCAATCCAAACCAGAACTGGTCCAAACCCAAACCAACCTTTTGGTCTGGATAGGGTTGGTAGGGAATTAATTTAGAATAGGAAAGTTTCAATTTCATGTTTTCTTATTTATGATTTCTATTTTTATTAGAGCTTTTTTATGGTATTAGGGATTTTATTCCATAGAGACATTATGTAGTTACTAAAAAAGGCATCCCAGTGCACAAGGCTCCCGCTACTGTAGGGTCTGGGGAGGGACAGAATGTACGCACCCTTACCCCCACAACTTGGAGAGGCTGTTTCCGTGGCTCGAACCCGTGACCACCAGGTTGCAATATGACAACCTTATCGTCACACCCAGGCTTGCCCTCTAAGCTTATGTCAATTAGTTTAGGAAAGTATTTCCTTTAAATAGAACATGTAGTAGGACTAACCGGACCATCCTTGGTCTGTCTCCCTTCCATCTCTTCACACTGACCGGACCACCCTTGGTGTCTCCCTTCATTCTTTCCCTTTTCTTCTTCCTTTTTCTGGTTCTGTCCTGTTCTGGGCGATAACCATAACCCAATGAAATCCTTCGATCTCTCCCATCTCAGGCCCTCTCCTTTTCAAACTGGATGGGTATCATTCTAACCCTTGGGTGACCTTAAGATCAGATTCTGAGCCCTCAATGCTGCTGGACTTAAGAGTTACATAACTAGTTTCAGGACTGCCCCTATTCTTACCACCCAGGTGAGTTGCAGAAATTTCTAGATTGATTTTGGCCTTTTCTGAATTGAGGGATTACTAGTGGGACTTGGTAGGTCTATGAGATACGAATTCTCACCTAAAGTTTCAATTCGATTGAGCTTCAACTGAGGGAGTTCTCCCTCCTCAACCAAATCTGGTTTCTTTTTTGTTTTTTATGGTAGAAACCAAATGTGGTTTCCGCCTCCTGCTTCCGTCGAAAGCTTGAAGAAGTAAGATTTTAGAAATTATAAATAAGGAAACATGAAACTTTCTTATTCTAAATTAATTCCCTACCAACCCTGTCCAGACCAAAAATTGGTTTGGGTTTGGACCAGTTCTGGTTTGGCTTGGGTAACCAAAGTGGTTCACGTCGGTCCATCCATGAGCAAGCTATTGCATCAACTAGTTTCTAACCCTTGGGCGACCTTAAGGTCAGATTCTGAGCCCTCAATGCTGCTGGACTTAAGAGTTACAGAACTAGTTTCAGGACTCTCCATATTCTTACCGCCCAGGTGACTTGCAGAAATTTCTAGATTGATTTTGGGATTCTGAATTGAGGGATTACTAGCGGGATTTGGTAGGTCTATGAGATACGAATTCTCACCTAAAGTTTCAGTTCGATTGGGCTTCAAATGAGGGAGTTCTCCCTCAACCAAATCTTGTTTTCGCCTCCTGCTTCTGTCGAAAGCTTGAAGAAGAAGTAAGATTTCAGAAATTACCTACCCAAAAAAAAATGATTTCAGAAATTCTAAAAGCCCCTTGTCTTTTATTATTTCTTCTATTGATCCTTCTTCATAATCTTCTTTCTAGATTTACCCTATTGATTAAGAATTGTTTCTAGTTTAGTCCTAAGGTCCTGTTTGTCTTCTTCCATTAATAGACATCAGGTTATTCTGAAATTCCTTTTAATTACAATTCTGCCACTGCTTCTATTATTGGTCTTATATTATTTGGGTGGGTCCATTAGCGGATCCATTTAGGGTTTTTCCAACCCGGGGTCCCGCATCAGGGGAAGGGAGGCAAGAATTCTGTTCTTCAATGAGGTGGTGGGTAATCAACTCACATGTTTCTGAATCTCTGTGTGAAAATCTACACTGTTTTTGTACGGTTGCAGAGGTTCAAGACATCACTTGAATCACCTTCACTTACCAAGTAACAGTGTTATATTGAATCATTGTTAAAAAAACAGAGGCCTTCAAAAGAAAATAGTGGCTTCTCTGCATCATTCAGCCTAAATTCTAGAAGACTTGAATAGACTCAAATGATTTTATTGGCCATAAAAACCCATAAGATTCCTTCCATTCCCAAGGGCCAAGGTTGCATAATTAAATCCATCCAGGTGTAGTTTCTTTTAAGAGCTTCATATTTGATGGACTCCCTTAGAGAATAGGTTATGACCATGCTCCAGGCATTCTATAAATGTCACCGTAATTTAATGCAATGGAACTCTTTTGGAGAACCCAATAAGCTTAGTGACACTTGATCTTCTCAACCCCTCAAAAAAAATCTAATCCTCTCTTCTGAGTAGGGATTTTTTTTTTTCGTGTTTGTGGGGGAAGCAAGGATAATGACCTCGCCTTTACCCTCTACGGGATTGGGTGTTCCTTACTCTATAGCAAAGCCAGGTGAGGGTAAATATTCCCTCCATCCAGCAGTTAAAAGGTAGGGGAGTTAACCATTTTACTTGAGGATTTTGGGTAAGGCTTAAGACTTCATTAGATAAGGTATGCCATTGGTAAATGGGCTGGACCTTAGGTTAATATATAAATTTATTTTGCAAGTGCTATTGTGATTTGTACATGTATGAAATTATATACTGCAATATGAACAGTGTATAAAGCTATAAACTGTTCAAGTTTTTGTTTTTCCCCTTCCTAAGATCTCTCAGTACAAATGCACTTTTTTTTTTGGGGGGTTAGGCCAGTACAATGCACTTGATTTTAATTAAATCAAGGTTACTTCATAAATTTACAGGATCTAAATGAAGATTTTTTTTCGAAATCAACCCACAACTGTTATTCAATAAAGGTCCATAAATGATAAACCTCTGCCAAAAAGGATCCAACTTGGTATTTTACCTATTTGCATTATAAACCACTAGAACCCTTATTCCTTGGTTGTCAACTTTAATGGTAGATTGGTTACATACTCTACTTGAACAAGATAGGGCTGCTGTCCAGTTGAAGTATGTATTGGTTGTACGGACTGTTGAGTTTCCGTCTCAAAAGTTCAAACTATTAAGTGGAGGGACTCAAGTATATAAGGCATTCAAGATTCCAAACTTTACCAATGTGGGATTATTCCCAACGTGAACATAATCACTAAACCACCTATTCTTATTGGCAGAATAAGGAATGCGCTACTGAAGCCATGCAGAGTCTGCAAGGCAGTATGTTACCATCATCTGATCGTGGTGGCTTGCACATAGAGTATCCTTTTGTGCTTTCATTTATGTTCTTCGGCGGTTTTTCATGAATGCTTATATTCTGCAATATCTACGTAGAACTGTTTCCACTTCTTAGTAACATTGCAAGCTGGTGATGTTTCTTAACTGGGCTATTCAGATATGCAAGGTCTAAAATGAGGAAAGTTTAGAGGAAAGGACTGCAGAATGTCAAAATCTTCGAGTCCATTGTGCTCAAGATTTTTTTGAACTTTGTCTGACATAGGAATTGCAAATGAGGGAGGACTGGTAGCATTGCACCTTTGAAGTTTTACTTGCCAACATAGTTTGGAAGTTCGGATGTGCTTAAGTTGCTCCTCTTCCTTTTTTTTAGACTCCAGTTTTCTTTTCCAACACCAGATGAATCAACATTTGACATTTGCTTTTGGCACATGCTTGTGGAATATGAGAGACAATGCAAGAGGATAGAATGTAGATGCAAAGCTAGCTGAATATAGGTAGGTTTGGGCGGTAGTTGGTCATCTGGATTCTGAACTATTTATACATGGGTAGTAAGGCTCTCTTCGGTATAGTTTATATTTATGTTTATGATCTATTTATGACAAATTATTTATGAGAAGAAATTATAAATCCTAAATAAAATCATTTAGTACCATTGGATGTAAAGAAGTAATAATAGATTTTCACAATAATGATAAACACCTTGTTATCTATTTGTAGATTTTAGATTATATTAGTTTATGTTAAATATAAATAAATATAATAAACTATATCAAACAATTACATATGTCATAATGTATTAATTCTATAATACATACCAAAGAGAGTCTAAGTTATCACCAAAATAGTGGTAATAACAATGACAATTGGTATTTGATGTTCTCAGAGAAAATCTTCTTGTAACCCAGATTGGTGCGAAAAAAAAAAACTGTAATCTATTTTTTAACCTTTCTAGTGTAGTAATTTTTTTTTCTTTGATAAGTAAATCTTGTTATTTCACATGTCTTAAAAAAATATGCAATGACAATGACAGTTTTGATAGCGACATAGAGAGAGAAATAATTTTTTAATTGAAATGGAAATTTTTTTTTAATCCTTATTTTAAATGACTTTTGAGAGTAATACACAATTAAAAGAAAGTTACAATTTCTTAATTCACCTCGTGACAAATTGCATCCTTAATATTTCATGATAATGCACTTGTTACAATAAAATAGGGTTTAGAAGTCACTGCAACTGTAACTTGCCACCTGTGCCATAGGCATGTATGAAAATATAAGGGATTATATATTTGAGTTTTAGACCTAAAAAGTACAGAACTTTCATCTGGCAGATCAAAAGAGGTCTATGTTTTGTAGACATCTAGATCTCTTATTCATATGTTAAGTTTTTAAATTTTTTTTATATGGTAAAATAAAGTTCTAAAAATCCATGGTTATGAGAAAAGGCCTAATAGTGATCAGAGAACATGGGATGTATTCAGAGTGTATTTGATTGATTTAGACTTAGTACATGGGATGCATTCAGAGTATATTTGGTTGAATTAGACTCTAAATTTTGAAACATGATTAATCCAAAGCTATGACCTCAATTGTTCATTTATTCTATAAACAATGGTAATATTTAAGGTGATGTATAAGAATTAAAAACAATTGTTCCTTTATTCTATAAACATGTATTCAGTTGTTCAAAACACCAGATTGTGATATTCAAGCCTAAAGACCCAACTCGGTTCTTCCCCATTTTATTTTGTGAGTCAATTGTTTTTCTTTTGAGTGATTTTCTTATTGACATCACCTATGGAGTCAAAACAATTTGGAATCCTATTTTTTTTTGCCTTTTTATTATAACATTTTTTTTAGTGAGTATAATTTTTATTTATTTACATATTCGTTCATTCGAAAAACATGTAAGACAAAATAAAATTCTTATAGTGATGTAATGGTAAGTCATTTCAAAAAAAATTGTGAAAATTTTATTTTATTTTTTATTTAAAAAACTTTTAAAAGATAATTAATTAAAATAAAGGAAAAGAAAGTCAGAGGATTTAGGTTTCCTGCAACCGTATAGCGCTTGTAGCTGCATTTAGGCAGAGCATCTATACGTGCACCGATGCACTCATTCTACAGCCTCTTTGAATAAAGTAGGATTCTGACACAGTTTTCCTATCTTTTTTTTTTTTTTTTTATTCTCCCCATTCCCATTGTAACTCACTCTTTTTTTCTGATTTCTCTCTCTGCTTATCTTGTGGGCTCATTAAAGATATCAATTTTCTATGTTCCACAATGGTCCCTTTTTGGTACTAGGCCCCCTAAGTAGTGACATATTTTCCTTTAAAATAATTTAATTTTTAAGCAATAAGTAATAGAATGAATATGTGTCCCTGTCAAAGAAGCTAATTTGTAACCTTTGGGGAAAATGACCTGGTTGTCCAATCATTTGTCAAGCAAGAATAAGAAGGTTAGCCTGTTCGGCCCTGGGAAAACTCCTTTGAAGTAGGACCCAAAGGCTGGCCCATTCAGCCCATTTCCTGCAAAGCAAAAGCCTTTTGATTTGAGAAATTTATTCAGACATCCCTTTGATAGTTGGTTTACTACAAGAACTATCATCTTTTAATAAAAATTACTTAGATTATTCTTTAAACAATCTTTTATAACAATATAGTCCACATCGGACATTAAAAACTGACGAGAGAAATTCTAATTGGTGTGAAGTGAGTGATCCCCCCAAATTAGTAGAATGGAAAACTTTTATTATTATTATTATTATTATTATTATTATTATTATTATTATTGTTGTTGTTGTTGTTACATTTTACTATTGGAATTAAAGTAAACTAATTAAATTAAAAAGATCTACGGTGGTAGTGTTAGATACTTTCTTTATGCTCACACATCTTGACCATGTGAGTTATCCATCTTTCACATTCAAACTTGTGTGGCATAGGAGATTCTTCCCAAAATGGTAATTTGGGAAACACCAACCTTTTTTCCCAATATTTACCAAAAATAAAATAAAAAATTTCCCAATTACATTTAGCTTCTATTTGTTTCCCTATAAAATGATAGAAAATAAATTTTTCTCGAAAAATAGTATTTTCAACTATTTGTTTTGATGTAAAATATAAAGAAAGACATTGAAAAAGAAGGATAAATCTACATGATCACAATTTTTCATGTAAAACATCATTTATATGGAAAATTTTAAAACGAAACAAACATGGCATAAGCGAAAAAGATCCTCAAGATCCCTTCCCATAGTGTCTCACATTCACTTAGTTTCTCCCTTCTTCGATCTTGCTAATCATGTAGGATTTCATTGGCTATACCCTTTCCAACCTCTCATCTTGTTTTGGAGACTCTCTACATTTTGTATTTGTGGGAAACCCTTTTGATAGGGGGAGTCCTAACTTCCAAGGACCTTCTCATAAAAATAAAAAAAAATCCAAGGTTATAGGAGAATGGATAATTTCACAAATACAGAAAGTGTTGGATTCGGATCTTCTCGTCATTGAAGGGATTCGAAGGATTACAACCATGATTCAATGAATGGAGCTACTTAATGTATATATTAATACATTAATATATTAATAATTAGATCAGATTAAAGAAACTAGACGGAGAAGAGAGCATCTTTTTCCACATCTGGACAGGAGAGGTGCGTCGGAGCCACTTTACCTAACCACTCAAGCGGTCAAGCCACAGAGACCGAGAGAAAATAAAATATCAAATCAATGGTGGTTGGTAAGTTAACCCAAAGTGGCATCTCTCTCTCTCTCTCACCGTCACGTTTCACGCGCGCACACAGTTGCAGTCAGTGTCAGGAAGAAGTTGACACTTATTTTGTGAAACAACGACGACTCGACGGACTCAAAATCCTCTCCTTCCTGTAATTTTTTCGAGGACAGGATGCCCCAGTCGGAAGGCCAATCCAGGTCCTACGTCTCAGTTGATACCTAGTCGATAAACTTTCGAATTTTCCTTAAATCCACGTATGAGTTATTCGACGGACACATCTCCGTCCTCCCAGTTCTAAGAGGAGAGGATGCAAATCCCCACTCGACACTCCATTTTGCTTCATAATATCGATCGATCATCACTTCCACAATGAATCTCCGCGGTGGATCCAACCACACCCACCAGAACCGAAATCTTGTAGTCAAATTCGATTCGATTTCAACTTCTGATGTGCATAAATGTTACAATCCAGTCGGGCCGACATGTGGCAGAAGACATGTCTTCTGTCTGCCAGCTTGGGCCACATCTATCTTTCAATGCACTCAAATCAAATCGAGCCCACTCTTAACTATAATCTTATCACCAAGGGTGACACAAGCAATTCTATCATGCAGTTTTAAAGGTGAGGGTGGGACCTATCTCACAGGCTCATCTATCAAAAGTTATGATATGGACAAAGTAATACATGGCCAATCTTGGGATGACACGTGACCCAGTCTAGATCTACACAGAGACACGAGACTTGGCGAATATCCTATAGGGATGCGTGCTATCAAATATGCAAGATTGTTGTCAACTATAATGGCATCGATCCTCCTATCAATAAGAAAAAGTCACCATTTCCCACACTAATGGAGAAATGTTAAGTACCCGTATCTGATAAGTCAAGGAGTCATTTGTAGCAAATGAATATGAGGAAGATTTTACGGTCAATCAATCGCGCAAAAAATTGTTGTTGTTATTTTGTGAAATAACTTTTATTATTATTATTATTGTTGTTGTTGTTGTTACCTTCTACTATTGGAATAAAAGTAAACTAATTAAACTAAAAAGATCTCCGATGGTAGTGTTGGATACTTTCTTTATGCTCTCTGACATCCTGACCATGTGGGTTATCCATCTTTCACATTCGGACTTGTGTGGCATTGGAGATTCTTCCTAAAATGGTAATGTGGGAAACAATTACCTTTTTTCCCAATTACAGTTTAGCTTCTATTTGTATCCATGAAAAATGATAGAAAATAAAATTTTCTTGAAAAATAGTATTTTCAACTATTTGTTTTAATATAAAATATAAAGACAGATATTGAAAAAGGAGTATAAATCTACATGATCACAAACTTTCACGTAAAATATCATTTATATGAAAATTTTTACAACGAAACAAACATGGCATAAGGGAAAAAGACCCTCGGCATCTCTTCTCACAATGTCTCATATTCAAGTAGTTTCTCCCTTATTTGGTTTCGCCAACCTTGTGGGATCTCATTGACTATATCTTTTCCAACCTCTCATTGTGTTTTGCGCAAGGATTTGAGTTTCAGTTTCGTGCCTAATTTCAGCCAGGCCAAAAGCAGAAATTTTGGCCATTTCAATCAAAATTTCAGTCATTTCGATTGAAATTTCAGTGAAAGTAGGTAAAAAAAAAAAAAAAAACTCAGATTTTGAACTTGGTTTTTGTAGCAAAAAAAATTATTTTTGAGTCCAAATTTTTTTTTAATTATCTATAATGCAATTTTAACCGTTTTAATATATCCATTGAATCATTTACGCAAAAAAAAAATAGAAATAATGTTTCTATGTCTACATCATATCATGCTAACCTATGTAATGAGTGAGAATGGTAATAAATTAGAAACAAAGTAACAAACTAATGTTATATAACTTATATTGTTATTACAACATTCTAAAACATTATTTAATTATCAATTACATAAAATAAGAAAATCCATTCAAATCACGAGAAGTTTCGTGGTGCATTTAATCCTAAGCCTGAAACCATTGTTGTTGTCAACAAAGGTTTTCTCATTTCATCACATATGCATCTCATTCATAAACTTTACATATAAATTTTATAAGAAAAAAATAGTTTGGGAAAGAAATGGTTATCTTTTTGTTTCAAATCTTAAAAGCCTTAATGAAATGAAGTTCAATACACATTGGAGTGCAAGGAAATGATAGAGAAGAGAAGAAAAAAAAAATAATAAGAAACATTTTTTGAAAAAAAAAATCAAATTTCACCAAAATTTGGTCGAAATTAACCTATTTGGGTCGAAATATGATCAAAATCCACCGAAATCGATCAAAATCTACCGAAATATGAAACTATTTGGTTTCGACTTATAGTTTTATTTCGGTGTGGTTAAAAACGGAAACATTTTGACCGAAATAAAAAATTTTGATCGAAATTTGAAACCATGGTTTTGGGGAGGTGCCCTAACTTCCAAGGACGTTTTCATAAAAATAAAAAAAATCCAAGGTTATATGGGAGAATGGATAATTTCACAAATACAGAAGTATTGGGTTCGTATCTTATCCTGTCGTTGATGAGATTCGACAGACTTCAGCTATGATCCAGTGAATAAAGTTTCCATAATGTTTATATTAATACATCAATATACTAATGATTAAATGAGGATTAAAGAAACTAAAAAGTATACAACAGGCGAGGGTCGTTTTTTACAGATACATCTGCACGGGAGAGCTGCGTTAGAGCCAATTTACCTAACCACTCAAGCGGTCAAGCCACAGAGACCGAGAAAAAATAAAATATCAAATCAATGGTGGTTGGTTAGTTAACCCAAAGTGGCAACTCTTGCTTCTCTCTCTCTCTTGTCTCTCACCCTCACGTTTCACGCGCGCACCCGGTTGCAGTCACTGTCAGGCGGAAGTTGACACTTATCTTGTGAAACAACGACCACTCGACACTCCAGATTGATGGTGTCACTCTTTTAGGGAGGTTTAACTGATACTCCACCTGCGCACTACCTTACTCGGAGACAGGCGGCCGTCGATCTATTTTTTTTTTCTTTTTCTTTTTTTGTTTTCCCGTGTTGCAATGAGGAGGAACTGTAACTCGCCTGAGTTCCTCCTATTTCTTCTTTTTGTCTGCCTTGCTTCTTTCCCTTCTCTCTCCAGCTCTCTCCTCCACACCGAATTGGATGTGTTGGTCGACTCCAATGCCACTGATTCTAATGTTACACATCCCAGATCCAGGGAGGATAGCTTTGCTGGTATGATCGATCGGGCCTTGGAGAAGGAATTCCCCGATAGTGAACAGTCCGAAGGTTTGCAGATCTGACCTCTCTTCCTTCGCTTTCTCTCTTTCCATCTCCTTTATGTTTCTGTTTTTAAGAATTTGTTTTTCAGATTCCTTTCGTCTCGTGCATGAACTAGGTCTTAATTTTTGGTGATTATCTCTCTCTCTCTCTCTCTCTCTCTCTCTCTCTCTATATATATATATATATATATATATATATATATATATTTTTTTTTTTTAAGTTGGTGCCCCAGTTGGCGCTGATTCGCGAATCACGTGAGTTAATGTGTGTGCCTTTTAGTATTCTTGGGGTAATGTGGGGTGATTTATTTTCAAACTTTTCTTTCTATTTTTATTCATGAAAATTGATTTCCTACAGTACCAAAATATGTTCTGTTTACAGGTTTAGGGTTTAAGGTTTAATCTCTTGTTGGAGCAAATTCACTAGCTTCGGACAATATAATTATCACATTTCTAGTAACCAGTTTACTACAACCAGTGTAACTGAATACACACACACACAAAGGGATACATAAAAATATTGTGGTTCGCCTGGATTCAAGTGACTTTCAACGGCCTTGTTTTTATGTCCCATTGAGAATGAATAATGTTATGGATCTTTACTGAGTGAATGCCCTTTAAAACTGCCTTCAACTCTTGAAAACAACAACAACAAACATCACTGCTACTGGTACTAAATGATATTAATATTGCAAATGAAATTTTGGGGCACCTGAATTGTGGTTTGTTTTGCAGAAACTGATGCCGGCAGCTTCAACAATAGTGTTGCCGATCAACAGGTTGGTAAATGTATTCCTTAAGGATTTTTATTAGATTTTTTATGGACAACATGGGAACCGTAGAAGCCCTTCAGTGTTTATAATTTACCATCATGACTTTTAAAATATATTGAATGTGGTCTACGGTGGAAGCTATTATCTTAAATTAATTATTCACCACATTTTTGTTGCTTTCGCATCATCAAAACATTGGTTTCTAGATGTATTTCCCCTTTTTGTGATTGTAATCAACTCTTAGCTGGTGTAGAATCTATTGGAAATCTTAGTTGAGATCCAATTCAGCTGGATCTGTTTTCATGAGCTTATGCCTTACAGAATTCATGTACTTTGCACGCATGCTATGCCTTCTTTTCTGATGAATGTCTTGTGCTATAACTTCGCCTATGTCCTCGGTTGTAATGAGGTCACAATCTTTGTCTTGTTGCCCAAATGCATTTGAGATTGTTACAAAAGGGGCTATGCACATGCTGGAAACTAAGTAGAACATTACAGTCAAGTTCCAGATAGATTTGATTGAGGCTGTGTGCACATTATTAACTACGACAAACTAGGATCTTATGGATAGGCCCACTTGTTCTCCAAGCTTATCATTTTGAGAAGTGGACTGATTTCGTCTGACTGGTTTCGTGAGAGACTGCACTTTTCTTAATTTTTATTGCAAAGTGGTGATGTCCACTTCCCAATACTAGTAGCAAGGTTTTAAATCTCGGATCTTGACTCCGTCTCGGTGAGGTTCGAGAGTTTCGAGATCTCGAAAATCTCACCGAGACCGCCTTTTTTGAACAAATGAAGGTCGAGGTTTTTGATATATATAATATCTCGAGGAGGTCGAGATTTCGCTGAGATTTCGTTGAGATTTAGAACTATGATTAGTAGTGGGTACCAAACTACCAATAAGTTATTCCACTCCAATGTTAGCCGGCAATGGTCTCACTTCTAGCCGGTCTGTAGAACCATTTTCATATAGAGAATTCCCAGGTTTTATTTTACTTTAATGGTTCTGAAAGCTTCTTGATCCTCAAACAGAGTTGATGCTCTTTATTGTCTTTTAATTCAGTTTCAGATAATATGCTTTGTGTTGATGGAGTATCAGTAGGCTCCTGGACATGATACGATGTCCCATGATTTATTCCACTGCAATTATGATAGCTTGTATAGAAGCTACAAATGCTTCTTTCTGGTTTTTCTGTTTTCCTTTTTGCTTGTTAAAATTTCATCTAACCCCCAAAAACTATGTCAATTTCGATCTAACCCCTAAAAGTTTCAAAAGTCTTATCTAGCACCCAAAAGGCTTCCAAATGTCTCATCTACCACCCAAAATTTTTTCACCGTTAATCAAAGAGACCCCACCCGTTAGTAGAATCCCGTTAGTTGCAAATATTAGGACAATAATACCCTTATTCCAAAAGTAAAAGACAATAATGCCCTTATTCCCATCTGTTTTTCAAGTTTCTTTCTTCCCAAACCCTAGAAATTTGGAGACGAAGAGCAAGAATCAAGGGGATCCTCCTCTGATCGTTTCCTACGTCGGAGTTCAATGTCTGCAGTTTTTTTTTTTTTCGTTTCTCTAAACTTCAGTTAAAAGGGTTTTTGTTGCTCTGTTTTTTTTTTTTTTTTCAGTTAAAAGGTTTTACGGATGAGTCCAATCCAAGCAAGAAACGAAAGGGGATCTATATAGAGATTGAGAGAAGATTACGGGAGAAGAAATAGGGATTGTGGGAGAAAAGTGAAGGAGAAGAAGTAGGAAGGAGAGAAGATAGGGAGTGGGGCCATCGTGGCCAGAGTGAGAGAGAGAGAGTCCGAGAAGAGGGGAAGGTAAAGAAATTTTAGGAAAAAAAATAGGGATTGTGGGAGAAAAAGTGAAGGAGAAGAAGTAGGAAGGAGAGAAGATAGGGAGTGGGGCCGTCGTTGGCCAGAGTGAGAGAGAGTTCGAGAAGAGGGGAAGGTAAAGAAATTTTAGGAAAAAAAATAGGGATTGTGGGAGAAAAGTGAAGGAGAAGAAGTAGGAAGGAGAGAAGATAGCGAATGGGGCCGTCGGTGGCCAGAGTGAGAGAGAGAGTCCGAGAAGAGGGGAAGGTAAAGAAATTTTAGGAAAAAAAAAGGGATTGTGGGAGAAAAGTGAAGGAGAAGAAGTAAGAAGGAGAGAAGATAGGGAGTGGGGGCAGATTAAAAGAGAGAGTCCGAGAAGAGGGACACATGATTTCAGAACAAAAATTCCTCACGGCTCTACATCATCTCTATAAAATCGGGGACAAGTAAAAATAAAATAAAGCTTCATTTAGCGAGATTTGCAGAACTTCAGGCAGGATAATCGAGATCTGGAAAGGACTACATCTTCTTGACCTAGATTTCGAAATGACCAAGCAATCGAAGTGAAATATATCTCTTTTTAATGAATCTGGATTTGAGTTGGAAGGGCTTGAGATCATTAAAGATTAGGTAATGGAGTGCTAATGAGGATGATATAAAACCTGCAACTCTGTCCGGCCATGGTAATCGTTATCGATCATGAATGATTCTCAGTTCCCGATCTGAGATACAACTTGCAAGTGATGAAATTTTATGTTTTTTTTTTTTTTTGAGTTTAATGTTTTAAAGAAAGGGTAAATTAGTAATTTTATCTCATTTTAATGTTTTAAAGTTTCAAATAGAAAGGGTAGAAATGTCTACTCACATGTTCAGTCAAGTCTGTCAGTTAAATGGGG
Organism: Protea cynaroides; assembly: GCA_028583415.1. Taxonomy (NCBI): domain Eukaryota; kingdom Viridiplantae; phylum Streptophyta; class Magnoliopsida; order Proteales; family Proteaceae; genus Protea; species Protea cynaroides. The sequence continues at coordinate 99,265,622 of CM053274.1, read as the reverse complement.
CCGGTTAGAATTTTTAGAAACCATTGGATAGTAGTTCGAATTTGACATAGTTTTTGGGGGTTAGATGAAAATTTTTCTATTATTAATCATAATGGTCATTTGTTGCTGAGTAGTCACTGTAATATTCATCAGCTCATGTAATACTGCCAACTTCTTTTTCGAGGATGCTTTTTCAAGATTACATGCATCCATGTAAAGCCATAAACACATATTCTAACTTGCCAGTTTTGATTGAGTTTCTTGTATACAATGATTGATTTTCTTATGTTCATACATATGATGCAGCCAATCAAAGCCTAGACCCCTGTTTAGATATTAGGGCTATGAATGACGCAACACAGGCTCAGTTTTAAGGAGATTTTCCTGGCAAACCAGGGGCTAAAGAGCTTGCTGGTTTTGATATTCCAGCAGCTTGCTTTGAAAGCAGGTGGAGGAATAAAGAGAATAAGAGAGAGAGAGAGAGAGAGAGAGAGAGAGAGAGAGAGAGAGAGAGAGAGACTTCACTCGGCACGCACACTTCAACTTAACCAATTCTTTATTCATCTCTCTCTAATAAAGAGAAAATTTCATCAGTATTAATGAAACCCCAAAAAATAGAAACTAAATCTAATCTAATTTGACTCTTCTAGAATTCTTACTTGATTAACAAGATTTTCCTATGATAGCTAAAGAATGAGCCCCACGAGATCTCCACGCCATGTACTATTTAATATTTAATTTAAACTCCCTTACACAACATACCAATGGGCCCCCCTAATACAATACTACTAATATGCTAACGACACTTAAATATTTAAAGCAAATTTAAAAACTATCCTACGTATCTAGTTCTACACTATTCCAATACAACCAAGATACAAAATGCAAATCAAAGGCCCAAAATAAAAAACCAAGCGACATCTATTGATGGTGATCGTGCTCCCGCATCAACTTATGATTTGTAATTATAATTCAAGACAAAAAATTTGTTTGTGAATGCAACTGGTCACTAAGACCTATCCCATCTATTGGCAGTCTGCCATGCAAATCCTTTTCAGCCTTTCCACTCAATGCAAAATCTGTTTGTGAATCATGAAGAATATATGCTGATTTTTAGGTATAAAAGGCTTATGCAATTCTAGGCTGATTATTATGGTTTTGACACACCGAGCGCATGTAACACAAATTATTTTCTTTTTTCTTTGGGGAGGGGGTTGTGCTTGTTTCTGTTGCTAAATACTATTTTGTTTTTCTATGCATCAGGCAGTTCTGGAAACTGTTGCCAGAGTCAAGCCCAAGAAAAATGAAACCAAGGAAGAGAAGTAAGTTTTTTTTTTTTATCTTGTGAATAAACAAATGATAATGATAATGAGATCATTTCTGATTTTCATTAGTGCAAGGGAAATTGAATTCATTTGACATACCTTCATCCTTTCAATACAAAATTGTACTTTCCCTTACTTCTTTGTGTTTCTTCTGTTAGGTCATTTCAACTTCATGATGTTTTTAATTTGGACAATGAGAATCGAGCAGAAGATATGCCAACATTAATAGATAGAAGGGTATGTTTCATTTTCATCATTGTAACTTTTGCCTGGGGGGTGTGTCAAGTGAATTGTCTGTATGAGCATGCATGCATGATGCATGTATCTATGCTACTTCAATAGTTAACAGATTTCTATAAATCTTGGCTGCATTTTTCTCAGGACAATGTGTTTATTATTTCTAATTTCAAGTCAAAATATCCTGTGCTACAGTTGGACTTAAGGTAAGGGTATCAATGTTCAAATTTCCCTTATTATCGTTATTTTCTTTCTTTTTACTAACTTTAACTTGTCAGCTTTTCCAAATGTTCTTTGCAGATTGATATCAGATCTTGTAGTTGTCATTGTATCTGCAGCCTGTGGTGGCATTGCTTTTGCGTGTGCTGGACAACCAGTATGGGCATTATTATTTCTCTTTCCCTTGCCCTTGTTCATTATCAATCGTAATTCTTGAAGAAAGCTTAATTATTACTTGAATATGCTAGTTTTATTCATTATCCCCTATGGAATGTGTTCACTTCCATATGTGAGTTATTTTTTTTCTTTTCCTTTTTTTTATCAGTAAAATTTAATTACTAAATAACAAAAATTTGCAGGTTATTACTGGATATTTGCTAGCAGGATCTATTATTGGACCAGGCGGGTTAAGTTTTATCAGTGAATTGGTGCAAGTATGTTGCTTTTCTTCATTCGATCTATAACCTAAGCCTTCTAAATGTTTGGCCTCGTCATTTTGTCTTAATATGGTTTGTTATCATTATTCTAGTTGTATGCATACTTTTTTTCTTTTCTTTTTTGAATAAGGAATTATATTAACAAAACCCAAAGAGAATTCAAGCCAGATGCCTATAAAGGTCTAAGCTGGATGATACAAAAAGGGATTACACAAAAACAACCGGGTAGTCCCATCCACAGTAGAATTGGATAGGTAAATCCCAAGCATTTACAAAGAATCCAGACAGGATCTAGCAATGGGAAAAATGGGTCCTTGGATTTCAAAAGCAACGGCATCCCAAATTTGCTTGATACTTTTAGACTTGGCTTTTAGACTTGGACGCCCGAGGTCTGAGGTTTCTTTCATCCAGATATGGTAGACAGTAGCACAGAAAGCTATTTTTCCTATCATATTGCACAAAGACTTCTCTCTGAAAATATTGCAAATCCATTTATATTCCATCTCAAATATTTAGATCCTTTTAACAATTTAACTAGCAAATAGCGATAGAGGATCCCTTCCCAGATGCAAGTAGAGAAGGAGCACTCGAAAATGAGATGAAGAATGTCTTTCGTTCCTGACTAGCACAGACAGCAGTTAGGATGACCCGAGTACAGTTTGATTCTCTTCCTGTGTCTGTGAATGAGAACTCTATGAGAGTGCCAGTTATCCAGCCACGAATAGGCAGTGGCACTGACATCAATTCTTGTCTTGATGGTGTCCATGACAATGGGTCTGTATTCTAAGATCTTTCTCCAAGCCCATGTGGCGTTCTTCCCACAGGACACCATCCAAATGGAATCCTTCTTGAAATAACTCAGATAAGTATCATATAGCCAGTACATCCATATACTCTTTTGCCTGACTGACGCTCTCCAAATCAACTTGGTTATGCATGTTGTGTTCGTAGTTCTTCGTCTCGGTTGAAACTTGCAGTTTCGGCCGAGATATCTCAGTTTCGACAAGAATCGAGATGAAACATTGGATTGAAATGAGTTTCGATGGAGAACTCGATGGTGCCTCATGTTTCAACCTAGATTTCAAATTCAACCCATAAATACCCAGGTTTCAGTCGAAACCTGAGATATCTTGGTTTCGGCCAGGTACGAAACCGGCCTCGAAACCGAGATTGAGAACCTTGGCTGTGTTAACCTCTTTCACTCTCCTTAGGCTTAGACCCCCTTCGTCTTTTGGAGGGGCTGATCAAGGCCCAAGTACTAGTATACATAAACTTATTTTAGTGATCCCAATGAACGGTTGCATTCATCAAAGACTCAAATCTTTTGGGAAATGGATTGAGGAAGACCAAACACCCATGTCTAATAAATATTGGTGCTCTGTATAACCAATTTGACAAGCTCTAGTTGGCCTGCATATGGAGAGAAATCTAGCCTTCCAAAGCTGTAGCTCTTCTGCTGGCATTCCAGGATGGGGGAGCAGTGGTGCGCCAATAACCTAGTAGAAGAAAGGCGGAGACCAAATACTTGACTGGGAGGGATCCGAGAGTGAAGCCAGAGGCACTTCTTGACTGCTCTCTAGAGATATCACCCACACCAGCAAGGAATAAGACTGATTTTTGACTGTTGACTTGAAGTCCTAACAAAGTACCAAACGAAGCAAGGATACTAGCTATCGAACAAATAGACTTGAAGTTGGACTTGGAGAAGATCATGATATCAGAAAGGCAAGGTGAGTCGGCGTGATAGGCTTGCAACCTGGGAGAAAATCAATATCTTTGTGATCCGACTCTACTTGAAAGATTTTTGAGAGAGCTTCCATAATGAGAGTGAAAAGGTAGGGTGACATGGAGCACCCTTGTCTGATCCTTCTATTTGCTTGCTTTGTTATTTGTGGTCAGTGGCAAGAAAGATTAATTAATGTCTAAGGCTTAGTTTGGATCCATTTTTATTTCTGTTTTTTTTATCTATTTTTTAAAAATTATTTTGAAAATCATTTTTTGTCAAAAATAAAATGTTGTTTGGTTGTTACAATAAAAAATAGATGACCAAATGGAAAATAGACTTGGTATATTTATGTCCAGAATAATTTTTATAATTTTAACCAATGATCCATCTACTCCTCACCATCATGAAACGTGAATCGATTCTTCCTTCTTGTCTGCAAATAATTTGAACTCAAGACTATGACATACGAGAAATACAGAATTGAAAATCCCCATAAACAAGGAAATGTCATTGTCTCCATACTCAAACTCTGGTGTTCTTGTTTACTCGCAGGGTAGGGTAGTAACAGAGAAGCTGATTCTCCTGCTCTCTTTTTCTTTTTCTTTCTATTTCTCATTCTCTGCAATTACTAAAAAATAGAGATCTCAAGCTATGGAAATGATGGGATATACAGATCCCTTCATCCTCCCGTGGCCTTCCCCAAAGACCCAAGCCTCTCTATGATTCCATTCCTTTTCAAAAACTCCTCTTCCTATGCCAACAAGCTCACCCTCGCCGAAGACGGTTCCGACGAAGCCCTCACATTCGCTCAATTGAAGATCATGGTTGCCCATTTCGATTATGCACAAAGAAAAGGTGGCGGTGTCCTCATCTTTGCCCCTAAATCCATCCCGTACCCTGTGAGTTTCCTTGGCATTGTTGCCATCGGAGCTATTGCAACCACTGCTAATCCTCTCTACACCACCACCGAGCTCTCCAAACAGATCAAGGACACTCGTGCCAAACTCATCATCACCATGTTTTAGGTAGAGAGAATGAAGAACAGATACCGAAATCGGAACCCAAAGAATACCAATTATAAAAGGTTGCATATGCAGACCACCATCATCATTGAGGCAAGCCCTTAATTCAGGAATCTAAATAAAACAATAGGAAAGAGATTGGAAAGGATTATCACAAAATAGACCGAAATAGCATGATATTTCCATCCCACCAAACCTACTTGCCATAGGATTTTGGAAAGTAAGAAATAAACCAACTCAATCCTTTGTCTAATCGAATCCTAACGCTAATAAAACTTCCATCTAAAAATTTATAAATTTATAGATTCCAAAAGGCAAAAGTATAGTACGTAGATTGGCAATCCTAATTCTGCCACAAGACTGATTTAATAATTATTACAGTCAGTTGATAAGTAGGAAATCGTCTCAATTTGGCGTGTGTAGTGTGGTAGAGCCTTTCCCACCCAGCTCGGGCTGCTCTGATCTATCCCCATTGTTTTCATTTTCTTCAAACCATTATAAAAAGAAGAGACAGAGCAACAGAGGCCTCTGAATTGACACAACCGAACTCCAACAGAGCAGCGGCAGCTCCATGAAGACATTGGATTGAGGCCAACGGAGAAGACTGATTAAGACAGGAAACAAAAGGACGTGGGGAAGGGAAGAAGTATACGAGCCATCCAAGGGCCTTCTTCTACTCTTGCTTTTGGGGTCTTTCCTCTAGATAAGTGCGATAGCTCTGCCAAGGGACTCGCCTATAGGAAGGAAGAGAGCTTCTCACATAAATGTAACAGGAAAAACAGTAGGAAAAAAATTGCAGAGTTTAAGAATGCACCTGCGATCACCAGCGGCAATGGTGTACAGTGAACGCCACAGATAGAAAAGGCACAAAGGGTTTTGACGGAAGAACCTCTTATAATTAGAATGTAATATTACCCTTTTGTCCTCATTTTTTTACTGTTAGAAAAATTTGTACCCATGTGTTCATTAACTTGTGCGCAAAAACAATTGGAAATCATTTTTGACAAAAATCAAAAAGAGGTTAAAACCTCTTTTTGATTTTTCCCCTATTTTCATTTTTGTTCATCATAAATAGCATTCATAAATGATACCAAACACTTAAAAAAAGCAATAAATTGAAATAAAAAAAAAAAAAAATGGATCCAAACTACGCCTAAATAAGTTACGCATTCTTGCTGTGTTTAGCATTTCACTTAAATTTATTTGTGAGTTGTTGGTTTATGTTATTGGAACAAGGGTCCAAATGTTGGTTTTGTTCATTATTTTGGTCCCTGTGGAAATGGAATTATTTCTTCTTTTTTTCGTTTTTTTGTTTGTTTGTTTTTTTTTTTTTTTTTAAATATTATGGAAATGATGAAAATGTTTAAATGGATTCTCTGGAATTGTGAAAGTACAATTGCAAACCTAGGAGATATAAGAAAAACAATCGATTATTACGGTTAAGGTCAGTACCTAATGAGATATGCAGTTATTTGCATATGCAACAGGTTACTCTCACTCTCTCCATAAATTATATTGGCCTTTAGAACCATGAGTGAATATATATACGTGTGTGTGTTCAAGCATGGAAATGCAAATTGGTTGAAATGGTTGCTATCTCTGTCCATCTTAATACTGATTTGTACTTGTAGGTTGAAACGGTAGCTCAGTTTGGGGTGATCTTCCTTCTTTTTGCATTGGGACTGGAGTTTTCTGTAACAAAGGTTGGTTTATGCTCATCTTCATGCACTCTCTTATTTGGAATGTTGAAACTTGTAAGTTATATCCAGAACTGTGATTCAGATTCTTCCCTTCACGTTTGCAGCTTCGAGTTGTTCGAGCTGTTGCTGTTCTAGGAGGCCTGTTCCAAATTTTCCTATTTATGTGTTTGTGTGGTATAGCTTCCTCGGTATGTATTTACTTTAACCATAGAAATTACATATAGATTCATGAGAATTTTCTAGTTATAAATCTAGGCAGAATTTTTTTTTACTTTTGAACAAATCTTTTTTTGTTCATTTCTTACCACAAGGTATCAACTTAAATGTAGATAAAAACTGAAGTACCTAGTTCACACTGTTGTTTGTACTACCATGAATTGCTTATTGATATTTCTTTGGGGTTTTGTAGAAGATAAGAATAGCTCTCTATGCAATCAAGTACACCCAGTTCTATTCTTTAAAACCTGAAGAATCAACTGGATGTAATGTAGGCTTCATGATTTGGTTGATTCTTGGTGGAGTAAACTTCTTCACTACCTGTTCTTTCAAATGCCAAGTTTTAGACAAAAAGGAATTTATATGGATTCTAGTATTCATCCAATCTTTGATAAAGGTTTTACCATTTGCGTGATCTATACCAGCCCAGTGGAAAGGGCAGGAACTAGAACATATAGGACTAGCTATAGGATATCACATATCTGCTATGCTTTAAGCATTCCTCACCAGTCTCCGGATCTCTTCTCCCAGCCATATCTGACTGGGTAGGCCTTACCTAGGTTTGGGATTCTTTGCCACTCATGCACAGAGAACATTTCCAAGATGTTGAGTAAAAGGACAATAATTTGCACTGCGAAAGGTGAATAACTTCGTTATCTGTTGTAAAATTGTCATTTGGATCTCTCTCTTCTGTGCTTTTTTTTTTTAAGCCAATTTCTTCACCTGCAATTAATATCAAATTGCCATCTTTTTTTTCTTCTTCTTAATCTATGTATAGCTCCTTGCTCTATGTCATAAATTGCATGCCATGTATGTCAATTACTATTTTTTCTGTCATTTCTTTGCCACAAAATTTGAGTTGTGTGGTCTGTTTGGTTATTGTCTACGTAAACCATTTCTCTACTTTTTAAACCTTTAACATTGTTCTGGAAGTCAACAGACGTTTCGTATATAATATTCTTTTCTTGTATCAAGTTCTTTATTTTTCAAGCTTCTGGGAAGTAAATTCATATCCAACTTTGAGTTTCTAATGTTTAAAGAATATTTAAAGAGCTATTTTTTACTGTCTTTTGATATTCTTGTTGTTTGCAGTACTGATCTGGGCAATTGCATGCTTTCTGCAGTTATGTGGTGGTAAATCTTCAGAGGGGGTGTTTGTTGGAGCATTCCTATCAATGTCTTCAACAGCAGTGGTAACTATCTAGTTTTTTTTTTTCCTAGACTCCTGCCTGTTTATCTACTTTCTCATATGTATTCTTGGTAAATAAAATGGTTTTGTCAGCTCTTTGACATTACTCTACACATGGAAGTGTCTATATTATGTTGGAGCAGCTCAGAAATTTCTCTATATCCACTCATATTAAGAAAATATAGATCATCATCTCAAAAATGTAAGAAAGATCCTCACGATTCAACTCAACCAAACCTTATCCAAACTGAATGGGTTGGCTATACGAATCCTGTTTTGGAATTTCCACTTTAAGTCATAGTTGTTATTTACCAAAAACATCTATGCCTTTTCTCATCTTTCCCCTCAGGTCATTTTTCAGTCCGCCTCTTGTTCCCCGATCTCTTTTAATCCGTATGATATCACTGCACCTTACTGGTGTATGAGTGAGCCATGAGATCCTCATATGCATTATAAATAAAAAAATTTCATACATAATATCGAAAATGATATAAACTTGAGCTGATCATTAAAGAAAAGATACGTGAGGGCATGCTTCAAGTCTTGCTGCCTTATCCTTCTCTGTTTTTTTGTTGTATCACTCAAATCATCTAGCTGGCAATGATTCAGATTGTCTTTTAATAAAATGATCACTTCTTTCATGCTTATTGTCTTTCCTCTACAAAGCAACGCCACTTCGTTCTTCTTTTCCTTCTTCTGGATTGAAATTCTCTGTGACTAAATTGCAGAAAACATCCTGATTGAAATGGCATGGACAATTTTATGTGATCGCATTTATTAAAACTTGTGATCCAGTGGAAAGATGCAAAGTTTCTTAACGGCGCGCTCCTTTCCAATCACTAAGAAAAAATCAATACCAATCAAATCAAAGGCTGACTTCGTCTGTGATTTTTCCGGCCCCAGGGGAGTTTTGGGCTTTGCTCTAACCGAAGCTATTGCATCGTTTGCCCCAATGATGGCGTCTCTGATCTCATCCGTAATTAGATGGTCTTCCTGAGCAAACCTTTTATTTGGTAGGTAACATCGACGAAGCTACCGCGAAGGCTACTCAGAACCAATATATGGCCGGAGCTTCATTCTTTTGTCCTTTTTTATTCTAATTGGCTCGGGTGGGTAGCAGACGTGGTGGTCTCCCAGTGCCCGTCTGCCCACCCGTATATCTATTTCTTGTCTAGAGCTTCAAACTCATTTGATTTAGGTAGCTTTTCTTTTGTGGTCAACATGACTGAGTCTATCCTCTGAATTTTTAAAGCCTAAAACATGATATAGTGTATCTTTGCACACCCACCTGTGTAAAGTGTGCTAAAATTTTATTGACTCTTGTTGAAATGGTTCGCCAAAAGGTTTAAGGCCGGCTGCTAACCTGATGCAATCCTCCTTTGTTTATGCTTGAGACTCCACACAAAATCATTGGCATTAGTTGCATTTGTATATCATGTACATATATTAACCAATTCCAGTGCTTCTGCACTGCAGCTCCAAAGCCCATCAAAGGAGGGTTGTAACAAGTCGATAGCCAACACTAAAACCTTTAGCCAAAACATGTAACCCTGTTTCTCAAACTCACTTTTGCGACCTTGTGATAGGGTATTCCCTGAACTTGATGTGCTGCATTGTCACCAAACTGTAGTTAGAAACAGGTAAGGTTAGCTGGTGTGTCCCCTTGAGTCAACAGACTCAACACCACATTTGCATCCAGTTGCATTAGAAAGTAAGCTACATTTAGGGCCTAGGGGTTTTGAAGCCATTGTTGAGTACAAATAAATAGCTATTTCAAGAGAGTAGATCTCTGCTTAGTAACTTGGAATGTAGAAATCATGATATAATAGTATGTAAATAGTTCAAGAAACGTCTGATATCATCTTATTTGGCATGCAGGTTTTGAAATTTCTGATGGAAAGAAATAGTGTCAATGCCCTCCATGGTCAAGTCACAATAGGCATCCTTATCCTGCAGGTATCAAACTACTTACTTCATATCTTCCAGTGGATTACATTCCTTAGAAGTCCTAGATGTCACCACAGCTGGTGACATTTAGTCTTTTCTACTTGCAATACAGCAATTATGTACTAGGCATCGACCGAGAATGCCAATTTACCCACTTTACTAGCCAAGTTTAGGCCCCAAACAAGGGGAAGTGCCACAAAGGGAGTTCTGGAGTTACAGAAATGTTACTAGATTCACTTACTGTGAGAAGACTTTTTCATAATTTTAATAAATTAATCGCACTTATATTTTGGATGCTTGCTCCAGTTGGAAATTTGACTAGTGAGAATTGTGTAGGGTTCCCCTTCATATGGACCTGCCCATATCCGTCCATGTATGCCATTGCCAAGTGATGACATATCTACATTTCACCAAAGTGGTGACATTTGTATCTTCCCTAAAATTATTTTAACCAATGCTCAGAAAAGCTTTGGGATTGGGAAAGTCTGGGGAACTGTCAGGCATCTGAAGCATCCTGGACCCATCTAAGAAACAACCGTGGGACATCCAGGACAACAGTCAAGCATCTCAATCATCCGGAATGGCATCCAAGATGTCCCTTTAAAACGCTGATTCTAACTGAGCTTCAAACTACTTTTAATTTATTAATTCATTGGCTGGATTATACAACTTGCTTATATTTGTTGATCTCATAAGACCAAAAATGTATTGACTATGTCATATGAGTTCTAAGCTTTCTTTCTCAGCAGGATTGTGCTGTGGGTTTGCTATTCGCATTGCTTCCGATTCTGGGTGGTACTTCTGGGGTTCTTCAAGGAGTATTATCCATGACTAAATCGTGAGTAAAAGAATTTGTTTACCCCATTCCAACTGTATAATATCTTAGTCACTCAATCAATGAAAACCTTAACCCTGACTCCCTGAGTCAGTTGACATGCAATGGAGTAACTAACTTCCATTGTATGCCAGTTTTTCATAGCTATACTTTATTGCCTCACACTGCTCAGATGATATGAGTCAGCCTTTACAATGTTTGAAAGAGAACATGTTTGTTCTGTGTTAATTCTTAAGATTAGATGATATAGCAGTGCATCTGTATTTTCTTTTGGCTTTTTCTACCTTTCCATGTTTTGATTTCTTTTTGAGTGCGTCTTAACTGAAAAACCATGTACTCACCTATTTCCTGGACAATATTGGTTTTTTTGAATATATGCTTTGGAAAGCCCTTGTGAAATGAAATTTTTTTGGATAAACCCATGTTTTGGAAAGTTCAGTCCACATTGTGGCCATTTTTTCTGGAATGGTAGGTGGTTTCTCTAGTGCTTGGATGGGCATCTTCCTGGGCACTGTTGCTGGATTTGCTTCCCCCCCTCCTCTCTTCCCAATGGTGATCCTAATGATTCTTCTTTCTTATTAGTCTGAGTGGGGCTCTTATTTGTTGGAGATTGAGAGTTGAATACTTTAATTATGCCATTTGTCTTTTTTTTTTTTTTTTGGGGGGGGGGGGGTGATGGGAGGTTTGTCGTTTATCATTGGAAGCCGAGACATGGTACTGGCTTATGTAAGACATTGTCTAGAATCATCCATAGCTGTCTCACTTCCTTGATTCAGGTTGGGGTGGGGGTCTTTCATTAGCTAGTATTTGGTTGTCACTCTGCATTAAAAGCTTTAATCAAGTCGATCTAAATATGAATCCTGAATACCTGTTTTTCTAATTGGCTATTTTTGTTTGTTTTGTCCTGGTCCTACTGTGTGGAGCTATTTTTAGATTGGCTTTTGAGTTCTATATATGAATCCTGTTAGCTACTTTTGTTTGTTTAGTCCTGGTCTCCTCCTGTATGGAACTATTTTTAGATTGGCTTCTGAGCTAGCTACTTGCATCTCTTAGTCTTGTGGATGCTAATTTGCCTTTTTCTTATGTTGGTGCACACGATTTCTTTCCCTTTAGGTTACGGTTTTTGCCTTCTGTGCTTTTGTGTGTGTGTGTGTGTGTGTGAGTGAGAGAGAGAGAGAGAGAGAGATAGATAGAGAGAGAGAGAGAGAGAGAGAGAGAGAGAGAGAGAGAGAGAGTACCTTTTAGGTAGCCTAATCAATTAACATCGAAGAACTATCCTCATTAACATTTTGCAGCACACCTAATAGAGCCCAAAAAAATTGAACTTAATGTTTGCCTAGGCACAAGTTAATTAGTACTTGCAATATGTTGTCTTTTTCCTGATGTGAACCTGAACTCCTGACTTGAGATATCTTTGTAATTGACATTATTTTGTGACAAAACAATGTTTATCACCACTTATACTTCTTTTGACCAGGTTGGTTCTCTTGATTACATTTTTGGCGATCTTGTCAATATTGTCTCGTACTTGTGTACCTTGGTTTCTTAAGCTGATGATAAGCCTCTCATCGCAGGTATGGATTCCTCAGGTTAAATGGTGGAACTAAATGCGCTTTCTTTCTCTCTCTCCCACTCTCTCACACAAAGTCTTTATGATTTCTCTCATGCTAAATTGCTCTTTAGATGTTATATTGTCTGTGTCTTAACATGGATTTTAACCATAATTTTATCTGTGCAGACCAATGAACTCTATCAACTGGCATCAGTTGCATTTTGTTTACTTGTTGCTTGGGTAAGCATTCACTTCTTAAAACTTGGACCAATATCTGCATTTCTTTAGTTCTGGTATACTCATTTACTTTGTCCTCATTTTCCCCCTTATCTGCATCATTGTTTTGTATTTTCAGTGCAGTGGATTTCTTGCATTTTGAAGACGTGATCCTCTTGTACCTTTTTTCATCTGTCCCTTAGGGTCCGTTGGGTTAAAGTAGAGTGAGTGAAAATAGCAAAAGTAAAATTCTTCTTTTTCAATTACTTCCTAAACACCCCATTTTGAAGTTTCCTTTCTTTTCATTACACATTGCCAATGAAAATTTTATTTCACTTCACTTCTAATCAAACAGGGACATGTGAACTTATTATCATGAGAATATTTATATTGCTCAAACCTAGTATGGGTCACTCGATCAAATGGTCCCTAATGAACCTGGAGTTTGCAAACCATGAGGGCACTGGCTATTGATATGCTGTAGCTGTGGTATGTTTGTTTGCCTGAGATAGGACTGGGAGGTGTGGTTGGTCATGACAGCAGGACTGGATTTTTTTTTTCCGTAGATCTGTATTGGTCATATGTCCATGTCTGGGGATGCAAAAGTTATGAATAACATAAATGTTATTATTAATGGGTGAAGAAATTTTTTTTAATAGGATCTATTGCCTGCATTATTCTTCTCTGAGCTGGCTTCATTCATCACAATTTATCCCTTTCATTAAAATGCCTACAGTATACCACTTTTATGAATTTCAGGAAATATTTTGGTCTGCTATTCTGTTAACACATATTTTGAGTTGGATGTTCTATATCGTTTCAGTGTAGTGACAAACTTGGTCTAAGCCTTGAACTGGGTTCTTTTGCTGCTGGGGTGATGATATCAACCACTGATCTTGCACAACATACACTTGAACAAGTATGACATTTTTCTTCCTTGTTTTCTAATTAAAAGTAGTAGAGATGCCTGATTGCTTTTACTGATGAACTTTTCTGCTTATATGTATCATTGTTTGGTGCTTTTAGGTAGGACATAGTTTCATTTATTTGTGTAGATTGGATGTTTGCTGCAATTGTGTAGTTTCTGCATTGTAGTTGAAGCAGTTTTAAAAATTCATGTGCCTTTGCTATACGGTTGTGGTGATGCTCTTTCTGCTGCTTCTTTTATTTTATCTTAAATCAATGCTATTTGTTCACAAATATTGCAATGCTTTTAATTACTGGAAAGTATCCTACATGATACTAGAATTATGCTTGGAGAAAATTTAGCATGGCTCTGATGGACAAATACTGGGCATTTCATTGCAGATACTAATTACCAAGATCAATATAAGGATATAGGGATATTGTAAATGAAGGGATTTATTTATGTAGGAAAAAGTGATGGTAAGATCACCAATATGCAGAAAAGCGCCTACAAGAGTGAGTCCTGCAAGTACAGAAGAGACCTGATGAAAAAGTAACAGTACTGCAATGCAGATAGAACACACAAAAATCTCCATCTAGTCTCTATTAAGTACAAAAGTATAATTAATTTAGGAATCAATATAACACAAATGCCCTTGCATTCATTGATAATAGAAACCCAAAAATATTGGGATTCAAAGAGCTCTCTGATCTAAACCTAGTAGACAGATAGCCAACTCACTCCCAAATATGCTTGTATTTTTCACTTGTGCAGTGGGTGCTAAGGATGTAAACAGATCGAATTCGAATCGGATACATCACTATCCGAGTTTGAATCCGATTATTTTAATTTGCATCCGAATTCGAATTCGAATCCAGCGGATATGTGAAAAAATTTCCCGAATTCGAATTCGACAGCAATTTCGGATTTCCGAATAGTATCCGATTCGAATGCGATTACAATTACAGTTAAAGAAATTCTCGGGTACTTCACCGAGCCCAAAGCTTTGAACGAATTTTTAATGGCAGAAATCAAAGTACAAATCTTTACAGTTCAGGTTTAAAATCCGCTGAACGATTTCAGATCTCGACTTCGGATCTCAGGAGAAAACTCGGCTTCAGACCTCGCATCTTCCTTCTCCACTGCTTCTTCTTCTTCTCCATCTTCTTCTTTGTCTTCTTCGGAGACCTGCATGGCCGATGTTTCCTTGTTTTTCTTCTGATTGTTCCTGCTGTTCTTCTTCTTCTATATTTGACAATGATGGATATACATTGATCAGGGTCACATATACTTCTCAAGCCAACACATCTGGTAAAAACAAGTAGATAGATTCATTGAAGATGCCAGCCAAGAACAAGGAAGAAATTGAAAGAAAAAAACATATGCCAATAAGATTTTTTCTAGAAGGTAGATTTGCTGAAGGTGTAGTAGCCAAGAACAAGGGGAAAAAAAAAAAAAGAAGAAGATGCAAAATAGATTTTTTTACCAGATGATAGATTCGTTGAAGGTGCAGTAGCCAAGAACAGGGAAGAAATTGAAAAAAAAAAAAAAAAGATGTAGATCAGAACCTCTCTATCCTCTTCCACTTTTTCTCACAGATGCATGTTAGAACCTCTCCAACCTCTTCCGCTTTCTCTCCTTTGAGAAATTAGAAAACCCTAGAAGTCTCTGCTCAAATCTAGAAAAACGATGACATTGAGTTTTTTCAAAATGTAAAAAGAAAAGTAATCATGACGATTCCCACTAATGACTATTATAATAAATAAAATAACAAATAAAACCATCTGTCTGTCCCTCTGTCTCCCATCTCATTTACTTTTGCATATTTTAATGTATCGTCCTTTGTTATTTCGTCAGTAGATTATTTGTAAACAGATCGGATTGGATTTTCTCCGACTCAAAATGGTGGTATCCGAATTCGCATCCAGTTAAATTTTAGATATCCGAATTCGCATCCGAATATAATCGAATCGAATACGGATGCTCTTAAAACAAATTTGAATACGAATCGAATCCGGATTTTTGGCTATCCATTTACATCCTTAGTGGGTGCCTAAGAAAATTAATTTAGAATTTCTCTGTTATTGTGGTTGATTCCAATTCTTTGTGTGGATTTTTTTGCAGACTTTCTACTGGTCTGTGTTCCATAGTAGATTATCTACTTATGTGAATATTTAGTTGCTTTTAGTGGAGAACTCTGTCTATTACATGTCAAATTGGGATGAGATGTGCTGCATTCAATTTTGCAGGTTGAACCTAATAGACAGAGTTCTCCACTAAAAGCAACTAAATATTCACATAGAGAAAATTTTTGCTACCCCCCCATAATAGTTTCAAAACATCACCTACCACCCATACGTTTCAAAAAACATCAACTACCACCCAAACATTTACCACCGTTAATCAAATAGGTCCATTCCGTTAAACCAATCCCGTTAGTTGCTGATGTCATCAAAAAAGAATGTGAAATGGACTATAATACCCTAATAGATAAGTCAAAAGACTTTTTTACCCTCTTAGCAAAAAAAAAATTGCAGAATCTGATTTCCTTCTGAGTTGCTCTTCCACAGAGAAGGAAAGGCTTCTGATGCTGTTCCACAGTGAAGAGAGCTTTAGATACTGTTCCACAGAGAAGAGAGCTTACCGCCAAAATAAATAGAGAACCCACAAACACCCGCTAACAATAAGAGAGTTGTGAGTTGGATTCCACTGATGGTTTTCGCCGGAGGAAGAAATCAAGATTTACAGAGAAAGAAACCTACCTACGTACAATGACCTTGCGGCGAAGAAAGCATTGAGGAGTGAAGAAAGCATTGAGGAGTGGGAACTGAAATTGCCGGCGGCGTTGGTGACGTAAGCATTGCCGTTGCAATCGACGGCGATGTCGTTGGCGATTTGACGGTCGGAAGAGGTAGGATCAGTAAGTTGTGCCAGGAAGAGGCGTTGGCGAGATCGGAGATCGTAAGCAGCGAGGGCATCGAAGTGGGGTTGAGGATCGCCGGCGTGGATAACAGCTAGGAGACGGCGGTTGATGGAATCGACTGTGAGACCGAGGATGGCGACGTCTGGGGGAAGGTTGGGGTCTGAAATTAGGGTTTCAACGACGCCGGCATCGGAGACAGCTTGAATCAAGCGATCGTGAAGAGAGCCTACGACAAAGTGTTGGGCTACTGGATCCCAAGTTAAGCTTTCTGGGAATAGATTTGGTGATCGAAAATTCACTATATGTCGATTTCTGCCGACTGCTAGATTGACAAATACGAAGAAGAAGACGATAAGGATCTTCAATTGAACGAACGAGGACATGATCCTCCCTCTCTCTCTCTCTCTCTGATGTGGAGCTTGTGAGTAGAACAGTCGTGAACGAGAAATGGAGTTTGGAAATTGATACATATATATCTATAAGGTTAGGTTGGAGAACGATGAGGAAGGAAGAGAGGGAAGGAAAGAGAGGGGATTAAGGGGACTTACCTATTAACCGGTGCCAGAGAAGATTGGGCTGTTTATCTAACCGAAATGACCAGGGTTATTTTAGGGATTTTGTTAATTTTAAAAAATTTCAATTAAAAACATAAAGGCTAAAACGGTCTATCACTCATTTCCGTCACTTCCGTCAGTTACTTGGGTGCATTTGATGTTTTTTGAAACGTATGGGTGGTAGGTGATGTTTTGAAACTATTATGGGGGGTAGCAGAAATTTATTCATATTTAGTTGTTTTTAGTGGAGAACTCTGTCTATTACATGTCAAATTGGGATGAGATGTGCTGCATTCAATTTTGCAGGTTGAACCTATTCGCAACTTCTTTGCTGCCCTTTTCCTTGCCAGCATTGGAATGCTGATTCATGTCCATTTCCTTTGGATACATGTGGATATTTTACTCGCTGCTGTTATTTTGGTGATTATAGTAAAAACATTTGTGATTGCGATAGTTGTCAAGGGATTTGGTTATAACAACAGGACATCCCTCCTTGTAAGATTAAACAATATTTTTTTTTCATTTCTTGGTTTCCCATGATCCATATTGCATTGGACGAAGGATCTAAATTTAAGGTTCTCATGTTTGTGTAGGTGGGTATGTCTCTGGCTCAGATTGGGGAATTCTCTTTTGTTCTTCTTAGTCGTGCTTCTAATCTTCATTTGGTAGAGGTTGCTCTCTCTCTCTCTCTCTCTCTCGCTCTCTCTCTCCACACCCAGATGCACAAGTGGTCCATTGCAAATTAAGTGTTCTGTGGTATCAAATTTGGATCTGGGTGCTCATTGAGAACTAGTGACCCTGAGCATGTTTGTTTAATAATGTTAATCCCACCGTAACAAGGTATTGGTATGGTGCTATTGCCCTTGTTACATTGGCAAACATAGAAGTGTAAATTCATGAGCATATGGGATCAAATAATGGTAGAATTTTACTTATCATCATGAACTGCATAAATGATGAGAATTTGATTGGTTTCATATGGTTTAATGTCAGTAAAACGTTTAAGCACATTGAATGTTTAATGCAGAACTTACTGGGAATGTCAAATGTAGTCAATTCTATTTTTGTTAGTGACGTACCCAACTGGATGGTGTGCCTTATAAGTTAATTCATTTTGCAGGGTAAGCTGTATCTGCTTCTTCTTGGTACAACGGCTCTTAGTCTGGTATGTAGCTCATTTCCAAGTCATGTCTTAACTAATGCAATGTTTTCTTTATGCTTGATCCTGGGAAGCCATTAATGGTAACAAACACTTCTGGAATGTGTTTATCCACACTGCTAAGTGAATGCCCCCATGTGTGTTTGTGTGGTGTGATGAGGGAATTGGTCTTATCGTCAATCCCTTTTTAGGCTTTTAAGTCATGGGACATGTCATTAGTCTACAAAATGAGTTCTACCTTGAAGATGGCATTACCCAAAATGACTGATAAGAATAAATCATGAATGTAACATAATTTTGGTAGATGGGGCCTTTGAAGTCTTTCTGTTCAATCATTGTGTATCTCAGAACTATTTCTCTGAATACCCTGCCACTAGGTCAACCAGATAGGCTGCTGAAGCAGTGGCAATCTCCACACCCTCCCTCCAGTATTAGAAATGTTTACAGATAGATTGTGGTACATGAGCACGCATAAATGTGTGCAATGACTCTTGGGGATCCAAAATATACATCTTGAACATGGTTTTGGGGTATAGATTAATTATAAAATTCGTGGGAATCTTAAAATGAGAAATTTTCATGTTAGTGTAGATGATCAGCCATAAGAAATGGGGTTGGTACCGTGAATGAGGCAGTTCCATGCTTCATGGCTGTGTACTGCAGTTAGCTTGTTTTAGTGGCTCAAGGTATGGATCGCTTACCAAATCGTTATGCAGGTGACTACTCCATTCCTTTTCAAGTTAATACCTGCTGTTTTACATCTTGGAGTGCTATTACGATGGTTCTCCCCTGATAGTAGCCAAATCGAGGTATTCCATCTGTTTCTCTCTATCCAGTTCCTGGTCCCTTTTCAGTATAGATTTGGCTTCTGAATTTGGTTCCAATTTCCAGATTGGATTTAAAGGAGAGAGCCTTCGTTCGGACTCTGCTAAACGTATTACATTGATGGTCCAAGGCTCTCACGATTCATGACTTAAAAGTCAAATTAAATACTGAAAATGAAATTTCCAGCTTGACCTGATCGGCTGCTTAATACCCTTGGCGGACAGGTAGCCAAGACTGCGAAGGAGGTAGATTGAGCCACGGTTTTCCTTTATTATAAAAAAGCTCTTATTGATGTCTGTTGCGTGTCTGACGAAGTTAGCAATGAGGCAGACATGTTTGTAAAATGAAGAGCCTAGAAGGGATTCGTCAGGATCAACACATTGGAAGCTTCACCTCTGATTTTGACCATTGAGCTACTGATCCGCGTGCCCAATTTTGTGTAAAGTTTCTACCATGTAATGTAATTCAATTTGATTTTTGATACCTCTTTCTCAATGTAACTGTTGGAAAGTGAAACTTTTTGTGGTTACTGAAATGTCGAATGCATCAATTCATTCCTAGTTCATGTAGGATTTGCTCTGCTTCTTTTCTTCCACTTCACATCAAGATATTGGGGGGAGTTACTATTGAAATTAATGGCAGGAAATCATGCTTTCATTTCTAGTCTCAAATTGAAAATTTGGCATAACAGATCCTGTTATGCCCTCCAAAGTTTCGTTGTTGAGGTGGTTCCCCTTAGCAAGCAACTGCTCATTCTTCCCTCGTCTCCTCCTCCCACGAACAATCTTGCCATTGATGTCCAGTTTCCAATACCTTCCAACATTTCCTCCGCTCAACACCATTAAGTTCTTCAACTTCTATATCTCAATCAAATCACAGAAGAAAGAGTCAATAGAATGAACGATCCTAAGGGGGATAGAAATCCTCTCCTGCGGCAAGTGCACCTGCCAAGGGTTGGATTTCAGCTGACACACATACCGATATATTGGTATGCGCACCGGATGAACTCCAACCCTCGGATTCTGGCTGGAATCCTCCTGCCGCAGGAGAGGATTTCAATCCATCCTTAACTTTTATATGATAGGCTAATAGACAAAATAGACCACTTTTGACGATGTGAAGCCAGGAAAATAGGAAAGAATGTCATAAAATATCCGTTTCTGTAATTTCAGGGTAGTTTGGCCTGCATTAATGACTATAACAATTCAAGCAAAAAGGAATTCCATAACAATTCTTGGAAAGTGTTCCATAGGAAAGGGACGGGCTGGAGAGATAAATTACCATAATTGCATCTTCAAGAGCCACTCCAATGTCTAAACTTGCAAATTCCACGACGGTTTTCCTGAAAAGATTCACGAATAGATTGCACCATAGAACATACAGAAGGAAATTTGACTAATTCTTCATTCTGCACCTGCAAAGTTAATTTAGTGTGTTATGGTATGGTGGTTCCTGATCCTTATACAACCCCCCAAAAAAAAATAATAATAATAATAATATACACTGGAAATGCAGTTACCACTTCTGTAAGACGGTCCTCAATACCTCCTGAGGTCACATTTTTGGGCATGAATATCTTTCGGTAAGCTCCCCTCATGCTTTTGATCTATATTTTTCCAGAAGGAATATCTCAACAAATTTATAGGAGAAGTGAACCTAAAGGGATGACCAAACTTCAATAGATACATCAAAAGCACCAACCAAGCAGTACATCTCCAGCTAAACATATGTGTAGGGAAGTAATTCTCTAATCTTGTTTGCAAGACTAACGTAGGGGAAGTTGGATATCTCGAATAATACTAACCTCTTCAGCTGAGAAACCACAACGTCGGAGACCCTCAAAATTTAATCCACGGAGCTCTGCTCTGTCCCCAGTTACCATCATATACTTTGGGACATCTTGTGAAACCTTGAAGCAACAAACACATAAACGAAGGAACATTTGAAGATACGCATGAAATAAAGAAAATTATAATCACATTCAGGAGAATCTCTTTGATAATCAAGAAAATAATTTGGAAGACATAACAAGTATTTCGTGCAGCAAAACACCAAGAGATTGCAGTATAAGATTGCAGTATACAGTGAAAACGGAAGGTTAAACAAAGATAGATGTGCATACCACAGAGCCACCACCAAGGAAAGAAAAAGAGCCCACGTGACAAAATTGATGAACAACAACTGCCCCTGCAGTGTGGGTGTAGTTCTACACATAAAACAAATGAATCATCTATGGAATAGAATGATGTAAATTTGAGCTTTCAAAATAAAAACAAATAAAACATGAACTTACTTCCACCACAACATGACCACCTAAAAGAGTACTATTTGCAAAAATATTGTTGTTTCCCACTTTGCAGTCATGTGCAACATGACATGAGCCCATTATCAGATTGCTGTGACCAATTACCTAAAAGAGGAAGGCCAATCAGAAAAAGAAAGGTCGAATTTGACCTTACATACTGAGTCTGACCGAGGAAATGAATATTGTCTTGGCACAAATTTCTGATAGCATTGCCATACCGTTCTGTCACTTGATTTTGAAGATCGATGGATAGATGTATACTCTCGAATTTCATTGTTATCACCAACATCGAGGTAGCACTCATCCCCTGGCTAAAATGATTGAGGAATAGCTAAGAAGACATATATCATGTTTTTAAATCAAATGCATATACAGTACTCAAATTGAGAATAAAGAAACTGTAATCATGTATTCTAGCATGTGCATAGTAGTACTTGCGGAATCAAATAACCGAAAACCAATGGTGCTATAAATGACATTTAAATAACAATTCTTGAACTGATCCATCAACAAACTATTCTGAAAAATGCTCTAAGCGATCATTGTTAAGTTTTCATCTTAAAAGTTCGAACTATTAAGTGGAGGAGCTCTCAAGTATATAAGGCAACTTAAGATGCCAGACTTAACTAATGTGGGATTATTCCCAACACCGCCCTCCCCCTCACATGTTGCCATTTTTTTGGGTGGCAGTAGGCATGGCATGTGGTTCCTTTTGGGTGACCGTACAGAGAGAACCTGGAGCTCTAATACCATCTTACGTTTCCATTTCAGAAGTTCAAACTATTAAGTGGAGGGACTCTTAAATATATAAGGCACTCAAGATTCCAGACTTCAACAATATGGGATTATTCCCAATAATCATACCACACCACACCACCCACCTTCCCAAAGAAACGATACCTTATATTATCAAGATAGCATAAGAGAATTGCATAACCACGTGATACGCATATAACCTGAGTGCTATGTTTACCTTGACTAGTTATATAATTTCCACTTCCGGCTGATTCTCAAGGATTTATGCTGACCTTCAAAGTTTTTTTATAAGGATTCGCACAGTTGGATTCTGGACATTTTTCCTACCAAAAAAAAAAAAAGCAACAAAGATTTGATGTAGAGACATGTTGAACCAAATTATGTATTCTGCTGCCTTGAGGACAAAATTAATGCCTCAGGTATAGCATTCAACAAGAAAATAGATAGAGGAGAGTGAATGGGATAAACAAGTACGTTAACAATAATATGATTTTCGGATCACCAGCTAGTTGAGTTACCACTTCAATCAATTATAAAATTAATCATTTGTGGAGAAATTTGATACACCGCAGAACACATTTTCAGTCTCATGGAGGATCATATCCCTTCAGATCAAGTCATCTCTAAAAAAAATTGAAAAGAAAAAGGAAGCGTCCTACCTTCTCCAAAAGACTAAACAGACTGGAATTCCCATCAGTTTTCAGTTTGCAGAATTATGATTCATACAAGAAGCTAAACTGAAGGGGAAAAATCTAGGGGATTATGAAGAATATGGCTGCATGCGAGAACGTGATTTTGGAAGTAGCACAAAAATGATGCAGCAGGTAGGATAACTTTTTAGGTGATCATAAGTAATGAGCAAAATGCAATATATAAATGGACAAATTAATATCAGTTAGTGAAGGGACCAATTCAATCAATGCAGCCCTAGAAAATTAGGGACTGACCTTGTATTTCATATCCTGGCATTTCACCCCAACCACTGAATGATGTCCAATGATGTTATTACATCCAATGACCGTACGGCCAGGAAGATCTTCACCAACAATGGCACCACTACCTGACAAAGATTCACGAAGACAAAATAATTACATCATCAATATAAGAAACATGTTTGTAGGTATTACCCATACAAAGAACTCGAAAACCTGAAAGCGAAGTGTCATAAACTCACGTCATTACGATGCAGCTCTCCCCCAACTCCGTATCCCCAAAGATATGGCTTCCTGGGTACAGTTTACAAGCATCCCCGATCTTTGCAGAAGGACCAATGGTACAGAAAGGACCGATTGAAACACCCTGCAATGCAAGTGTTTGAAATCTTATTAACACTTGTGAAGCAGACTAGCAGATAGAATGATTGATTTTAGAAATTAAACAAGAAGCAGAGTACCTGACCGATGATAGCAGCCGGATGAACGATTGCCGAATGGTGGGTGAAAGTTGAATTTGTTGTACCCAGCGATACATCGGACTCATTCTCATCTGAAACGTCTGAATTCGACGAAACTGGATAAGAAAATACGATTAAAAAAGAAGAAGGGAAAAGAAAGAAGGGAGAGAGTAAAGAGAGAGAGAAGCGAGTTGCTACGGGTAAGTGTTCTGCTGAGTCGTTGAAGAACAAGTGTGCGCAGTGGGGAGGACAAAAATGGCTTGCTGATGAGAGAAAACATGGCGCCCGCGGGTTTCAAACTCTTCCGTTTACTCTGCTTATTCATAACCTTTTCAATGTTAACACGTCGCTACCCTGGATCGCGGGCTATAGGGTTTTCTGTTTCTGCTAATGCAAAACCTTTTCAATGTTAACACGTCGCTACCCTGGATCGCGGGCTATAGGGTTTTCTGTTCAGCTAAAGTCGCATCTCTCGAATGCGAATTCGATGAATTGGAAAACTTGTAAAGGATTTTAGACCAAAAAAATATATTAAAATAAAATTATGCCTGGTTAATATAATAATCCTGAAGTTTTTTTTTATTGTTGGGGAGACAGTAAATAGTTTGGAGTTAGGAGTGGTTATATGTCAAATTTAAGAGTCAGATGATAAGAATAGACATAATGGGGTTTGGATCTTCTCCTCTCTTGGAGGGACTTTAGTCGTGATTTAGCGGCTAACTCAAAGCGTATATTAATACATCGACCTATACACTGGGCGAACTTCAACCGCTGAAACACGGCTGCAGGGACTGGATAGGAGAGGACCTTTTTCAATTCTCTCTTCGCTATCAATAGGTAGTATCTAAAAATATAGAAGATCAGTGAAACTTTCCTCTTGTAGTTAGGTGCACAAACACAGAAACGGGATTGTCGGTGATCGATCCCAAGTGAGATCACCCAAGTTGGACCAAAAAACAAACCAAACCGAACAACAAGTGTGATTTAACCCAATCCCGAGGACCCGATCCCAGGCCAAATTGGCCAATCCGATCCGTGCCCTATATACCATAGCTAG
Source organism: Protea cynaroides (assembly GCA_028583415.1). Classification (NCBI taxonomy): domain Eukaryota; kingdom Viridiplantae; phylum Streptophyta; class Magnoliopsida; order Proteales; family Proteaceae; genus Protea; species Protea cynaroides. The sequence goes on along the minus strand of CM053274.1, from coordinate 99,241,143 downwards.
ACTTGATTAAAAACTTCATAAACCAAAGCCTTGTGAAAGTTTATGTCTCTTATTCCTGATTCCATTTAGTAAAAGCTTGCATTAATCGGCTTGAGAGTGATGGCAGAGAAAAGTGAAGAGACACAAAATCCAAAGCCACTTCGTTGGACCATTATCACTTGCAGAAGGGGAATCTAAATATATACCAATCTTGTCAGCAAATCAAAATTTTGCCATATTGAAACATTGGTCAGCAAGGTTATCAAAATCATAATTTTTGTGACCAAATGGGTTTGATCTATGTGATAGAATAGAAGACACCACACTCATTTTGATGCTTAACTTTCAATCTTTCATTTACAAGTAAGTATAGGAATTGCCTAAAAAAGTGAGAGAAAGGTCAAGAAAGACAATTAGATTGTAGAAACTTTTCATAAGAAATGGTATTGTATTGATTTTATGAAAGTTTAAATTACTTTTATAATTATTATTGCTTTTCCTCAGCTGGAATTTTACCATTAAAATGAGTGAAAATTATCAATTACAAGGATCCACCCACATTATTCTCTAATGTGTTCATGCTCCACTTTAGTTTTGTAGTTTTGGATCCTTACTTTGGCTAATTATCATTTGACCGAAACTTAGACATACTAGACATACAAATAGAGAACCTTCAGATCTACATGTCCTTAAAATTTAAAGTCCATATGAGCTGCCACATGAAAGATCTATGCATCCATCCACCATTTTTGCCTGCGGGTTGCCGTCAACCAAAACTTCCTTCCTCAAATCTACAAACTTTTCTTTCAAAAGTATCGAATTTCATCTTCTTCTTTTTTCCTTTCCCTTCCCCACATCAAACAGTCAAAGCCTGTATTATTTCTTCTTCTTTATTTATTTATTTATTTTTTTTTTTTTTTGGTTTTCACGTTGCACTAAAGAAAGTGATTTTTTCTTGTCAAAATATCGTAGTTCTTCATTTTCTGCCTCTGGATTCATTATGAAACATCAATAAAGTACGAATTTGCAATTAATAACAGTTCCCTACTCTTCCCCCCTCTCCCCCAGTTGAATCAGAAACACTGTACAAACAAAATCTGAGGGTACCAAATATCAAGGAAAGGTGAAAGAAAAAGAAGCACAGTATTCATCCCACGTGTGCAGATTGTGAATTGTTTTACAGATCATCCTCGCATGAAGCCCTCCTCACCTTGTCTCTCTCCCAGGCAGCTGCCCTCAATGCCTCATAGGAAAGCTTCGCTCCTAACCCCTCAGATGGTTCGCTCAAAAGAGGACCACTGTAAGATTGTTGTTGTTTCTCTTGATGCTCTGGCCACATCCTCCCACTCCTGCTACCCGCATCATACCCAGGTGTTGATATGTAATTGGAGTCCATGAACATGTCACCCTCCAATATACGAAGTACCTTTTTCCAATGTAACAGAAAACAACAAAGGAAAGGTTAAGGACAGTGTTGGAATAGTCTCAACTTCGACAATGTTGGGACCTGAACTGTCTTAATATACTAGCTGGTTTCTCCATAAATAATTTAAGCTTTTAGTTGGATATTTCAACATGGTATCAGAGTTAATCAGGTCTTACGTTAATTAAACAATTATGCACAATCACCAAAAGATGGACTACATATGCCACATGTACTACCACCCAAAAGAGGGCAACAGGTGAGAGGGAGTGTTGGGATTAGTTTCACTGTCACATTGAAAAATATTGGGACTTGATATGTCTTAATATATTAGTTGGTTTCTCCATCTAATAGTTTAAACTTTCATGTTGGATACTTTAACAGAAAGTTTTGACCATGAGGACTGGACAGTGATGTTTTAAGTTGTAATTGAAAATGAGAAGCACCCAATTGGGTGGAAACTAGGATCCACAAGGGGAAGGGGGAGGTACAAACCCAAGCAAAGCAAAAGAGTTTAAGTAACCATGATAAAACCAATTTCTTACCCAGCTATTGAATCCTCTATAACGCCTATACAGGTCTGTTCTAAATCATAACCTAAGACATCGAGGGTGGCGGAATAATTATTGCTAAGATCCCTAACAATTTAGACCCCACCAACTGTTGTGACTTGGACACAGAAGCTGGCCCCAGAAAAGGAAAAAAAAAAGAAGTAGAAAAGCCTCCAGCATGGATGGAACCAAGTTGTAACAGGATCCGGTCTATTCAACTAAAACATCCAAGTTCCCACTCAACACTATGATGTTAAACTAATATGCTTATTTGAAAAAATTTTAGTGTCTAGCATCCTGAGAAATGAGTTCAAATTCTCCCTTACCTGGGACATACGAGGCCTAGAATGAGGATCCCTCCGGATACACAAGGATGCAGCATGTAACATGCAATAGACCTCATGTTCTGAATACCGGATTCCTAAGCGTGGGTCCATCAGTTCATCAATGGCATATTCTTCTAGCAATGGGCGTGCCTGTTCCAGATTTAAGATATAATCAGACTCAATGATCATTAGACCACAAAACTCTACATGGAGGGAAAGATAATTGGAAAGTTTTTCATTATAACCACAAAGGAAAATTTTCCTAACTTATCCTATTCTAGTCACTTGATTCTATATTGCCCAGATCAATGTATAACCGGAAAAAAAATTCTGGATTTTCGTTCCATACCCATTCAGTAAGGCACTGCTGGCCCTTGGGCCGGTTTATGTCAACTGCTTTCCGCCCTGTAACAAGCTCCACCAGTACCACTCCAAAAGAATACACATCAGCCTTTTCTGTAATCTGGCCACTTTGGGCATATTCTGGAGCCAAATACCTACACAAAGGCCAATAGCCAATTTAATTTACCGTTGCTGGTTGACAATATACTCGTTAAGTAAATCATTTTATTTTACCCAAATGTTCCAATTACTCTTGTTTCCACACCCATGTCTCCATTTGGTTGCCACCTCGCCAGGCCAAAATCTCCCACCTTCACAAATCAGAGGGTGTTGACTCAGAAACCATTTTCTATGTCCTATTGTTAGTATATGCATGCAAAAGAAGCAATTTTCATCATTCCATGAACACACGGAGAGAACAAAGTTACATTAAGCAATTTACTGTAGAGCATTGAAGATAACAAGAGCTAGTCCTTTATATCTTATAATTTCAATCTTTATGATAGGAATAGAATATCTGGATATTTCCCAAGACAAAAATGGCTTGGGTCAAGGGCTTGTGATGATTTCCTGTCTTCTCCAGTAGAATACTTTGATATTCTCTTTGAGCTTCCATGTATATATCCAAGAAATGCATATATGTTGATCTCCGTAATATGGTAGAATATATCCAAGAAATGCATATATGTTGATCTCCATAATATTACTATTCTACCAAGGATTGAAATCACACATTACATTTAACACTCAAATTTTCTGCTGAACCAGAAAATTAAATATAAATCAAACGGAGATATGTTACCCACAGATGACTCCATAAGTAATTATAAAACCTGGTTCCTTTTTCTCCCTGGATTCCTCTTGAATCACCTTTTCACAAGGGTTCATTCAGGGCCTGGCATCATTCATTGCTTTCGCCAAACCAGTTACAAAAACAACAGAGATTTCTCAAAGCATTCTTCCTCTGACAGTAATGTGAACAGAAATCTCAGGCATTTTAAGAATCTTATATGTTATTAAGTCGCAAGAACCAGTGTATCTTTGAAATTTCAAGGCATTAGATTCTTCTAGATTTTAGAAAACAAGACAGTATTGACATGCAAATACATATTAGTAAAATCACTCTATTTTTTCACAAGAAGGGGAAGAAGAGGAAATGCTATACCTGAGGTTCGAAATCATGGGTTATGAGGATATTGTTTGGCCGCATATCACGGTGGACTATACAGCCCACCCTGCATTCTTCATGAAGATACCGCAAACCTCGTGCAGCTCCAACTGCAATTTTTTGTCGTGCAGACCATTCTAATGGATCATGATTGCGTCCTGCAAAATTCCCAGTTCCTTGTCAATAGATTTTAATGCCAGTCAAAAATGGAACCATTAACTGTAAAATGAGATAAATATTATTGCAGAATCAAATACTCTGCCAGACTCAGTCAAATCACACATTATTAAAAATGTCCTAGAAAAGATATCACAACGGGATTTTCTAGATATCTATCACGGTTGCTGATGTGATCACATATGATAAGTCTGCACGGAATAGTACATCGATAATTGGGATTTGGAGGCATTGCCACAAATGATGAAATGATGATGGCTTCAAAAGGATAGATTGTAACTACATAAATAAATAAAAAAAGAACCAGACCACATTCCAGACATCTATGTCGTTCAATATCCTCATATGAAACATCTGCATGCCCAAAACCAACACGTTAAAATTGAAATTTGATGACACTATCATTATTTGCTTATCAAAAAGCAAGGAGCAATTCCACTATATTAGATTTAAAGCTAATTTTCATCAAATTATGTGCACAGTTGATTAATCATGACAGTAAATTTTCTATAGAGGACTGCAGAGAAATCACCATATAGATGAGAGTCCAGTGATCCATTGCAGATGTATTCATAAACCAACAGTCTTCTTTTGTCCTCAACACAGAACCCAATCAGCATCACAACATTTCGGTGTTGTGCGCAGCTTAGAACCTCCACTTCTGAACAGAACTCAAGATCCCCCTGAGAACTAGCCAGTTTGTGTTGCTTAACTGCAATTGCCTGCCCATCTGGCAGGACACCTCTGTGGACAGACCCAAACCCACCTTCAGCCAAAAAATTTGCTTGCGAAAATCCACCCGTAGCAAGTTCCAGTTCAGCATAGCTAAACCACCTTGGAGGTTTTCCAAATAATGGTGCTTTATGCTGACATATTGAACAAAGCGGAGGGCCGGGAGGTGCATTTCTGGAGAGTGAAATAGCTTCTCTCACATTTCCGCTGAAGTCAAAGTCAGGCTTATAGTTCACTCCAATTCCAGCTTCTCGATCAAGTTTGGAGAATTTCTCTAGCAATGCTTTAGCTGTAGATGTCTGTGATTTACCATTGAGTCTCTGTAAGCTCCCTTCAACATGCTTTGATGATTGGCGGCCAGTAGACCCAGTACTGAGAATTTCTTCCATCCATGGCTGGAAGCAGAAACTCATTGAAGGACTCATATTTTCACTTTCGGTGTCTGAGCTAGAACCTTCCTGGTTAAAACTTTCCTTGGTGGCTACAGACTCCTCTTTCTTCACATCTCCATTTCTTTCAGTGATGAAAAATGGGGATGTTAATGGATCTTCACTTGATAAGGAAGATGTTCCTGCTTCAGTTGCAGTAAACGGAGTCCCGAGCTCTGGACTGCTAGTTGGAGTTACTACTGGCCCTTGAATTGAATTCCGAGGTTCACTGTTGCCTTTTAAATGTTTTTCAGATCCTTCTTCAAGTTCAGAAGGCAATTGACAGGCAACTTCAGATCCTTTTGAAGGCGACCCAACCAAATTAAGACGAAGAACTTTAGGCTGAGAACGTTTCATAACCACAATGTTGCACTGCAGCTCCTCCATGCAGCGTTTCTCCTCATGTTTCAGCTGTCTGCACAGATAAAGGAGATGCGAATGAAAAAACCGAGAGAACTGAAAAAATTGAAGTAATGGAACTTTGTGGCGTTCAAGCACATATCACTTGATAATCCCATGTTGCCAAATTGAATGATAATTGAAGCTAGTAACAAGGATTTGCTCTATCATATTACTTGTCCAATACCACCCAGTCAACTTGAGCTCTCTTGGCTTCCGCAGCCACTGCTCCACATGAGGATCCAGGAACAACTTTTATTTTGACATTTATCTGACAAACAACAATAGGGGAGAAGGAAACATTAGTTTGGTAACTAAAACACTAAATTCCATTATACAGGAGAAGGAGAGGGGGATGGGGGAGAGAGAGAGAGAGAGAGAGAGAGAGATGAGGAACTCACATTGTTTGGATCATATACATCATGCAGTTGAAGCATCAATTGGGAACAGGAATCAGAAATATCAGACTTCTGCTCTGAGCTGGTTCCAGAGTGAAACCTTCGATGGAGACTGGCACAATCTCCTGCAAATCTTGGAAAACCCCATAGTTTTCTCCCTGAAATTGAATAAAATGTTCCACAATCCATCAGAATCATCTTATTATCAGAAGTTAACACTGTTCGGGCACAGGGAAAAAGAAAGAGAACTTTCATCAAAGCTCAGAAACACTAATCTAAAAAATATTCCAAGTCACCTAGACATTTCTACTTTTGATTCTCAAGCTTCATTCAGCCGAACCACTTAGGTAATTACAGGCTTATCGATAATAATGGGAAATCCAAGGGCTTGGAATCGGTGTTCTGCTCCCACCAAACAAAGTTTGCTTCAAAGTAAAGGGCAGAATTTAAAAAACCTGCTTAACAGCAAGAGGTACTTGCCATGACTCGTGCCATACACACTACAATTCCTCTTCAGTGCACTAATCACCAAAACCACAAAAGTCATATGTAAGCTGTTACAAACTCAGAAGGTGAGTTGGCCAGCCCATAAGTTTCAATACCAGTCTTACCCAGGAATATGCCTTATAGAAAACTAAGGCATAGATTCGTAATCAAACAAAATACTAAACCATGGATGGCTGATGAAGGATGACCAGGTTTGAAATGCCAAGGATTAACCACGGGAGACCTCGTGGTATTCCCTGCCTCTGAAAGGTAAGGAAGAAGGAAAACTAAGGAACATCATAGGTTAGTGCAAACCGATTCTCGACTCATCAAGGAAAAGGGAACATTAAGCTTAAAAGGCATTCTTTCGACGGACGTCAAAGCTTATCAACGGACGTCAAAGCTTATCAGATACATATAGTTGAGACAGGAAGAGAAGGATACCCGAACTGTGTGCAGGAACCACGACAAGCAGCATTATACAATCCCCAGGCTTAACAACGTGAGTCAAAGCCCACACAAGGGCCGTCTTGGGAATTTCCTTGGACGCCTTTACAGCGACGACAACCTTCTCAGGGATGTCCGTACCCTTGTCCTGGTTCCCACGCTTCGGCTGAAGACTCATCAGACCCAGTATATTTCAACCAACTCCTCGTTCAACAGGCGCAGCCTCTCAAACCCATTGCAAGAGTGAGATTTCTACCTCAGAAGTAGAGAGATAATTCCGGAAAAGGAAGAAGATGAACCACGGGAAGCAACCAAATATTGCTTCAGAACTTCGTCCCCACTAAGATACCCTAAATGTACCGACTGAAATCTCTCCAATAATAGAAATCACCGATGACAAGACGCTTTTAATCTCCTACATAAGATGAACTGCTCCAGACAGTAAGAGCATTTTTCAAGATGCTTTCACGCAACAGAGCTGTAACTTCGCCTACTCAAAATTCTCCCTACGAATTGAACATGCTTGAACCGCACCCCACCACACCCTCCCACCCCCACCTCCGGCGCCAAAAAGGTAAGATTAACTAACTAGTAGTCAAAGTAAACTCCCTCTTCTTTTTTCGAATTTCCTTTATTGATCCATAAAAAAATTGACAAGAGTATTCTACTTATATAAAATCTTGAATATCCTTGATAAACGAAGCTTTTTGAGAGGGAAAACAAAAGCTGTAGCTAGGAACGTCCGCTTAGAGCCGACGGAGTTACAGAAGTACCATCATAAGCTCAGTAAACTGTTTTCAATGCAATGTGCAGAAGTGAACAACACACAGCCATGGTGGATCTCCAATCTAGCACACGATTGTGACCTTCCAATCGGAACTTCAAATCACAATGTCAAATGGAGAAATTAACAGAACTTCAAACTCTTCATAAAGTAAATGAGCTGGCACCGAATCAGAAAAAATAAACACCGGCCGTAGATTCCTCTCCACAAGGATCAGATCGCATGTCTGTTCAAAATTCCAACCAAAACTATCAAATCACCGCTTCTGTTTATGTCTGCAAACAAACAGACGTCCCACTGAAAAGAGAGATTTAAATGAGAAAAGTACGATGAGCTTCAGCAATCGAAAATGCAGGTCAAGTCGAACGATACACGGCTCTGTTCAGCAGGAAAACGTGACTTCTACGCCGATCCCCTCCACTTCAGATGCTCTACATTTGCAATCTGATCTCAACTCTTCGAACTAGAACAACTGCCGAAGTCCCTCTTCTGAAGCACTGTAGCAGAGACCTAACGTTATGTTAACCAAAAATCGTTAATGGACATGAATCTCTGAAAACTCAAGTAGTCTTTCCCTATCTGCTCTTCAAAACTTAAACAGAACACTAGAACCGCGAAATTTATGAAGCAAACATCCACCGAACCAGGAAATCAAACCGCTTCGATCGGAGTTCAAAATTTCCTTTGCCGAATAAAAACAGATGCCAGACCATCAAAAGTTTACCTCCAATCCAGAGGTGTCACGTGTTCTTATCGATAACTCTGGTTATCAGAACGGCATAGAAACAAACAAATACGGAGGTTAAAACAAAAAGAAAAGAAGAGAGAAGCAATAGACCTGAACACTCAACCACCTTCGCCTACTGAAAAAACAAAGACGACAACAAAAAATCCAGAAGATCAACGATAAATTAACAATGCAAATGCAAACAAACAGTGGAGATTGCTCGAGTTTCAAACGCTCTTACAAGCCTCTTTATCTGTAGTTGCAGAATTACTGCAAATCGCAGTCGGAAGGTAGCCTGCAGGTCGTAGGCGAGTAAGAACAAAAACATGCTTTTCACAAGTTGGAGATGGTAAAACTGTAAATATTAACGATAAATGGGGCATTCGATGGAGACCCATCGCGGTTACGGGGGCATTCGATTTTTGAACTGGAGGCATAACGTGGTTGGTTGCTCATCCGGTGGGCGTGTGGGACACTAACCCAGTCTAGAATTCTGAACCGGAATCGGAAACTGATCCGAAATCAATTGGTAAAAACCGAGTTGAGTCCAACCAAAATTAATTGTTTCGGTATTGATTTTATACATAATTAAATGGTTTGCTTGTTGTTGATACCATAATCCACCATCCAAGAGAAAAATGACATGTGTCTTGGCCGTACAGGCACATGTGTTCTAACACGTGTCCACAATTTGAGAGTTATATCTCCACACGGTGGACACATGGTGACAAGTAAGCAATTTGAGTTGTTCTCCTATAGTTAAGGTAACAACTTGTGTGACACACCCAATTACGTCCTATCAAAAAGGGTGTAAGATGTGGAGTAGTGTGTTGGAAACCGAACCTATGATGACTGTATGATCATCATCGAAGACTGTATATCATTAACTGCTTGAACATCGGTTATCATTGGTTTTAAAACATCATAAGGTAATCCAAACGCACAAAGTCCCCTATATATTCTCGTAGGTTGAAAGCACGAGTACGTCAATTTTATACTCATAAAAATACTCAAGTCTTGCACTTCTCAAGAAGTTTAAATTATTCTTACTTACATCATACCGCTTGTTGAAGTAATTTAAGTTCTTACTTACATCATACCGTTTGTTGAAGTAACTTAAGTTCTTACTTACATCATACTGCTTGCATTATGAACTAACTTAATCATTGGAGTAATTACCAGAGTATCCAATCCACCCCTCCATGAATTCTCTTTTGTTTTCAAGTTCAACCTTTGAATTCGACTTATACGTGTGTACTCGATTTCTACACCTGGAACTCGACTAGACTAGTTTTCAATAACAACAATTGTGATATTAATTAATTGCAAAAACCAAACAAATAAACTAAAAGGAAACCAAAGAAAACCGATTAACTATCTAACTACATATATAAAATTTGACTATTTACTCTAAACTATAAAGAATCTTCTTTTTATGAGTGAATGATCGAAACACATTTCCTAGGTTTCTATTCTCACGACTTTAAAGATCGAGCGTCTAACATTATTCGATATGAGACTTAAAAAAATCCCTCTCATGTAATCATAAACCCTTCATTGATTGTTAGAAACCATGTAAGAACCAAAAACCGACAAATCGATAGTTAATCAATTCGATTTTGATTGGTTTGATGAACCGAATCAAACCATCAATAAACCATTATGAACCGATATATACCCACAAGCAAGCTCAGCGTCTTCTGTGGGACCCACCTCCGTCAAGGTTAGATGACAGTAATAATAACCGGACCGGTTGCCCGGACCCATTTCGGGCAGGAGTTTAGGGCTGCGGTGCCTGTCTAACGGGACAGAACAGCGAGGTTTGACGGCTGATGTCGGAAGATTTTTTGCTTCAACCGCGATTCTTGTCTGATTGCTTCCAACTTCCGAAAGCCTTAATTATTGTCTCGAGGTCGAGGTAAAATTAATTAATTAATGGCGAAATTAATTATTAATAAAAACCCAGATTTAAATTGTTGGAAAATTATTATTTAAAATATTACGTAATCAAAGCAAAAGTGGGCCCAGGCCAGGACTCGTGGGTTGAGTTTTTTTTTTTTTTTTTTGATAGTGTGGGTTGAGCTTTCTTATTTTATATGATCTGTCACGTCACACTGAAATTTTTTATTTAATTTATTAATTTTAAGGTGATTAAATAAGAAGCATTAAAAGGGTTTTTTGTTTTATTATCCATTTTTATATGTTAATCAACATGGATTTCTGAGGAAGATGTTTCCATAGCACATTAGAAGTTGCTGCTACTATGGTATGTACACGTGCTATTAATTAGTGGTGGGGTTCACTGGTGGGTGATTCAATGTGAATGAATTTAAATTTAAATGATAGGTGATAGGTCAGTCTTTTAACTGATCAGAAATGCATGGCTACATCCAGTACAATCCACGGTTCTTAAATTATTACCAAAATGGTAACCTCACCTTCTTTCTTACTTTTTTGGTGAAATTTTTTTTTTTTTGGAACAACCTAATCACATGTTAAAATAAATAATTACAGATTAGATCCAAATAACAAATGTAATGAATTAATTTTCTTTTCTATTTTTCAATCCGTATGAATAAAATAAATTTACGATTATTTAGTCAGACATGATTTACTGTATAAAACTATTTTTTCTTGATAAAAATTATATGAACTATTTCTGAAACAATGTTTTATAACAATATAGTCTATATTGGATCTATATTGGACGTTAAAAATTGATGAAATTTTTTAAGACAATAATATCTTTGTTGGGTTTGGTGTCTTATATTCTGTGAGATCTACACAGTTACTAGGTTGTATTTGTATTAGAGTTTGGGTCTATTACATGTACAGAGTAAATCAATAATTGTGTGGAGATTAGGGTTTCTAGGTTTCTCTATAAATTGTCTGTATAGAAAAACTTAGGTAAGGCTAACAGAGGAGATAAACCTGTCAGGTGGAGATTGTAAATTTTTCTTGGGAGTAAATAAATCTATCTTTATCTAGTGTGGACATAGGTATCCCACGATGAGGTGTTGAACTACGTAAATCTTCTTATTTGTATGTTTCCATTCCTAACAATTCTTACTCAATATAAAACTATATAAATATACCATCATTTATCTATAGAACGAGATAGAGGCCTTCTTCAAAAAATATAAGATAATATATTTATGTAATTTTACATTGAGCAATGGTAGTATTGTCTTAAAAAAAATCATAATTTTTCTATTAGTTTTTAATGCCTGATGTGGACTATACTGTTATAAAATTTTATTTCAGAGATAGTTCATGTAACTTTTATCAATAAAAGATAGTTATGTATAGTAAACCAATTGTCAATAAGGTGTTTTAATAAATCTCCTAATAAATTTTTTTCATTTTTAAAAAATTACCAGGTAATATTTAATCTCAACACCAATATATATATATATATATATATATAGAGAGAGAGAGAGAGAGAGAGAGAGAGAGAGAGAGAGAGAGAGAGAGAGAGAGAGAGAGAGAAGTGACAATAAGGGTATGATAAATAAAAAAGAAAAAAATTCGTTTAAACCCCATCAAAGATTGAAAGAAAAAAATTCGTTTAAACCCCATCAAAGATTGTTAACATTATATACACCCACAAAAATGTAAAAATATCATCTCTTACCTAAAACTTTTGCTATGATAATCAAAAAAGTCCACTCCGTTAGTTGGTTCTTGTTAGTTACTGATGTTAATTCAAATGAAAATTTTCATTGACAATAATGCCCTTAAAATTAAAATAAAAAACCATTTTACCATTTTTCTTCTTATTTATGTCTATATCTTCGTCTTTCGTCTTCTTCTTCGATCAGGGAGAAAATACTCAGATCAGACCACAAAAAATTGCAGATGTGGACAAAAGAAACCCAGTTCTCTACACAAAAATTATAGATCTGGAAAAAGATTTGTAGATCTATAACAAGAAACTTATATCTGAACACAAAAAACTTAGATCTAGACACTGTAAACGCAAATTTGTATGCAAAAATTGAAGATGTAAACAAATAAAACTCTCCAATTGACAATCGAATCGCAAAAATCGAAGCAAGAAGAGTTGAAACCCTAATATATATCCCTTGTCCAGTTTTTGCTCATTTTGTAGACCAATATATATCCAGGCATAAACAAATCTACCAACCCCTTCCTTCTTTCTCCACATTCCTATATTCAATACAATATTACTGCTCTATAGTTCTCCATTCTCCCTTTGTTCTTATCTCTTTCAGTCTTGACACCACCATTGTCGATAGTGAAGAACAATCCATAGGTTTGAGTTTTCTTTCACTGTTGACATCTTAAGTCTTCTCTCAAGAACCGATTTGCTTTTTTTTTTGTTTGCTCTTCCCCCTTTTGCTGTCACAGATGCCAATTGTTGGATTCTAGTTTTTCATCACAATGAAATCAGTGTTTAATATTTATTGTTTTCTCGATCTTTCAGTGTTTCTCACTCTCTCACTGTCTTCTCTCTGTCAACTTTCAAGACAAACAAAAATAAAACTCCCGAATCGACTATCGTTTATTCACTCTTTCTATTTTTATCTTCCTCTTTCATCATGATTCCCGCCAATCTATATTTTTAAATGACTTGTTTTTGGTAAAAGATAAACATTACCATATGTATATTCAGGCGCATGGTACACGAGATCAAAATCACTAGGGATATTCTGTGATTACTTGGTATCCGAAATAGACGATTCAAGCAAAGGAGTCGAGAAAGAGATAGTTGAATCAAAATAATTTTTTTTAGTTTTATTTCTGTCAGAGGACAATATGAACGTTCTACCATGTTCAATCAACACACTAAAAGGGTTATACGATATATCTGGTGTAGAAGTAGGCCAACATTTCTATTGGCAAATAGGAACCTTCCAAGTTCATGCCCAGGTACTTATTGGAGGGTTTAAAACCCTAATTTAATCTCCCTGTGTATCTCTCTCTTGAACTTTAGTTAAATCATCCACAATTGTATTTATTAATATTTGAAGATCTTCAATTTTTTATATTTGACTCTATATTTTCGGTTTTGGAGGGTTTAAAACCCTAATTTAATTTCCCTATATATATATATATATATATATATATATATATATATATATATATATATATATATATATATATATATATATATCTTTCTCTTGAACTTTAGGTAAATCGTCTGCAATTATATTTATTAATATCTAAACATCTTGAATTTTTTATATTTGGCTATTTGTAATGCTGGTTTTATTTTTTTTGGGGGGTTACTATGTTGAATTGGGATGTGTTTTTTATTCTGATCAGTGGATCCGATTGCTTTGGGTTTGTGTTTGTGGTTGTTGGTTGCAGAGAAGATAGAGGGAGACAAGGGAAATAGAAGGAGAAGATGATGGAAAGATGAAATAGAGGTTAGGGCTTGGCTGAGAGTGAAACGAAAATGAAGAAAATATAAGTTTGATTTGAAGGTCAAATTAGTAAATCAACATAATTTTTAAAATTTTAATTTATAATATAAAAGGTAAAATTGTATTTCAACTATTTTAATGATTTTCGTCAATTAAGTGAACCTATGTGATGTTTTTGCAATATTGTAAATGTAGATAAGAATGATGTTAGCAATCCTTTACGAGGTGTATATAAATTTTTTTTAATAAAAGATAGGCAATATATTTGAACGGGCCACATCAGTCCCTGAAATTACCCTAAGGCCTCGAGGAGGATGACAAAGGGCTAAGAATGGTGGGGGATTGATTCAGGTTAGGTCACTCTCGGTTTATAGTTTCAAAACTGATCCCCATTTGATAATGGGGTTGAACTTTAATTCATAAGAAGTCAGGATGTACAGTTTGGTATTTTGGCTTTTTCTTTTATGGTTTGATACTCTATGGAAAGATTTTTTGTGATTCGAACAGTGAGTGTAATTTTAAAGATAGATTATTATTGTGGTAATTTTTTTTTTCTACCGTTTCTTTTTTTCTCCTTTTATTTTTTTAAATAAAAAACAATTTTTTTTTCTTTTTGTCCACGAAATCTGTGATCCCCTCTTTTTTATTGGGTTTTCCACTCTTTTTTTTTTTATTGGTTTCTATCTTTTTCATTTATATAATGATATAATGATTTTATTTTACAACATTGGTTGATGATGTGTTTATTCTGAATATTGGATAAAGAAAATATAATATAGATTAGTCATATGTTATGCATTTTGTGTGTGTTCATACCTCTATATATATATATATATATATATATATATATATATATATATATATATATATAAAACATGAATATAAAAATTGAAAACATCAATCTCTTCAATTAAGGGTTGTGAGGGTTTGTAACTGACTGTTGTTTTTATTGATAAAGACCTTGTACGACATTTGCATAAGCAGCCTTTGATTCTGTTGGAATCAGTCAGGTTCCAACACCTATAATCTAGCCGATTCCAATCCAATTTGATTGTTGATCGCGAGTCTTATTAACTATGTTCATATTTTAAGTTTTTGAATTTACAATCAAACTCTAATCACTTTAATAAGAAAAATTATTATTGTCACGAGGGTCTATTATTATTTCAAATGTCACAATGCATCTATTTTGTCACATGAATAGATGATTTAGCCATCTTAACTCTTATGGATAGAGAGACCATGGTTATACTGACTGATGGATGATGGATAGAAAGACCATGGCCAGTTTTCAAATTTCAGGCATACATATCATGTATCAATGTATATCCATACATGTGCACTAGTATCCTAAGCATTATTAAGTGATCTTTTAACTTGAATGATTTAAATAAAAAAAAAATAAATAATGAATGACCACGATTTATCTTGTGATCTTTTGCCAAAAACATTCAATTGTTACATAAAAAACTATCTTTCAATACTAACAGGTCCTTTTTAAGTTTTTGCGGATTCAATAAGTGGAAACTGGGGGTGTCAAAATTGGACCCAAATCGAAAATAAAAAATGAAACTAGTTTTATTCCACCCAGACCAAACCTAAATCATACCTTATTGGGACATAAGTAGGCTGTGCTTTTTAGAGCCCGATGAGAAATTGGACTGGACCAATTGATAAGTCCAAATTAAACAGACCAATAGGCCTATTCCGAAACGGAACAAGATTGATAATGGATTGTTGGTAAGAGTCCATTAAACCAATTGTTATTTTATTAAATATTCATATAAGAAACAAACATTAAAACCTAAATAGTTTGATAGAACCCCTTAAAACAACTTGTTACTATATATACATATAGTAAATCGATTCCGAACCAATAATGGATAGATAAGAATCCATTAAGTCAGTCATAAAAACCCAAAACCGAATTAGACTGATATAGAAACCAAACCAATACTGAATTTTTTTTTATTATACTATAATTAAGTTGGAAAGTGTAAGATCAAAATTGGACCAAACAAAACCATTGACACCTTATTTTTTTTTTCTTTTTTGGCAAAAAAATATTTAGAACATTGAACAAGATTTATTTTATTTATTTATTTTAAATAACATAGAACTTGGAAGCAATCCCCTCGAGGGGTCTATGGACAGGATCCACATCGTCTCCTCCCTGAGATTCGGGAGGAGGAGCGGCGGCCTCGATGGATGATTGACACCTGACTCTCGGATGAATCCAAACCATCCTTCCGAACCAACACCTTTATCGGTTCAGCTTGTAGACTCGGATGGACTGCCTGGATTCACTTGAGAGTCAGGTGTCAGTCATCCATCCAGGCCGTCATCCCCCCTCCCAAATCTAAGAGAGAGAAGACGAATTAAATCCGTATGGACAAGGAGTGGAACTCCACTTGTTACATGGAAATAGGTGTCAATATGGCAAGGAGTGGGACTCCACTTGTTACATGAAAATAGGTGTCAATGATGATGACAATGAAGAAGCTATTGAATTATTACTCCAAAAGAAGAAATAGACACAAATCCCAACGTGACCACTCGGTATTATTATTGTTATTTTTAGCCTAGACTATACATTTGAACTGATTGCAGCCAAAATTTTGATGCACTTCTTTCGGTGATCTCCGGTCGAAATCACACACCATCTGAACCCCACAACCCATTATGATGGTTTGATTGTACCTTTTCTTACCAATCATGTTTCATATTTTCATCTGCCAAACCTTTCCTTTCATTTCATTGTTTAATTTTACATTTGTCTTTATCTCTCTTTTCTATTTCCCCCTTCTTTTTTTTTTCTTTTTCTTCACATCCAAACATAAGCATTTGGAAATAATATTTCCATGCAAATGCAAATAAATTTTTTTTTTTGGGGGTAAATACAAATATTTGTTAGTTAACATATTAGATGGCTCAGTCTCCTCTTATGATAGTTACCTTAGGGCTGCTCTTGAAGTCAGGTATTGGCCGTTGCAATTGCTATAAATGGGCCGTCGTATATGCTTGTCACTCAATCAGGCCCAGAAGCCCATCTTTACCTTTAATTCTTTAAGTGTGCTTGTGCGATCGTCACCATCCAATCGAAAGCAATAGTTTGAGATAAAGATTTGATTTAGATCGGCTGGACCATAAGCAGACTCATGGATCAGAGATTGGCCCAAATGACACATTTACAGCCCACTTTCCTGGCCCAATCCCCTATGCAAGTCTGGTCTTACCAATACCAATATCGGCTCAAATTTTAAATGAATGCAGAGGTATCGCAGGCCCAATATGGCTCATAAATCAACAACTTGAACAACGTGTAGAACCCTAATTTTGTGAAACATCCTACACTTTGGGAAGCATTTCAAGTGCACAGAAATCCTCTTCATCCATTCAGTCGAACACGGACGGCTGAGATTACATCAGGATGTGTGCCCCGTGCATCCTAGTAGTCCAATATTCGACTGGATAGATGGAGAGGATTTCTATGAATTTCAAGTTGGATTTTTTGCAATATGGAGGGTGCAGGCATGTTAATCCTGTGTAATTCTAGGGTCATGGATTCGAGTCCTATCACCCACTGGATGTATGCATACATCAAATATCTCTCCCGAATTCGAGTCCTACCACCTACCAGATGTATGCACACATCAAATATCTCTCCCCTCCCTAGAAAAAGGTTGCACCCTTAAGTGCCCAATTCCATCTCCTGGCCAGTTGGCCTTATGTGTAAAACCCTAATCTTATGAAACCACAAGCGTTAATTTGGGAAGTATTTTAAGTTGGGTTTTGCATATGGCTGTTGCAGACATGTTAAGTCGTGTGTAATTCTAGGGTCTCGGATTCAAGTTCTACCACTCACTCCCCTTCTTAAAAAAGGGTTGCCCCCTTGGCACCCAATTCCATCTCGTGGCCAGTTGGCCCCACAATAGGTATTGTAGCAAAAAAAAAAGAAAGAAGAAGTTAGGTTTTTCAAGGCACACACTCAGTTGGGCATCTTTGGAATCTCATTTTTGGAAACCTTGTGTTGCAGCTAGAATCCGCGCCTCGGTCTTCCAATGTGGGTCTGACCTGCAGACGACATAAACAGGGCAAAGATGGGGTCAAGCTTGTGTGCCCCGTGACCTCTTCGATGCTAAAGTTAGGATACTAGGCCGCAGATAATCAAGGTTAAGCTTGATCTTTAGATGTTGAACGGGGTAGGAAAGTTATAGTAAATACCAGTCTGAGGCTGAGCAAAAAGATGTCAGAGCAAGTGGGGGATAAACTCATCAAATATTGCCCTCTCTTGACTTCTGGTGGTTGGAGTATTTATACTAGCAATTATTGCTAACGGTCATGTGGGACCTTGGGGTGTAGTTCCGTCTTTACCTCTCTGAATATAGATAATGCCCCGCTTTTGTCCTTTTTATCCTTATTGACGAGTCTTCTTCTTGTTGTCCACGTGTCAACTGGTCATTCGTGGAGTGATCTTTTGACTTTAGTTGACTAGTCGCAGGTCACTTTAGAGGTGTCGTGCTTCATTCGCGATTTATATTTACCCCTACCACCTTGTAATATTGAATTTGGGACACAAATCATAATGATCTTTTGTTTGAAAATGTAAATAATTGGTTGTATAGATTATTTGAAATGCAAACTCCAATTGTATGTATATGAAATTGTAATAATATATTGTATGTCATAAATCAATTAGCGACGGTAATCAAATAAACAAAAAAAAAAAGTTAAAGGCATCATAGAATTTAGAAGCGGTAATACCTATCGCCTCTAATAATCAGACGACGATAAAGTTATGGTTCAGCCGCCCCCCCTTTCTCTTTTTGTAAATAAAGGAGCTTCTCTGTCTCTGCGTTTTGGGAAGTAGTTCGTCTTCGAGCTTCGTGGTTTTGTAATGGACTGGAAAGGAAGAGGGGAGAGTTAGTCTTAGCCATGTCCAGGCTGAAGAGAGAAGAGTGTAAACGCACCAAACACGACTCCGTCTTCTCTAAATGGAAGGTTTGTTTTTTTTTTTTTTTTTTGGTCTCGAATTCTATCTTTCTCTATCTCTGAAATTATCATAGTTGGTGGATGTTATCACTAGTTCGAAGCCCGATAGATCTTCTCCACTGTTTTGCTTCCTTTCTGTTCTTAAGTTCGGGTTCTTTTAATTTCAGATTGGACTTTGTGATTTACTGATTTCTTCCTTCAGATTCTAATTGGACCTTCTGATTGGGAGAACTATTCGTTGGGGAAGGAAGGGACAGAGAGGTACAGAACACAAAATCTATCTGTACGTTGTTCATGTCCTGGGATTTATGAGCTCGGCATAGCTACATCCCTCAATGGCTTCGATGATCATGCCGGTGATGAAGGAGGAGGAAGAGGGCGGAGGAGTCTTCGCGAGCTCGATCCAGACCGAATTGTAGTTGTGTACCTTGGACAAGCCGACAATGTGAGGACAAGATTGCAGCATTATGGCCGGGCTGGTTCTCATCTTTGCCATGGCAACTGGATTGGTTGTTCTGATCAAAAGGACAAGGACCCTTGTCTCCCTAGTGGAGGTCCTGGATTGTTTCAGGAGATCTTCTCCAGGGATTTTCCCATCGTATTTAGATGGGCTCCGGTTAGTACTAACTTCTGACTATTGATTCTGATCGGTTTTCTTTTTCTCAACTATGTTTCAGAATCACAGTTTCAGTTTGGATCCTATTTCTGTAGTCTGTATCATGGAGAATTTGAGGATTAGTATAACTTTCTTTCTTCTTCTTTTTTATTTTTTTATTTTTATAATTTACGGGGTTGACTGAGTGAGTAGTTTCTTGAATAGATTTTAGAGAGACAAAGCCTTTAATTTGATGTAATTATGTGCTATAGGGTAAATGATGAATATCTTTAATTTTAGTAAAAAAATTTGGGCTGCGCAATTTCAAAGAGCCTTGTCGGATTCAGTTATTCTCAGGTAGTAGGTCATATGAATAAGCTAGCCTTGATTCAGATTTACCTAATCATCATGAAAGAAGACTGAATTGAAATAACAATGGTATTTTCTTCAGTTAAGGACTTCAAGACCTTACAATGAAATGCTTCTGCATGAAGGTTTTTAATTTACAAGCCCATCTTGAAACTCAATGTCCCTTTAAAGATGCCTTGTTTTCTTTGGTGGCGGCCAAGGGCAGCTCAAACTTTGGAATTTCTCCAATCAAAGGATTCATGTTAGCAAGCCAGATGTGTCCTCTCTTTCAGTCATATGGAATCTGCTGTGCATGTTTTTATCCACTGCCCACTTGAAATCTTCAGGAGTAAACAAGAACCACAGGCTGTTCTTTGACATGATTCCTGGCGTCTTTGGTTGGGCCTATGGCTATAAAGAAGCAGTAGTGTCTTTCAAGATGACCACAGGAATACCTGTAGGTCTTGAAGCAAATTTGGGAGTTACTGGCCTTTCGGTGTAAACAAATTAGTGATTTTGATGGACAATCTGCTCCTTATATGTTAGAAAGCAGTGATAATCAGTTTAGAGTATGATTTGAATTGCTGTAATAGTAGGCTTCTTCCTAAATGTTGCTGACTTTTTGGGGTTCAGGCCCCCTCCTCCTTTTTTCCCACGTAATAAGATAAAATACCCTTAAAAAAAGATGTTGTATAAAACTAGAAAGTGATTACAAATTCAGCGTCCCTCAGTGCTGTTTTGTTTTCTTGAAAAGTGTTGCACTAAAGAGGAGGAGAATTCAGCGTCCCTCAGTGTTGTTTTGTTTTCTTGAAAAGTGTTGCACTAAAGAGGAGGAGAAGATGACGAGGCTAGCCGGAGTGAACTAAGAGACTAGCTCTCAAGATAAACAAACACAAACAAAAGAATTAGGAAGGCCTCCTTGTGAGTAACTTTTTAAGCAATCTCAACTAAGTTCTCATCAATGCCAAATAATTAATATCGGCTAGCTCATTGTGAATCATATATAATGCAAAGAATCACCAAAATAACCCTGTATTTATCTTCAATAATATTGCCTATTGCATTTACTCCTGGCTGTTGATTTCACAAGAAGAATCTCTTTCTGAATAATAGAACCTCTCCTAATCAATCCTTGTCCTGTCATCCAAAGAACCAAGTCTTTGGAAGAATCTGGAAGTGGGACTGAAACTTCAACTCTGGATAAGAAGCACTGCCAAATCAGGTGGAGAGTGAAGAATGGATTAAAATATGTTCCACTCTACTTGAGATGATCTATAGTTGATAGCTTGTCTTTGACCAAAACTTACAAGGTAAAGCTACTCGGTGCCTTAGACCCCCATAGAGCTTTGGAAGGAAGCTTGATTGCCTTTGGGAAGGAGATGTTTACATAGGACTTGAATGGAATAATTTGCTGCTGCTAAAACACCCAATTATTGTCATCCCTTAGATCTAACTAAACTTGAATCTAGATTAGGCGTTCAATCATGGAAAATCAGACTTGTATATAGCACTTTAATTTATGATCCACAACACCAGCAAAATTCACCACTAGTTCTACATTGTACTATCTGGGGTTAACTAGTCCAAAGACAATATATTACATTATCAGCCAAAATGCCAGGCTAATATGTGCAGTTTCTTGGGCTGTCTGGCTTCTCTGGTTAACACCCAGAAAATATGCTTTCCGTTACGTGGATGGTGTAGGAACTAGGAATCATGATTGGGTCAGCATTACAGAAGCAATCGGAGAACTGCCTACTGGTTCTTGCTGATGCTGAATAGTGAACTGAACCTGTTTGATTGGACTGAGAATGCAGTCCTTGTAACATGGACATCATTTCTGTTCTTATGCGATATTGGATAAATGTTGTTTCTACTTGGCGTTAGTTTTTATCATCTTTTGTAAATCTCATACTACAAATCATGGCATTTTACATAACCACTTCAACTTGTTGTATAAACTCCTACTTAATGAGTGCTAACATAAATTGATGGTGAATGCGAATCTTCCAGTCTCTGCTTGAGATGATTTCCCATTGGATTTTCTTCCTCTCTTGTCTTGCTAATTTCCCTTTTTGAAAGGGCCTTTGAACTAGGGGTGTCAACAGGCCGGTTCAGTTTGGTTTTGGGTTTTTTCAGGTTGGCTTAACGGGTTTTTGTCAGTCCATTACCGGTTCGGTCTCTATTCGGTTTCGGTTTACTATATGTATATGTAGTAACAAGTTGGTTTAATGGGCTCTATCGAGCCATTATTGCGCTGGTTCAGTTTTGGTGTTGGTTTCCTACATGTATATTTAATAAAATGTTGGCTTAATGGACTCTTATAGGTCCACTATCGGGTGGGTTTGGTTTTTGTCCCATTGATCTGGTTTGGTATGGGCTTATCAATTGGTCCGGTCCAGTTTCAGTTTTTCATCAGGTTATAAAAACAAGCCAATAACTGTCCAATAAGGTTCGATTTTGGTTTGGTTCAAGCTGAATCAGACTGGTTCAGTTTCGCTTTTCAGTTTGGGCCCAATTTTTGACACCCCTACTTTGAACAGACATTTTTCTTTCTTTTTTTTACACTGCTTATTCAAAGCCCACATTCCCCCATCTCACTGTCATTCCTGAATGTATACAGATGGAAAACAAGAAGGAAGCGGAGAGAACTGAAGCACTGTTGCTTGGAGTCTTCGATTATGCATGGAATAAAGGTGGAAATGGTGCTCGACGCCCCAATGATATCCTTGTAAAACTTGATAGAATATGTTCAAAAACTACCCCACTTCCGAGCATTGCCAGAAAGATCCAAGAATGGAAGAGGCAACATCCTTTCCCTCAGAAGCAAATGGGAATCAAGATCAAAGCCTGCCAACCTGCTTTAGAGGCTGAATCCATTACCCATAGTGATGAGAAGCCTGACAATCTCCTTTCCTGGGTTTTCAAATTAGGCCGATCACAGCCTAAATTGCTTATGCAAGAATGCAGTGATGATGAGGACCATAGTAACATTTGTGGAGTGGCTTTAGGCGATGGATCTGTTTGTGTAAACAAGCCTGTTGAAGGAAGAAAAAGATGTGGACCGCATAAAGGTAAGAGGATTAATGGGTCCTTCTCTACATTGGTAACAGAGGGAAAATCACATATCCATAGTGTGGGCTTAGGTGAACGGCCTCTCTCTCTGGAAGTTCCTGTAGTTGAAAGGAGTGAGACTAGTGACAATCTCCATTCCCAGACTTTCAAACCTGAAAGACTGCAGCCTGCCTTGATGATGGAAAAATATAGTCTTAACGAAGACAACACTCTATGTGGGGTGATTTTAGGAGATGGGTCTGTTTGTAGAAGCAAACCTATCAAAGGAAGGAAACGGTGTGCACAGCATAAAGGAATGAGGGTTGGTAATATGGAAGCTTCATTGTATGGAAGCAAGATCCGTAACAGTGGAGATTGGGAGCTCGATGATCTCTGTCCTCAGGTTGTAAAACATGATAGACTGCGGCCTCAGCTAGTGACTGAAAGATGCAGTGCTCTTGAGAACCATACCACTATTTGTGGCGTGGCTTTCGGTGATGGATCTGTTTGTAGGAACAAACCCGTTAAGGGAAGAAAAAGTTGTGAAGAACATAAAGGAAAGAGGGTTAGTGAGTCAATTCCAAAGTTTAGTAACAGAAGGAATACTGGATCCGTGTGGTAGGGGCTTTGAAGATGGACCAATTTGTATGGAAATTCCAGTACATTGAAGGAAGAGGTGTGAACTGCAAAAGGGAGGGAGGGCTACCTTACCTCCATAATATTCTTGAAATAAACTTGATAAGATGAAAATACTTCATCAGGAAATTTTCACTGATTCCAGTAATAGATGTGTGACAATTTGACTGCAGGAAGTTGATATTAGATTATCTGGAGGAATCAGGTCATGAACCCTCTAGCTAATGTTGTTCCTTGATTAATTCTATTTGGAGGCAGTGAAATTTAGAATTTTCTTTTAGGAGGCGGTTGTGACTTTACTTCCCCTGTTATTATTTTTCTTTTCTTTGCTCAATAATTATTGGGGATCTACCTTTATTATTGGGAAGTGATTCTGGAGAGCAATCCATTTTTTTATTAGATAAACTGAGTAAAAGGATTTAAATTTTCTGAATTGATGCTGTTCTTTTTTCAATATTTCAGATTGCCTTCCACTATCTCATTTATTGCCCACCACCATTCTTCTCTATCACTGTTTGGACTCTCTCTCTCTCTCTCTCTCTCTCTCTCTCCTTGGATGAATTTTGCATGGTTTTCAGGAATAATTTCTTCTTGGGTGGTAAAGTGTTCTATTTGAAATGAATGGTACTGAATTATTTTCTGTCCGGAAACACTGATTTAAGAGCCACTTTTTTTTTTTTTTTTTGTGTGAAGATTAAGAACCACTATAAGACCCAACAAGGTCACACTGTTTAACTAATCAGTCCTCATAAGTTAGATATAGATTTACTTATAATCAATCAGTCAGTTACTGGTCAATAATCGAACACATACCAAACGGTGTCATTGGTTCGGTTTATATTTGGGCCAATTAGGCTATACCATTTTGGTCCATAATCATGCCAATCGGTCCTCTTATGTCCATTCTTTAATGAGCTCCCCATCTAGGCCCATAAATTTCTCAATGGATTTAATGATTTTTGGGCTGAATAAGATGACCATGAGGCTGCAGGTCAAACAAGATCAACACATCTTGGATGTCTGCCAAATACAGTATACAGAGATTGAAATCCAAAATTTTGAATTTAAGTTGGTCCCACATCAAGCCACGTGGAAGTTCAACCTTCAAAGGAACCTGGACCTGGGGCCCGCCTGGTGTGTGAGCAAGCTGTGAGGGAGTTGGATACTTGGATCACCATGTCGCCATTATCGCTCTCTTCGGCCATTACTGCCTTAGGCTTCAAACACACCATGTAGGACAGTAGGACTTCAATACTGAGAGGCACCCACATCCATAGTACCAATCTGTAAACCCAAAATAAGTTTGATGGTACTGAGCACTTCTGATCTGTGATTACCCCAAATAAATTTCCCAAAGCTTTCTTTGTTCTCATCAGATTTCCTCTTAGCCCCTCTTTCGTTTTGCTTACATCATCTCTCTCTCTCTCATCTCCTAGCCCAAGTACTGCCAGCCTACCATGGATTCAAATCGCCTCATTCCTGAGATTCGAGAGGCGTGGCGGCGACCCCACTGGATGGTCGCCATGTGGAGGTCGGATGAATTCGACCCCTCCGTTCGAGCCGACAAGCCAAGCCGACAAGAGAGTATCGGCTTGAACGGAGGGGTCGGATTCATCCAACCTCCACATGGAGACCATCCAGCGGGGTCGCCGCCACGCCTCCCGAATCTCAGGGATGAGACGATTTGGATCCGCCTACCATACACTATGCTGCAGGAGCAGTACTGCTGTGCCTCTTCTTACTTTCCGTATCTCTCTCCCTAGATTCTGCAGCAAAGCAAAATTTCTCTGTATGTGCTTTTCTTTCCCCTCAGTCTCGCACCACATTACCTACTTATCTGAAAGGGCTAAAAAAGTAATCAAAATCCGAAAAAATGGTGCTGCTAACACCTGCCAAAAAAACAGGAGTTTCAACAGAGATTCCAGATATTGTGTTCGTGATGATTGCAGAGAAGCAGCTGATAAGAGGTGGAGAAGACACAGAAGATCAGAAAGAGAGGAGAGAGAGAAAGATAGAGATGGGCCCTTCAAAACCTGCAACAGAAATGAGTGGCACTGCAGCAGGAGTAATGTTTTCTCTATCTCCTTGTTTCTATTCCCGTGTGCTGCTCCTCTTCCTTTTATCTTAATTAATGGGTCCTTTAATCCATGTATGGTGTACCTCTATCTACCTCTTCTGTGGATTGTGGGAGGCTTTTCTTTGGCTTTTTGACTCTTCCTCATCTTTTCCCAACCTTTCATTTGTTGTTTGTCTTTTGATTTGGGAACTCATCCTGCTTAGGTTTTGAGCTTTAAAATTTTGTTTGTTCTGTTTGGAAAGGGAGGGAAGCCTGCTTATGTTCCTTGGATTTTGTGTTCTATTCAAAGAGAGAGAGAGAGAGCTTTACATGTTTACAGAAGTACCTTTTGCTTTTGTTTTGGTGTTTCAGAGGGGTATAATGCATGAGCCCTGTGAACTTCCGAACCCCACTCTTCTGTTTTTCCGGTTATCGGAAGAAAACCCAATTTTATGATGAATCAAAAACTCCTTTTTGGCTCTTGATTTGACTGTTTGGAGGAAAAGGAAAACGATGATTCCCTGTGAAATTTGTCCTGTATGCTCTTGTTTTTGAGTTCCCTGAGGAAACCTACTTTTGGAATCAATCAAATGTATGTTCTTTTTAAGGAACCTTGAGTTGTGGTGGTGGGATAAAGGCGGAAAAATCCATGAACTTATGTATTCCCCTTCTTTGATCAGGTTCTATGGAGGGTATTACATATTAGTTGGTTCATTCCATGGTTAGCGGTGGCTTTTCTGCAAAAGGATGGGAGGTTCGTTATTGCACAATCACTTCTTCTAGCTTTTGTTACTATTTTAACCATTTCTGTTAGCGTCTCTATCTGAAAACTCTGTTGAAGTTCTTCACTGGAGTTTAGGATATTATGTTTCAGCCTAGGAGCTATCTTCATAAATGTATTTTGGTGCTCTCTTGTGGTTTAGAAGTGGATATATTGTCTCTGTTAAGTTTATGTGCTTCAACTTTCTAACTGCAAAGACTGGATATTCTGCATTTTAGATGCTGAGAGTTTGGAATGGTCCCACATAAGTATTCGACCTTTAATCTTCATAAGAATTTGTCCAGATTCGTTGAAATCTTAAAATGCTCCTCCTGAATGACTCAGGGTTGGATATATAACTGATATACATTGGTGTGACGGTAAGGTTGTTATAGTGGTGGTCACAGGTTCAAAACATGGAAACAGCCTCTCTGTAGGCTGCGTACATTCTGCCCTTGTCCATACCGTGCAGTAGCGGGAGCCTGCACTGGGATGCCCTTTTTATACATTGAGTTTTTTCTTATATCGTTGAAAAACTTGCTTACAATTTTATTTACTGTTCAATGTTCTTCATTTATTGATAACAAGTAGAGAAACTGAATGGTTTCCTTCCTTTTTCACCCTGCAGACATTCCTCCCCTTTCCCCCTTATTTTGAAGTAATCTGCTCAATTTTAGATTATCAGGAGTTGTACTCGAATTTATTTGGTTTGATGTTCTTCTTTATTTATTAATAAACTGAATGGCTTTTCTTCTCCTTTCTTAACCCCATCTTTCTTGAAATATCTGGTATATATTCTGATAATCATTTCAACTATTTAACTTGGTGTCTTATGTTTTTTTCCCGTTGCCTCTTTTTATACTTCTATATGGTAGTTGCTGCCGCACATGCTTTAAGCTTGCAGGTCCATGAAAATTCATCCATAGCTTAGTAGAACCTTCTGAGTAGGAAAAACTCTGAATTCAACTCCCATCCATGTTTACCTGACACTACTCTGGGGTGGCAAAACTGGACCAGGTTTGAGTGTTGGACAGTAATCTTATAACTATAACTGGCTACCAGACCTGGATGCGATCCAACTTGTGTTATATTTTTAATATGCATCAATCCAATTCCTACGATTGTAACTGCATAACCTGTTATTCTATGACAGTTATGTATTCCTTTTTCTCTTTCTGGCTAATACCTACATATAAAGTGGGGGAAAACACTGTGTTAATGCCCTACTTTAAATTGTGTTTTTTTTTTCTTATATGAATACATGACCCTACAGAGGAGGATGGTCCTTTGGAATAACGCGTACCTTTTCCAGCATGGAAAGTCTAGTTTTTAGAATTGGAGGAAAGTTCTTATACAGAACCTTAGGCGTTTGACTGAACTTAGTTTCAAACTGAGTAAGTCTGGGTTGTCAAGCAGGCTGGATTAAAAATTTCGTCTCTTCTCATCTGTGCTATCCTGCATCTAAAATCACTCCAGAACTTGGGTGACCCTACAACTTTCTAAGGGTTGCCCTGGTTTGGAATGGAGGTCAGTACCGCCTCTTAAATAGGTGGAGCAGGATGACTGTGATTCTGACATTCGTCCCCAACATTGTCTTGGTAGCAATCTTTCTCTATTCTCATCGTCCTTCTAGCTACCTAGAATGGTTGATCTCTCCCTCTTGCAATCTTTCTCTACTCTCATCGTCCTTCTCAGCAATCACAAAGCTACTTCTCTTGCTCCTTCTTGTTTATCTTGATATTACAATTGATAAGACAAAACCTTAGATAATACAATTATCTTCTTTTCCAGTTTATCAATCTTATATCTCAGTTTGCTCCATATGCACCCTCTCCATATCTGGCTACATAGGTTTTTACATAGGTTTTAAGTACGAATTGGTTCGGATCTCCCAAACAAGGTTTAAAATTTTTGGATTTCAGTGGGATACCCACCCCCTGCTGAAATTTTGGTAAGTTTCACATGTAAATTTTGGTAGTTCTTTTGTTTCGATCCTTGTCAAAACCGAAATATTTCGCTGAAATTCGATCCTTGCCCCCAAGAAAGGCTATCAAAGATATCTTATTCCATTATAATAAATGCAGTCTATCCACACTCTGATTAGCACACTTCTCTTGTCTGTAAACTTTGCATTACTGCATAAAAAATATAATAGAAGCCTTTATCAATTTACCCTGCAATTCTAGTAATTTTTTAATATAATTGGAAGGTACATGCTTTAAAGTATAGCATGATATTCTCTATTAAAAAGGGCGTCCCAGTGCACGAGGCTCCCTCCATTGCAGGGTCTAGGGAGGGGTCGAAGCTGAGGACACTATTGATTAATATTTGAAGGCCCTTGTGATTAAAAACTCGGATGCTTGAGTATTTTGCTACTTCAGCCAGATTATATATTAAGCCTTGGGGATGACTTCACTTGTTAATGAGTACTGAGGCCAGGACGAGATTCATGTTTGTGTACATTTTATTGTGAGTTCAATCACGAAGGAATGTCAATTTTTTTAGCGCCGAAGGTTCTTATTTGATATCCTTTCATTGGTAATGTTTCATGTTTCAGTTGCCCCAAAAGTTTTTTAGCATCTCTGGCTGAACTTATGGCAAGTCCAAACTGATACTTTTTTTATTTAATGCTTATGTCATTTAAATCATTTAAAGCACGTATGCTGGATGCTGATCCTAGTTGTGCATTTGTCTCTAAAATTCATATTTTTCTTTGTTTAGGGTATCTTTTATTTATGTTATTGTTCAGGTTAAGTGCCTTTAGTTACCCTATTGTTCAGTTCCTGTTTTCTGAAAGTGTCCTTAGCTGCCCATCCAAATAATATACCATCAGTAGATGATTCTCATTCAAATTTATTTTGAAGACTTAGCATATGCATTGCCTCATAGTTACATATGGATTCTATTTCAGGCTTATATTTCCTGAAGGTTGGTAGTGAACAGATGCAGAGAATGACAGAGAATGACAAGAGACCAATTGGAGCAGAGAATCTCTTTGGCAGAGAAGTCATAAGTGAATTATAGCCTTCTAATCTCTTCTCTTTGTCAGGGTGATCCATTGGAAATGGGTATAGTCTGCTTTGATGAAACTGTTTCTTGGGTATAATTTATATTTCTGAATATGCAACAATCCCATGGTACTAACCAATGACTTTCAGTGGAGTATAAAGTAACTCATCTTACCAGGTTATTTATAGGTAACTTAAAACCTCTTAAGAATGGTTTAGCAGGGGTTATATATGATGTACAACAGTTTTTCAGTGTCGCAGCATCAAATGGAGGATGATATTATAAATGCACCGCCAGAAATTGCTCATCAAAATCCTACGATTTTAGATGGGATTTCCTCACATTTGTTGTCGGATGCACCGGTCCAGTCATATTCACTGGTTGTTAACAGCCAAAGCCAGACCATGGCTGGATATCCTTTTCTTCCAACCTTGCAGGGACAACAAATAAATGATATCCAGGATGATTTCCCAAGAACAAATCATTGTGCGATTATTGGTTCAGATGCTTCAGCTTCTAGAAATATGCTGCTCCATAGACTAGCTGTTAGAAATGCCTCAGTCAGCAGTTTGCATCCTGTCGATAGTGAGTTTCAGGAGCAGTTCAGTGGAGAAGCATCTCTTCCTAACATTTTGGAAACAACCAGTACTCTGCATGAAAATCTTGATAGGGTCACAATTTCTGCCCCATCAACCTTCCAATCGGAGGATTTGAGAACTTTTATTTCAATGGGGTGTGACACTTTAAATTCATCACTCACGGGCTCTGTAAATGGTTACTACAATAGGGAACATGGTGGTATGGATTTTATGGCACCCCAGGACTGCAGTTTGCCTGGGGAGTTTGATGGTAAATGGGACTTCGAGAGGTTTCTGGATAGTCAGGAGCTTAGTGTGAAAAATCCCATGAGAATGGTTTCTGATCCATTTGTTGGTAGCTCATGCCCCAATATGTGGATTTCATCTAACAGATCTAACTTCAGTGCGGATGATTCATTCACATACTGTATGCCTAGCAATGAGCTGTCTTTAAGTCTTGCCACAAGCCAACCCTCTATTATCAGTGTACCCGTCATCCCAGATCAGTGCTCGGAAATAAGCTGCTCTGGTTTTACTCGGCATTCTTTGCACGAAGTTGGGTTAGAAACGGGATTGGGTTCAGAGCAAACCTGTAGCAAGGATAGGGAAATTTCTCTGAGTTATGGTTCATATAAACCTTCCACCTTCTCAGATATATTATCTGGGTCGAAATATCTTCTTGTGGCTCAGCAAATACTTTCTGAAATTGCAAGCTATTCACTTGAAAATCTAGATGATGTTAGCCACTCACCCGGAATGATTGGGACATTTTCTTCAAATTGCTCTGGTGTAAGAGAGATTTCCGTGGAGTCTGATGAATCTCCTTACCCTGCTGGAAAAGCAAGATCAGAGGATCAAATGAAGTTCACATTGCAAAGACAGGAAATTGAAGCAAAGAAAGTTCAATTGTTAGCACTGCTGCAACTGGTATGTTTTTTTATTCTACTTTATTTTTAAGTGGGATTCTGTTGGAGGTGTAGTAGATGATGGAATATCCATATAAGGAATTGAGCCAGTGTGCTCATCCATCTTGGGACTTAAAACAATGTGCTAGGTCTATGGCGTTTGAAGAAAATATTTTTGATTTGTTGTTTGTTTTGAAAATTTTAAATAATTACTTCAAAGAATTGACGTATCAGTCTGATTTGACTGACTTGTACGATGGATCACAGGTGACTGCTGCCAAAGTTGAACTGTTTGGCATTTATAGTTTTATTATTATTATTATTTTTTTTTTAATTTTTTAAGATACATTCTAATTGCTCTTTTGAATATTCAGATTGATAACAGATACAATCAATGTTTGGATGAGATCCATGTGGTGATATCTGCATTTCATGCTGCAACTGAGCTGGACCCTCGAATACATGCTCATTTTATTCCTCAAACAATCTCTCTCCTATATAACAACTTGAGAGAGAGAATCACTAACCAAATCTTTGCAATGGGAGGACTCAGCAGCAGACATACGAGAGAGGAGAGATCTTTCAAGTCATCCTTCATCCAAAAGCAATGGGCTCTTCAGCAGCTAAGGATAAGAGATCATCAATCATGGAGACCACAAAGAGGGCTGCCAGAAAGATCCGTCTCTGTTTTACGAGCATGGATGTTTCAAAACTTTCTCCATCCGTGAGTTCCCTTTCAGTATTAATTATAAGCCTTTGGCTACAGAATATAATCATATATATATATATATATATATATATATATATATATATATATATATTAACTGGGGTAGGTTATCGGTCCAGAATTCAATGGTTCTGAGCTAGAAACAGTGTTAGCCATGTGAATGGAATGGTCCTGGCACTGAATTGCCAGGATATGTTGACAGTATTTGATGGTCAGCCTTTTCTCTTGGATGCAAGGAGATCTCCTGGCAAGGACCATTAAATTTTGGACTAATCTGCTTCATTCTGGTCATATATTATTGGTCCATCATACATGGTATTTCCTGTCAGTAAATTAAACTATAGATTTACTCAAAATATAATCTGCATTATGTGGGGGTTGGAGATTGTTTCATTCAAAAACTTCATGTATATTCAGGTACCCAAAAGATGCAGAGAAGCATTTACTTGCAATAAAAAGTGGATTGACAAGAAGCCAGGTATTTTTTGCTTACCATGAGCTAGTGAAATCTTTCTCATAGTCCATCTTCTCACAAACAAGGAGAAAGAAACTGCATTTTCTTTTCACCATTCTTTGCTGTGTATAGCTTGATGAGTTCTTCCTTGGAATCTGTTCTGTGGGTTTGTGACAGGTCTCCAATTGGTTTATAAATGCACGGGTTCGTCTCTGGAAACCAATGATAGAAGAAATGTACTCAGAAATGAACAAGACAAAGGGTCAGTTGGATTGGAGAAGAAACTAACAGTGTCCATAGGAATCATGCAAGGATTGATAACCAGAGAATACAAAAGAATGAAAGCTTATGTACTCAGAAATACCTTCATGATTCATTCCCTCTTGTTCTGCTTTGATCTTTATGTCTGAGAATGGATTTCACTTACTGGTTCTTCATTGTAAAAGCAAGTTTATCTAAGTGAAAAAATTGAAAGCAGGGAAAGGATTTGAATCCGGGAAAGGATTAGGCTGTCACATTTCATATCTTGATTTCGGGTACTGGTTTGCTTACTGTACTGCAAATATGATTCTAAATTAGTTTGGTGTAAAAAAGTTTTCAAAGGGGTTGGGAGAGAGATCTTTAAGCTAGTGGGGTGGGATTTCTGGCTTTTGGGGATTGGAAAGGCCAAAAATGGGTGTTCATTTGTCAAACCTGTGAGGCCCAAGGCCCTACCAAAACTTGATGACTAAATTGGGATTTTGGGTATTTTCTATTGGAAAAAACAAAGAGAGGGTAATGACTGATGAGCGGTGATGATCTTGGGGTCTACTGCATAGTCAGTGGTCTCATCGTGGTTGCTAGTTTCTTAATATGGTATACCACTACTAAAACTTCAAATCCAGAGAAGAATCCAGGAAAACTCCATGCCTCCGACGACGGCTACGATGATGCCTACAGGAGAATTAAGCAATCTCTCGCTCTCGCAGTCGGCAACATCACCCACACAGCCACCACCGACGGTGACGTTTACCGACGCAAGCGCAGACGAAGCTTGGGTTTGGAACCAGATCAAAGCAGAGGCTCATAGAGATGCTGAATCGGAACCTGCACTTGCCAGTTACCTCTACTCCACCATACTCTCTCATCCTTCCCTCGAACGTTCTCTCTCCTTCCACCTGGGTAACAAGCTCTCCTCCTCAACCCTCCTCTCCACCCTTCTCTACGACCTCTTCCTCAATTCCTTCTCCACCGACCCCTCTCTCCGTGCAGCCACAGTCGCCGACCTTCGTGCCGCCCGTGTCCGTGACCCTGCTTGCGTCTCCTTCTCTCACTGTCTCCTCAATTACAAGGGCTTCCTCGCCTGCCAAACCCATCGCGTTGCTCACAAGCTTTGGAATCAGTCTCGCCGACCCCTCGCTCTGGCCCTCCATTCGCGTATCGCTGACGTTTTTGCCGTTGACATTCATCCGGCTGCCAAGATCGGTAAGGGGATTCTGCTCGATCATGCTACTGGGGTTGTCATCGGAGAGACCGCCGTGATTGGGAGTAATGTCTCCATCTTGCATCATGTGACGCTGGGTGGAACCGGGAAGGTTGGAGGGGATCGACATCCCAAGATCGGTGATGGGGTTTTGATTGGAGCTGGAGCGACGATTCTGGGGAATGTGAAGATCGGAGAGGGAGCGAAGATTGGAGCTGGAGCTGTGGTTCTGATCGATGTGCCACCGAGGACGACCGCTGTTGGGAACCCGGCTAGGCTTGTGGGAGGAAAGGAGAAGCCTTCAAAGCTCGAAGATGTTCCTGGGGAATCCATGGATCATACCTCCTTCATCTCCGAGTGGTCTGATTACATTATCTAATCATCCAAATAACAAAGAAGGAAGGTAGTACTGTTAAGATAATGACAGAGATGTGTGAGGCATGTATCATCTATCTGTATCTAAATTTAACTTCTGAATTAATTCCTTTATTTATGGTCTAAATTTTGCTTTCTTCATGATCTTCTGAATTCATGAATGGTCGTTCAGAGCACAGCCACCTTCCTTTCAAGTTTATTGTGTACTTCAGTTTTGAACAATCAAAAGATGGCTTCAGGGGCTTGGCATCTTCCTTTATATCACACTGTTATATTCATCGTTTTTCTAAATTTGTACGTCTTGAACTTGAACTTTCACTGTAGATCTCCTTCACTTTCAGTTTGGTGTGTTACTTTACTTCAAAACTTCCCAAAGAACAGGAGAGAGGGAGAGAGGGAGAGAGAGAGAGAGAGAGAGAGAGAGAGAGAGAGAGAGTAGATATGGATAAATGAATATTGACGTCTGGTATAATTGGATACAGAAAAATTGGGATTCCAGTTGTATGAACATGTGCGGATGGATCTATCGCTGTCCACAGATCATAGATGCATATTTTAATTTGATTTCCTCTCTCTTCCTTGGCGATCTCAGTTATAGCCTGTAGGAATTTTATTATTGTTTATTTAGAGTTTTGTAGAAGAATGTATTTGGTCTGTGGATGAAGATGTGTTCAAGCAAGAATGAAGATAGCATTCTTCTACAAATCTTGAAAAATTTAATAGGTTTCCATATTTAATCCATTCATTTGCCAATCCTCTGTAAGTTAATTAGACTTGAAGTTCAGTTCATATGATGATTATTTCCCCTGTTAATTCATCAAAAGTTTTTTCCCCAGGGAAAGTATATTCATTTTCCATCACCACCATGGACTTAGTTCACTGTATGGGAATAGGTATTGGTATCGGATATGGGTATTGGTTAATATCGATCAAGTATTATTAACATATGCTGATGTGGCATAACTTTGTTGTATCGGTTACAAGTCAGTAAATTCCAGCAACGTGTCAGTCAATATCAGTCAGTATCGGCCATGTGTTGGCCAATATCAGCATGTATCGGTTTGGTATTGATTTGTTATCGGTTCCAATACCGATACATCAAAATGATATCGTTTCGGTTGGGTCTCCGTATCTGACATGGTCAATATATATATGAATCGACTGATACGATACCGATACCTATAACCATGACCAATAGGACCAAAACCTAACTAGCTCGATGATGGACCAATATGAGTCCATTAAGCCAACATTTGTAGAAAACCACCACCGAAACTGGATCAACCCTATAACTACATACATTCTACATATTAAATATGCGACCAATTTTTTGGGGATCAAGCTTTACTTCACCCACGGTGAAGCGAGAATCTTTTCATCCACACTTCGGTGGTTGGAAGGTAGTCATGGGACTCCTATAATAGTGTCGAGGGTGTTTTCTATACAATAGGAGAAAGAATTATGAGATCACAGTGGTTATATTCCTATCATCCATGGTGAAAATAAATTTTCTCCAATTTTTGGTTTGGCTTAGTCTAGAAGGTATCTTTTGATTGTGTATGAAGTCTTCTGTGTGATAGGTCGGATGAGGCTAAAATTTCATCGACAAATGAAGTTGAATGTTTTACCCACAAATTTTCAATTCAAATGTAGTTGGGCAAATAATAAAATAAAGCATTGAAAAATTCAAGACTAAGAAAAAATTGCAAAATTTTGCAAGATAGTGCATGCCAACAAAAGGAAGGTATATAATTGAAGGAGTTGGTTTTTGTACACGGCACACAGTCAGGGTATTAATGCTTCATTTAGTAGGGGAGGAGTATTTTTTTTATTACACTTCTTTGTTGAATGGTTAAAACTATGACCATATATGTACACAATCAGGGATTTACATCGTCTCCTCCTAGTGGTTCTAGGAGGACAGTGGCAATCTATCCCGAATGGTTGCCACGTGGCTCTCAATGAATTCGAGACCCACGTCCGAGCCGACACCCTCTGTCGGCTTGGCTTGTCAGCTGGGTATCGGTTCGGACGTGGGTCTCAGATTCATCGAGAGCCACGTGGCAACCATCCAGGGTAAGTTGCCACTGTCCTCCCAGACCACTGGGAGGAGAGGATGCGGATCCATCAATCAGGGTATTAACGATTCTTTTAGTAAAGGAAGGACGTTTTTTAAATTACACTTCTTTATCCGAGAGCTAAAACTATGACCATATATGCATACATTTCTCTACAAAACTTCTGTTCGTAATTGAATTTAAGTCTTAAATTTGATATATGATTAATCCAATTATTAGATACTCAATGGTTGCAATTGCTACAACACTTTTTAAGGGCAAGGTCCAATGTCCCTTACATAACAAGGAAGGGCACTTTGGACAATTAGTGGAAGTTTATGTTTAATATTCCTTTTCATCAACCCTCATTGGCTCTCTCACTTGACTTTTATTCCTTGTTCGAGTTCTGGTCAGATGTGTCAATCATCAAAGATCTAAATTAAGGTATCGGTAATTATTTTATTATAAAAAATAAATATTATTTTTATATTCATAGTAATCGTGGATGATCGCAATGTGTCAACACTATCAGTTGGATGATTGATACGTGAATATTAAAAAAATAATAATATAATAGGTATCGGATCGGATTGCCAGGCAATCTAAATCTATCCGAAATAGATAAAACCGAAACAAACCTCCTGATCCGGCCAATCCGATACAGATTACTTGAACGGTTGAACCACACTGTCGATAACAAAGATAAGAATCGTAGGACATGAGGTCGAGTCAAGAACCCTAGATAAAACCCATTCCTTCTCACTGTCCTTCACGGCAGGGTTCAGTCTCGAAGTTCAGGTTCTGTTGGCTCGCAGACGAAATGGCGTCTCTCATGATGATGCAGCGAGCGGGCATTGGGAACTCATTGTTCGCTGCTCTCTTCAAGGTACGACCTTTATACACTTCTCAGTTAATGTTTGAGCTCAACCAAACCCAGAGATTCAAATTCGTATCCTCCGCTGCTAGAAATCTCCCATTGAAATCCCTCAGCACTTCCACTGTCCCCGATAACTATCAGTATGAGAGACCCCATCCATCTGATTCTAGGGTTTTCCAGCGCGGACACCCTAATCAGTGGATTTCTCCTGATCAGAACAACTTTCAGCGCGGAGGGTCTAATCAGTGGAACCCTCCCGATCAGAACTATGCTCAACGAGGCAATCCTAACCAGTGGAACCCTCCCGATCAGAACTATGCTCAACGAGGCAATCCTAACCAGTGGAACGAACAACAAGGTCAGAATTTTCCTCAACGCGGAAACCCTGGCCAGTGGAACCCGAATCCGCAGAACCCACAAGCTCAGAACCCCAGACAGGTCGTTGATAATGGAACCCCTAATGCGGCACCCCCGTCCAACGTTGATTTGATGAGTTTGTGCCGGGAAGGGAAGATTAAAGAAGCGATTGAGTTCATGAGTCAAGGTATTCGTGCAGACCCTCATACGTTTTATGCGCTGTTGACCTCCTGCGGGAATTCAAAGTTGCTTGAAGAAGGCAAAAAGGTCCACGATTTCTTGTTGCGGTCTCAGTTTAAGGGTGATGTTCAGTTGAGTAATGCAGTGATGGAGATGTATTGCAAATGTGGAAGTATGGTAGATGCCCGCAGAGTGTTCGATCATACTCCTGCAAGAAATATGGATTCCTGGCATTTGATGATTAATGGATATGCAACGAACGGGCTAGGAGATGACGGGTTGCAGTTGTTTGAACAGATGAGGAAGTTGGGATTGAAGCCTGATGGGCAGACATTCCTTTCTGTTTTGGAAGCATGTGCTAGTGCAGAAGCTGTTGAAGAAGGTTTCATACATTTTGAATTGATGAAGAATGAGTATGGGATTGCTCCGCAGATGGAGCATTACTTAGGCCTTATTGATGTTCTTGGAAAAGCCGGGCATTTTACTGAAACCGAAGAGTTCATTGAGAAATTACCCATGGAGCCGACAGCTGCGGTTTGGGAGGCATTGATGAATTACGCTCGAATCCATGGAGATATTGAAATGGAAGACCGTGCTGAGGAGTTGTTGGTTGCCCTCGACCCTTCTAAGGCTGTTGCAAACAAGATACCAACACCACCACCAAAGAAACGCACAGCAATCAACATGCTTGATGGGAAGAACAAGGTCAGTGAGTATCGCAGTACTAATCCTTACAAGGGTGAGGCATATGAGAAATTGAAGGGCTTGAGTGGGCAGATGAAGGAAGCTGGTTATGTCCCTGATACAAGATATGTGCTTCATGACATTGATCAGGAGGCTAAAGAACAGGCTTTGCTTTATCACAGTGAACGTTTGGCTATAGCTTATGGTCTTATCAGTACTCCTGCAAGAACGCCTCTCAGGATTATCAAGAACCTACGTATCTGTGGTGACTGTCACAATGCAATCAAGATCATGTCTAAGATTGTTGGAAGGGAGCTTATTGTTAGGGATAACAAACGATTTCATCATTTCAAGGATGGCAAATGCTCTTGTGGAGATTACTGGTGAAAGTGGTTTTTGTTGAGAATTTTTGTTC
The DNA here is from genome assembly GCA_028583415.1 of Protea cynaroides. NCBI lineage: Eukaryota > Viridiplantae > Streptophyta > Magnoliopsida > Proteales > Proteaceae > Protea > Protea cynaroides. The sequence continues at coordinate 99,202,865 of CM053274.1, read as the reverse complement.
ATCTATTGCTATGTAAACAGGTTTCTTCCCGCTGCAGCAGTTTCTTTTGTATAAAGGGGTTTACAATGCTTTGGCTCTGGGAAGGAAAACAGAGATGGCTGCTCCTGGATGATGAACTGCTGCTTTTCACTAACTTTGTAATAGAAAGGTGAAACAAATGTTCAATTAAGTGCCTAAATTATGCATGATTTGTCTTTTCTCCTTTGTGGCTTTCATTAGTTTTGCATGAGTGTTGGCAAAGATTTACCATTTCTTAGAAGTTTCAAAATTATAAGTGGAAGAAACAGACTTCTGTTTAAGGGTGATTTTAATCAATTTCCATTATAAATTATTCCCACTCAAAAGTAATCTCTGTACATTGCATATTTGACAAGTCACTTCTTTTCCATTTCTCTGAACCTGTAATTCCTTGATTCTCTGTTTTTAAAATTAAGTTTCTATTATGCCTATTGTTTAATTATTTTGTGATTCTGGGTCTAGGCCTTACATGTTGCCACAGTTTTTATATGTTACGTGATTGTGTAACTATTTCCAAATCATTCCATATTTTGTTCTAATTTTCATTCTACTTTGCATCCAAATCTTTTGCATATGAAAAATAAAATAAAAATTAGGGGATGGTTTTCGTACACATCGGTGTATGTACATGGCCAAGGATCAATCCTTCATCTAATAGGGGAGGGGTAGTTTGGGATTACATTTCTTCATCTGACAGTTGAAATTATGTACATACATGGCTTATATGAATTTTTTTGCTTAAAAATTGAAAAAGTGTCATTACTAAATAACAGTTGAAAGTATGTACATACATGGCTTATATGAATTTTTTTGCTTAAAAATTGAAAAAGTGTCATTACTAAATAACAGTTGAAAGTATGTACATACATGGCTTATATGAATTTTTTTGCTTAAAAATTGAAAAAGTGTCATTACTAAATATGGTAAGAAATTTAAGTGGTTTATATAATTATGTTAGATAATCATTATAAATTTATTTTTTTAAGGTTTGAAATTTGTTTCTTTCCCACTAAATTTTCTTGCAACCAAATAGAGCCTAGAGAAAGACTGAGAAACAATAATTAAAGGTAAAAATAACTTTTGACACTATTCACACCACTAAGCTCAGAGGTCATTTGCCTATAATTGAATTAGTTTATTTGTTGCCTCTATATCAAAAACGTTATAACAGACCATACCAGGGTTCATGTACATAGATGATTTCCTAATTAATTCTAGATCATAAATATGTACAATGATTATGGTAATGACATAAATCAACATAATTAAAGAGTAATGTGATTATTTTGATTCTCTATTGATCATTTTAATTAATTGTTTTTTTTTTTTTGGTAAGAGTTTCAATCAATTATAAGTCAAAATAATATTAACTTTCTTTTCTCTATTTATATTTTTGGGTGAGTTTAAACTTTCGTTTACCATCATGGTTGGTGGTGATTAGACTCATCTTGTAATATACACGAATTGGCATATGTAAAGGACTTAATACCCATCAAAATGATCGAGTTTCAGCCCCAAAACAAAAGTGCCTCAAAAGTAAGTTGAAATTGACCAACAAAAAAGAAAAACTACTAAAATTCCATAAAGATTTTATAACTCTTAAATGACATTCTTGCAAGTTTTCGAAAATTTAATGTCACTATTAAACCCCTTCCTCCATCACATGGGTACATCCAAATTCAGTGGCAAATCTCTGCCACTAGCTTGAGAGCACTTAGGATTTTTTTTTATGTCTTATTTTTTAATTATTCCTGGCTCAATATTTCTGGAGGATGGTTAATTCCTCATGGTATTAGCTATAGGCTAGAAATTGCCATTCTTTTACATTATCTTTCCAGAGCCCAATCCATAGACCCAAAGAAGGCTTAGAAATAAAAACCCAATTTTGCATTTTGCTTGTCTGTACTGTTTTTTTTTTTTTTTCCCTCATTTACAGAACTTCATCTCCAGAACAACCGCCTTTAACTATTATGAAAGAAAGAAAAGTATATATATATATATTATGAAAGAAAGAAGAACATCCCAAAAACAAGGGAAATATTTATGTTATCACTTGACTCTGAGAGCTTTCATGGGTAGAGATCGGTATGGAATGAAGCTTGCAATCACCAGAAATCAACTGAGCCGAGTTAGTATTGCTGCTCTCTTCAATGGTGACCATGTTGATCAAATGCAAAAGTACCTTTTCAAGCTCCTCCCCATAACTCCATTCATGGATCTCTGCCTTGATAAGCAATGGGTTATTGCAAATCTGCTCCCAGAATGGAAAATGCCTCCTTCGCAGCACTCCGTCTCTTTCTCCAAACTTCAAACTTGAGCAGTAATCACCCTTTCCATCTCCAAGGTAGATGAATCGTTTCTTTCCCTCTGCAAATTGAGAAGCTTGTATCCTCTCGATTACCAGACCCTATTAATTTAGAACGAGTCAAGAGAAGGAAAATCATTAATTAAGAAAAGGACTGTTAAACCATGAAAAGATACATAATCTAGAAAAGTAAATAATATTACATTTGTATGATAAACATGGAATTTAATAAGTGGCTCCAAATTAAGGCCTGAATCAACTTGATAATGATTCTAAGGCAGAAGATAACATGTTCCAGTGAGTTCGAATAGAAATTCACTGATCCACGTAATCTTCTGTTTTAGAATGTCCATAAAGGAAACAAAAAAGAGTTTCCAGATCCCCTGTAACCTTAAATTTCTTGATTTTGATGAGATGGGTAGCTAGTTGTTGACACAGAGTGGGTGAAATTATATACCTTGCACATGTTAGGGGGGCAGAAATTGCAGGCATGAGGAGAGGAGGTGAAATCATGGTGAGGGAGGATCCTGAGCCTCCCTTCTTCATTAACGAAGCCTGGGTTCGTGTTAATCTCCGAAAAGTAATCCATCAGCTCATGATGCCTCAGGATCGTCTCGATGAAGAAGCGATTCGCATCACTGATAATCCTCAATTCACACCTAAAATTCGAAACAAGCCCATTGATACTGTATTCTTTACAATAATGCAGCCGTAGAAATTCTTATGGAAATGGAAACTTACCCAAAAGAGTGAGCTGATTTAATGGCAGTAATGATCCGGGGATGCAGTGGAGCCCGTTTCAGACACTCCTCGATCTGCTGGATTGTTTTATCCTGTTTGTGAAGCACTTCCATCATCTTATCCTGCAAAGAAACAATTACGCCCATTGACAAGAATGAATCAATAACGCAAACAATAACTGTGCAAGAACAGAAATGGAAGTAACTCTTTCAGAACTCCATTGATCCTTGGATAGAAAGAACAAAAAAAAAAAAAAAACGATGAGGGAAAGTTGAAACTAACCATGAGAGAGTTCCAAGACATTGTAGGCAAAAGCTATATCGAACAACTGGGTGAAACCCAATTCATCCAGCACCCAATTGTCGCTATCGCAGTCGATAATCGTCTTGTCAAAATCGAAAATTAGCACAATACTGGCCATTCTGCTTGATAGAAATGAACCAAGAAGAGCATCGAGAGAACGAACTAAGTCGGTGAGATTGGTAGATTATGTTACATACGCTGTTATAAGAATATTCGTGGTAACAGATGTAATCCTACTATAGCTTCAAGAACAAGAAACCAAGGTTGTAAAATTTATGGGTGTTAAGTGGTTTATAATCGGTTTAAAGGTTCGATCCGGTCTGGTCTGGTATATAAGAGGGTAAAATTAAAATCAAACCGATTAACTAAATGGTCTCAAAATTGGAACCATAATCGATTCGTAGTTGGTTTCGATTTATTGATTTTTAAACAATTTTTCATTATTCGGTTTTACTTGTGGTTTATAAACAGTTTATTAATACATCGGTTATTAATCAGTTTTTCATAAAAAAAATGAATAAGTTCAAATGGGAAGGAGAAAATCGAGAGTCGAGAGAGTGAGACTGTTGCTATCCCTAATCGCTAATGCCTATTATGTTTTTTTTGTTTTGGTTTTGTGGTTTAGGTTTTTAGGAATTATGGTTGGGTCTTGGAAAAATAATATATTAATTGAGGTTGAGCTCTAGGGGTCTTGGGGAAATAAAATATTAAATTATTAATATCGAATGATTAATGTGATTAGGGTTTACTAGTTTAGCTTTTAGAAAATTAAACGGTTCATATTTTATTCAGTTTAATAGGTGTCTAACTGGTGTAACCCGCCAGTTTAAACGGTTTAAATGAAACCAAATTGGTTGGATTTATTTCAAACCAGAACCGAAATTACTAAATAGTCTCTCGATTTCAGTGTAAACAGTTCGATCTTTTTGTGAACGGTTTCAATGCAAATGTTACACCCTTACTATAAATCCAAGGTTAGGATTGAAGTTGTATTCAAGTCATAGTCTAAAATAGCAAGAGCATGATTTTACCCTCTTTTTTTTTTTTTTTTTTTTTTTTTTTTTTTGAGTAATTGAAAAGCAAACGTTGTAAAGATGATTCAAACAAAACATCATTTTCCAAGCTGAATTTGGTAATAAAATAGAGGTTTAAGATATTTGTTTTAGAGCATAAAAACTTACCATCCATCAACACAACTTGAGAGCTATGTGATTAGATTGATTCTCTTCCGGTTAGGAAAAAATATTTATTTGCATGTCTTTTCACATGACTAACACTTTCTCATAAAACACACATGGACAGCTCTGCATGAAAGATTTTGCCTAAGCAAAGTAAAAACTTTCTTTTCCTATTAATCAGCTTTGGAAATTGAATGTTTTGGCTCGCTTATTACCTATTGATGTTCAACAGGCTATTTGTAAAATCCCTTTTACTATTTTTCCCCAAGAAGATCGATTAATTTGGTGTGGTGATAAGCATGGCCATTTCACAGTCAAATCTGTATACTATCTTATTGCTCAATTTTTTGAGACACAGGAGGATCAGGAGAGAGCCTCATATTTGCATATTGCTGAAAAGAATTTGGTCTTCTCCTATTTTGCATAAGATTAAGGCTTTATTTATGGCGGGCGTGTGTTCATGGCTTGGCTAGGAGTAGTCCTATTGACTATTCCTGTCGTCGTTGTGGTGAGACTGTGGAGTCTATTGTTCATATTTTCCTTGCTCTCCATTAATTATTCAAAGTAGGGATTCTCTGTTTCGTTTTTCCAAACCCGTGGCACGACGAGCATGGGCTTTTACTGCTTTTTTATGTTGGTTTATTTGGTTAAGCCGGAATGATCTTTATTTTAAAGATAAGGAGAGGAGTCCAGTTCAAGTTATTCAGTGGGTTTCTGCTGCATTTGCTGATTTTGTGCGTACTTGTCCTCGTTTCTCTTCAGTTTTCGATGAGGAATTAAGTTGGCATTCTGGTTGTTGTTGAACTCCTCCACCTGTGGGTGTGATTAAGATTAACAGTGATGTGCTTTTCGAGAAGATGATAGTAAATGTAGTATTTGGCTTTGTTTTTCGGGGACTTTGCTGGTAATCCAATCCTTGCAGTTTCTCAATCAGTTGCTGCTTACTCTGCTTTTATGGGGGAAGCCTTGGTGATAAGGTTGGCAATTTTGGTTGCTGTTCAGCATGGCTTTCCTTCATGTATTCTTCAATCAGATTGTTCTTCAATGATCAGTTGTTTACTACTGCCTTCTTTACCTTGTTTATATGAGGATATTTTCTGTTTTGTTTCTTGATTTAATGTTATGTTTTCAGCTATTCCTTGGGAGGCCAATATAGTGGCCCATTCCTTAGCCCAAGCTGCTATGCTTGATGTCAGCTTTCACTTTTGGCTGGTCTCAACACCATGGCTGGTGGATATTTGTAAGGCCGATGCCCTTGGTGTTACTGGTTTCACTAATCAATGAAATTGAGTTTTACCAAAAAAAAAGAACTTTCTTTTGTTTACTTATATGTATTGGTGCATTGACTAATTCTGTGGTAGCCATGTATCATCTTTTTTTGGGTAAACTGGTAGCCATGTATCACATGCCATAAATGAGGAAAAGTGCCTTTCTGTTTAAAATGACAAAAAAAGATTGCCAAATTACAATTGAATTCTATAACCCTGAAACAGCATTTTTATAAGCTTATGGAATTTAAATTCACTATTAAACCCTTTCCTCCATCACTTGGGGTCCACCCATATCTAAAATGCCTTTTTTATTTATTTATTATGGGTTCTTAAAAAACCCAAATTTCCATTTTCATTTGTTTTGAGTTCCATTTTTCTCAATTGCACATTACAGAACTTGGAGTACACCTCCAGAACAGCAGCTTTTACTATTATGAAAGAAGAAAACATCCCATAAAAAGGGAATATATATGTTGGCATGATTTATAGGCCAAACATTCAATTAGTTAGTTGGCAACTGAGAAGTCTAGTGAGGAACTGGGAGAGCTTTGGGTAAGGCTTCATGAGCAGAGATAGGTATGGTCTGAAGCTTGCAATCACCAGAAATCAACTGAACTGAGTTAGTATTACTGTTCTCTTCAATGGTGATCATGTTGATCAAGTGCAAAAGTACCCGTTCAAGCTCCTCCCCATAACTCCATTCATGGACCTCTGCCTTGATAAGAGCTGGGTTACTGCAAATCAGCTCCCAGAGTGGAAAATGCCTCCTTGGCATCACTCTGTCTCTTTCTCCAAACTTCAGACTTGGGCAGTAATCACCCTTTCCATCTCCAAGGTAGATGAATCGCTTCTTCCCCTCTGCAAATTGAGAAGCCAGTATCCTCTCGATTACCAGACCCTATTAATTTAGAACAGGAAAAACCATTAATTAAGAAAGGACTGTTAAACCAAGAACAGGTACATAATCTAGAAAAGTAAATAATATTCCATTTGTATGACAAGCATGGAATTTAATAAGTGGCTCCAAATGAAGGGCTGAATCAACTTGATACTGATTCTAAGGCAGAAGACAACATGTCCCAGTGAGTTCGAATCGAATTTCACTGATCCACGTAATCTTGTCTGTTTCAGAATGTCCACAAAGGAAACAAAAAAAAGGTTCCAGATCCCCTGTAACATTAAATTTCTTGATTTTGATGAGATGGATATGCTTTTTCTGGGGTCTGATAAATTTCAGAAGAGAGGATCGATTTTGATGAGATGGGTATACTAACTAGTTGTTGACAGAGAGTGGGAGAAATTATATACCTTGCACATGTTAGGGGGGCAGAGATTGCAGCCATGAGGAGAGGAGGTGAAATCATGGTGAGGGAGGATTCTGAGCCTCCCTTCTTCATTGACGAAGCCAGGGTTCGTGTTAATCTCTGAAAAGTAATCCATCAGCTCATGATGCTTCAGGATCGTCTCGATGAAGAAGCGATTTGCATCACTGAGAATCCTCAATTCACACCTAAAATTCGAAACAACTCCATTAATACTTACTACTGATGATCCATTTACATTCTATACAATAATGCAGCCATAGAAATTCTTGTGGATATGGAAACTTACCCAAAAGAGTGAGCTGATTTAATGGCAGTAATGATCCGGGGATGCAGTGGAGCCCGTTTCAGAGCCTCCTCGATCTGCTGGATTGTTATACCCTGTTTGTGAAGCTCTTCCATCATCTTATCCTGCAAAGAAACATTTACCCCCACTGAGAAGATTGAACCAATAACACAAACAACAACTGTGCATGAACAGACATGAAAGTAAATATCCTATTGTTACGTATCGTTGAGACAGAGAAGAAGGAAGGAACTGTATTCTGTACTATAAATAGAATGCAGTGAATCTAAATTACGGACTCTTTCAGAACTCCATTAAAAAAACTGAAACAGAAACAAACAAGAAGAGAAAGTTGAAACTAACCATGAGAGAGTTCCAAGGCATTGTAGGCAAAAGCTCATTGAACAACTCGGTGAAACCCAATTCATCCACCACCCAATTATCGCTATCGCAGTCGATAATCGTCTTGTCAAAATCAAAAATCACCACAATTCCAGACATTCTGCTTGATGAAGATTGAAAACTGAGGTTACTGAGAAAATCCCAGAAAGGGTTTTTGAGGGATTGATTGTAATGAGGAATGTCTTTAGGAGCCGGAGATTGAAGGGGTATTTATAATGGCCGAAAGACTGCAATTTACTCCGCATATAGAGATAGAGTAGGAGGGAAAAAGGAGAGGTTCGAAGTTTGATTCCAAACGAATATTACTCCACAGTTGCGTTGCGGTTCTATTGATTCCCATTCGACTTCTACTCCTTTTTTTTTGGATGATTTTCTCTGTATCTCTATCTCATGGTGGAACATGGATTTGGAGGGCCCCCTGCATTCTTCCATCTCTTTCTGTTTCCACAGTCGTACAATTTCAGGAAATTCAAGCCCAATTTTCTCTTGATTGTTGGATCCATGGTTCACGGTATCTAGACGATTCGTATCGGTTTTGGACCTAGTCGATCCCTGATTCAATTTTCCATTGGATCCGTACATCGACCCGATTAAGATCTCTGATCAGTTTTGGACATAACCTCATATGGATTCCAATCTAATGGTTATGGAGTTTATATTCTTTGTTTATTAAGGTAAGACTGTTTTTACTATATCAAATAGAATATTCCCAACTTACCCACCATCAATGAGTATATTCTTTTCTAGAATTTCTTTTCTTTTAATGGATGCTTTAGGGTTTAGGTCACCCTTTTCTTTTTGAAGTGGTGGTGGTTTCTCACGTGGCCCACGTAATTAGTTATGTGATCAAATAGACGGTGTGGATCTAGTGGAGGTGAGTTTCGATTATGATCGGACGGTGAGGATTAGAGAGAGCAGTGGTACTTTACTATATTGTACAGTACAGTAGCAAGACATGTGGGTAAAAGTGGAACATTATCTTGAAAGTAAGTGGAGTGATGAGCGGATTAGGATGGTGGGATATTCTATTATTGTGGTGCGCACTGCACCTTAAATTGACTCCCAAAAAAAAGTTATTTGATTCCACGTATTAATAATATAAGATGAGATGCTTTGGTTTTATTTGAATTCTCTTTTGTTTTTTTTGTGATAATTATATATTAAAAATTGTTCATGGGAAGTGGATTCTCTCTCTCTCTCTCTCTCTCTCTTTTTAATAGAAATTGGAAGTGGATTCTTGACTAGCAAAAACCATCATACATTCCCCCCAACTTTTTTAAACTTAAAAATTATATATATATAGGAAGAGAATTTATACACGAGAAAGTGTTTTTGTTATTATTTTTCTTAATTTATCGTGGTTTGATGTCCATATGTATATATATGGTCATACATAGTCATTATAGATTGAAGTTGAGAACTTTACATATAAAGAAAATGCTTTCTCAATCGCCTTTACTAAATACATGCATACATTTTGGGGGAAACAAAAAAAATCTTTACTTAATGCATGCATACGTTATCAATCTGTTTGATTTGCTTTTTCTCTCTCTTTTTTTTTTATGGATGTATCGTCATATGTTTTGATATCTGTTTCTTTTCTTGTGGTTGTTGTTATGTTTGTTGTGAATGTTGCTTGCATAAATTAAAAAAAGAAACCATACTAGCTTGTAGTATATGGACAAAAAACCCTAATTTTTTTTTTTTTTTTTTGTTAGTGATAAATATATTTTAGTTTAACATAAAAAAATCTAAATTCCTAGAATTATAGATATAATGACAGAAATTTTTTAATAGAATCAAGAATGAAGTTTTCATTCTATACATGGCAGATCATGAATTAATAACTGCATCTAAACTTCAAAAGAGTTCTCACACACAACTATGTGTACTTCTTTTTTCCCTTCTATTATTGTGGTGTACACCTTAAATTAGGAAACAAAAGTGATTTGATTCTACATGTTAGTTATTTTAAGTTTAGATGCTTTGAAACATATGGATTCTCTCCTTCGTTGTTTGTGTTATTTGTGCATTAAAAGAGTGCCATTAGGTATGGATTCTGGATTCTTGTGTATCAAAAGCGACAACATTTCCACCTTATTTTTAAATGTAAAATTATAGAATGAGATAAGGACCGTAATAAGATATTGGTAAGTAGGAAATGCTTTCTGTTTTTCTTTTCTCTTTTGGTCGTCTATTATGAGTTTTATGCGGTCATCGAAGGGGAGGGGCAATGACGGATTCGTTAGTAGAAGGCATACGAGATAGAAGGTGTCAGGAGAGAAAATAAGAGAATGAGGTGTTGGTATAGCTCCTACTCTGTTGTTTAGAGAAACTTTTCCTTATATTAAATACTGATAATCTCTTTTATAAAATATTTTTTTTTGTAAACTTAAATAATACTTTCTAACCATCGTATGTAAAATAGGAACATTATCTTGAAAGAAAGTGCATGGGATAGTTTATTAGTGTGGTGGGCTGTCTACAAAAATAGTTATCATCATATAACAATTCATTCTTGTGTGTAGTGAGTGGGGCCATGTTTCTTGCACGATCATTGTACGATTGCTCATCTAATAGAGGATACAAGGATCATTCTCTCAAAAGAAAAAAAAAAATTCCAAATCATAATTAGGTGGCCATCTCTATCTGCGAGTTAGGATAATTTTCTTCTTTACTTCCCCCTCATAAAAAAAAAGAGGGCAAATTATATATGGTTGGCCAAAAATCTGCCATGTGGCATGTGAGATGGAGGAAAAATTTTGATGGACAAGTGGACTACTTTAGTTTATTTATTCACATCTCGAGTTTACAATTGATTTTGAGAATGAAATTTGACAAATGATTACCCTTTCAATTGTCAATTATCACTATCAGATAATCAATCTATCTATCCAACCATAACAATTGCCACATAATTTTGGCATATGACAAAATTAGATAGGTTACAAAATAACATTATTTATATTGGATCATGAAGTGGTATTTTACCAAAAATAAATAAAAAATGAAGAATGAAGGGTCAGAATAAAAAACTAGTGGATTGTGTATAAGCATTAAGCATATGAATGTGATTCAGAAGTAGGGTTTCTAGGTAAGAAGTTTTGTCAAAATTGTGTGGAGTTTTGCATGGGACGGGCACCAATGATCTACCAATCCAAACAACATACGGCTGCCAAGCAAAAGCATATTCGCCATGGGTTCTGTTATGGTCCTTATGGATGCCTGACAGAACCACTGTCTCACATTTAGTATTTTTTTTCTCCTTTTTTCCAGTTGTGTCCGCCACTTGGCAGCTTTTGTGATGCTCAGAATTTAGATTTCAGAAATGACCAAGTCCTCTTAGATCATAAAGTTCTCTAGAATGAGAATGCAAATCAAAAACTCTTTTTTTTTTTCCATTCCAAAATGAATTCTAGACCTAGAACACATTCAAAGGATGCATACGAAGGCAGCCTCAGTATGAATTCAGTCACTAGAAATTTGATGATTTCGATCCAAAACATGGTCGAGAAGTTTGTTACTATTTGTTGCCAACAGTATGACTGGTCCTTATCACTACCTGGATTTAGTTCACGGTATCCGAACAGGTATTGATCAATATGGATCAGGTATAGACCATATATTGATGTGGCATACATTTTTTGTATCGATTAGGTAGCAGCCACATGTCTACCAATATCGTCACGTATCAATCAAGTATTGGTCTTAATACTGATTCAACAAAATGATAATGTATCAATAATGGGGTCCATAGCTTAGTGGAACAGCATTTGACTACAAATCAAGAGGTCACCCGTTTGAACCTGGTAGGGCCCTTATAAATGGATAATTTTCAAAAGTTGAGATGGCCAAGTTGGTTTAAGGCACCAGATTAAGGTTTTGGTCCGAAAGGATTTTAACGCCCTGCACTATGATGGCCCGTTTAGCTAATCTAAACCTCATCGGCTAGGCCTGGACATGTTTATGTTCGATCCAGTTAGTCTCGGTCCATAATCAGTCCTATGCTAATTGGTCTATAGATGGATTGTAATGGGCTTATGCCTAAATGTAAATAAAAATAGAGAAAGATGTTGGTTTTCAAATTCATAATTGTTTTCATGCTCTAGATTAAATACCTTTTAGGATTGTAAAAAGCTCTTATTAGGCTTGTGATCACCCATATAAATAGGACGGAAAGAACAAGTGGAAAACTCAAGACATGAAAGACAATGAGACAGTTAATGTTTTAGGCTTTTGGGTTTATGATTTTATTTGTTTGGTTTAAACCAAAATTTAATTCAGTTTCAAGGTATATTCAATTTATTCGATTGGGCTACACTCTTGCATCGTAGACCCCTGTTTAATAATCGATCCAGGTCTAAGCCTAACACATTTAATAATTGGATCAGTCAGTTTCGATCTTTAATTAATCAACTACACGATGCGAGCCTCAAATTACACACAATAATAGAGAATAGCCTGAAATTGCACACAATAATAGAGAATAGCCTGAAATTCAACCTTGACCTTCACTTCTTTCTTCAGCAGAGAAAGAGAACGCGAGAAGTTGCTGACAGAACGTGTAATCCGCAAAAAATGATAGGGAGCCAGCCTATACCACTACCTACTTAGGTGAGCTTTGGCATGGGCGTCAACTGCACGCAGAGCTAAGCACATCTAAAACTAAAACCATTGAGTTCCTCCCAATTCCACCCAAAAAAAAATAATGAGTTCCTCCCAATTGATAAAAACCATCTTGATATTTGGTGGTCCAGATATCTCCGCAAAAAACCACCATGTTATTTGGTGGTCCAAATATCTCAGCCATGTGATATCTTAATATTTGGTGGTTCTTAATATTTGGTGGTCCAAATATCTCTACCATGTGATAGGTTTCAATGAAGCATAAATTTTGTGAGCGATTTGCTCATTTCAATTTCAACATAGACAAATCTTGCCATGTGATAAATTTGAAATTTAAAAATTTTAAAATATAGAATAATACACAATAATAGTTAACATATCATAAACATACATACCCCCCAAAAAAAAATATATACAATCTATCAAACATTCAAAATGATCACATCATGTTCCACAAGACAATTAAGTTCAAACATCAGGAGGAGAAGGGAGAACGAATAACATCCGTATTACAGTAACACCCTCCACCACCCATATACCACGAAGCAAATTTCTTTTCTTCTCTATTTTTATTTATTTATTTATTTTACAATATATACTTGTACGCATAAATAATTTATCCGCAGATGATTTACAGAAAGCTCAGCTCAATGTTTTTTAAGACTACAAATGAATGAATGAAATACCTCTGTATCTCACCTATACCCTCGCTTTCATTTTTTTCAAATCTCTTCTCTCTTATCTACACCCAACCAGCCAAAAGTCATCCAAGCTTCAACCTACATCATCATCATCATTGCCTTCTGTTCTTCGTTGGCAACAAATTAAAAGATTCTTCATGCCCCACTAGTATGTACGATTACAACAGTCTAACATTTTACCTCTAAGCTGCCTGCTCCTCTGTCATACATGCAGTGAATGCCGTGTCCTTATGGGCTTCAGCTTCAAACCCATGCTTTCTGGCGAGAGTAGCTCTGGTGAGATACACGATGGGCTCAATGGACTCCTTGGACTGCCACTGAGCTGGCTTGGTCTGTATAGCCCATACCCCATGAAGAAGTACTCCATCGGTATCAACATTGCATGGGGCTGCTCCTCCGTCACCATCGATCCACATGCCTGAACCTGTATAGATAACAAACCACATCCAACCAGCCTTCATAAGAATTGTTCACAAATCACAATTCACCAAACCCTAATGGACCCGTTCAGTGCTCAACACGCACGCATTCATGCTTTTGTTCACATTAATGAAATACATACATTACTTATCATGGGTACTACCTACCTCAACCAATGCACTGTATCTTCTATCAAGTTTTGAGGTCATGTACAGAGCTTCAGAGTGGAAAGGAGAGTTTTCACCCACAAAGATTAATGTTCGACACTGTAATTTCTTCAATCCATCAGTAATGTCACATCTCCTGTTAAGTATAAACAACAAAAAGAGAAATTCAAATTATAACTCTTCCTGATATCATAGTTAGACAGCAAGAGAGACCCTAAAGCAATATCAAACATAGAGTTTTACCCACTAATCGCCTGAAGAAACCGCAATACATTTACACCATGCCTCTCATCTAACAACTGCATCAACAAGCACCCCATAAATGTCAAGTTGTACTCCTTTGATTGACCATTATTCACATGGGTGGTGGTGTGAGTGTGGGTGTGATGTGGGAGAGAGAGAGAGAGAGAGAGAGAGAGAGAGAGAGAGAGACTTGGTACTCACACTTCTGCACGCCTGCACAATATCCGATTCTGGAACTTGTCCGCTAGCTCGAACTTCCTAACAGTACAAAACCAAATCCCAACACTCAATTCACTATATACAAGAAAGATCAGCATTAAACAGGCTATGAAGTTACAACATCATCTGCACCCTACCTTGCTGAAGTACCGCTGAAGCAAGCACTCTTTCATCATGTTACACATTCCATAGAAATAAAGCAAGTTTACCATCACCTGCAGATGAGATGCAATCTTAAATATGAGATGACAGTAATGTAAAATTAAAAGGAAAAAAAAAATTATGATGCTGCTTTTCAAGTGGATGACAGCAAAGGGATAAAAAAGGAACCTTGTTATACAACCATTCTGTCCAAGATGGTGCTTTACATAGGGGAGAAACAAGTATCAAACCAATGACCCGTTCCCTATATTTCATCTGCAGCAGCAGAACATTTACAAATATAAAACTTAGAACCAAAACCAAAAGTTAATTTATAGAATCAAAACACATTCAACCAGGCGATCAACATACCGCAAATAGTGTAAGGATGTAAGCACCGGCTGTGACCCCCATGCACATCACTGCACCAAGCCTAAAAGCAGAAAATATTATGTCCACACCATTAGAAGCAAACTATTTTTCGATGAACAAGTCTTGGATACAGTCACAGAGGGGTTCTCTTTCCTTTTCTTCCACCTCCCAACAATATTTTAAAGACTGGATACAACCTTCCTAGTGCAAAATGAGTGCCTATTTAAGGCACAATTACTGGTGGAACAGATTTATAACTAGAGAGAAAATTACTAAAAAAGACCCTAACAAGGAAATCGGCCATGCGTGACTAATTATTAACCCAAATAAATAAGATACAAAATGCAGGTCTGCTATAGAAATTACCCAAAGAAGTCGAGAACATCAGCAACCTGATCGGCTAAGTCATCAACAGAAAGCACAGGGATGTTGGAAGAAATCCTGGCAGCACCCAACTGCAAGAGCTCTTGAAGAAAGGGCCAAAAGAGAAATCATGTGAACAATAAAATTCAATCGCAGAAGGGCATATTATAGCACATAGAAAACACAGTTCAGAAAAGAATAACAGCAATATAAGTACTACAATCAAGTCAATTGAGTTACCGACCTCATGCCCAGGAGGACTAATATGATAAATGCAGAAATTGTGAAGCAGCAAAGAAGCGGCTTCTGGACAAAAGAATAATCCTTGGAAACAGGACATATCTGATCAAAGACATTAAGAGTCACACAATTATCATAAATGTCATTGGAAATATGTAAATAAAAAAGAAAAATAAAATTTTGAACATGGTCTAGTGTCTCATAATTAAAAAGTGACAACCCAGGCAACGAAAGATGATTTGTAGACTAGAACCAGAATGATCCTCATAAAATGGATAACAAACATCATGGAATGAAAGGACTGAACTTACGATTTAAAGCTAAATCAGGATAAGTAACAAGTGCTGGTTTATCCTGGTCCCCATACACCACAACAGACACAGGACCATGGCCAGTTTGTACAATATGTTCCTGAAGGTATACAGCACAAAGAGCATTATTTAAGGTTAAAAGAAAACCATGAAGTTATGAACAAGAAATAGGACAAGTAAGCTGGTATGATAATTGAAAGTAACCCATCCGATTAACAGTACATGACTTTGTCAGCACCAAATACTCTCAAAAATGAAAAATAAAGCCGATATGGTTAAAGAAACACCCTTAAAAGAGCTTGGCATATGCAGGGATTCACACTGGATAAACCAACACTATCTTGCTGATTTCAGCTACATGACAAATGACAAAATATAAAATTTAAAAAAGAAAAAAATAAGTAAAGCTCAATCATTGAATGTCTCAGCAAGCTGTAAAGGAACCTTCAAAATAGATTTTAAAAAGGCAGTAAAGAACAGTTTAATAGGAGAAAATTGCAACCACTCCCCCCTCCCAAACACACACACACACACACACACACACACACACACACACAAAAGGAAAAAGGAAAAAGAAAAGGAATCTATTTTGTTAAGAAAATAAGGAATATCAGGCTTTCCATAATCAGCAGGACACTAACTAATCCAAGCAAAAAGTTCCACACAAGACCTTCAATTTCGTAGATTGACAGCAAAACAGCATAGGATTTAAGGAAGGAATCGGAAAGAAAGAAAAAGCCAAAAGCACAATTCACCTAGAATACCCAAGAAGCAGCAAGAAAAACTATAAGACAGAAGGAGATATACTCCAGGTATTGATTTCTTCCTATAGTGTATCGCCTAAACGACGAAGAGGAAGAATATATTAGCAGCTAAAAGCTCCACAGATCTGCTTCTCATCCAATGAAGTCGTCAAAAAACTCGAAGAAAATAAAAATCTCTGCTCCTTCCGATAAATGCAAGACCATAAATCAACAAAAAAAAACCTCCAAAACCGAAAATTAAAGCATTCAAAATCTATATATTGAATGAATTAAAACACTAAAACAATAAAATTTCCCCTACTGAAGCCATAGAGAAACAAATTTAATCAAAATGCCACGCATAAATCATTCAAATAACCTTAAGATCTGCACAGATGAGAGTCAAGAAGAAGATACATAATACATTCCGAAACCATAACCAAAGAATAAACATAAATTTCGGAATCCAACCTTTCCGCCAAGAGATATCATCTCCATATCAACGGAAACCGAATCGCTTGACTCTGCCATGACTGCTATTTCCTGTTTACGAAAACGAGACACAGGCATAAACTCCGCCTGCCTCTCGCTCTTCTTCTGCCTCTCTCCACACTTTCAAAGAACATTTGGCCAACGCATCGCTGGCTTTTATACGAAGCCTCTTCTCTCTCTCTCAATAACTGACAACCCACCGACGTTTTTTTTTCCCTCACCAGCTGCGGGGGGACCCCGTACTCCCGTATACCCGTACTAACAGGATTTAACCTGAGACCATGGTCAAGCTAACCGTGGTTTAAGGCCGACAGGCTGGCGTTGCGAAATTACCTTTAGCACCTTGTCTCTCTTTCTCTCTTTTGGATTTAAGTTCGGTTTTATGGTTGACTGGTTGAAAGTTTTTCAAACTTTTCGTCTTTCGAGTTTTGACCAACAGAGACTCCCGCTTTCCGGACTCAGTAGACCCGCTTTTCAGGTCCGGATGCATGACCCGTTTTATTTTGTCTTGAGGTTCATAAGCTTTTTCCCTTTGTGGGTCCCTCCTTTTCGTACCTTGTAAAACACGAGAATGCACTGTAGTGACGGGAGTTGGAAGTTCCTTATATACGTTTTTTTCACTCCTCTATTTCAAAATTTTATTTTCTTAACATCCAAACAGGGTCTTGTAAGAAGTTCATTTGTACAAAGATAATTTTATAGATTCTAGACTTTAATCTAGTTGGCGATTCTAATTTATTGTCATTTAGGCCTCGTTTGATAACACTCCAGTTCCCATGAAGCTACTTCTGGTCCGGAGTCGTTTTCTACTTCTTCTCCAGAGTCAGGATTTTGGAATAGAATGCTGTTTGATAACGCTACTCCAAAATCAATAGACTATGCTTCCAGGATGCTATTTGGTGATGATGGTGGTGTTGGTGGCGGTGGGGGAGGGGGGGAGGAGTGGTGGTGGTGGTGGTGGGTGGTGGCGGTGGCAATGCTGGAGGGTGGTGGCAGTGGCAATGCTGGAGGGTGGTGGCAGTGGCGGCAGTGGTGGCAGTGGTGGTAGCTGGTGGGTGGGTGGTGGTGGCGACGGTGGTGGTGGCGATGGTGATGGCGGCGGCGACGGCGGTGGTGGTGGTGGGGATGTGGCGGTGGAGGGGTGGTGGGGATGATGGCAGTGCTAGTGGTAGTGGTGATGACAGTTAATAGTGGTAATAGCTCCGGAGCAAGAGAAATAAGTTTTTTTAGCTCCAGTTTTTTAGTTCCCAGAGACATTTTTGGAACAGTTCACTCCATGGGAGTCAAAACTTGAACCGTGTTTATCAATCGTCATTCTACTCCGGATTAACTCCGGAGCTAAGAAGTAAGGAGTTGGACCCTATATTTTCATTAGATTCCTAACCATTTTCTTCTCTGCCACAAGAGAGCCATTCACAATAAATTCATGCATTTTTAAAGAAGAGAAATGAAAAGGTAACGGAATTTGCCTCAGTTGATTTCAATTCCAGTTCTATCCGAGTTTATTAAAAATGGTTGCGATCTAAACCTTAAAAAAACTCTTTTGTTACAAAATCGGTATGATTTGTGTGTGGATCCGATTCAAAATCCTCAAATCATCTTGTTTTCTCTCTCTCTAGTGAGAACTTTAATAGCAATAATAAGATACAATGTCCTCCATCATTAACCTAACAACCAAATTTGTATAAATTTACAAAGGAAAAAGATCCATTCGGAATGAAATCTTCTCCATCTTTGGTATTGGATGGAGATACGATTACCAACCCTTGATGTGCGACATGTTGAGTTTCTTCCTCACACCCATGTGGGTGGAGGGACCCACATCTTCCTTTTGGAAAGATCTTTTTTTTTTTTCGAGTATAGAAACTACCTCTTCTCATTCCTAATTAAAAAGCTTTTTGAGGCGTGACGGTATTCTCTTTATTCGGAAAGAGAGAAAGGTGATCATTCTTCTCAGTATTTATTACGTCGGCATCGATGTGAGAGTATTATTGTCATTATTGGATTATCACCAATTGTTTTGGTGAGTTATTGTATTATCCAATAGTAGATTATTTCTATTGGAGATTGAAACTCTCTAGCTGTGACTAGAGAAGATTATATTGTGTACCCATTATTATTATAGTAGAGATTTACCTAAACTAAGTCTCATGATTTTTTTCCTTTCACTTTGGAAGAGTTTTCCATATAAAAATTGGTGTGTTCTCTTGTGGTTTAATTATCTCTATTTCTTTCCGTTATTATATATCTGTGCATATTTTTTATGGTTGCATATTCCATTGATTTGCATACAAGAGGGAAAAATACTATTGTGTTTTCCTTAACATGACACATGGAGGTCAATTGAATCTAAACCATCCAATCAGTTGATGAGCTCTATTTCCATTTCTCACCTTGTCAACTGAATGGATGATCAAAGGCCTGCAACTGTGTCCCCATACGATCCGAGGATGGAGAATCCATCCATACCACGCCATCTCATATTTTGGTTCTTTCTCACTTTCTTGATCATGCATGTTCCTATAAGCATATGATGCGAGAGATTTCTGAAGCTCGCATCCCTGAAAATCCTATTCAAATAATAAGTTTAAGCATCATTTGCTTGTTGAATTGGTACGTAATGTGATTGATAACAACAATTCTCTTTTGTTTACTGCTCCAATGCCCAATCACAAGCAACCTCTCATAGGTATGATTGATTGGTAAGGTTCATCATCCTCACTTTTGTGAAGAGAAACTATATTCTATATAAGCCCCTCCCACCGCCCCCCCTTCTCTCTCTCTCTCAACCTGTCACATCATTAGTCATAATTAGTAATTGAATAGTTGATTCAATGATTAACAGATTGTACTCATTAGAGAAATCGTATAGTGGCACCCACATTAGAGTCTGACCTGGATCTTGTTTCTACATCCGGATCCAAAATGGATCTCATGTTATGATTATAAATTCTTTACTTGCCACCTGTGCAATTTATCATGTAGGTATAGTAAATGGTGGGCCCACCATAGACACCCACCAATCTATCAGAAGACCCGACCCGAACCGACCCGATCCCTAGACAATGTCGTATGACTCGGGTCATGGGGAAATAGTATCCTTACCGTACCCTCATCGTATTACATCAATCGCTGTACGTAGAGTTAGGAAGGGAGTCGGTGCGATGTCAATAAATAAGAACACGTGCCAAATTGGTATGGAAGAGATCGCGAGCCGCGAACTAACTCCATATTTTTTTATTATTTTTTATTTTATTAAAGAGAAGCTTGACTTGTCAAAGACTTAACAATTGCTACGTGGCAGGTACACGTTGATGATGACTTAATGAAGGCTCCGATTTCCGTGTCATTCACGTATCCATAGAACCTAACTAAATATATTTATTTATAATTTATTTATTGGCATCACGCTCGCATTAGCGTTCTTGTCTTGTCACGTGTGACCTTATTTATGGGGATCCATATCGTGTCTTTCCTGAGATTTGAGAGGATTGAGAAGAGGGACGACAGTCTCGATGGGTGTCGACTTAGATTAACGGTTCGGATTTACCTGAGAGTCAGACGTTAGTCATCCATCAAGCTGCCATCCTTCCTCCCAAATCTATGCCATCCTTCCTCCCAAATCTTAAAGAGGAGACCATTTGAATCCTATTTATGGAGTTCGGAGTGGTTCTTTACACTTCACTTCACGAGGTCAAATTTATCTGCTGCTCCCTCATTTGATACGTGTTCATACTATAAGATAGCATTGAGATCCCAAATTTGAATAGTTAGTACTCATGTGACATGAAAATCTAGTAAAAAAAAAACATTAAAAAAATTTTGATTTTTATTAAAAGAACTTGAAGTTGAGACTAAAATTTTACATTTGATAAATTTAGATCATTTTCTAGATATTCAACCATCTGAATTGTCACGATTTCATTTTGACATCACCGGAGTTTGATGAAATTGACCAGAAATCAATTAGAATCTTTGAACCTTAGAAGTGAATTAGGGTCTCCTCTTCGTTGGTAGTTTGCATTTGTTAAACCCGATGTTTTACTCAGACTATCTCTCAATTGTCTCATCAATTAAAAGAAGATTACATATTCTAACACTATAAATATATCCTTTAGACATTCCTATATATGTATTTAAGCTTATTTTAGTCAATGAGTTTTTTTTTTTTGGTAAACATTTTAGTCAATGACTTTGGTTGTTATTTTGGAAGGATTTGAGAATTAGTATCTTAGACTGGAGTCCAAATCCTCTCCTCCCTGGCTCTCATCCCATCCAACTGTTGGAGTTGTGAACCGGCACGAACTCCAACTCGAACTCCAACAGACTCTAATAATTAAATGGGGTGAGAACCGAAGAAGAGAGGATTTGGATTCCTTAGACTGTGTATGCATTTGAATTTTTTTATCAATGCTTGTGTTAATTTTATCTTTTAATGTAAATGAATCTTGTATTTTGTTCTGATGCTCACATGCCGAACTCCAAGCCCAACGATGGGCAAAAAAAACTTTTACTTGAGTTTGGACTCCAGGAAATTCTTAAACCTGAGTCAAAATCGGCAGCATGCTCTTCTAGATCTCAGGTTGGGCAACAGCCACCCCTCTGGCACACTTGACCGACTAATGTCACTCAAATCATGGTTTTATCTCAGTATTGGAAAGGGAATCAATCAAACCGATACTGGAACAGTATTTGATTCGTACAAAACAAATGACAGAGTGACACATGACTGCTACTATATTAAAATATACTACAAAATCAAGGTGTCGGGTATCGGCAGTCCAATACCTAAAACCAGGACCATAATGTAACATCAATGAGATGGATGATGGATTCCCAATCACATGAACCACCCATGTGCTGCTGCATGGCAGATTATGATACCTTAACACCAATGAGAAGGATGAGAGCATACAACTTAAGACACCAATCCAGATCTTTCTGAGAAAACCATCCATCCCATCTCACTCTTTACCAAAGCAAACATGAAACAGCTTGCTAATGCATAGAGCGTAACCTCAATCAAATTAAAACCTATCAATGGATGCTCAATTATATCTTATTGTACGAAATACAAAATTTCAAAAGAAAACCTATCAATAGATGCTCAAGTATATCTCATTGTATGAAATACAAAATTTTCTTTTTTATGAAGAAAAAATAGTAGAAAGAGGGAAAGAGGAACATGGCTAAGACAAATGATGCCCGACGTCTTGATGATTTTCCGGCCATGATCAACAATGTGACTAGAAGTTGATGGAATGATTTGTAATGCAAATTGACAATAACTGGCCAACGGAATGATTCTGAACATAGAATGCCATGCAAGTAGCAACATGGCATCAGGCTACAAGCAGCAAATTGAGAACCTGATCTCCTGTAGCTGCTATAGCATGCTCAAAGTGTATCTTTCTACCATGGAACTGAACAGCTGTTTGAATGGAGGACTAGTAGTGTGTCGGCTGAAAGACTAATATGAACTTCAATCCACCTGAAGTAGAATAACTAGCCATCGGCTCCTCAACAAGGTTAGACCAAGTTGCAGCATCCATCATAGCCTTCTGATTCCATCAAACCTTACTGTTCATTTTCTTCCATATCTTCATCTGAGAATGGATTTTCCACCTCACTAGCACTACTACTCTGACCATCAACATCAGTAGAAGATGGGAACTTTCCTTTAGCAGAGTCATCATGACGTTGATACTTGATAAACTTGACCTGTTTCTCCCCTTCAACCCTCCCTTCTCTCTGTTTTCTTCTTCTATCATTTGCTGTGAAGTTCATCGTGTGAGCAGCAGCCAAAAATGCAGCATCCATGGATTCAATCATTTCTTGATCGCCCTCAACTTCGTTTTCCTCTTCCCCCTTGTTATCTATGTAAAATGGGAGATCACCATCACCCAACTGGCTGTCTGACTTTGACACCGAGAATTCATTGTCTACTCTCATATCAAACACTAACTTGTGATGAAATTTTGCAATGTCGTGATCAAATACTTTAATCCCTCGGTCTTCAAGGTTTAGCATCCACTCTGGAGGATAATATTAGTTTATCAGAAACAGGAAGAAATATCTGTTGCAAAGTGCCTGATAGCTCAGATTAATAAGGTAAAGGACGAGGACGAAAATATCAATTCTACTTACTGACAAGAGCTTGAGGTGTTGAAGCATTTGGCCTATTCTTCTTTCCCTCCATGCCAATCTGGTCAGTGACCCACCTAATTAATTGTGAAGGTAGATGAGACCTAGCAAAGGCATTTATATAAGAAATTGCTGTTTTATGATCCCCATTCACCCTGTAACCAGCCAAATGATGAGAATTAGCATATTAAAGATTTAAGTAGCAGCTGCCAATCATATCTTAGTCATAAACCTCTTACTTGACAACCCGAATGGCTTCATGAGCAACAATTAATCTTGTGATAGCAAGAGTTCTCATACGGTCAGCAGATGGATGAATCCCATTTTCAGGATTTAGAAAAGAATACTCCACCAATATCACAACATCATAGAGGACCCCTCGCAAAAATGCTCCATCTTCAGAATTCTGGAATGAAAGCAATGTTTCCACCAGATAATGAATATAAAGGATTAACAAAATAATCATCCTCAGAAACCAAGAATATCTGAACATCTAATAAGTGAGCCAAACTTTATTAGTTGATGCCTGACGGTTCAAAGCATAGTTCCAAAGACCTGACTGGACTAGCCAATTAAATTGGGTTGACCAGAACTAACCACCTTTCAGTCTTGGTCCTCCGCCGGTGCTTGTGGATTTAGGGGCACAAGAAGAGGGACACCTTTTGCTGCTCAAACCGCAGCAGGAAATGCTATTTCCGGTTTTCCAGTTAGCTTTGTGGTTTTAAGTGAAACAGGAAGTTAATAAAGTATAAATAATAACTAAAAAAAGACAAGTTTTCCTAGTCAAGCACAGCTAGAGTGGTTGTCCAAATGGCACCCCTAGTTCTGCCACATGAAAGAATGCCACAGACACTGGATACCTAGGTAATGGGTCTAGTTTTGCCACATGTATTGGTAGGACTAGTTCCCACCTCAAGAACCTCTTCCAACATGCCTTTCTAGGAAACCCGCTGCCCAAAAGAAAAGCTGGGCCCCTTTTTGGTTCACATCTAGTCTAGTTTTCAAAACAATGCTTCAACAGTTTGGGGGCCATCCAGTGCCACCTTCCAGCTCCAGTTTCCCAGTTTGATTAATGATTTTAAATGAAACCAGCAGTTAATAAAATTAACCTAAAAAAAAAGGGACCACTTTTTGGTTTAACATCAGTCCAGTTTATAGAACTATGCCTAGTCATCCAAACAACTGATGAAGAAGCACTGGCACTGTTATAACCAACTGAATAACCATGACATACAGCTTATAGTATCCCCATTTTTATTCATACAATAAATACTCTATACGACATTAGTTCAGTTTTCAGAACAATGGTTCAACCAGGTTTGTGGTCATCCAAACAACTAATGAAATATCCACACATTCTACAATAACTAAACCATGCAACGATACTGACCAAACTTATTTAAACCAACTATTTACCTGTCTACTTTCCAAATAATATAACCACAGCAACCAATTAAAACATTTCTACACCTTCCAATCTCATGAAAGGTAATTGACGGATAAATGGAAATTAAAAGAATTGACTCAAGTTAGCAGTAACCACAAAATGGATATGTGCTGAAACATCTAATTAAATTACAGGGAGATATTAATTATCCAATCAATGCAAAATATCCGCAAAAATGAATGGAGTTGAATAAAAATTTAAGGGAAGATATATTTACCAATAAAAGAGTGACAGGCAAAGTTGGTTCCAGCAGCATCCTGGCAAGGTTCTCTGGTAGACAGGAGTAAAAAATTAGGAAGAAAGCACTATGGTCGAAGAATCTGAAGCAAGCTTATCTAAGAAAAAATTTGTCAGCATTTAAGAAAACAAAAGTCATCTGAGTCCTATTTGCTGAAGGTGGCCAATGAGTTCTGCAAGAAAATTCTTCTGGGTACTGTTTATTTAAGGTATCTATCTATCTGAAAAATTCTGAAGCCAAATACCATGTATTAAACCCAAAACATCTTCACGGCCTAAATTTCAACATAAAAAAGAAAAAAATTTCTGGGCACTAGAAAGGTGCAACCATGCCTCCAAATAAGTTCCCAGGTAAGGAATCTTAAAACAATTTAACACTGGTGAGGTGTCCAAGGAAATTTAACTAAAAATTCAGAAGATAATCAGCAAGAGTAAAATGAGCATACCAAAGAAGTAAAAATTCCGAAATCCAGTCACGGAACCAACTGCTCCAGTCCTCAAATCTTTCCCCAACTCTTCTCTCGAAAGCCCAGCTCGAAACCTCAGACACAGTCTCAGCAAGAAAGCCTCAACGATAACCACACCAGCCAGATACCCGACCTGACACTCTCCTCCGGCAAGACCTCGGAGAATATCTTCACTAACAAGCGGGAAAAGCATCCTCATATCTTCCCTAACGTCCTGGTCCTGTTCCAGTCGATCAGTCATCCAGACGCGAATCAAATTAGTGAAGCAAGGAAGCAAAGTAACCGAAGCATCTTCTTCATCAGAACCCTTGCTACAACAAATGCTAATATAGCTAACTATTCCTTCGATCAAACCCTCGATTTCTCTCGTCAGTTTCTTCTCCGCCTTGGAAGACAACTTTTTCTCCGGCAAATCAACAACAGATTGGTACAACTCGAATAGAACTGGAGCAAGTACAGCGATGCTCTTCAAACCATTACACGAAGCCGAACAACCGGCAAGCAGCTGGAACAGATCCTTTGCCATCAAAACTCGACTCTGGGGATCATGACCCACGAAATTACCACCACGAAAGCTAACTGCAGAATAAAACCATATGATCTCGAGAGGTGGATCAACCCTAGCATGAAGTAGACGGAAGAAAATGGAACTAAAATCAGAAAAATCGGATATGCCTTTCCGGCATTGTTCTAAGAACCGCTCTATTGATTCTTTTAGCATGATTTCATAATTTTCACCGACTAGAAGCCCCAAATCCCGCGACACTGCACCGTTTGCGGATTCGACAACAGCTACATCCATCGCTAGCATTAGAGAAACAGAACCTAAAAATGATTCTTCAGGTTAAATGTTTCAGATAAAGCTCGAGACTTCGAAGTTCAAACGGTAGAAGAGAACAAAGCGCGCAAAATCCAACTAATTCGATTCGAAATCGACTATGGTGGAGGCGCAGGGTTTCTAGGGTTTTAGTCTTTTCAGCTTAACTAAACGGGCTCCCCTTCTGAATTCTTGCTACCTTGCGCAACAAGCGGACCCGATCTAACCTACGCTTCTTCCCTCCAGAGCGCCAAAGACCTTATTTAACCAACGGTCGGATTATCTCATAATGTGGCGACTGGTGAGGTTCCAACACTTTTCAATTGCTGTACCACCCCCTCTGAGAAAGTTATTATCAATTTCTTATTGAAAATAGAATCCACTAACCCAATTTGTTATTGAAAATACATGTAATAAATGGAAACCTGACTGATAAAAGCCCATTAAATTATTCATTAAAAATTAATGGAAAAATTTCACACACCTCCCCTAACCCCTAACCCCTAACCCCTAACCCCTCCCCTGCTATTATTGAAATTCTCTTAACAAAGGAAGCAAAGCCAGAACACAATCTGCACTGACAGCACAGCAGCATATCAAAGGTGGGATCCGGTGGGTTACCCACCAAACAAAGTCTAAACTCCTTGAGAGAAAGAAAATCGTTATGCATCCATAAACCCCTAAGTCACAAAATTAGACCAGTTATTCCATAATCCCTTTGATATATTGATGTAGCCCAAAGCCTCCGAGGTGGTGTCAGAGAGGGAAAGACATAGATTGTTCTAGTTTTGAATAAAATATTTGTTTATTTGAAAAAATTGTGTGAAGAATTCTCTCTCCCCCTCCCCTTATATTTTCTCATGGTTTCTCTCACTTTCTTCTTCCCATCAATTCCTTCTCTTCTCCCATTTTTCCTCTCTTCTTGCATCGCAAGCAACTGGTTTGTCAAGTTTACACTTTACAGCACTAGAAACTTCTGGTACATGGGTTCTGTCTTCTTTTCTGATTTCTACCATTATCCTCTTCTGTTTTCAGACCCCTTCTTCTTCAATATCTTACACCTTGTTTCTATCTATTTTTCTTCTAAGCTACTATTCCCGGTTACTATTCAAGGGTACTACTCTTCACAGTTCCAAAACAGGCTATGGAAACCATACACTTTCCCTCTATCTTTCTTGTCTATTCCTTGAAACCATAATTCATCCCAGATTTTAAAATAGAAAGTCAATGTACCCTTGTCCCAAATACAGTCCCAGATTTGAAACACTAGGCTGTCCTACATCAATGCATCTCCATTATGCCATAAACCTCGCCAAAGCAACCCAAGGAGTAAGAGAAACGATCATCAGTAACCCACACATGGAGCATGGAGGCCAATAGCATCAGAAAAGAGGATCTGCATCCTGTCCTTCTAGTGGTTGGTCCCAGTGGTGCATTCTGTCCTTCCAGTGGTTGGTCCCAGTACCACTGGGAGAACAGTGGTAACCTGTCCTGAATGGCTGCCACGTGACTCTCAGTAAATTCGAGACCCACGTCCGAGTCGACACCCAGCCGACAAGCCGAGTCGACAGGAGTTGTCGGCTCAGACGTGGGTCTCAGATTCAACCGAAAGCCACGTGGCAGTCATCCGAGATAGATTGTCGTATCCTCCCAGAATCACTGAGAGGAGACGATGTGCATCCCATAAAAGAACCCTAGCTACTCAATATCACATGACATAGTAAGATGATAAGTGTTGAGTTAAGATAGAAAGATAGATTGTATTTGGTATGTATTATTGGAATGTTTTCTTAAAAAAACAATATCAGGATAAAGAATGCATTATTAGAACAGAAGAATGACTAAAAGAACTACGAAGTCCCATCATAGGTTTGGCAGTGTCCTGATCCACTCCCACGTAATAACCAACCCACCCCACCCCCAATGTGGGACACACCCCATCAACGGCTTGCAAGTAAGGTTGTGAAAGTTGGTCCTGAATCGATTGATCGGAACGAGCTGCATAGATTTTAGTTCAAGATCTAATCGAACCAATACGTTATTGGTCTTATTATGGGTTTAGATATGGCATATTCTATCAGTCCCTGTCCTTGCTAGCCCAAAAAATGAGACTAATGGGCCCTGAATCCGATAATGGCTTGGACCAGACCAGTTTATACCAAATATTAAAACCGTAACTTCATTGCTTCGGCCTTAATAGGTTTCTTATCAGGTTTTTCAATTGAACCTGGACCAAACCAGACAGATACTAGCCTGATAAGAAACCGAAACCAGACCAGCCCCTTTGTTATTGTTTACAGTGTAACTCATCCAGTCGGAACCTCTTATCAAACAAGTTTCGGACTGACTCTAAAAACCGACACCGACCTAGCTCGGACCGGTATGGGTCTAGAGTTTAGACTCTGGAGTCCAGTCTGGCCGCTGGAGTAAGGGCGTTGACATGTGTGGACAACTCCTATTGGCTGGAAAAGTGGGACCAGTGTCTACTGTGCAGCAATCAACCAATGAGATAAGAGAAACACGTGTAACCAGTCATCGGTACAGTCCCCTTCCTCCCCTTGCTCTATCGTGTTGTTTACTCTCCGCGACTTGGGAGCACTCTCTGATACAGTGGTACTGGTTCATCGTTGCCATAAAAAAGTCTCCTACGAATCCAAATCTAATGATCTCCGAAACCCACGTTCGGTCACACAGAACGTGAAAGAGTTGCAGAGCTTAAAGAGAGAGTTATTAATGGCGAAGATGGTAGCAATTAATGTTTTTCTACTCTCAGCTCTCCTAATTTCGTCATGGGTACCTACTTCTTACTCTGCGAAGAAACTAGTTTCTATCGCCAGGAAGGAAGACATTCCATATATCAAATGCCAGGTTTGTGAACTGATCGCTACTCAGCTATACCAGCAAGTCAAGAAGAAAGAAGCCCAGATCTCTCCCAAGAAGGTTTGTTTTTTCGTCACTCTTCTGCAAAACAGAACATCTTTGTTTTTTCGTTATTCTTCTGCAAAACAGAATATATCCTTTTGGTAATTTTCGTTCGTGAATTCAATGACAGTGGATCCTGGCCACCTGGGTCATCAATATCTTCATTTCATTATTTATTTTTCCTTTCCTTTTTTAATTTCTCTTTCGAACTTTTTTGTTTGGCTTTGGGTTTTCGTATCAGGTATCGGAGTTTCAGATCATCGAAATATCTGAGAATGTTTGCAATTTGAAGAAACAGGAATCAGATTGGATTCTGAAAATAGACATAATAGAGAAAGGGGATAAATTGGAGGTAAGCAGGATATCCTTTTGTCCTCACCATTCCCATTTGCCCTCCCTCTTTGAGGATATAAGTCTTTGGAAGTTTATTTGTTCTTTATTCCTTCTGGTTTAAGAGTTTTAACCGTAAAATCTACAGATCTCAATGCAGCCATTTTGGGTTAATGCGTTTCATATGATAGGGCCATGGATATTCTGATTGTCTATTTTTAATTGCTCTGCTTGGCAAGGTCGCCAAACATTTTAATTTTTTTTTTCGTTTAGCTCCTTGCGGCCATTAGAAATTCAGGTGGATAGCTAGCTATATTTTTTTGCTGCCCGTATCATCTTCTGTTTATTTTTCTTAAGATGGTTTCTCATAATGGTTTCCTCGTATGACCAGCTTGTCGAGCAAGATGATGAAGGGCAATGCAATTCAAAATGTAAGACTATTGAGAGGTCTTGTCAGGAGGTGAACTTTTATCTTGTTTTACCATATCCCCCCTTTTGTTTTGTGGTATATGAATCTGTTTATTTTTCCCCCTCTATGTTAATTGGTTACTCTTATTAGGAAATTAAACTATTCAAGTGTGTCAAGATGCCTTACTTGAACCAAAATTGCTAATACTTTGATTCATTTTTTGTTTCTCTTTTGTATCATTCTTTTGTTTGTTCTAACACAGAACATCTCTTTACTGGGTTTTGTTAGCATGTCTCTCTACTGAGAACTTAAGACTATAATCAACCTAATGCTCATCTCCACTGCACTAAATTTGCTCATTATAGAAGTTTTCCTTAGTACAAAGAGGAAAGAAGATATGTCGACCACTGTCACAACTGAACAGGACTCTCTTTTTTTTTTTTTTTCAGGTCATGGATTATGCTGACACAGATGTTGCTGAATATATGTTTAAAGCCAAGCCTCAGATTGATTCACTCGTAAATGTTCTCTGTCATGATCTTACTAAAGCATGTTCTGTCAAGCCACCTCCACTTCCCAGGGTATCTGCTATTTACTGCAGCCTTTCGAACTAAAATCATTTTATTTGTGCTTGTTATTTCACTTTCCAAGGGGTGAAGCTTGTTTGGACATCTAGTCCAATTTGGTTCCTTTTTTTCATAACTATTAGTTGAGCCCTATCTAGCCTCCATTAATATTGTGTGATTTCTTACTCATTTAGTATAATATACAAAATAGAAAATATTTACTTGCCCACCAACAAGGAAACTGGTAGCTATTTCTGCTACCTGGAGGTGTTTATTTCGTCACTGTGACATGTGACCTTTAGATATGTACGGAGAGTATTTCTTTGTCCACGAACAAGGAACCTTTCCGTCATCAGTGGCTATTTATGACGTGGATGTGCTGATTTAGTTATGACCTTTGGATGGGTACATGGACTGCATGAACTGGCCTATTTCAACTATATAGCCAATGCCTTTTTTGCTCTCCTCTTGGACCTTTCTGTGACACATGACAAATTTTGAGTTGCCTGAAATTTGACACGAGCAGCAGGTGAGAAAGTACGAACACCAACCAAACTACCATGCAACTTCTACCAATTCAACCTTACTCATCCTAAAAACCCATCATAGATCTCCTTTCATGGATAAATATATATTTTAAGATGGTCACTGTCCAAAGAACCACTAAGCCTAGACCTATTCAACTGTGGTTTAAATAATGGGATAACACCAATATCCATAATCACCATGAATGCACAGAACTTTGTCATCCAGTGCACTTGAAACCTCTTTCCTACATGTGATACTTCAGCTTGAAATTCTGTCTGTTCTAGTTTCTTCTTAAATTATATTATAGAATGTTAGAATCCATATCTTCACAAAATTACAAAAGCAAGTTGTGAATTATTTTATCTGTTTATATGCTAAGGCTTCTTGTAAAAAGGCAAGATAGTAATTGATCACTGATCAACCCACCCATCCATGTATATGCTCACAGACAAAAATAAATAAACAAAATGTCATGACGTTTTTTGAGTAAAACCTGCAGAAACATAGTTCAAAAAATCCTGAACAATATTTTTAATTGAAACCTGGAGAAGCATAATTAAAACCAAGAGCCCTTTGGTAAATGTGAAAATTCTGAATGACATGATAGTTACAGAAAAAAAAAGAGAGTGAAAGACATATGTATGTGGTTTACAGGCAGTTGACAAAACTCTGTCCAAAATCGTTATCATTATTTTTTTTTTTTTTTTTTTTTTTTTAAGTACTAACATTATCATGATTCTATCATAAGTAAAAGCTGTACGTTCAAAGAAAAAGAGAAGTAGAAGTATATTGGGAAGTCTAGCAAGAAATATCCTGCTCAAAGGGAACTTAATTTTCAATGGCAAAAGGTTTCTTGTACAGCTGTGCATGTGCATGGTCGTACCTTCAGCCATTGGATGAAAGAGAGACAGGGGCATGCAGTACCATTTCTGCCCACCTTGCTGAACGAAGCATGGTCCATGCACAAAAACCAAATCCATTTTTTATAACATTAAAATGTTTTGGAGAACCATGCTTTATTCTAGAGATGTGGCCTATACTGTTAGTAAACTGACCTTGAGCCTCTATATTACAAATTAATGTTAATTTAGTATTTAAGGCCTTCATGGAAGTGCTCGTTACGTTGTCCTTTTAGGCACCCGTAAAGGACCAGAGAAAGAATTCGGAGATAATTCCTGCAATGTTCCTAAAAGGTCCCTAATCCCAAAAAGGCTAAATATTGCCTGACCAGCAGCCATCATTATGAAGGCTTATAGTTGTCCCTGTCCTCAGCTTGAAATTATTGTCTAAGTTCTTATCATCTTAAAAATTGTCTCTCCTGTAGAACTCATAGGGAGAGGGTTACTCTCCAATACTGTTTGGTTTGAATTAAACCAAGTCATATCCTTCACACATAATTGGTTATATATTATCAGAGACGAACACGCGGGGCTGGTTGTTGCCCACCGCATGTAGAGCATATTCATTTCTTTTCGTCACTTGGGGTATGTATCTGATTGTTTAAGCATTATAGCAGTATCAAACTTCAATAAGGCTTTACTTAAAATCCATAATCCATGCGTTAAGATGTAAAGCCAGAGTCTTAAATTTAACCGCATTACCCTCTCTAAATTCATCATTTGACTGTGACCTCTGAATACTTCCTTTAATTCATATGTTGTACAATATATTTTATTTATATTTTGAAATTTTCATAATTTCATTTCGCTGACTTTTTATGGGGAAAATTTTGTAATATTTTTTTCTTGAAACTTTATTGTTCTTAATAATTTAATTTTAGTAAGATCTCTCTTCAATGACATAAGCTGGACATGAATAACTTGTAATGGAGATGGAAACCTACTCTTGTGTGCAACTTGTAGTGTGATATTCATGAAAAATGTTTACTATAGGTAATTTAGGATTATCAGCTCATGAGTTTCTTGGTTTCATGTAATTAATCAACAGGATGTTTTAATTTTTGACTTATTGAATCATGTCTCTTGTGGATCTTAGGATAGGATTCCTGGTGAACCTTTTGTTCCCAAGTCATCTAAAGAGGCTGAAATGGAAAAGATAATGAAATCCATGGAGGTGAGTTTTCTTTAATAGCTTGATGTACCAGCTTGTTACACAATTTCTTTCATTCCTGGAATTCTTATTCCTGCCAAATATATCATCAGGGTATGCCTGGAGCACCTGGCATGAAAATGTATTCAAAGGATGATCTTTTGAATATGCAAAATTTTGGGGAAGAGGAAGATGATGAAGACGATGAAGATGATGAGGAGAATTTTCCTTCAAAACTGGTAATGATAATATATAATATATTCCATTCTTACCATTCATGAGAATTTTTTTTTTTGGGGGGGGGGCGGTAGGGGGTTTTTGTGGATGGTTAAATAAAGGGGTTTTTGTGGATGGTTAAATAAAGGGGAAGGGTATCTTGGGAACTTCAAATACTGGAGGGATGGGGGGCTCTGCACCTTTTTGAGGGTGAGATGCTCCAGACCATATCCCTCCTTAGCTGAGGGGTAGACCAGCCAAACATTCTCCTATAATATAACTCTAGATGTTAGTGAAAATTTTCAAATTGATGGGATCTTTTCTGTGTGGTGCTTGTAGGGGAAAGTTCTGAAAGAAAAAGAAACCAAAAAAGGGGGTGGCTGGAAACAGAAGATGACCAAAGTAATTGCAGATACAGGAGCAGCTTTAAAGAGACATGCGGACAAGGTCTCACTGAAGGCACAACAATGGTGGAGAGGAAAGAAAATGCAAGAGCCAAAGAAGTCTCGAAATTCTAAGCATGAACTTTAGAACCATGCTATGCTGCTCAATTTATTTTGGGTAGAGTGAAAGAGGATTCCCTTCTTTCTTTTAAAAATTGAATGGTTATAGCTGTCGAAAGATTAGAGATGGATGGTAGCCATCATGAGAGGGAATTAGAGTTCAACTGTACCAGTCTGTAAACTCACGAAAATTTTGGGAATTTTGTCAATCTCTTCCATTAGACTAATTTGCAATCATGTGTTCGAGTTTATTGTGACTAGCACAATCATGAAACCTGGAACTTTGCGGAATGGTGCCGGTTGTGAAGTTTTGATTAGAACTGTTGTGATCTGCTTGGTTTATGACATTTAATAGAGAATTTACGGTAACAGGTGGATGTGCCAATTGTTGTCGTTGGAATTCAGAAGGGGATT
This sequence comes from Protea cynaroides, assembly GCA_028583415.1. Lineage (NCBI taxonomy): Eukaryota > Viridiplantae > Streptophyta > Magnoliopsida > Proteales > Proteaceae > Protea > Protea cynaroides. The sequence continues at coordinate 99,168,952 of CM053274.1, read as the reverse complement.
TACCAAGATAGACAATATGGAACTCTCAATGAAACAATGGAGCTCCTTCTCAAAACAAGGGTTCCCTGAGACACTGTTGATCAACACTATCTCCTTTCCTATTGAACTAGAGTATTGAAAGAACTTAACAGAAAACAATAACAACACAGTGAGAGAGATTTTCCTCCAACAATCAAGTCCTTTTTATTTCATGTTCTCTTGTTACATATATAGACTCAATTGGAAACCTTTTTGGGCAAGCTTTCCCATACCTGTCACTATTTTGATCATTAGCTATCTAGGATATAATAGGTTCGCATGCCTACGACCCCCTAGATCGTGTGATACTGTCTTGTCAATCACTTTTCGACCCTCATCGACTTTCTTCGACCCCTCTTTTGGGTCATGTTCCTTATACCCCCCATAGTTGTCAAGGCGTCGCCTAGGCGCCCAGACTGCCTTGGGTCGCCTTGGAAAATTGGGCGCCTTGGTCGCCTAGGCGCCCAGTCAGGCCTCCATCGCCTTGGTTCGCCTTAGCGCCTTGACAACTATGATACCCCCAGGTGTTCGCTTCTGTCCTTGCACTTTTACCAAGTAAGGTTCTAACTATCCGTCGATTTGGACTAAGATCTAGCGACTTGGCGGATCAAATCAGCATGTCTTGCATTTATGGTTGTTGTCAGCATTTATGAGCATTAATGATAATCCATTAATTGCCCAACAACCCACATCAATCTGTCGCATCCTATCCGAGTCAGCATAGGGGGTGGAATACAAGTTCCTTACTGTATTTTTCGCAATATCTTTCTTATCATACCATGTACTTTAGATGAACGCCATGTGCTCATCGCCAAAAGATCATCTGAAATTCTCTTTCTACGGTTAGATTTAATCATCCACCGTTATTGTCCCTAACACCAATAGCTCCAAAAGGGGACATACTCCTAAGCTGCTGTAAGTTTTTATGGCACCAATCTGATAACGCAAACTAGTCCAAGAGTGAAGAATGTAGCATAGGAGGCCATTTTGAAAGCAAATGAATTGCAACATCACATTGACAATTATGATGGATAATATGTAGAAAGCAGCAACAATGCAAGTCGTCATAGAAAATCCATCAAGCGTCAGTTCAGAATTAGAATTGGATCTTCTAATACAGGAGTTTTTTTTCAATCTCATGTTGAGTTCCTTTCTGATCCATTCACAAGGACTTACCAGAAGATCAAATTTAGGGCCAGCACTTGCCAATTCATGTTCCACAACAATTTATTTCTATATTTTTTACTCTGCAAGCTCCAAACTCTATGCATCACCTGTTGCTCAGATGCTCAATTTTCTTTTCTTCTTTTGAAAAGAGAAGATCTTCTTAGAGGAAAAGAGGAAGAAAAGCAGCAGCAACAATCCCCCAAAGCTACAAAAAGGGGGGGCTGATAAGATAAGCACCCAACCACCCCCTTTATACAACGAACTAAACGCATTACATTGCCAACTGCGAGAAATCTGCCCAGAACAAGAGAACTCTGGATCTCTGAAACAATACAAGAATTCTTACTCTAGACTGTATTTGGATGTCAAGAAAAGAAAAAACAACATAAAACAATAATAACATTATGTGTCTATATGAAGTATGAACTATATCACTCCTCCATTTCAACTTTTTTTTTTCTTCCTTTTCTTAGCATCTAAACATGGCGTTGGTTCCAGAAAAAAACTTCTTGTTCCTTTCATTCCACAGTCCATGACAAAGGATCAGCCGTCTTTATTCTTGCCTAGGTTTTGAAACTTAAGGCATTATTTGCATTTCACAATAGCTCCGCTTGTTTCCGTGTAATATTTCATAATAATTTGTTTTTTTCAATTTTTATTTCCAAGTGGTAAAATATAGTGATCTCTGAGGGGAAGGGAAAAGGAACTTCGTCTTTTCAAACATTGAAAAAAAAAATTACACATAAAATGTTACACACAAAACGAACAAAGCCAATAGGAAAAACACTTGTAACCTGTGGTGTGGGAGCTGATAAGCAATCATTTACCATTATTTGTGCCCAATATTCAGCTTCTCAAATATGTTATCCGCTCAGGAATGGTCTTGAAAGTAATGGTTGGAAAAGAATTGTGACAAGCAAGGTGGGCAAATATAACAAATTACAACTCAAATTTTTAAACACATTACATTTGAGGGTTGAGAGATGAATCAACTTGATTTGATTTAAAAAAAAAAAAGTATAAATAAAAATGTTACATTTAGATTCAGCTCTTTCTCCTCCATGAAATATATTTTTTTAAAATATTGAAATCTGCTGTTCTAATTTATGGTCAGTCAATAGGCCTCACAGAGGAGAGAATAGTAGTAATCTTGTCATGAAGGATTACAGCACAAATCATCGCATTTTATACTGTTGAGTTCTTGAGACCTGGCAATGCTCGCCATTCAATGAATACTTGAGCATGATGTCTACATCACGGGGATTCTTCTTGTTGGGCGCCACGGTCATGCTCCCAACCACTGCCTCGCCTTCACCTATGGTTAGCACATCTTCCAGGTATAGGACTGTTTGCTTCCAATGTGTGGCCCGTGATCTTGGTCCTGCAATTTATTTTTGGATATTGAAGTCAAACAAATAAAAGCATTCCCCACCTGGTGACATCACTATTACACACAGATCTCTAAGCTAGAAACTAGATAAAAAAAATATATATGAGATTTTCAAGCTAGAAACTAGATAAAAAATAAATAAAAACCGCTTCTGAAAAGGGGGGAGTTGTTTACTCAAAACACTAGGTTAGAAAGAAGACAAAACCTGTTGAAAAGCCAGTCAACTTGTGACACTTCGTAAAAGAGACATCAAAATATGCAACCAAAGCATGGATGTAATCATTACGTTCTGCCACAAGCTTGAAGGGTGCAGTGAAGGAAGCATCCCCAGAAGCCATCTTAGAGATATCCATAGTCTGAATCGTTGAAAACAAATTCAGCCATTTTAATCAAAATACCATGAACACTCGAAACACATTATAGTGAAGGAGAAGAAAGAAACAGTTAAGTTTGTTCACCACCTTGAGTAATTGGCAGTTCGTAACAATCTGGTTCTGATCAACAGTGTCAACAAGAGGTTCCATCATGGATTGCTTCTTGATGCAGAGCATATCAAATCCATATACATTATTCCAAACTGAAAAGCACAAGATCTCCGTGTACAGGAAACAATAAGCAGCATATTGCAACAGCGTAGCCACACAATGAAGTGAGATATATGCTCAAAGACCTGGTAGTGACCCCTTTCATGCTGGGCTTAACCCAACTCATGTGTTCAGTGCACATGAAAACATAAACATATATTTAATCAAAAAAGTGCAAGAGAATAGACTCACATTCAATCTTGTCTTCTTTGTATTCAGCATCTTCAATGGCCGTCAAAAACAGAGAAGCTCTGTCTGGTAGCACAATTCCATCATTAATCTACAAAAAAAGAAAAATATTATAACATATGAGAATAAATAAAAAATAATGATGAACTATGCAATGCGAAAGAAACATTTACGTACAAGCCATTTATCGCGTGCATAGAGCACTGTAGCTAACATATTCTCAAACAACAGAAAATAGCCCATCCATTCTGAAATGATGATATCCACTTGAGCAACAGGCAGCACAATCTCTTCAACTTTTCCCTTCAACACAGTTATAACTGGGGAGAGGGGAAGAGGAGGAAAGAACCGATGAGGATCAGTTAAAGAAGGATCCAACATTATAGTAGTCAGTCGAATATTATCAACATTAAAATAGTAAGTTAAATATTTATGATTATTAACAGCTTCTTGAATAATAATCACCATTTGAAAATCCATTGGCTTCCACAATCTCTTTTGCCATATCAGCCATACGAGAGCATTCAACCTGCAATAGAGAACGCTCACTTCACCAATTGCTTTAACAGAGTGATAGAATCTACAAGACAAAACAACATATTCACACGTATTCCACTCATATATCATGATCAAGTATCAGGATGTAGTGGCATGGTCACATCTAACTACTTAGAATAACAATTAGGAACATAGAACCATGCAATAACCTGACAACTCTAGCTGCAGTGGAAAGGGAGCTAATCACAAATCAATTCCTGCCTCCACGAAGGGATGCTAACATAAAATTTAGTAACTTCAAAAACATTAACAACTAGACACTAAAGACTGCTCTGATGTTCGACAATTGATTCTTGTGGGAAGCAGTTAGGCCATGTTTGTATGGCAAGAAATGAATAGAAAAGTAGGAATATTCTGCTTTAACTAGTTGTTTGTCTGTCAATGGAAAATAAAGTTAAGCAGGAATCTTCTTTAAAATTTGAAATCACCTAGGGAATGGTGAAATTTGCTTTCTTCTCACAGAGTTTCTTCCCAAAATTGTAAGATCTTGTGAGAAATTTCCTTTTCATACTAATTTTAGCAAGAGATTCTGGGAGTAAAGGAATATTTACCGTAAATTATCCCCACAAAAACGAGGTGACCCTTATGATTAAGAAATTACTACATTTAGCTTCTAAAATTACTGTTCCAAAATTTATTTTCTTTTTTTTTTTTTTTTGGGGGGGGAATGGGGTGGTGGTGGAATCCAGAGAATGATGAATCACATTAGAAAGAAAATGTTTGAGCATATAAGAAGTGCAAGGGACCTTTCTTTCCATCTAAGTATACTTTTTTTTCTTTATTCTTTAAACCTATAAAACAACATACAAATTTTTTGCAGTGCAAGCAAGGATTTAGCGATTGGAAAAATCAGGATAAGATCGATCCCGTCCAGTCATGAGTTAACTCAGCCAATATGGCCAATATTTGCTAATTCTTGAGAGGATACTCAGGGAGATCGGGGGTATCAAGTCTATCGACTGGATTGCTCCTGGCCAAATCCTGAGTTAAATCCACCATGGGAGAAGAGTTCACGTATGAAAAGCTTACAACTTGATAAATGGATAATAATAAACTTTGAAACAACATGAACAAGAATAAATTCAATAGCATAACACATAATGGGTCAATGATGGGTTTACAATCTCATAAAATTTTGAAGGTTTTTTTCACTCTTTTTTTTTTGGGGGGGGGGGGTGGGGGGGTGAACACTTACTGCATAAACATGCTTTGCCCCTGCTTTTGCACAAAACAGAGACAAAATTCCAGTTCCAGCTCCCACATCAAGGACCACTTTGTTCCTGAACAGGAAAATATTCTGATAAATAACATTTTGGTATGTCTTAGTCCTTACTGTATCCTTCAACATTTCCTGCAAGATGATGCCAAAACTGAGAATTGTCTGGCTTTGGATTTTCCTGAACTTCCTAAATAACAAATGGGCATATAGAAGATGCATCAAAGCCAAGTTAAAGGAAACACAAAATTGCCTGCAATTATTTACAAGCTCTAGTATGGTGGACAAACCACATGAAATGGAGACCCAAAGATATTGTCGACCATAGACAAGGAGGGGGAAGGGAAGTTGCAGGTCTCTCCCACAACATAGTAAGGAACTCGTGTGTATCCTACTGCGACTAGTGTATAACACCTCTTTAACATGCAATCCAACTGTGCATCCTATAAGAAAAGGACATAATATTCTTCCTCAACCTCATGAGTTTTCTGGATATTTAAGCATAAGAAACTGCATAGTTGTAACTAGATATAGGCAGATGGCTGTCTTACAGACAACGTAATTGGTACATGTATAATCACTTTAAAAGGCTGGAGGAAGTCCAACCCAGAAACCAAAGCAAAAAGTGGCTTTTAGGGAAGATAACAGACACTCAACACTATTTCATACATACCCAGTGTTCCTGGCAGAGGACCAATGAAAAACATACAGAATGCTTCCAAGGCAATTCCTTGATTCATACAACAATAATTAAGGGAGAGACTGGAGCATAATAAAAACCATAGGCATGGAATTATGACTCACGCAATATCCTAGCATAGGAAAATACAAAAAAAAATGTTGGAATTATAGTTAGATTAAAAGGGATACAGGTTGCAAAACCACATTGATCAATTGACAAATCCCTGGCAAAGTAATGCAGGATAGACAAATTCAACACCATCCGGGCTACCATAACCAATCAATTGAACTCCATCTTACTCCTCCATTACACATTAAAAGCTACATTTCCAAAATTGGTAGGTCTGATGTGGTGTACTTACTTCATGAATACCTGTTAACAACAAATAAAAAGGAAAATGAATTCTAGCAAATTCAGTACTTCACATTTATTGAAGGCTTCAACCCAAAACAAAACATCATAAACTTATCAAACCATGATCACAGGGAAGAAGAAGTTTCGGATTTTTACCAATCAGTTGAGAAGTAAAACCTCTATATCAAATGACCCCGCAAACTCATAAGACAATATCGAGAAAGCAACCGCAAGCAAATATAACAGACGAAAAGGAAAAAGTGGTTTTCGCAAACAATATGAAGTTGAAAATTGTGGCGATTATAGTAGCGAAGAAACAATAAAGCACATCCACGGCTTCAATCCAATGAGAAGCCTTCCATAGTTCAAAAAATAAATATTTGCAATCGAGGAAAGAAAAAGCAGAAAAAGCAGTGTAAATGAATTTCTTACCAAAATGAGAGTAAGAATCAAAGTAATAGTCAGCGCTGGTCTTCTCGCCACCAATGAGACTGTCATTTGGCTCATCAGAGATGGGGTCATCGAGGTTGGAACTCTCAGTCGTCTCCTCCAAGCCCTCATCTTCCACCATCATATTCGTCACTTGCTGGTGGCTGGAGAAGTTATTGTTGTTGTCGCCGGAAGAGCTCTGTGTTTTATGACAAACCCATTCACTCTTCTTCTTCTTCTTCTTCTTCTTCTTTTAGGTTTTTGACTTCAGTTCTGTTCCAGTGATTACTAGGGTTCATCAACTGTAAACACTGTAGCTTGCTCTTGCTCTTGCTCGCAGAGCCGATAGCCGAGTAACACCGACGTCTTTTATCTTGAATCTTGATTCCTTGAACCAATGACTCCAAAGTCCAGAGCAGGTTATTTACATATCGAATTTAAGCATTAAAAAATAGGAAAAATTACAGCTACCTCTTTTCATGTTTGTCCGAATTACAATTACCCCCAAATGTTTCAAGTAATTACGAATACTTCTTCTACAATGATTATTAAATTACAACTAAATCCACGTCATTAATTATAGAAAAAATTTCATCTACATCCCATCAAAGATTGTTAACATCATTTATACCCACAAGTTTGCAAAAACATCACTTAGGTCCCAAAACTTTGGCTGTGGTAATCAAAGAAGTCCACTCCGTCAGTTAATTTCCGTTAGATGCTGACGTCAACTGAAATAAAAAATTTCATGGACAATATTGCCCTTAGATTAAAGATAAAATACCATTTACCCTTCTTCTTCTTCTTCCTTTCCTCTTCTTCTTTCCTCTTCTGCTCTTCTCCATAGTCAGATTCATATAGCATAAGCTGGTAATGGTTGTGGATGAAAGCATATTAATAAATAATTTTTAATTGAAAAAAATTCATCTACACCCCATCAAGGATTGTTAACATCATCTACATCCACAAGATTGCAGAAACATCACCTAGGTCCACTTAACTGACGAAAATCACTAAAATTGTTGAAATACAGTTTTACCCCTCATATTATAAATTAAAAATTTTAAAAATTATATTGTTTTACTAATTTAACCTTCGATATCATATGGAGATTCCTTTCACCCATTTCCCCTCTCTTCTTCTTCCTCTCATTTCCCTTCTCTTCTTCTTCCTCACATTCTGATAAATAGAATTCTGATCATACCAAGCTTTGGGTGGACACAGTGCAAGTCACAAGAAGATCAAGGGTTGTATCTCATCTTCCTCCGCTCGAACCCTTGAAGCTGAGTATGAACCAGGTGATGCAGAACTCAATTTTGTCACTACTGATCATAAAAACTATCCAAAATGGGGGTAATACCAAAGAATACCACTTAAACCCAACCTGGTGGTTCTTAGAAATCGATTGAAGAAATAGAATCCTCTACCCAAAGGTACCATTCCCTAAATCGAAGAATGATCGCTATTGGGGGGATTCACGTCATCCATGGCAACAACGCAACATCGGCAACTCCCTTGCGACAGAGATGGCATTTGCATGTTGTGCAAGGAAAAGCCTGCGGATGATGATAAGCTCACCACTCCTTGGCATCTCAGATGTCTATCCGTTCGCCCTGAAACCCTAGCTTTCGCTCTTCAATAGGAGTGTCCTGACTGTGTTTCGACCATAGGCGATGTTTCGGCTCCTATTGTTGCAGATCCCTCGGTATCTGACGTTTTCAAATCTTCCAATGAACTAATCATTGCGATTCGAGCTATCAAAGCCGACCACTAATGGCGCAGGAGAAATCAAGGAAATGGCAGGAACTTATGACCAGAGGCTGTAAGTAGCTAGATCTCGATGAGTCGAAGTCGAAAAATAGGAAGACTGGAGGCGATGATGTCCTTGGCCTTCTCGATGAAAACTTAAACTGCTCGTTTTGCGTATAGACGTCGGAAAGACCTGTTACAGTCAGTGATCATTTCCTTCCCAATCTATTTGTTGAAAAACTTCGATTTCAAAGATTTATGAAAGGTTATTTTATTATTTGTTGGAGTTCGATTGGTTTCATTTCCCCCCAATTTTCTCTGATGAACAATAACGAAAATCTTTTGACGGAGTGCAATCTATCTTAGTGGAGCTGACCATCTGTTGGAGCCATGCCAGCTCCCCTAATTTTCCCCCAAACCAGCTCCTGCCATGTGAATCTGACTATGGAGAAGAGCAGAAGAGGAAAGAAGAAGAGGAAAGGAAGAAGAAGAAGGGTAAAATGGTATTTTATCTTTACTCTAAGGGCAGTATTGTCCATGGAAAATTTTATTTCAGCTGATGTCAGCATCTAATAGGAATCAACTGACGGAGTGGACTTCTTTGATTACCACAACCAAAGTTTTGAGACCTAAGTGATGTTTTTGCATTCTTGTGGGTGTAGATGATGTTAACAATCTTTGATAAGGTGTAGATGAAATTTTTCCTTTTTAATTTTATTTTTGTTCTTCATCGACTGAAATAGAGAGAGAGAGAGAGAGAGAGAGAGAGAGAGAGAGATTCACATCATCCCATGAACAGTAAGATGAAGACAGGTCAAATCTGTTCAAACAGTTTGAGTTAAAATCTTATACAAGCTAGCGCCTCACTAACAAATCAGGTACAATAATGATCTCAGTTCAGGATTAGTAACATGAGCTTAAAATCTAGGTGTTTTGTCTGATCTGGACTGGTTTGAGGTGGTTCAGTATCAATAGACCGACAGAAATGTTTTAACAGGACAAACCTCAATTTTAACCAGTTGAGGATTCAGTTTACAACAGCCGGTAAGGATGAAAAAATAAATTCCTCTATTTTGTTATGAGGCATTCATGGACCATACTCTGGCCTATGTAAACCAAGAAAAAAAATCTTAGAAACTTACAGAAACGGATCTAATAGATCTAACCATTGCAACCAGTCCTTTGCTGTAGCCATTTGTGACCCAAAAGCCATAAACAACTTTCTTTTCCACGATTTTTTTAACCATTATTATGTTTGATTTATGAATCTTGGGTTATCCAGATTTTGTCTCAAGCTCACATTACCGGAAAAATCTTCACGTCGCCGGAAAAGAAGACTGTTTGGAATAAATCTTTTAAGTTTTTTAAAATTAAAAAGATAAAATATAAAAATGAAGGGTAAAACTGTATTTTTACAATTTTAGTGATTTCCGTCAGTTAAGTGGACCTAGGTGATGTTTTTGCATTCTTATGGGTGTAGATGATGTTAACAATCTTTGATGGGGTGTAGATGAAATTTTTTCAATATCATGTTAGAAGTTGATGGCTAATAATTTTCTAATGACCAAACTAACCCCATTATATCTACTTCCCCTGTGGTTTTCTCTTTGATTTCTTCTTCTTCAACAATCACGTTGTTCAATTGTGTCCATTTCTTCTTCTTTTGATGGGTAAAATTTCCAAACTTCTCTTTCTGTGTAAGGGTTTCGGGCAAAAGTGCAACTCTAACGTTTCGAGCCCTTGCAAGAGGCATCATCGGACCATTGTTAACCCCTCCCGGCAAAAACCTGCAACAAGTCTTCTCACCCTTACAACGACTCTAAAACCCTTAAAAACACATGGACTCTCAAACCGTAACTATTTAGTGGAACTAGTCAGAACCAGAACTGTGTTTAAAGCAAAGACCAAGGTTGTATTTAGGTCATAGTTGAGGTAGGTACAAGTAATTTTTCCTATTATATATCAAGATCATAATTTTACCCTCTTATTTTCTAGCTAATTGAAATACAAACTTTGTAAAGATGATTCAAAGAAAATGTCATTTTCCAATTCAGCTTGGCTGTAATAGAATGGAGATGTGAGATATTTGCTTGAGAGTATAAAACTTACCACCCATCAACACAAATTTGAGAGCTATATGATTAGTTTGATTCTCTTTTAATTAGGAAAAAAATATTTTTTTTTCCATGTCCTTTTCATATGACTAACACTCTCGTCTTACCTTTTAATTGATTATTTCCGAAGTTAAAAACTTTCTTTTTCCTTGTGGTAAGCATGTATTGACACACGCCATAAATGAAGAAAAATGGCCTTTAGTTAAAAATGACAAAAACAAAATTTGCCAAAATACAATTAAATTCTATAACACTGAAATAGCATTCTTATAAGTTTATGAAAATTTAAATTCACTAATCAACCCTTTACTCCTAAAGAAGAAAACATCCCAAAAATAGGGAATATAGATGTTAGCATGATTTATAGGCCAACATTCAATTAGTTAGTTGGCAATTGAAAAGAATAGTGAGGAAATGGGAGAGCTTTAGGAAAGGCTTCGTGAGCAGAGATAGGTATGGTCTGAAGCTTGCAATCACCAGATGTCAACTGAGCTGAGTTAGTATTGCTGTTTTCCTCAATGGTGATCATGTTGATCAAGTGCAAAAGTACCCTTTCAAGCTCCTCCCCATAACTCCCTTCATGGACCTCTGCCTTGATAAGCAATGGGTTACTGCAAATCAGCTCCCAGAATGGAAAATGCCTCCTTGGCATCACTCTGTCTCTTTCGCCAAACTTCAAACTTGAGCAGTAATCACCCTTTCCATCTCCAAGGTAGATGAATCGTTTTTTCCCCTCTGCAAATGGAGAAGCTTGTATCCTCTCGATTACCAGACCCTATTAGTTAAACCAATAACAGATACATAATCTAATAGATAGAAAAGTAAATATTATTCCATTTGTATGATAAGCATGGAATTTTAATAAGTGGCTCCAAATTAAGTTCTGAATCAACTTGATAATGATTCTAAGGCAGAAGATAACATGTTCCAGTGAGTTCGAATAAATTCAGAATGTCCATAAGGAAACAAAAAAGAGTTTCCAGATCCCCAGTAACAATAAATTTCTTGATTTTGATGAGATGGATATGCTTTTTCTGGGGTCTGTGAAAATTCAGAAGAGATGATCGATTTTGATGAGATGGGTATACTGTTGGAAATATTAGCACCACAAGGAAAATATATTATTTAAGACTATCTAATAAGCAAATGATATTAAAGATAATATCAACAATCAAAGCATATGATTAAGAATATGAACAAATATAATGTAATTTAATGAAATTTAAACACATACCTTATACAGTGTTAATCAAGGAAACAATTAGGACTGAGTCGTGTTGGTACACTCTCCTTATTATTGTGTTTGCCCTCTATACGGTGCAACAGGTCCCTACAAACCAACCTCCAAGATAAAACAGCCCTTCAGAAGGACACCCATCCAGTATGCACTCACTGTTAGGTGTATGCAGACCCGACGGCTAAGGTTAACAATCCTTTAAAACAAGGATGGAACAAACTTCATCGATAAATCAGAGTAGAGAGAGAGAGAGAGAGAGAGTTGGATGGACAAGGAAGAGAGACAGAATTTTGTATTCAAATCTTGAGTGATTTGGAATGAGGCAACATCCTCTATTTATAGAAGACAAGTACCTCTCCAAGGGTCACTACCAAGGGATATGGGTGTACCTCTTCATACCAAAAGGTATAAGTCACCACCCTTCTAAAAGGGTACACTTGAATAGGTATGTATCCACACCCAAATCCATATCCATTTCCATATCCAACTCAAAACAAAATTGAAATTAAATTTCCCACAAAAATTAAACTAAAACTTTGAATTTCATTTTAAAACTTTTTGAAACTTTATTTGTTTTTCGATATTAAAAACAACATATACTCATATTGATTGTACCCAGATTTGTTGTTGACAGAGATTGGGTGAAATTATATGCCTTACACAAGTTAGGGGGGCAAAAATTGCAGCCATGATGAAAGGAGGTGAAATCATGGTGAGGGAGGATCCTGAGCCTGCCTTCTTCATTGACGAAGCCTGGATTTGTGTTAATCTCCGAAAAGTAATCCATCAGCTCATGATGCTTCAGGATCGTCTCGATGAAGAAGCGATTCGCATCACTGATAATCCTCAATTCACACCCAAAAGAGTGAGCTGGTTTAATGGCAGTAATGATCCGGGGATGCAGTGGAGCCCGTTTCAAACACTCCTCGATCTGCTGGATTGTTATACCCTGTTTTTGAAGTTCTTCCAAACAATTACGCCCATTCACAATATTGAATCAATAACGCAAACAACAACCGTGCAATAACAGAAATGAAAAAATGGAAAAGATGCAACAACTTGAAATGCTTATAAAACTAAAACTGAAACAGAAACAAACAAGAAGGGAAAGTTGAAACAAACCATGAGAGAGTTACAAGGCATTCTAGGCAAAAGCTCATTGAACAACTGGGTGAAACCCAATTCTCCCACCACTTAATTATCGCTATCGCAGTCGATAATCGTCTTGTCAAAATCGAAAATCACCACAATTCTGGCCATTATGCTTGACGAAGATTAGAAAATGAGATTATTAAGAAAATCCCAAAAAGGGTTTTTGAGGGATTGATTGTAATGAGGAATGTCTTTAGGATACGAGGATAGAAGAGGTATTTACAATGGAGAGTGAATCACACTTCTAATCAAAATCTACATGGCTTCAAGAACAAGAACAAGCAAGCTGCGTAAATCCAAGCATGGGTGGTAGGACAAGGTGTCGGCCGTTTTTCGATTCAGCTGGAAAGAATCGGTCCATTACCATGAGTCCATGAGCCATGACTGGATCTTTTTATGTTGATCACCATATCACAACCGTAGCCGTTGGATCATTGACGTGCGATATATAATACATTAAAAAAAATAAGATAATTTTATAGGTTTTTTTTTTACAGATAAGATTAAAATTTAGGGTAAATTGTGCGCTGGATCTATCTAATTGCATAGGGCAAGACTCTTACAACTCTTAGGTTATTCTATCATGTCCTAGTGGTCATGGTTTCGATGTTGAACAGTTAGGAATATTTAGAGCGAAGCCAATCAATAACCAACACGTAATATTTCGTGGATCAAATATGCAGAAAGCCATAGGTCTACATCTCAAAGGCATCACTGTAAGATATTTTTTAGGCTAAATTAATTATAAAGTTAGTTGATTCAGTTGGAATCTGATTACAGGTAGATCAGTTTAAGTATGATTAGAGATAGACCAACCTGATCTATCGTGGGACTGATCCAGGGTTGGGGTAATATTATAAATATCAATGGTTAGGGTCACGGTGTTATTTTCTTCTCTTGTACTCATATGCAGAGAGAAGATCAAGGGATCCTGATAGACTGTGAAAGAATCTGATCCAAGCATTCAAAGCGAAATAAACTATCGAAAATTAATTTACAGCCACGGTGTTATTTTCTTCTCTTGTACTCATACGCAAAGAGAAGATCAAGGGATCCCGACAGACTGTGAAAGAATTTGATCCAAGCATTCAAAGCGAAATAAACTATCGAAAATTAATTTACAGCAAGAGGTATGTTTCTTATCATCTCTTTTTAATGTCTATTATATTCTAGCAATCTGTGTGATGTGTTCGTTAGGATTCACGAGAAATCTCATGGGAAAAACCCAAAGAAGATCTAAAAATTCCCACAGTGGTATCAGAGCCTCTCACACAGACCTAGTATTGATGGAAAAACATTATAAAGAGCGTGAGATCCATGCAGTGGCGGCTATTTATAATAATAAAAAAAAGGTGACGTTACCGGGTCAACTCTACTAAACCAGAAACCCTAGGGAGACAACCTGGTGCAGGACCGTTCCAGAATCAAATCCTGAAACCTTGGATCTAGCCCGAACCGAACCCCTGCCCAAGCTTGACCCAAGACCAGGATCCCTGGGGCACACGTATGGGTCAACACATGTGATCTGTTAGCCCAATCATGGATCCGTTTATCCTGACCCAATACCCAACTCGTTTTAACTCGGATGGTTAATCAGAGAACCCAATCCATTTACCAGAAATTTGGACCAAAAAACCCAGATGGGTGGACCAGTTAAATTGTTGGTCGGTTCTCGTTTAAACCAATATTCAGTTTAAAATAGACCGTTTGGTTCGGTCTGGACCAAATTATTTGAAACAAATTTAATAGTGGGTTTGGTCCGCCCATAATCAAACCCGGTCAGACCAATTAGAACCAGGATGAACCAGCTATAACTGATTCATAATGCAAAAATGCATGTGTCGACTTTGATCGGTGATTGTGAGCACTAGGAACGTCCAATTTTGACGTAGCTTTTTACGATGTGTTCATATTTTCATGATCTACAGTTTGGTACATAGATTGACACATTTTTTGTGATTTGAAAATTTTATTTTTGACCAAAAGATGTCCCAAATTAGTCCGATTTATAGTTATTCTGTTTGTTTGTCAGTTATTTTTGTACCAGATATTTGTAAAAGTTTATATGTACACAAGGTTCTGTTTGTTGACTCACATGGTGCTGCAAAGTAGGGTTTGAAGATGTCATTGTAGAATTAGGTTGATTCTACCAAAGTGGTACACTTAGTTTCATCATGATGTTTTTAAATTCAAAGTTCATGTATTTGTAAATGCTTATGTAAGGGTCATGTACACCTAAATGTGACATTGTCAAGTTTTGTTCAAATTAAAGTTTGTGGGTGTCATGTAAAGATTGAGTGGAATCTATCAAAGTGGTACACTCAGTTCCAACATGGTGGTCCTCAAACCCCAAATTTATGCATTTACATATATAATAAAAGATACATTATTTAATACATTATTCTTCATAATGTGAAAAGCAGCTAAAAAAGGCAGTGTTAACTCAAATGTGGCATTGTCAAAGTTTAAAGATATGTTCATGCATATGAGTTGAAAGGATTTTGACTTTAGGAGTCTCATTAGCTCAAAGATAATAGGATTTCGAGAGTCATTATTCTTTCGCGATTACTGCACAGAAACTGAGAAGACCATTGCATATTTATCCCAAAGAATAATGTGTAGTTGGTTAACTCTTGAAAACATGATATTTACTTACATGAATATTTTGATACGATTAGTGCAAGTAAAATGTGTGTGTGTGAGTTTTCTGTTATTTGATTCTATGCTTAGATTCATACATTGATGCATTCATATAAGTGTGGTTGTCCCAAAGAGTATTTTGATATTTATTCTTTTATATTAAGGATAAAGTATAGGTAAATTAAATTGCATATGTTTATATGAGTCATATGTAATTTATCTATTGCTTGATATTTGTGTGTTTGACTCATATCATGACGATGGTTTATGTCTCTTAGAATGTTTGTCTCAATGAATGTGTCAGATCGCATGGTAGTTTTTAATTCCCCCTCTATCTGGGATAAAGGATAACATTTGTTATAAAAAGACTAGAGACTAGTCTAAGATCGTTTGACCTAGATATATCTTTCATAGTAGTTTACATTAATTGTGAGGTATTTTACTATTGAGGTTATGTGTAGTAGTATTAAGATGAGAAATATTGCAAATGGATTATCTAAGAGAAATCCAAGGGATATGAATAATATTTCTGGAGGGATCAGGAGATAGTTTATTGATCCAGTTCTATTGAAAATGGTAATGTAAGAAAGTATTTTTGGGAGCTATCAGTTATCACTGAAAAACTCAAGGACAATGAGACCAAAGTAATTGATATATTAGATATCTCATTCCTTGTCAAAAAAATATATTCAGGTCTAAGTAGCTTACATTACCAAAATAGGAGAGAGATAGAACCAGTAGTAAGATTATTATTAGGTAACTTCATGGTGAATTGCTTAAAGATGGATAGACTGTCCAAAGATAAATGGTTTGACCAAATACTGTTATTAGATAAACATAGTTAGAAAATGATAAAGATTATAGGACTCCCTAGGTATTTGAGGTAGGAGGATTTTGAAGACTGTTGGCTTGCACATTGTTTAGTTTCCTTTTACATATAGATGGTTTTTCGCTCCTTAGATTTTAATTTTTTATTTTATTTTTTTTATTGTTGTTTAAACTAACATTTTGTCTCCTTGTATTGAAAATGTGATTGATGTTACTTGAAATATTGGAATGTAAGATTTTTCTTTTCAGCTAAATAGAAAGAAGTCACGTTGTTATGGTGCTTATGATGTTGTAAGGTAAATGAATGCCTGTAATGTTGACTATATTTGTTCTGTAAAGTGGTGAATAGATTTTCAAGGTTAGACTGTACAATCTTAGGTTCGACTAGTTGTACCAGTCGTAATTGATCTCTAAGACAATGTAAAGACATAAGGAAGTTTCCTTGAAGTGATTGGAAAATATTTTGTCAATGAGAGTCTTTAGATTCTCTTAGTTAGTGGGAGTATTCAGATATACTTGGTTAGTAGAAAATCTGATAATTGATAGTTTATCTATGATTGTTTATGTTGCCTATGGTATAATGGGTAAAATTATGGGTGAGCATTCATTTCATTGTTTGTATGTATTTCTGATTATCTAAGACATGTCAAAGTTGCAAGGCAATATTTAGCCAAAGAAAGCAGTAAGCCAAAGTGCGATATTAGTCCAAGCTAGAAGCGATTTGCCTATAAGTTGGATAATATCAAAGTACATTGACCTATAAGAATTTTAAGGTAACGGGATCGTGATAATTCGATCATTGGACTCAAGTATTAATCTCAAAATGATTTATATCATTAAGTAGACCTCTGTATGTGGTTGACAGAATAGTGTACACTGGATGTGTAGGAGTTCTTTCCATTGTTGTTCGACATTAGTAGGCTTGATGACTGGATCAAATTAAATGATGGTTTTGGTGTAACTAGATTCAATGGCCACACTGGGTCAATGGTGACTTTATAATTAATATAGCCCAAGTAGGAGATTGTAATATATTTGATAAGCTAAATTAATTATAAAGTTTGTTGGTTCAATGAGAATCTGGTTACAAGTAGACAAGTTTAAGTATGATTAAAGATGGACCAACCTGATCCACTATGGGACTGGTCTAGGGTTGAGGTGGTATTATAAATACCAATGGTTAGGGTCCCCATAGCCATGATGTTATTTTTTCTTCTCCTGCTCCCACATAAAGAAGGTCAAGGGATCCGGACAAGCTGTGGAAGACTCTGATCCAAACATTCAAAATGAAGGAAACGGTCGAAAATCAGTCTACAGCAAGAGGTACATGTCTTATCATCTCTTTTTAATGCTCATTATATTTTAGTAATCTGTGTGGTGTGTTCGTTAGGGTTAATGAAAAATTCCATGGGAAAAATCCAAAGAAGATCTAAAAATTCAAATAAGATCATACACGATTTTATGCTTGCATGTAGTAATCCATGTACGAAAAATAAGTCTGAGAGGATGACTACCCAGTAACCCACCTCCCTCCATGTGTTGTCCCCTCCATAGAAGACTGAACATATTCTATCGCTCCACATAAGTATCTTAAGGTGGTTACAGATGATCTTGGCGTGAGATATCGGACGACAATTCATTAATACTGTACCACTGTGGTTCCTCCCCTCAAAGGAAGAATGAGGCATGAAGACTCCCTATCCATTGTGACAACCCCTTGAGATCTTAGAATGAGTCCCAGGATCAGTACAACAACAAGGAGACATCCTCAGGTCGCTCCATGCTCTATAAATAATACCCTTACACCGAAGGTAAAGGGACCGAAACTTTTATGTTATCGAGCTTTCACATAGAATCTATTATCAAAAGCCCTTCTCTACATGAACTTAGCCTTATCTTTAATGAGTTCACTGTTTATCGCCTTTGAATTAACTTAGGCATCGGAGTGGCCCACACGTTATTCAACATGCTCAACTCGATTGTCTTTCTTCTTGTATGACAGGTGTCTCAATAAGGAGATTGACCAAATTTCGACGCTAACAGAAACAACTCTCTACGAAGCAAGGGTTAAAGCTGTGTACATTAATCCCTCCCTATACCCCGTAATGGCAGGAGCATTGTGCGTTGGATACGCCCTCTATTTATGTGCCCAATGGGACTCTGACTACAACTACGTAGAGGGGGAAGGAATGGGGTGTGCGCCTTGTGCCACAATGTGAAATGAGATAATCGAACCCTTGACCTCCTAGGTGTCTGCATTCAATTGAAATGACACATACCAATTACACTGAGTAATTGATCACCGGATGTTAGGTTTAGACTCTCAAGCGAAACCGTCTATTGGGGGAAAGTGATATATGAGGTATTCACATAAATATATAGAATAAATATATTCAATTATTAAACAATCCTTGAATAGTCATTTCATTTTGATCCCAAACTCTATTATCCTCATACTCAAAAGTTCAAAGGAATGCTAGGTTTTGAATCTAAAACAAATCAGCCATTAGGGGAAAGAGGTGTGGAAATGGAAATCTATTCATGCTGAGAAAAAATAAAAATAAACATAAAGAAAAACAATCACACAATGCAAGGATATACGTGTTTCAACAAAGTACCCACATCCACAAAGAGTTTAGAATAGTTTTTACTAATAATGGAGAAAAGTTTACATGCTCTCATCCTCTTAGCTTCGCTTTATCTAAAAAGAATTATGATAACTTTAATAACCCTCGACACTAATAATTGAAAAGAAAGCAAAGATATAAATTTATGAAATTACTCCCATGTAAACCTTAAAAATTTTCCTCAGGTATTCACGCAACCATCCAATACGAAGTGGTCCACAAAGAGAAAATAAGCAACAAGATGGACATCATCCAAAGGGTTTTCAACAACTCCAACCCATAACCCAAGCGACATAATAGAAGACATTAACCCTCCAGTCCCAACAAAGGGTATCTGGGGTATTCACATAGATATATGGAATCTTAGATGTATGAAATTACTGAAAAGCCTCAGAGTAAGCAGAGTCTTCTATCGAATAATGACCATCATCACAATAGCAACCAATACTTGGCTGTACTTCCAGTGCTCATATTCGAGCAAATGCATTGAATTTTGAAAGCTATTACTATCTTGCCTAAATAAATATCCCATTATCGTATCATGTGTCAAAGTTTACCTAGTAGCGTCCAAATCCTCTCCTCCACGGTTCCCTGGCTCCCACCCCATCCAACTGTTGGAGGGGTGAGCCGGCGGTTGGATGGGTTGGGAGCCGGGGAGCCATGGAGGAGAGGATTCGGTTCCTACCTAGTACGTTCAGATCCATATATAATTGTCCGAATCAACAAGACAAGGCCAAAAAGCTGTTAAGCCCCTAAAAGATTAAGGCAAGCACCCGTCAAAAGACCAAAAAACCAATCGAACCAATCGGAAAAATTACGATTCGAACTGAAACTAAGTCGTTTATATATAAAAAATCGAAACCAAACCGATAAAGGTCTTTAAAAAGAAATTGATACACAGATCAACCGGTTCCGATCTGTCTCGATATATGCAAAGAACCAGTTTTTGCACGTAATACGATACATATTTCTTTATCGGGGCCGTCCGATTAGTACGTGCAGCCCCTGTAGCCACATTTGGATAAAGTATGGAAGGTCTTTTACGGAAGATCACAAAATTTTTGCGTCATCTCAGTTCTGGATGTGGAAATGAAAGGGGCTTTTTAGACAATTTGGCGAGATTACGTTTACGTTCCATCCACTTCGTCGTTTACAGTGAATTATTATTTTAATATAAAATAAGTATTAAAATAATGAAGAAAAAAAGGAGGGAGCAAATCACAGAGAGCTAGTTAAGGAAGAGTGATTTGGTTCCGAAAGCTTGAAGGGACGCATTTCCTGCCCCGTTATTTTCTTCCAATCTAATTTTGCTCCGGAAAAAGGAAAAATAAGGAAAAGGGTAGAGGAGAGAGAGAGAGACCCAATCGCTCTTCGAACCCTCTCTATTGGTTGTATCTGTGAATCTGATGGAATAATCGAAAACCTGCATTTTTTGATAGTGTATTGTGAGGATTTGAAGTTATGATCTTCCGAAAAGGTTGAGAAAAAGTCGATCCTTCATGCCTTGAGGTCTTTATCTGGGGATTCATTGGTCGATTTGGCCAGGAATTTGGTCAGGATATGAACGGCGGTGAAGTCGCTGCTCCGGCGGGGTCGCCGCCTCTGCCGCTTGAGTGGAAATTCTCTCAGGTTTTTGGGGAAAGGACTGCGGGGGAAGAAGTTCAAGAAGGTATGACCTTTTGTTGGATCATGGGATTGTTGGTTTTTTAAGATATCCGTTAGATTTAGTGCGAGTTAGGGTATGGTTTGTCAGTTCTCGATCTGTTTCGGATCATTGATTGCTGGATTGTTATGTATTATATTTGTTGATATGTTTTTATGGGATTTCTGGAGAAAAATGTGATTTTGTTGTTTATGGGAAGGGGAATGCTGCATGGCTGCTTGTTCCTGCTACTGTGGACCTGAAAGAATTGATCTACAGTGCATGTGGCATGCATGGCGATTGACAGAAAGAACTGGTTAATTTGTTTATTAAATAAGAAAGACAACAGTATAGAATTGAGCTCGATAGAGCTGATGTAGTTTAATTTTAGTTTGTTAGTGAAGGGAGGTTTTAACTTTAGTAAAGAGGACATGTTTTAGGTTCAAGTTGTTTGAAGGATTGATCCGATAGCTTGCACGCACTATCAAGAGTAACATTGGATGAGCTGGTCTTCCAATATAAGAATCAGCCATATGCAATTGAGTTTAATAGAGCTTAGTTCTTACAAACGTACTACTTTTATCTTTTTTGGTCGAAGAACTTTACATTTTCCTCAACCAACATACATGGGCCTCTGTAACAATTTCAATTTTCCAATTGTTGCTCAATTGATGGTTAGTTCATCATCATAAGGGGTTGCTCTTAAAGTGCTTATTTTGCACTGTCATTAGTTCACGTTTCGGTCATAGTTTGGTATGCCAGGTCAGAATAATATTTTTCACATTTTAGGTGGTCTTTGTGTGCTTACATCCTCATAGGTTAGTTCTCAAGTGTTGCGATAAACTGGCTTGGTTAATGGGGATGTCAGACCAACTTTGTGATTGACACAGTACTTGTTAACAATGTATATGTTCATCAATGCCATGTTTTTATGTAGATTAACGTGGGGTGGATGACCATTGGCTTGAATATGTTGGGTTTTAGTAGGAATTTGTCCTCACAATGGTGTTGTGGTAAAAAAGCAAGGTTAGGATCTATTTATCAGATAAATTACAACTAAACTCTGGGAAAATAATGCTGATTAAGGTCTCTCTAGTTCCTTATTAGATTGAATGAATATATAATGAAGTATATTGCTTATTGGTAGTGGAAAGCAATGCAAGTGGATATATATGAAGTATATTGCTTATTGGTAGTGTAAAGCAATTCGGAAGCCTCTTTTGTATCTCCTGATTGTCCCATTTGCAATTAGATGGGTTGTTATGGAAGTAGTCATGGATTTTGTGCCCAAGTTAGCTTTTGTTGATGGGGCAGTATTTTTTTATGATAAAACAATTCATTGTGGTTAAGGGTTAGTGGAATGTGGATAAAGTTAATATAGATGCTAGGGTCTCAGTCGAGGAGTTTAATGACCAAAAGTCCATCTATTGGTACCTTTAGAACTGTGGCTTGATGTGATCTATGTTTGTTCTAAAAACAAATGGGTGTATTCTTTAGGTACTGGTTGGCAGTTCAGGTGCTGGATGTAGACCTATGTAGCAGGGAGTGGCATAATAGTTCTCTGTCTGTAAACTGAAAGCTGTCTGTTGGCATATGATTATGTTCTAACCACTAGATTATCTGTTATCATAGTCAACTACCCACAGAATGGTGGCTTTAACCTTCATGGTATGCCTTTCTGTTAATTTGTCGGTTTTAAATCATTTTACTTTTGAATATGTGATTTGTCCTCTTAGATATATTTTTCTTGTAACAGCCCACACCATTAGGTATGTAGACAAAATTATTTTAAGGGGAGAAGGATGTAACAGCCCACCTCATTAGTTTCATATTTCACTAATTTTCACCAAACTAGAATTCTTTGGGCCCTGGGGACATTGAGCAAAGGGGGCAAAAGTGGGCTTATGTGGTTGCATTTTCAGGGATTAAATATCTGACTAAGCTGGTAAAAAGTAGGCGAAGACTATGCTAATTGCTGAGGGAAAAAGTACGCAATCTTATTGGGTCCTTTGGTTTATGTTTCTCTAGAGACTCATAAGAAGGTGGATGAGGTTACACAGTTTTCTTGTGCACAGGGTTTCTGTGCTTGTTGTATAGCTTCTGCACGGGCCCATAGTATCCGTTCTTAATATAATTATATAAACATTTGCGTTCGCATGTGCGTTGAGATTTTTGACCCACCCGATAGCTCTTTGAGTAAATTGCTTTTGCCAATGATTGTGTCTATTAAGAAATTGTGATTCTGGGAAATCTAGGTGCGCTCTTGAATACACTGCAACTATATTTTTTAACTCTTCTTTCTTGGAAGTTTCATAAAGTTGTTTCCATTTTAGTACTTAAATCATTAGTCCTGTACCTTTTTGCAGTTGATATTATTTCCGCAATTGAGTTTGACAAAACAGGAGACCACCTAGCCACTGGTGATCGAGGGGGACGGGTGGTTTTATTTGAAAGGACTGATACAAAAGATGTACGTTCAATGACCATATCTTTCTTCTCTCATTGTTATTTCCTATCTTGGTGTTTTTTTTTATTTTTTATTTTAAATATGGTATGTTATTTGATATTTTCTCATATTTCGGAAATTATTATTTGTAGAATGGACTTCAAAGTGATCTGGAGCGAATGGATTATCCAGTTAGTAGGCATCCTGAGTTCCGTTACAAAACAGAGTTTCAGAGCCATGAACCAGAGGTATTTCTTGAATTCATATATTTTCTATAGTTTTCCTTCTGGACTTTGGAGTGTTAACATGTTCTGCAACTTTTTCTTTGTTGTAAATCAGTTTGACTATCTAAAAAGTTTGGAAATAGAGGAGAAAATTAACAAGATCAGATGGTGCCAAACAGCTAATGGTGCCTTGTTTCTTCTGTCCACTAATGACAAAACAATTAAGTTTTGGAAGGTAAGAATAATGAACCGCCTTTACAGTTTCTAGTTTTGTGTTATCAGGATAAACTGCCTTGCAATTGCCATGCATCATGATGAACTGTCTTCCTAGTTTCTGTTTTTGAGATTGAATTTCTTTGCATTTGTCGTGGGTTTCTTAAATATTGTGAAAGTTTTACTAATGCATTTCTTGCATACAACAACAAAGCCTTATCCCAAGATATGCATATCTTACCTATCTTGCATACTAATGCATTTCTTGCATACAACAACAAAGCCTTATCCCAAGATATGCATTTCTTGCTTAATTATTATATGGTGAAATGAATTGACAGTATCCTGTATGCAACTGTGCACTGGTGATTACTTGTTTGTGTTTTAAAGTGTAATATCAGCATGCATGCTCTAGGTCATACTTGCCTAGGCATGTACTGAAAATATGGTCTTAGGCAGCAAAATATATTGTTCCATGAAGTTTATGGACTGCTATGTTCAAGCTTTGTGGCTCTTTTGTGGTAATAGGCTTCTGGTTCTTATGAATGTAACAACTTAATATAGTTAAGGTTTTAAGCTGTTGAAACACTTGAATTGATGCATTATGAATGCGGTTATGGGTCCCTTTTGGTGCCTTCTCTTCGTTTCAAGCATGAAGAGGGTGCCTTTTTGCACTGGTTGAACCAGGTAGCTAGAGTCATATAGTCTTACTACAGTGGATGAACAATTAAAGGAATATAAGAAGAGAAGCTTGGGGAAGAGGATTTCCTAATGTCAAAAAAAGACATTCTTCCTCTTATGGATGATAAGTGACTATCCTTCTTCTGGTTCTTCGATACAAGTCTTGACAGTTGCCACTGTTCTGCTTCTCAATCTCCCCGGCAGTTGATAGAACAATTATTTGGATGGTTGTACTCCAACAAATCCATTTTGTTTGTCAGTTACCACAGTTCTCTCATCACCTGCTCAGCATATGGCTTTCTGATGGTTCTTGTTTGATCAGGAATGGGTGCAAAGAATTTTATTTTATTTTTTTTAAAAACTTTAATTACATGCCTGGGCACCGGATTATGCCAAAATGATACCTTTTCTTTTTTGGATTGTACAATGTACATCAGATCACTTATGGTACTTGGAGACCAAGAAGTTCCATTCTTACGTTGAAGTCAACATGCATAGAAGAGCATAGATCACAGTTTGTCACGTTGAAAGATAATTTCTTTTAACAAACCA
This sequence comes from Protea cynaroides, assembly GCA_028583415.1. Classification (NCBI taxonomy): domain Eukaryota; kingdom Viridiplantae; phylum Streptophyta; class Magnoliopsida; order Proteales; family Proteaceae; genus Protea; species Protea cynaroides. Next base: position 99,144,260 of record CM053274.1, on the reverse strand, counting down.
ATTACATGGCTGGCATCCACCTGTAAAATGATATTTATATTGATATTTTGCATGTACCTTTGATATGTACATTGCTTCAATAGTTTGTCTTGGTCCATGTAATTTCTAATTGGGGCTTTGTGGTCAAATTATGTCAACGTATTATTTAGGATTTCAGGAGTAAACATTGTGGAATGTGATTCAAAAAAAAAAAAAAAAAAAATCCTGCGTAACTACTTTCATTCCTTATTTGGATATTTGTATTTTTAAAATTATCCGATGCTTTCTTTGAGTGCAATCTAATTTTGATTTTATAAATATTTTTCATCTTGCCTATGATATAATTTTGATTTGATAAAATTTTTCATCCTTGCTTGTTAAATTATAGGTGCAGCCTTTGTAAAAGCTGTATTTTGGGACAATTTTGGAGTATGAATTTGTTATTAGTCAGGAAATTGCATTAGGCTTGCACTTAGCATGCAACCATTATGGTCTTGCATTGCTAATCTCTTATATTACCTGCTGCATTCATTTGCTACTTTTGGGTTCCTGGATGGCATCTTCCTAAGCTTCTGGCCTATCTGATAATTTGCAGGTCCAAGAAAAGAAGGTGAAGAAAATTAGTGACATGAACATGGATCCCTCTAGAGCTGCCGGAAATGGTAGTGTCTCTGGTTCAAGCATATCAACCAGCTCAAAACCATATCTTGCAAATGGGGGTTGTCCGGATAGGTCCTACAGTTTTTTGAGCAATGACTTCTCATTCCCCCCTGGAGGCATCCCGTCACTACGTTTACCCGTGGTAGTTGTACTCAGCCTAGCCTAATGACTTCTCCGCCTGGTTTTGAAATGAGAAACTTTTTCATCATCCTCCAATTAAATTATTTGCTGTTTAAAACCCTAATAGATATGGCTGTCTGATTACTCGGCTACAACAACAATGGATTGCATATACTTTTGTTTATGAACTTGATGATTAGCTTTCTATTATTGTATTTCCTACGTGGTTCTAATATTTTCTCATATGTGATATTTAGGTTGCTAGCAATGAGACAAGTCCTGTGGCCAGGTGTCGAAGAATCTATGCTCATGCTCACGACTATCACATCAATTCTATTTCAAATAACAGGTTCATAGGGATCTTTCTACTGAATGCTAACTTTTTACCGATTCATTCATAATATAGTTATTCAGTTGATGTTTTACATTGTACTTGGGTTTAGCGGTAAAGATGAGTTTCTATGTTTGTTTCTAGCTGAGCACATTCCTCTCTTGCAAATGAGGTTATCTTAGCATTTTTTGTGACCCATGGGAAGATGGATGGAAAATTTTCATCCTCCCACATTTTAAAGGATGAAAGCTGTTCTCCAGGGTCCAGATAGCTTGTTTTGCAGTTAGGCTACAATAGAGTCTGCAAGAATTTAAGAATTTCAGAACTATCAGATCGACATTCCATTGCCATATGATGTTGTTGTTGTTGTTGCTTTTATTTTTTTTATTTTAATTCCTTGGATTGTTTTTTTCATGCTTTGCTATGGGTCCCTGGAAAGATGACAATTCTAATTTCTACCTTACATCTTCGACTTTTTTCTATAAACTGATCCAAGTTCTGTAGCATTATTGATATTTTACAATGCAGTGAAGGATTTGTATGGTTGAGTGCTAACTAGTGCTAGAACTTCTGATGGAGAAAGACACAGCTTCTGACCAAAGTGATTTGATCTGGTGTTAGGCCTGGATTTATTCATATGTATTTGTGTGGAGCCATAAACCACAAATATCTAGACACCTCACTGGTCTAGCAAGAATTGAAAGTGTCCAGGTTCAGTAGAATGTGGAAGATTTATCATTCAAGGGTGTAATTTGTAAATACTAGAGGGTTTCTTTCAGTTTGATTGTTATTTCAGGTTCTTCTGGGTTGTTCCTGCAACTTTTCCAAGAATCTGTTTTGGAGGTCTTAGGTTTGCAGTAGTTTTCTTTGTCTGGTCTGTGTCACTTCTTCCAATGTTTGATCATTTGTACTCTGAGAGGATTCAGGTTACGTAGCATGTGTTTCTTGTGTAAAAGGGATGAAGAGACCGTGGATCATCTTCTAATGGATTACACTTTAATTACAGTGGTTATGTGAGAATTTCTTGTCTTGCTTGGTGTTACTTAGATTTTGCCAATGGATTATACTTTGATATCTCTTTAGGGCAAGGGTTCCCTACGCTGCTGATCGGCACGCAAGAACTGGTATCATCAATGGGGGAGCCACAAGGACAAGGAGGATAGATGTTTGTTATGTGAGAGGGTGTGGCAAGGAATCTCCATTCAGGTGTTGTGGGAATCTATTTCCCATCTCTTTAATGGACGGAAAACTCTTTAATTTGGAATTGATGGACATAGTTAGGGAACCTTTCCTTTTACTATATTTTGAAGCTCAAAAAAGGAATTTGAAGAGCATTGATTCTAATCCATGGTTCCATGCCTTCATCATGGCCTGACTTGTCCGTAACTTTTTTTTTGAGTTGTCATACTTCAGGTCTTTTTACTAGCTGAAGTTGAGGTATTTGATGTGGCAACCTGGTGGATGAGTTTCTGGGTGTTTTGGGTTCTTCTTCTTCTTCTCTCTTTTTTTATTTTTTATTTTTTATTTATTTTTTATAAACTTGGTTACATTTTCCTTGGGATGAAGAATACTTCAACACTTTGGCCTCCTACTCATCCCCCCCTCCCTCTGACTGCCCAAATCATTGTTGTTTTTTTTTTTTTTTTTTCTCTTCATTTGAGAGAAACAACATCCAGAAAATTAAATTCAAAGTTGATTTTTAAAATATTTTCATTGCATTTCATAAAAAAAAAAAATCTCTTTTTTTGTCTTTCCTGTAAAACTTTTCTGTTCTTAAGACAGTTCCTTTAAAATGTCATGTTGAAACCAACAGAGCCTTCTGGAGATTCTCAATTTGTAATATAAGGATATGCTTAAATGGGTTGAGGCAGTTCTGCCACATTGATATCATTAGTTCATAAGTTGCTCCAAGTTACTTGTTCTTGGCTACAGATGGTTGCAGACAAATACAACTTTGGGAGCCTTAACCAAAGGAATACAATTACTCTATGGGTGTTTCATGGCAGTGATATGCAAAGTCGATATTGACAAGACTAAGTGAATGCATTATAGCAAAGAAATGGAAGAGGTGGATGGAATGTTACTGCTCATTGGCAGTATTTTATGCTTTTGATAGTGGCTGTTAGAATGCCCCTGAGTGGCTTAGTGGTTTAGACCATGGTATTCCCTATCCCCTTTCTCTTCCTTTTCTGACAGAGGCTTTAAGTTGAATGTTTGTAGAAGCTGTAGAGGTCCATCTGTTCAAGGACTTTTATATTTCCACTTTGGAGGACCTGGTTCTCATGTATGAATGGCAATGGGGCAGGTTAAATTGATGTACTGTTGCAGAAGGTTAGGGTTTGGGAATGATATATGTTACTTTGTAAGATACTGACCCTGGATTTTCTCCAGGATGAATTGGGTTGGGTTAGGGTTGTGCAACATTTTTAGAGGGTTGGATATGATGTTGGTGAAGTCCATGCCAACTTTGCCATCCTTAATAGTTTGAAGATGACACATTGATTTTTTTTTTTTTTTTTGCAGCCTCTCATATGCAATTATTTTTGTCAAGCTTTGATGCAATTTCTTTGCCAAGGACCCTAAAATTTAATTTCTCTAGAACTTGATTGAATGCTATAGTAGATATTTTTTTGGATGTACATAAATCGATCCTATATTATGGTCCTCTGAAGGCTATTACAAGAGAGGAGAAGGATAGATAGGAGGTGCCCATATCGTGCAAGATGAAGGGCAGAACTGCTGTAGTTTTTTTTTTTTTTTTGCTAGGTGAATAATATATTTATTAACAAAATCCAAATGAGAGACAAACCTGGTTATCTGAAAGGATAGAGCCAGGCTCAAACAGAGAGGAAAGCACAAACAATAAAAAAACGGATTTCTACCCACATTAATGATGGATACGTATATCCCAAGAACAAAAAGGACAGAAGTTTTGATCCTTGGTCTTCTGGGTACCCTGCAACAACCTGCAGGGGTACCAATCAACTGCATTAGCAGCTGCAGGTTTTTTTTTTTATGTAGAATGAGTAACCTGCCTTCAATCTGTTTGAGAATTCCTGTAGGATCTCATAAATAGAGATTGAGTTTTGTTTCCAGTACTTATAAAATACAGAAAGCAGTCTTTTGAAATGGGAAGCAAATTATTTGCCAAAAGGATGGGGAATCAAATTGATTAAAGGTTTTTTTAGTCTTCTGACATACCACCTATCTTTGTTCATCTTTAGAAAATAAATAAAAGTGTGGGAAGATGTTTGTGTTCCAAACATATACTGCATCATTGCATGTATTGTATTGAGTACTAGGCATTGAGATTGCCTATCTGGAAATTGAGAAAGGAAAAGCTATTTGCAGTGTTTGTTGGATATTCTCTTATATTAAGTATTGTTATGCACTCATGTTGGTATTGGAGAATATATAGTATTCTTTTATGGTCCTGGGAATTGTATGTTATTCATTTAGCCCTTTACTTGTATTGATTCTGTATGAAGTTCTCTACTTTGGGAGTATGTTTATCCTAGATCATGAAGGTGTATGACTATTCTCACTGCTTTTTCTTTATTTTTTTCAGTGATGGGGAAACATTTATATCAGCTGATGATCTGCGAGTTAATCTCTGGAACTTGGAAATAAGCAATCAAAGTTTCAATATTGTTGATGTTAAGCCTGCAAATATGGAGGATCTAACAGGTGAAAATTCTCAATATTTTTATTGCCATGTGATGCTAACCTGTTGATGCTTTTGATTTCTGGTTTTCTGGTTACTTTATGATTTGAGTGATAGAATTGATACTGATTTTTATGTGGCAAGAAGCATTCTTCTGGTACTTGGTTTTGAACTGTAGCTAGTTCAATAGTGTAGTTTCACTCAATGTCCTCCCTGAGTAATAAGTTTAATGCTTCAATAAACCCTTTGGTGGAAGTGTTGATTTGTGGTTAAAATTGGAAGTGCTACTTTTTCCTTCTCTAATTCATAGTCATTCTTTAACCAACAATTTTACTGTATTTGCAGAGGTTATAACAGCAGCTGAGTTCCACCCAACTCATTGTAATATGTTGGCATATAGTAGCTCAAAGGGTTCTGTTCGTCTTATTGATTTGCGGCAATCAGCTTTATGTGATACTCATACCAAATTGTAAGTGATCTTGTGGTTTTCTCTGTCCTGATTATTTTTTCTGAGTCTTGCACAAGTGAAAAGATTGGATGTCTTAAGAGCCATAGAAATTGTTTGAATATTCTTTTGAGTACCATCATAAATATTTCTATTGAATTTACTTCGATTTATTTATAAAAAAAAAATTACCTGTAAAAGTTTTTCATTCAATGATGTTTCTTACATACAGGTTTGAAGAGCATGAGACATCTGGCTCAAGATCTTTTTTCACGGAAATAATTGCCTCAATTTCGGATATTAAGTTTGGAAAGGATGGAAGACATATTCTTAGTCGTGATTACATGACCCTAAAGGTTTATGACTTCATAATTTTATTCTTTCTACTAAACAAACGTTGCATAATTTGAGGCTTGACCTGTTTGTTAGCTTGGTGGATATCAAACTGGAAATCATGCAGTGCTGGATATGGTTTGGTTCTATTGTGCATTTAAATGTGTGATTTGCAATCCATATTTGCTTCCGTAAATAAATGTATACCTGGTATATACTTCACTAGAAACAATTGTTTAATGACCGGGAACACGAATGATAGTGCTTGGTGTGACGTCTTGGCTTCATCATGTGGTATTGGCCACTGCTCTACGATGTAATCTGCCATTGAATGTTCATTTTTTTATTTTTTATTTTTAATTTCATCTGATTTCATTTTGTTTATTTTATTTGTTTTTTTAAGTGGATGATCATGAAGGTTTGGTAGAAGAAAATGTGATTCTAAAATTCAATCTGCCAATCAATGTTCTTTTATTTCATCGGATTTCACTTTCTCAGTTTTTTAAGTGGAAAATCATGAAGGTTTGGTAGAACTAAATGCGACAATCCAACTTTGTTGGGGGCTCTTTGTCTCTATCTATGGTTGCCCAAAACTATCTTCCAAATTCATTCTATGCATACTAATACTGTTTAAGATGTTTAATTGCTTGTGACACTATCCCACTACTCATTCTTTTCCCCTTTTGGCCTAGTGGGAGTAATTGATAAATCTGTTCCTTGCTTGTATTACTCGTGCATCTCAACTCATTTGAGGGAGGATCATTTGATCAACATTTTTTCCATCCTCACTGAAGTATCTTTTACCTGGTTACCAGCTATGGGATATAAACATGGATTCTGGTCCAGTTGCAACTTTCCAGGTTCATGAATATTTAAGACCTAAGGTACTTTTATTTATTTAATATTGTTTTTCAATAACTGGTGTTCATGGAATTGATGAATAGCTGTATCATTTTGTGCTGATTATGATTGCATTTGATTTTGGCCAGCTATGTGATTTATATGAAAATGATTCAATCTTTGACAAGTTTGAGTGTTGTCTGAGTGGTGATGGGCTGCGAGTTGCTAGTGGATCCTACAGGTGCCGTCCTGTCCCTGTGATGTCCCCATTTTATCATCATTTCTGATACCCTAGTATATCATGTATATATCTGAAATTGTGGTGCTACCTTGTTGCTGTGATTTCAGTAATGTATTTCGTGTGTTTGGTAGCACTGCTGGCAGCACTGAGGCAACAACATTAGAAGCCAGTAAAAACCCCATGAGGTATATGACTACTATAATGATGATTATAGATTATTCAATAATAAAAGTTGAACTAGAACTAGAAGTTATTTTACCATTATTATTGGCTTATCTGTGAGTGTGATCATCAAACTCAATAGTAGTCTAGAAGGCCTAAGGCTTCCATTGGCTAATTTTACTGTCATCTGTTATCATTCACGCTATGCCTTTAATCTTAATCAGGAAACAAGTGCCAACCCCTTCAAGGCCTTCAAGATCCCTGAGCAGTTTAACACGCGTTGTCAGACGAGGTTTGTCTTGGCTTTGTTCACTTAACAACTTTCTGATAGGACAGAGTGATGTCCAAAAGTCCATTTTGGACATCTTCATTAGCTGGTTTCTTTTGGATTTTGGTCACCCATTAACATGTTTTTTTGCTCAAATTTGTATATCAGGAGCGGATAGCCCTGGAGTTGATGCTAATGGAAATACTTTTGATTTCACAACAAAATTACTCCACCTGGCATGGCACCCAACTGAAAATTCACTTGCCTGTGCCGCCGCAAACAGCCTGTACATGTATTACGCATAAAGATGGTCCTGGAAGAGACGTGGTGTTTGGCAAGCTCTTTTGTTTGCTGTTGGTGAAGGCCATCTTGCCTTACCAAACAACCTGTGAGATGGAAGCTGCATCATCCTTCAATGCTTCAGCATCCCATAGATTGTAGCACGTAATCAGATATGGAGTCCAGATTGGCTGTCTCAGAATCCATGAGGAAGTAACTTGTCTTTGTTCCCTGGTGGGCAGCTCCTATCTGAATTTTTCTTTCCTAGAAGAAAAGATGCAGTTTCTTCTTATTTTATTGGGTTTAGGTCAAAGAAAATGTGATTGTAGCTCTCCAACAACCAAAACAGAGGCTGTTCAATACTGCAGCTAGGTTTGAGATCAATGGGTATTAATTCGAATTGGAGGCAAATGAGGCTGGTCTATTGCATCGATATTGCTGGCACCTAGGGCATGGAGCTTGTATTGTTGTACCTACATTTTGAGGGCTTTGTGAAATTTTATCATGATTATTGTCATATTCCAAGCTAACCCTTCTTTCCCCTCTTTCAGGGTTGCCAGTCTGTTAGTTTGCATTTCTGGTACCTGTCAACTTATGATCCCTATGGGTATTGTGGAAACTGTAGTACCTTTGGGGTTCCTGCTCTGATCTGATTTCTGTTAATTGTTCCTTGGACAGTTCAGTACTTGTAAATTTATCAGGAGTTGGATTGAATAAGCGTGGTGACTCTCTCTCTCTCTCTCTCTCTCTCTCTCTCTCACTCTCTCACTCTCTCTCTCTCTGTTGCTGTAGTTCCGATACGGTTTAAATGCCATAGTTGTTATCATCTTTCAGATTGAATTTGATATCAGAGATCAGGCTTGATATGGGCATTGATGGTTGGAACAAAGTGACAATGTTCAATTGAAATGGTCATCAAAACTGTTCCTTCAGAGACCATTCCCATAATTCGTTAGAGTCGAGACCATCCCAGTTGTGCTATCACAGGTTTATGTAATTAATTTCAAATCATTCTATATTTAGTTATTAATTATACTATATTTTGTATCTAAATCCTTTATATTTGAAAAGTAAAATAAAAATTACATTTAAAAAGTATCATATTAATACGTTAAAAAGATTTAAGTGATTTATACAATCGATGTTCCCAAACTTAGCCTAAGAGACTACATTTGATATTAATACGTTAAAAAGATTTGAGTGATTTATACAATCGATGTTCCCAAACTTAGCCTAAGAGACTACATTTGATTTCAAGGGAAATAAAGGAAATGAACTGAAATCAAAACAATATTACAGTGGAATTTTTTTGTAATCATAACCTCGTATGGTGGAGCTATTAATTCAAAAAAACATACCAAAATTGGATATTGAAGTTTTTTTCATACGAGATTAATTCCAGAACATACCAAATGGATATTGAAGTTTTCTTTCTTTTGATTTGAAAGTAAAATTTTTACCAAAAATAAAATAAAATAAAATAAATTTTGTGGGTATTGAAAAAGAATATTGTAGTATAAAATTTAATTATTACATAAAATAATGGGCAAATTTCTCTCATCTCTTCTCCAGGAATCTTAAAAGGCTCCCATCTTTCAACTTGATTGAAAATGTCTCTCACCTCCCCTACTTTTGAAAATAATATTTTCCATTCAAATTGGTGATGATATTTGTCATCACCAATGTTTTTTTGAACAATAATACCTTCCAAAGCAATCTTCAATTTTGGATAAAACTATCTCTCAAAATAAAAAATAAAAAAAATCAACTCTCCTCAGAGTGTCCGGTGAGTATTGGACAGACAGGGAGCAACGGTCTGTCCAATACCCAATGCCGTTTTAGGAGCTCGGTGGTGGAGCTGGTGCCCCATCTATATGGCACACAATTCTTCCCTCTAGTAGGGATCACCTGATTATTAACAATCTTAAACTGGCGATTCACCATTAGCAGAAAGAGGAGGGGTCTTGGAATGTGGCGTTGGATATACGCCCTGCCAGATGTTGCATCGCTCCGATTCAGCTTGGCTGCTTTTTGGTGTCTATTTTTTTCTTTCCTCGTCATTCAATTGCTGCGGTGGTATTCCAGAGGCGGTTGTAGACTCTTGTCTTTCCCCGTCATCCGATTGCTGTGTGGGATTCAAGATGTGGTTGTAGAGGAAACTTTTTGTGTTGCTGATACTGATGAAATACAATTGAATGGGAAAGTGATAGGTGTTCTGTTGATTCCAAGGATTACAAAGTGAGAGCTGCATTTCTCGCGCTTCTTAATTGTTAATTGCTTGTTTTCAGTTTCTTATTGCATTTGTGGAGATTAATTTCAGTTTTATTATAATTTTTGGTTTATACAGGTTTCTTCACTGTTTGTGAATTAGGAATTGGGTTATGTTATCATGTATTGTTTATTAATTGATGAAAATTTATTTCATTTTGTATTAGCATGATCAATAGACGAAGCTATTTTGTATTAGCATGATCACTAGATGAAGCTAGAGAGAGAGAGAGACACAGAGAGAGAGAGAGAGAGAGAGAGAGAGAGAGAGAGAGAGAGAGGACACTCTGAGTAGCGGTCTCCGATGACTCTTTGTACTGGACAGACCGCTGCTCCCTGTTTGTCCAATACTCATCAGACACCCTGGGGAGGATTGATTTTATTTTATTTTATTTTGAGAGATAGTTTTATCCAAAATTGAGGATTGCTTTGGGGGGTATTATAGTCTAAAAAACATTAGTGATGACAAATCTCATCACTAAATTGAATGGGAGAGATTATTTTTCAAAGCAGGGGAGGTGGGAGACATTTTCAGTCAAGTTGGGGTATGGTAACCTTTTAGGATTCCTGTAGGGGAGGTGAGAGAAAGTTATCCTAAAATAATTAATAGCTAATAATTTTTTGTTTGATCATTCAAGCTTTAGAACATATGAATCCATCAACTAAGTGTGATGGTTGACATAGTCGATTATAAACCTCATTCTAATTGTTGTTCGATTCAAGGAAATATAACTTGCTTCCATGGTCTTGTCTTTTAAAAGATGGTCGTTAAAATATATTTCTTTTATGATGAGTTGTTATAATTTTTTGTCTGACTTTGTATCAGTGTGAGGACCAATGAAAGCAAACGATAAGATAACCAACAAGAAGGTAAGAAGGTGAGGTGATCATTTCACTCCTTATTCAGTGTCTTAAGCACAGGTACATCGTATACATTGTCAAACATGAATCTTTTTTCTTAGACCTTGTGTGCCATGTGCACGTGGCAAATCAAGTGAGATCAAATTTTAGTGATATGCAAAACTAATCCTCCCTATTTAGGTATTATTTTTTAAATCAATTGAATTTGTCAAGTGTTTAAGTAAACCACAAGTAAACAACTCTTGATAAAAAATAAAAAAAAACACAAATCTTTAAAAAATTATTAAACAATGAATTAGGGTTCTTTCCAACATCTTTGGAGACATTGGATAAAATTGGAACGATACAGAAAAAATTAGCATGGCAAATATAAAAAAAAAAAAAAAATCCTTTTTGATCCAATAGATTCAATGGTTTGGAATTGTTTAGTCAGAAAAGATACATATCAAGGTGCATTAACTTGTAAATACAACCTCAAATGGCCGAATACGCTGTAGAACAGAGAAAAAACAAAAGACAAGGGTAGTCTGTTTGGTTGCGTGGTTTTTAGGTTTTAACAAATATTGGGAAATTATAATTTACAAGAAATTTTTGGTTTTCCATCGTTTTACATACAAACAAACAGAGGCGTATATCTAAAATATACGTTAAGTCGTTAACCAGTATATAAGGGGAACCTGAAACCTCACCGTTCTAGGGTTTTCCAAATTCTATCCTTCCTCTATTTCGCTGTTTAGATTTGCAGATTAGATTTGCAGTACTCTGCAAGTTTCTTTTCAATGGCTGAAGAGGTTTCGTTCGCAGCTCGAACGGATAGCAAACGGAAGTATGAAGATCAAACCACTCCACCACATTCATCGGCCCCACGTCGCGTTACTGGTTTTTCTGCTCCGATCGCTTCTCCATCTCCAGATTCTACTCACTCTCATCCTCCTCCTTATAGCAACGTACCTCCACCCGTCGATGAGATTCAGCTTGCCAAGCAACGAGCTCAAGAGATCGCTGCTCGTCTATTCAGCAATGCTGAAGCCAAGCGCCCTCGCGTGGAAAATGGTGGTGGCACCGATGAATCGAACGATAAAATTTACGGCTCTGCTCCGACTGGTTTGTGTTTGCCTCTTTCTTTGTTTCTCTATTTTGGTATTTGCCTTATTGATGACGATGTTATGAAGATTTTTTTTGGGTCCAGTCCCTTGCTATTGCCAGGGGATAGTGTATGAATCTTTTCTCTCCCCCTTTTAAATTATTGGTTAGGGTTTATAAGTATTTATGTTGGCTGTCATCCCTGATGACCGTTGGGACGATACTGGGGAGGGTGTGCGATCTTTAAAAACGTTTGGTGTTTTGTATATGTTCAGTTGCCCGATATGAGGCTTAGCGACTTTGACATCATTGAATACAGATATTGGGCTGAAACCTCCCAGTCAAGTTGGTTTTGCCCCGCCTTCAACTGCACCTGTCGCATACGGTTTCCAGGGTACTAGCAAAAGGATCGACATCCCAAATGGACGGGTTGGTGTAATCATTGGGAAAGGTGGAGAGACGATCAAATATCTTCAGCTCCAGTCCGGAGCAAAGATTCAAGTAACTAGGGATATGGATGCTGATCCTAGTTCACATACCAGAATGGTGGAACTTATGGGCACTCCGGAGCAAATAAGCAAGGCGGAACAGTTAATTAACGATGTTCTTTCTGAGGTAGTATTGCACACTCTATCTCTTACTTTTGTTTGTAAGAACGTGCTCACATATTTAACTAAAGCATGGCGGGTTACCAGATGAAAACATGTATATGGAATGTCCAGTGGAAACATTGTAGATACATATAATTGCTATGTCCAGTTTAGATTTACGTGGTTGCTATGTGCTAACAAATAGATCAGAAGAGCATAGATGCAATCATTATTATAGCGAATAACTGATAATTGAAGATGATGCATTTGATTTGAAATGATCCACTTATATGAACATGGGCGTGTCAGAATTTGAGTAAGGGAACAGCTTAGCATTTATGTTCTTTATTCTGGTTGTCTACTTGATTCCTTTGTTTTGTTCACTTTTTATGCAGGCTGAAACAGGAGGTTCTGGCATAGTTTCTCGAAGGATAACTGGCCAACCTGGAGCTGACCAATTCATAATGAAAGTCCCGAACAACAAGGCATGTAGAAAGGAGCTAGAATTCATGCTTTTGTTCCTCTGTTTATTGTTCGTTTAGGTTTTTGGATTGTCTTTAATGGGCAATGCTTTTCAGGTTGGTTTGATAATTGGTAAAGGAGGGGAAACAATAAAAAATTTGCAAGCTAGGTCAAGTGCTCGTATTCAGGTTAGTAAGTATATCTGAATGTCTATCTCCGCTCAACATGTTTTACTTTTAGTTTTTTCCTTAAAGTTTATGTAGGCCCTGAATATTTTCCTTTTAATTTCCAATACTTAATTCGATTTAAGTATCTCTTGTTTCTCTAGTATACTTGATAGACTGGCTGCTCGTCTTTGGTAATTTACAGTGAGTCAAATTATCATATTTTTTACATTGGAACTGTTTTTAATCTTTCCAACATGTTCTCTATTGTCTAGTTGGTACCATTGCATCTTCCCCCAGGAGATACATCAATGGAAAGAACTGTTCAGATAGAAGGCACAACAGAACAGATTGAATCTGCAAAACAATTGATCAATGAAGTGATCAGTGAGGTATGTCTTATAGCACTTAGTATATATTGGGCCTGCTTATATTGATTATGTAGTTGAACCTATTGTGTCAATGTGGTTGAAAATAACTTACTGAAATAGGCTGGTCTAAATGGGAAACAAAAAAAAAACTCATGTGCTATGTATATTTTATTTGGATGACTGTGGTTCAATCTTTTTGTTTAATCTATGCTGTGGCTCCATGCAGTATGTGTTTGTTCTCTGTACTTCACGTGCTAGTTGTATAACATTCTATTTGCTTATTTGCTCCATAAAATTTGCCCTACGCTTCTAATTATTAGGCTTCTGCTTCGATGATTAGTTAATCAAACTTTGTTGTTCAGTACCATATGCATTGTGCTTGTCTATAATCGTCTTTTTTTAGCGTTCGCTATTGTCTTGATCTCTTGTATAGAAGATTTTAATGTTTACAATTTCATATATTCTTTTTGCAAAGAATTACTCAGCATAGTCTATGGCCTATATTCTCATTATTTTCTGACCAATAATATGTGATTGAAGTCAAATTCTGTACTAATTGTGTGATGCTTCTGATTCTGTTTTTGAGGTTAAGGCCATTTTTGTCTAGATTAGTCACCACAGAATTCCTACGTAGGTTCATCCTGTTTTTCTGATTGTGAATTCTGAATTGATTTCTGTATTTAATGACACAAATTGCAACTGGTATTCTCTCTCACACACACTTTAGTTTTATATGAAATTATACTTTCATTAAAACATGTTTTGGTTTTAATTGCTTCCTCCGTTGTAAATTTATTGGTCATTAATGGGACTGGTTCCCAGAACGTTTCACAGGGAGTCTTCCTTTATGGCCCTAATGTCTGCTATGTGGCATATCAGGTGGGTCCAAAATTTTGTGGGCAGGTAGGGCCTAGGTCCCAGCATACAGGCAGGTATGCTGTACGCTTGAATTTGGTTCTGAAATTTGATAAATTGCCAATAAACTGAGGGTAACCTTAGTATACATTGGATGGATTTGCCACAATACATTTTAATGTTGCAAAAACTAGGTGAGCTGTATGGTGGTCCCCTTCCTATTTGGGCGTGCAACAAACCTTTTCTTTTCAATATTGATTTTCCTAGCAGTTGTTTCTCACTATATGTTTTGGTCATTGTTCTTTCATATGGTTTCGTGTATCTGCTTGATTTCTAGGCTAGGCTTATATATACGAGAAGGTATTTGTATTTATTTGTTTCACTGTAGACTTGAAGGTTGTATTTGGCAGCTTTTGTACATGTAAAATCTTACGCCTATCAGCTATTTTTGTACATATTTTTTTGTACTTTCTTAAACTGTATATCCGCCTTCATAGTATACATAGCTTCTTTATATTTTTCTTGTCTGAAAGGTGGAATGAAGCTTTATAGAATAAGTTTGTGCTTGGTTAACTTGATGGGGCAGCTCATTTTATCTTCAAAGTTGTTTCACTGGATTTCATCAGCTCAGCTGGCTTGTGTATCTCAATACCTCCAATTTTGTTGTACTCAGTTGGATTGGTTATGGGTTGATTCTCATCTCCTTTTTCTCTTTTGTGGAGTGTTTGAAAGAAACTTGAAGGTGTTACATTGATGATGCTAATGTGGACAGCATGAATCTGTCAGTATCCTATTGTGGACAGTGGCTGTGGGGCTAAGCCTTGAGATGTGGCTGTGCTTGTTTCATTGAGAGAGATTTTCAGTCTTATAATCTTCATAACTAGATTGCCAATACTGCAGGATATACACATGGGTCTCTTACAGATACAATTGTGATTTAATCTTGATACTGTGAACCTGCTTAATCTTTGAGTTGGTGGGATGCTTTTCTATGTACAGTAAGCCTTTATAAATGTCCTAACAGAAGTGATTCATGGAGATCTGGGTTGAGAATGGAATTGTAAGTGGTATCAAATAGCTCTGGACATTACTGAATCTTCTCTGAAGGATATGCTTAAGTGCTGGAGCTGTTTACAGGATGCATTCAATCTTCTGTTTTGATCTGTATTGAAGTTCTTGACTTATATGAATGCTTCATTTATAGGATGTATCTCAATCAAGTCTAATAGTCATCCATATTTGAATGTGCAACTGAATAATCATTGGGATAATCTCATGAGCCTATCGTGAATACTGTTATTCTGTGCAGTATCTGACTCAAATTGTTATTCGGAATTATTGTAGGATTAGCTTGTGACACCAATGTGAATCCTATTGGAGTTCTTTGGCATGGTCACTGGTATGAACTTGAATACTGTTAATGATGATTCACTGATCTTTTAAAGGAAAGCTGCAGTTGATGGGGAATGTTGGCATACAAATTTTGAATTTAAGCTCAAGATGGTTAGTCTTTGGGACCATTAACCTGCTAGTGTGTCCTCACGGTATTCAATCGTATGTCTTACTATCTTGATTGGTAAATTGCGACCTCATGAGGAACTACGAGTTGTGATATGTTTTTTGTAGCTTTCTTCTGCATTTCAAATCACAGGAGGAAGCTGTTAAGTCAGTTGCTTCTGCTCTTTTCCTTCAGAAAATTTCCCCTTCCTGTCATGGTTATTACGTGAGAAACTTTAAATCTACCTAGAAATATATCATCTCTTTTTGTTCTTAAACTTCTTAGTATTTGAGTTTCTCTTTATCTGACTTGTCTTTAGAATTTTGGATTGTTGAAGAGGTTTTTCATTGAGTTGAAAAGGAAATTCCTGTTGAAATTTTCTGTCACCTGTTCCAATTTGTTATGTTTCAAGGTCAGGGAAAAATTTATGATAATTATACTTTTTGGTTAGTCAATTTGGCTTTTGTATGTTAGAGTTAAAATTCTAGTGGAAAATGATCTCACTTTTTCATACTAGTGGCTCTTTATGTTTTTTTAGCCGTATCTTACAATAATTATACTTTTTGGGTTGTGTTTTGGGGGAGAAAGGATTAGTCTATTATTCTATGTTTTAGTCTGGTTTGATTGGTAAATGATCCTTTGTTTGGTGTCTTATTTGCTTGATTCTTGTGCCATCTCTCTAAATTTAATATTGCAATTTATGACGGAGCAGCCCCCACCCCAAAAAAAAAAAAAAAAAAAAAAAACCTAGTGAACTGATGGTGATATGGAACAGTTATTTATTGACCCAGTCCACATGTGCAAGTCAGGTAAGTATGATGATGATTGAGATGGTGTTCATGTCTAATTTTTATCCTCTTAAGATGCATTCCTGCCTCAAACAAATATTTGTTCATGTCTAATTCTTTCCTTTTAAGATGTGTTCCTGCCTCAAACAAGTACTTGTTTGGGGGAATCCTTCAGATGTTAATGTTAACAAGCTTGACTTTGGAATATAATCAAATAATTATTGGCCTCATGAGAGAGCTCCTTCTATTTAATCCACTGGATTCTGTTATTGTATCCTGTCTGTTCCTTTTCTTAGTTTCATGTTTCAAATTGAAGGAAACATGTTTAAGCTTGCTATCCTCTATAAATCTTGTGGGATGTGTGCTTTCCTATCATTTGAAGGAATTCTCTTGTTGGACCTCTAATTTTGTTATAGATACTTGTTTTCATGCTGTCAGTTTCTACCTCCACTTGGAGCCACTGCTTCAGAAGAGGTAGGTCTATTGTTTTGTTGCTTTGACCTATTCCTGCTGTTTTGTTGCTTTGACCTATTCCTGCTGTTTTGTTGCTTTGGCCTATTCCTGCTGTTTTGTTGCTTTGGCCTATTCCTGCTGTTTTGTTGCTTTGATACAATCAAAAGGGTATTGTTTCTCTCATGTTTCTACTTACTATATGCAGCCCAGTCATTGCTTTTTAAATAATTTGTTCATGCCTTGCCAGTTTTTACTGATACCTTAGCTGTCAAAGTTGTCCCAAGTTTTGGATTATTTTTAATATCGATATAGGACTTAGCTCCTGCAGTGGTTGGGAGGTCATTCATTCGACCATATCATTAATTATCTCTATCTGGATACAATGTCATATACAAATTATCTATGCTAGTATCATTGTTGTTTGTCGGATGCCTTTGATTCTTGTATGTAATGCTTTTGTTGATGTGTATGCATCGATTGGATGCTGTGACATGATAAAATATGGTTTTGCAACTTTGGATTATGTTGCCTCCAAGGGTATGCTTGGCTCTCTGGTGTATTTCTAGATACCTGTATGGCTTTTGCCGCATTCTTTTGTACCCATTCACTTCGAGTAGGGAGACGATTGGCATCTGCTGGCGTAACTCAAGTAGTTCAGCCCCCAATGCGGTATGTTGGCGTCTACCCCCCCCTCTCCCCCCTTTTTAAAGCTGATATGGAATGCATCACTCATTTTAGCTAGTATTTTCCATCTAGATGATTTATTTTGATTGTTAGATGTGAAGTTGTGTAGTTGTTGATGTTTGTATATTTGTACTCTCTCGCCTATGTATTGCTGTAATCTCTGGAAAACATTATCTTGGTTCATATGAGTAACAATTTGTTTGCAGAATCGTGCTAGAAATCCACAAATGGGTGGAGGATATCCTCAGCAAGGCTATCGTCCTCCCCGGCCACCAACAAGTTGGGGTCCTCCTGGCCAGCCTCCAATGCAGCAACCTGGCTATGGCTACATGCAGCCTGGTTCATACCCAGGTCAACCACCTCAGTATAACATGTCTCAGCCATCTTATGCTGGCTATCCACCTCAATCTTCATCTAGTGCAGCTGGATGGGACCAAACACCTGTCCCATCAAATCAGCAAACTACTCCAGGCAATGGATATGATTACTACAGCCAACAACCTCCTCAACAGCAGCAACAGCCCCATGGTGGTTCTTCAGGTCCGGCTGAAAGCGCAGGTTACGGTTATGGTCAACCCGCACCGTCTGGTGGTTATGGTCAGCCTGGGTCCTATGGCGAATCAAATTATATGCAACAACCTGCTGGGCAACAACAGGGTTATCCTCAGGATGGTTATGGTGGTGGGTATCACGCACCAGCTCCTCAACCAGGATATGGTCAGCCACAGCCAAATTCTCAGCCTGGTTATGATCATCAGCAAGGGTACAATTCAGTACCAGGTTATGGGAACCCAACACATGATGGTTCTGCTGCTTCATATGTTCAACAGGGTGGGCCTGCCCAAGTACCTTCATCTCAGCAAGTCCCACCACCTGTCCAGCCTGCTGCCACACCTCAGCAAGGATTCTCTGGGCAGCAGCCTGGCACTACCCCAAGCTATCCCTCTCAAGGTCCTGCTCAGCCTGGTTATGGAATACCACCAACTTCACAACCAGGTTATGGAAGCCAACCACCAGCTCAGTCGGGTTTTGGGCAGTCAGCACCATTAACACAACCAAGCTATGGGCCACCGCAGACTCAAAAGCCTCCTGGTCAGCCACTTTATGGGCAGTCCCAACAGCCTCCAAGCACCCAAGCGACCTATATTCAGCCAGTACCTGCACAACCAGGATATTCACATTCTCAGCCTTCTCCTACTCACCACCGCCCCCCACCTGCTAGTTTTGGCACAGCTGGTCAGCCAGGCTATGGTCAACAGCTTTATGGTGGACCACCAACAGCTCAGCCAGGTTATGGAGGCCAGCAGCAGCAACAGCCATATGGAGATTCTTATGGTGGTAATTATACTCAACCTCCAGTCTATTCTTCTACTGACAGCACTGTGGCAGGAAATGTTCATGGAACTTATGATGCTCCCCCAAGTTCTCAGGCTGTTCCGCAGGGTGGAGTTGCAAAAGCTTCGCCACAGAGTTGATTTTGTTACAAGTAGTTATGCTTACATGGATTTCTGTCGTCGGTTTGTTTCTGCTTCCATTAGGTACAGTAATACTTTCAGACGTTGATGGTAATTATAGGAATGTCTGCTGGTTAATTTTTGGATTTTATTTTGGCTAATTAAACTTTGGTTAAGTCCTTAGTTAACAATGATCCTCTCCCTATTTATCAACCCCCCCTCCTCTCCCTCAAAAAAAAAAAAAAAAAAAGATCCTCTCCCATATACGAGTGATGGCCTTGAAACGGCCTCTGGTTTTGAAACTTTTCCCACAATATTCAAGGTTGCTAAAACTCATAAATGGGTTAGGGATCGGCCTCCACGGATTCCTTTTAGAATCTGATTAATTGGCCAGGTACCTGCTTGGAATCAAGTCATTTTTTTGGGTGGAGATTTGGGGAGAATTGGCATCAGGGATGGAGAACTGAATTTTGATCCCAATCAGTTGATTCACCCAAAATCCTATTCTGGTTTCTGAGAAAAATACTTTGAAGTTCGTTTGGCCATATCTTTGATTCGGTTCTGGTAAGTAATCAATACACAAACATCATGTTTGTTCATGTGACTCATCAGCATGGTGCCAAGCTTGGTTGGATCTATCTCAAGATTTCTCTGTAGGTTAATTAAGGAATTGGGAACTAGTTAAATTGCAATGTTCACAAACATAATTTCGGAAATTCGTATAAAGGGTCCAGATTTAACTTCAGGAAAATTTTTTGCCTTATAATTTCATTTTATTTTAAGACCTCGTCTTTGGCAGGATTGGGTTGATTTTAAAATTCAGAATAAGTAGGGGAATTTATGTTTTACCGTTCTGTAGAATTTTAGCCCCATCTGACTTGCCACTTGGCTGATTTAGATGTCCAATGAGGGGACTCTTTCCTTAACAGGCGTAGGAAAATCAATTGGATTCGGATTTGAATTTGGGTGGCAGGGGTAGGTTTGGATGCGGATTCAGATATCAGTCAAACGGTCAGGATTATATTCGTTCCATTTAGTCAAGTCTTAAATTCGTATTTAATCCTAGGTTTTAGAGTGTTAAGATGAATATAACTATAATGTTTATATATCTATTTTAAGGTTTGGTCTCTTATTTTCTTAGGGAAGGTTATATATTTGTTTTAAATTAGGGTTTTCACTCATTTTTTGTATCATTTGTATTATAATTCTATTTTTCAGATTCGAATTGGATTTGTTGTACATCCGTTAAATTTCGGATCAGATTCAAGTAGGGTAGTTGGTAAACGGATTCGGATAGTGGTGTATCCGAATCGAATTTGATCCATTTACATCCCTGTTGCATTGTGCTATCATCAGCATGGTGCTTCCTTCAATTCCTCTCTTTGCTTAACGGTATCAGCCCTCCTTATTTCAATTTCACTAAAGGATGAGTAAGAAAACGAATTTTATCCTTCTTGATTTCAAAGTTGGGAGAAAAATATTCTTTCTTTTCTTTTCGATGGACAATAAGTTGCCTAAAGAATAAATGATAGGATCCTACCTTGTAGTTTGTCCTTAAATAAGGTTGATCCTAAATCTTTCAAACAATTTCAAAGACATTCTTTTAAATCAAAATAAATTCTAAAAAAAATCAATTCTCCATTAGTGAATTTTCATTAACTAGCGATAAAAATTAGAAATTAAAATTTTAATACTTAAAATATCCTCCTGCATAAGTTAAATGACCATCTTACCTAATTTAAACCTCCCATTAGCACAAAACTCACTCCCATAAGTTAATGAAAATTCACTAACAGAGTGGGTTTTAGGTAAATAAGAGGTTTAAATGAGGTGAAATAATCTTTTAATTTATATAGGAGGGTATTTTAGGTATTATAATTCTAACTTTTAGCTTTAGGCATTAAAATTCTAATTTTTACGTGTAATATTTTATACATAAAAAGAAATTTCAAAATTTGTTTTCAGTAGGTTAAAGAAAGATGAAGTCCTTTTCCATTCCCCATAGAGATCATTATATTTTATCTTTTGGAAATAAACATTGAAATTTTTTTTACATATAAAATATTACACGAAAAATTTTATGGTAAAATTTTACATCGAAACAAACAAAAGAAATTCACTAAATGAGTGGGTTTTTTTGGAATTTATTTTGATTTAAGGGGATATTTTTGAAATTGTTTGAAAATTTTAAGGTGTATCTCATTTGAGGGCAAACTACAAGGGGATGTAATGAATTTTATCCTTCTTGATTTCAAACTTGAAAGAAAAATATTCTTTCTTTTCTTTTCTGCAAATAAGTTGCTTTAAATAATGATTTTGAGTGATGAAGAAAGTTGTTATAAGTTATCATCTAAATGCCTTAGAAAGGGGGAAACTCTTTAACCATTATGTGCATGTAAAATGGTGGAAAAGAAAAATGTTAATGTGAAATAAAAATTTTTTATTGTTTGTTTTAATTTAGAACATTAAAAAATGTAATAATTTTTTTGTTTTGTTATATAATGTTTCATGTAAATTTTTTTTCATGATTTTATTATGAAACAAACAAACAAACAGGATTTTATTGAAAATTTCCTCACAAAGATCATGTTAGCACAACACTTACTCATATGGCTATGAAATTCTTAAATTTTCAATGGATTAAAACCCATACTTTGATAGCATCGCCAATGGATCCTTCTAAATGCACATTCCAAGTATAACCCTTTCAAACCATTTTCGAGGTAACATTCAAGGGAATTGTTGAGTTGGTAAAAGACAAAAACACTGTTCAATTCTCCTTGAGGGTCAAAATACCATTTTCAAGGATGTTGAAAAAAATCAATGAATATTTAATTTGATGACAAAGCCCTTATGATGCTTTTTATCTTCTCCCTTTGAATTTTGACATGTCCTGGAACATGCATTCAAGAGGATCCAGCTGAACATACCCAAGTCTCTATAATCACAATTAATGTTCTCAATTGGTTCGAGATGTAATGAACATAGACAAAATCAAAATGATTGATTTTAATTTTTCATTCAAAACCATTTAGTAATTTATTTCTCTTTTATAGCTTTTTCTCATTGATTTTGCTTAACAACACAATATTCCTCTTACCTACACACATATAGAGGAATTAGTTAGTGTTAAGAAATCTACAAACTCTAGTTAAAAGAGTATGGAAGTCCATCAAATTTGACCGAGATAAAGCGATGATGAGAGATGAAAAAGCACGAGAGAAAGAGAAAATAATAGATATTATAACAATCAATTGGTTATCGGTCTATCTGTGCGTGATTTACACCGTAAAGTTGATCTTTGACCTCAAAAAAAAGTGAGTCAACCAAAAATAAATAAGAAATAAAAGATACCTAAAATCTTGGAAGCAAACTGGTTTAGCCCCACAAAAGATTCATCCCTCATACTCTAAACCAAAGCATGTATGAACATAAGCTTAGAGCTCAAGTAATATTCAAAGTGGTTAGGTTGTGGAAATATCCAATGGTCCTTACCACTTCAACCTCTTTTATTCCATAAATATGAATTGCTCAGAAGAGAAGAAGATCTTCCTTGGATAAATAAACAACTTGTATAGATTTGCACCTGATATTCTAGACATGGTACAATAATTGGAAATGCATATTGCATGTGATGTAGGAGGGTAGACCAGAATTTTTAATTTGTTGGTCCCAATCAGTTTTATGTTATGATTTAATTTTTTAATATTATTTCATTAATTAGTTTTACTAAGAAAGAAATAAGAAATAATAAAAAGATAGTTTTCTTGGAAATAATACTATTTGATTTTGTGAAATAAATTCGGCAAGGAGGAGAGCATTTAAATATTTAAAATATATATTTTCCAGACATAGACTATTCGATAAAGGGATAGTCTACTTGACACCGATCTAGTGAACTATTGACATTGGCTTGCTAGTTCTAACCAGTTCCAGAAAAACCTCTTTTGAACACCTATATATATTAATATTTAATCTTCATTTTTAGCCAGTTCATTTATCAATATTATAAGTGATTCTCACCATAATTTTTTTAAAGGGATTTTCTTTTTGACATCCATTGAGGTGTAAAATAATTTGTAACTTTCTTTTTTGCCATCTTATTATAACACACTTCTTTCAGTGAGGGTAAAATCTTGATATTTCACATGTGATAAATAATAATAACTCTTGACAATAATTTAATGGTAAATATACTTTTATATTATTTTGAAAAACTCTTTTTATCCATAATTTACTTGTTCAAAATACATATGTGGTCATTCACGCAATCCTTTTTTTTTTTTTTTTTTTTTTAATTTAGTATAGTTACTATCAAAATGGAAAGAATGTTCTTAAAATTAACCAAACATGAGGGTAGAATGAGAACTTCAGTGGCCAATGGGCAGATCAAGAAAGAGAAAGAGCTCTCCCTCTTCGATCGAGAAAGAGTATGGAACCGCTTCTCCAAACTACTGCAAAGTTGATCACGAGGGAAAACATAATGCGGTTGGGGGTCGGAGGCTGGTTGCCTGTAGCTCTAATAACGAGGAAAAGACGTGCAATTCTTCATTGTGCCGCAACGCTATAAAAAAAGGGTACGGGTTTAGACTTTTGTCATTTGTTAAGGAGCAAAGAAGAAAAAGACAATCTTGGTTTCATTCCATGAATATATGACTACAATTTTTGTATCTTCTTGAAGAAGACAACATTGGTTTCATTCTATGAATATATGACTACAATTCTATTATCTTCTTCAGATTATTGAATGACAGCTTATAGTTAAAACATATAATTTTTTTTAAATTAAGTGTAAAAAAATGGTTTTGAAAATAATTTAAAAATGTACTTACCGTTATGTAGCATTCTCAATCGCTATCGTGTCTTGCACATGTTTTGAGTCTACATGAAATGACATTATTTTATTTTATTGAAAATTGAAGTGTGTTACACAGGTCAAAAAATAAGGTTACAAATTATTTGACGATTTAAAGAATCTCAATAGAGAGATCTCTTTTTTTTTTTTTTTTTTTTTTTTGGGTGCTAAAAAAGTCCATAAAAATTCATTGAAAGAAAAATAATAATGTTTCAACCATCATCTCTAAGAAAGCAAAACCCCACCTTCGACATTGCCATCAGCAAAGCCTTTCTTAGAGTCAAATACCTTTCGTGAATCTAAATCTTGGCCGACCCGATGTGTCCCATACAGCATCTCGTGCGACAAAATTCAGACATATTACCCATTGATTAGATATCTTAGATTGGATTATCTTTTTTGCCAAAGAGTCAGCCACCATATTCGTTTTCGTAGAACCATGAGTAACTCTCAACTCCACCTCAAAAAGTCGTTTGAAAATAAGTCTCCATTGTTATTCACAATCCCATGAAATGTTCCTAGCAAGCAAACAGAACATCACACCTTTAGAACATCAATCTTTTAAGTTGTATTATCGTATAAATTGAAATCAATATAATCCACAAATGATGCATGCATATGATATGGTCCTCTTTATGAAAACATAGATACCAGTCAAATCAAGATGAAAAATTCCCAAGCATTAAAAAAAAGAAAAAAAGAAAAAAGAAAAAAAAAAAGTTGGAAAATTCCCTGACGGTGACAACCATTCTATAATTCATAGGGATTAATTTTCCTATACAATAAAATCCCTCATTATCAAATATCTTAGAAACAAATAACAGCTTATATATCCATTAACAACTTCAAAAAACAGGTTGCTTCCTTAATATATAAGTATATATATATATATTAATAACTAATAGTTTTATTGACTGAAATTTATTTCTTTTCGGTGTTAACAATGTGTTCACTTTTTTAAGTCAACTCAAAGGTCACTTCAAAATGTCATAACTTTTATTTTAGATTACTTTATATTTTGAAGAAAGATTCTTTCTTTTGGAGACTAGAGAAATCGTACAATACAAGAACAAGAGGATGGAAATTACGGGAATTTGTATAGCGGTGGAGATTTGCATGCTTATGAGAGAGAATGGATGATTCCAAACCAAGATGTCTGGTCAATAGACTACAAAAAAATTTTACCTTAAAAATTTCTTATACTATCTTCTTGGGAAATATGGATTTATTGCCTTGGATGGGAATTCATAAAAAAAAGATATCCTGATGCATGATGTTTCATCTACTGTAGGGTCTAGAGAGGAGCACATAGCCTTACTCCTACAACGCGAATATGCAATTTTAGTGTTTCGAACCCGAAAACATACTTAATCCTAATTTATTTGTTGCTTGGGATTTGAAAAAAATTGCTAGTCAAAATAGGCTCTTGATTGGTTTTAATTGGAATTAAAAGAAAAGTGAAAATTTTAAACTTAAAAAGAAAAGTTTTGATTACATCTCATGCTATTACATGATTATGTAAATAACTCTAAATCATTATATATTTGGTTATTAACTTACACGTTACTTTGCATTCAAATCCTTTGCATTTTTATCAGAAAAAAAATATATATATATCTTTGCATTCGAAAATTAAGATAAAAATTATATTTAAAAGGTATCATTACTTAATATGGAAAGAAATTTAGGTTATTTATAAAATGATGTTAGACAATGGTTATAAAATTTTCTCTTTTAAGTTGAATTTTTTTTAGCTTTCTTCCCTTTAATTCCTTTTGCAATCAAACTGAGTCATAAGATCAACTTAAAAATGAGAGACAAAAGAAAAGCTTGCAGGGTTGAGTTAGAACAGTCTACATTTATGCAAGTGGGGGTTGTTGTTTATTTTTTTAATTTTATTATTATTATTTTTTTTTTTTGAGGGGGTGGGGGTATCCAGGAACTGCAGTGAAGTCAAGATCTAATATATAAGAAACAAAACTTATATATTCCAAACAATTTACAGTATTCATTCAAATGATTTTTTTTCTTCATTAAAAAGAATGAATACAAAATATACAAAATATACAAAATAACGAGGGAGAAGTAAAAAACTCTAATAAGAGAGGTGGTTTCTTTGATCCGTCTTTCTTTTCTCCATGAAATCATGTATTCTCTTCAGTGCAACTTCTAGTGTTTGCTCACTCATGTTTGCAAAACACACCCTAAACCAGCCTGGTTCAGAACAATAACATGAAGAGCCTGGTGATATGTTCAGCTTCACTTCATGCAGTATTGAATTCCACAAACCCAATTCTCCTTCTCTTGTGGGTTTCTCCAAAAATGGACTCAAATTCATCCAGCAAAACAATCCTCCATTCCCTTTCAAGCACTCAATCCCAGCTTTCCTCAAGCCTTCAATGATCATTTCATATCTCTTCCTCAGTCTCTGTCTGTTAATCTTTATGTAGTTCTTGGTGAATTTAGTGTCTGATAGCATTGAAGCCAAGAAATTTTGTGTTTGAGAAGAAACTAAACTGAAGCTTGACATTCTTCTTGCAGTAGTCACCACCTGATCATTATAGGAATATATCATCCCAACCCTGAAACCAGGGAGGCCTAGATCTTTAGATAGACTGTACACAATGTGAACTCTCTCTGCATTTCTATATTTCTGAGATTCCAGGATTTCTGCAATGCTTGTGAATTCTGAGGAGGAGAAGACAGAGCCTGAGTAGATTTCATCAGATACAAGATGGATGTTTTTTCTTGTGACGAATTCGAGAATCTCTTCAAGGACTGATCTTTGAATGAGTGTGCCTAATGGGTTTGATGGGTTTGTTATCAAAAGCCCTCTGACCTTAATGTTCATAGCTAGTGCTTGATTATATGCCTCTTCTAAAGCTTGGGGAGTAACCTGAAAGTCGTTTGAGCTGTTGCAGTGAACTGGTATGATCTTGACACCAGTTCTCCACCTAAGATCTCTGTCAAATCTGTGATGAAATTTGTACAATGACATTAGTTCACAGATGTAAGCAAAAGAAACAGATACTGAATGAACTCCAGACCAGAATTGTATATAGTTCTTACCCTGGATAATATGGAGTTGGAACAAGCAAAGCATCCCCAGGATTTGCTAAGATGAAAGTTAAGAGTTCATTAGCTGCAGTTGCTCCTGCTGTGAGAACTATTCTATCTGGATCAAATTTGGCTCTTTCTCCTCTTATCTGCTCCATGAAACTTGCCATTGCCTGGATTTGTATGGAAAGGAATGAAATGAAGAGTTAGTATTTCATGAGTCTAGCCCATACAAAAAATAGTAATAAAAATCAAATCTTGGAAATTCTGAGCATGAGACAATACCTTTCTGAAAGTTTTGAGCCCATGGTAATCTTGAAACAAAGCATTCTCCTTAAAGCTGGAGGTCCCATTTCCCCAGGTAGCAGAAGCTTCTGGATGCTGCTCCAAGTACTCTTCTATTAAATCAAAGGAAACCTGTACACAAAAGAGCAATATTACATGCAAGCTCAGAGGAAGGAATTTGGTTTTCTGCCACTGTTGAATTTGCTCTTACTTGATTTTCTGCAAGTCCCATCTGTATGACTCCCAGAGGATTCCTAACTTCATCGTAAGGATTTTCATCGTATACTTTCCATCCTTCAAAGTATGGTGAGTCTTCTCCATGAGTGTCAGAGACTGCAACTCTTGAAAGCCCAACTGAGGGTTTCTCAATCTCAATATCAATAGCAATAGCCATAACTAGCTTTCTTGGAGCAATAGACCTTGTACAAGGAAAGTTGTCCTGTCTAAAAAATGAGAGCGCTGAAGACAATTGCTGGTGGAAGTTCCCATTGAAGAAAACCTATTTATATAGGAAGGCTAAACCAGAAAAGGTCTCCCAATTAAGTTTAAGAGAAGGTTTCCCAATTAAGTTTCCTGGAGATGATAAGATTCTTACACCCCCATAAAAATAAAAATAAACCTTTTTTTGGTGATATATATATTATATATATATATATATATATATATATATATATATATATAATTGATTGCTTATTAGAAGCAAAATTCAGTTTTTATCTCGTTGGACAACTCGTGTCATTAGTCAGTCTTAAGTTTTATTTTTTTTTATTATTTTTTTTTTGGGCTAAAGGTAAGCATTATATTAATATAAATAAAAATAAATAAGAGCAAAATACAGGTATGGTACAACCCACCCATCAGTAGAGTTTCTTTATCCTTCAATCTCCATGAGATCTACATCAAACATGGTGGTTGACAAGATAGATAGACTTTGTGCATTTATATGCTTCATTTCTTCATCGAATATTACTCTCTCTTTTTTTAGTTATTGTTGCGGACAAAATTCAAACGTCCGGGTCTTTCGCTGGGTTAGACCTGCAGACAAAACAAACAAAGCACAAGTGGTGTCGGGTTTGATGCTCCATGACTTCTCCGATGCTTAAGTTAGAACTCTATAAGCCACAGACAATCAGGGGGAAGCTTGACCTTAAATATTTAAATGGGGTGGGAAAGTTTAATACATACCAATCCGAGGATGAGGGTAATGCTGTCAATGCAAGTGGGGTGACAAAGAGTATAATAGTAGCATGCTTTGACTTCTAACGGTTGGAGGTATTTATAGTGATAGTTATAGCTGACGTTAAGGGATGTAATTTCATATTTGCCCTTATGAACCTTGATAATGCCCCGTTTTTATCTCTTTTTTTTTACTATTTTGCCCTTGTTGACTGGTTTTCTTTCCATAGTCTATGTGTCGGCTGGCCATTGGTGGACTCACATTCTAGGCTATGTTTGACTATTCTCTATTTGCTTTTACTCGTGTCATGTGCTTCTTTCCACATGTCGTGTGCTTATATGTTGGTGTTTATTTACCTCTAACAATTATCATGGAATATTACTCTTACCAACCTCTGACTAATAAAATCCTTCATTAATCAATACTAATGTCCTTGCTGAACCCAATTCAAAGCCATAGGCAAACACAAATATTTGGAGACATCAGAATGGTTATCACCCTCTCAACTTGTTGATTTCTCAGAAAAGTTGACGTAACAGAATGGAAGGATCTACACTGTGAAGGCATTTTTGTCCTTTTAAAAATTAAAACAGAAAGAAAATGCTTAATTAGCTTGATCTTCTACATAGGGATCAAGATCATAGGGCTCAAGATCATGAAGCTTCATGTGCCATGATTCAACAACATGAGATTTGCCATTAATGCATTAAAATATGGAAATAACTCTTTCCATTCAAGGTTATGGCTGTATATATTCTGTCCCTCCCCAAGACTTGTAGTAGCAAGATCCTCGTGCTTTGGGACACCTGCTTTAAAACATGAAAAAATGATTCCTGATGAATGTCTGATAGCTTTGGCTTATAATATACAAACGAGTATCAAACAATGGTCTAGAATAATAATGGGTTGCAGGCATTTTATTATAATGTCATTTCCTACTTACAACATCCATGTAAGTGATCCAAAAGAATTCCAAATCTTCCGTTGTGAAGCATGATTAAAAAAAATGACATACCCATTGCACTAGGCTTCCTCGAGAAGATGTTTCTAGATATGAACCCA
The DNA here is from genome assembly GCA_028583415.1 of Protea cynaroides. Taxonomy (NCBI): domain Eukaryota; kingdom Viridiplantae; phylum Streptophyta; class Magnoliopsida; order Proteales; family Proteaceae; genus Protea; species Protea cynaroides. The sequence goes on along the minus strand of CM053274.1, from coordinate 99,114,971 downwards.
TGATCATCAGATCATAATGGAACAATCTTACCGTTGCATCAAAGTCCACCCTTACGCTGTGAAACATGATTATGCCTGCAAATTAAAATATACCGTCTAATGTTTACTTCTTTCGTAATCTTTTTAACCAGATATAGAATCATGGATTGCTTCAATTCATCAATTTGAACTTTAAATTGTCATTTAGTGTCTGAGAAATAATGGCGTGCGTGGGTGTTAGATAATGTAAATTTACTGTTATGACCGCTGAACATTAAATTGTCATTAAGACTTAACACTCAAGCCATTACCAGAAAGAAAAAAAAAAAAAAAGAAAAAAAAAAAAGAAGAGGAAGACTTAAAACTCAAGCTAAATAACCCAAATTGAAGGAGTCAAGGCAAAAGAGATAGACACTTTGGACTCTTTCCAATCTCTGATCCTTCTTTCCAATCTATGATCTTCCATGGATTCACTCTTGTAATCTATGAGAGAGAGAGAGAGAGAGAGAGAGAGAGAGAGAGAGAGGTTTTGCTAGATTGATGGAGCTTATACTTAGGGAGGAATTGGTGGAAAGAGAAAGGCAACTTCGGCCTGTTAGGCAGGTCTAAGCAGCCCAAAACCAATAACTACACCAGCCCAACATAAGTGTAACAGGCAACAGGAGCAATAATAATCTAATATTTGGGCGGTTTAGCATTTCTAGGTGGACTGGGCTAACAATCGAAGAGGAATATCTTTATCATGGGTGTTTCGTAAGGTTAGATTAGGATCCAAGAAAAATAAAAATATTATCAGCATTTCAATATATAAGTTATGGTCATTTATGGTCTAGTCCCTTGGGGGGGTGAAGGAAAACTTTATTCTAAAATGGAAGCAAGATATTTTTGCTATTTCCTGGGGGAATGGGCCAAGGGTCTAAGGCCATGTAAGGTGGTCCATATAGGGTCTAAGGCCATATAAGTGGCTCATAATCCATATAGCCCATTATGTGTAATATTCTTGTGCTCTTATATTTTGACATTTTTTCTTTACTTTTAAAACAATTATTTTTTTATTATTTCCTTACTTTTTAAGATATGTATTCAAGTGTTAGATTTGCCACATCATTTTTCCATATATGCTCCATTTATTTTGACATTAAATTTTACAATGTAACATTTTATATATATAATTTTTTTACAATATTTATTTCTAATGAGTAAAAAAAATATGAAACTCTTTTCTGTCCCCCTTAGAGATCACTAAATTTTATCTCTTGTAAACAAAAATTTAAATGTAAAATATTACACATTACGTTAAAACAAATGGAGCCATAGTAAAATTAAGTTTACCTGAGGAGATTTTTCCTAGACATGAAAATTAGATCTATTGTTTACATAGGGTTCTAGACAAGGCCAAGTAAATCGGACTCAACGAAGATTGAAAGCATCGGCGACAAGCCTTTGAACAGTTCCGTTACCGTTACTCCAAAACTGATGAAATCGTCTTCTGTTGGCCAGTCCCACCAACCATGCAATCATAGCTTACGCCTCTTCACTAACAAAAGAGGATTTGGATAAATCAGATTAGAAATGAGTATTTTGGTTTGATTAGGTATTTTGTGAGCCCTATACTCCTTTGTACTAAGGTCCGTCCTTATTCTTAGGCTGCGTTTGGTATGTTAAGAATGCATTGTATTTTTAAAATTAGAATGAGAATGGATTAAAGAGGAAGGTATATGTTGTCTAACATGTTGTCTAACGCTTTCCATTATCCAGAAACTGGAATGCACATCAAACTTATTTTGTCATCTCAGAATGTATTCCTGACCTGACTTTCATTCCAAGAATCCAATCTGCTCTGCACTGCATTTTCGCTAGGTTTGTAGCTTAAATGACAATATAGCCCCTCCCGAGAAATGTAATAGCGAGGATAAAAGCTGTGAAGTCAGCCATCGTTGCCGTTCTCTGAGAGCTCAAAGTTTCAACTACGGGTGTGTGGGGAGAAGTGAAAGCCACTTTTCCGACCTGCCGTCGCTGCATCTATCAGCAAATCTTCCATTTCTCCGATTACAGAAGGAAGAACGAGAAAGGTACTTGTCACTTTACCTTCTCAGATTTTGAAATCGGTTTCATGTTTCCTATATCTATATTTTCCGTTGTCAGATTTACTTTTATTTTCTCTAATTCTCCTTATTCGGCCTCTCATCTCTTCATTGTTCTTCACGATTATGAAATGTTCTCTGGGATTCTGCTATTCATTATTATTGCAGCATCGAGATATTAACGCATCTTCGTATGCTTGTATCTTGATCTGAAGCATTTGGTGTTGTTCTACCGATGTGGTTTCTGAGGATTCCGTGATTTTCTGATATCCTGACCATCTTGATTGGGTTTAATTGAACTAGCTTTTTGTTTGATTTGTTGGATCTTAAGTTACGATTTTTGTTTTTTAGGATCCGACTTGTTTTGTTTCGTTCTGTTCGTGCAGTTAAGCTTCATCACTATATGCAGTGATCTATGAATTATATAAGCATATAAACTCATCATCTGCTTCTAGCTTGATTGCTAAAGAGAGATGTTTGTGTTGCACGGGTATACTATTTAATATCTGAAAATGCTGTAGGGATACTTAGCTTTTAGTGCCTGGGCAACATGGCTGTTCACTTGGTTCACAAAACTTACGTTGGATGGATATTTATAATTTATCGCCAGCGCTAAAATGTGGATAATAATAGGATTGCTACGATTGTAAGTTAATTTGAACTAAGTCAGAGAATGGGTGGTTTTTTTTTTTTTTTTTTTTTGGGGGGAGATGGGGTAGGCATCGTTTGTGGTATTCAAGTAGCTTGAAGGGGGTAGGCATCGTTTGTGGTATTCAAGTAGCTTTAAAATGCGTACATAGTTGTGTTTCTGAATGCTGTACTGGCACTTTGTAGTATAATTTTGCTGAAATTTTGATTTGGTAGTATTATTTAATTTGTTTAGGTTTAATTTAGAGAAGTTCATGGCGTCGAAGTTGCAACAAATACAAGCAAAGGCCGTCCAAGCTTCAAAATTTGTGGCCAAGCATGGATGTGCCTACCAGAAGCAATTATTGGAGCAGAACAAGAAATACGTCCAAGAGCCACCTACGGTTGAGAAATGTAACGAATTGTCAAAACAGCTCTTCTACACTCGTCTTGCGAGGTTGGTCTCTTTTGTGCTTGGCTGAGTTTCTGTGGAGGTTATTTTTGCATTAACAAGTAAAACCTTTATATCTATCCAAAAAAAAAAAATTGATGTTTTATTTGTTTGTGATATTTTTGTATGTCTTCATCATGTGCAGCATTGATATCTAGAAGTTATTTTTATTTTTAAAATAATGTTTAGAAGGTAGATCTTGTACTATATATATATATATATATATATATATATATATATATATATATATATATATATATATATATATATATATCTTGTTCATACATTTTTCAGCCGTTCCTTTTACCGTGTATAATTTTAACAAAGAGTAATGTTTTTGATTGAACCTATACCCCATCTTTTTTGGGGTAAAGGATAGTGATAGATTGAACCTATACCTGTAGCTTCCTTATAAGAACTCTGGAGCTTGTTGTATTAATGTCTTTATCTATACAGTCTTATGCGTTCTATTTCTATTTCTATGTTTATTCAATGAGGTACTTGCTACAAATTTCTTCTTCATTTTCTACGAAGTTCTTCCTCTTTCTTCTTTTTGTCCTTCAAAAAAAGTAAAGTAAGTTCTGCATCATACGCAGATCTGGGCTTCTGGAGCTGTCTTGTATTAGTTGTAGAACGTCATCGATTTCTTTTGTGGCACTTGCTGCAAGTTACCAGGAAATTGTATTTATTGGTTTATGTAATTATTTACAAACTTGACATATTCCATTACATTTCATTCTTATGGTCTTGCTTGTTCCCTGCAAACTCCATTTGTATACTGTTCTATTCTGTTTGTTGACTGTTGAATGAATTATTATATGATTACCATGTCAATCTGAATTAGAATTTAAAGGCACCATGCCATTATATTACTAAAGTTGTTATCTTGTTATTAAAGCTAACATAAATGTTTTAATTTTTTTTGTGAGGCATGAAACACATTCTATAAATAAAATAACGAGTACTTATGCATAGAAAGGATAGTTTTGGAGAGCTTTTTCATGATGAATCATGGTAAGGAACTCAGGCTTGGGGGATGTGTAAGTTTCCAGGGATCGTAAAATCTCATTTATGGAACAATCATGCATGTGGAAGACACAATTGACCATGAACCACGTGTTAGTCTTTCCAAGAAGTTCAGGGAGCACAAAATCACGATATGTGGAGCTTTATGGCCCACTTCAAGGCCATTATCCCTTTCTTTTAGATCAACGTAGTTTGCATTTCTTTATTTTCTCTCTCCTAGCCCCTTCACGTATATCACTGAGCTTTCCTTTTCATCCCACCTTAACACCATCTTTTCAAGGAATTCCCCTAGATAGACCAAGAAAGCTTCGAAAAACAGTTCCTGAGATTCCATTTGGACAACTAGGTATGATTGATCTCTACTTCTAGGCTGAAACACATTTGGATAAGAGGATAAAGAGATTCTTCTGTCGGCGAACTGGCAGGCAATGAAATACTCTCGGGCAGTTGGGCCTTTAGGCCTATATATTGCATCTAGGAGTGTGAGGCAATCGTTATTACTGTCTTTGCTGTAGTGCTTCAATTTTGGGGTTCAACCTCTTTCTATTAAAATCCTTCTCTATCAGAATTTGTCAATAACTATCAAGATTTTTAGCAAGTTAGTTTTAGATAATAAGGTCTAGGACTTAGGCTTATTGAAATATGGAAAATTAACGTGGTCAGTTTAAGGATTAGGGGACATTATTTTGCATGTGTAGATATTATTTGGCTAGATGGGTATGGAATAAACTCGGTAAAGCATATTTAATTAATGGGTAGTGGTTTCCCACGCTGTTTTTTTCTTTTTCTTTTTCTTTTTCTTTTTTTTTGGGGGGGGGGAGGAATTTCCCTTGCCAAACCAATAGGGGCATGGAAAACAGTTTTGTCAATGGAGTACCCGCATAGCCAAGGAGAAGAGAGTGTCAGTGCAAGCCCACATGGTCAGGATGTGAGAGGGCGTGACAAAATATTCCCACACTAATGGTGTGAGGATGTTTTTCTCTTGATATGAATTTAGCTTATCGGTTGAAACCAGTCCTTCATGTGCTACTGGAAGTCATAATAGTGCAACCATGTTGCCGATGAAGCGAGCTATGTTTGTTCAACCAGAGCTTGCCCCTAGGCTGCATTTGTTGAATCAATGGAGCTCTGATTATTTGTTTGCTTATAAAATTGCCCAACCACAAAGGTACAACAACGCATGCAAAAGGCTTGTGTACACTCAAATATGTTGGGCTAACTGTGACCTGTTCTTTCAATTAAAATTGAATATCTTGCTTCATGGCTTATAAGACTAACCTTGATGTACTGTTGGTATAAGAGTAAAATTGTGCAGTCTTCGTAAGCTGTTAATAGAGCTCAATTCTTCTTCATCACTGATATGAAAATGTCATTTTACATAGAATCCCTCTTAAAAGTGGTATTTCAACATTCTTAATGGAAATTCTGTCAAAATCCATGTCTTTTGCTTCTCTGTGTTTATGCTCTTGTATTAATCATAGTCTGTTTAATTCGACAGTATTCCTGGTCGTACCGAGTCCTTCTGGAAAGAAGTTGATTATGTCAAACAACTTTGGAAGAATAGGCAGGAACTGAAGGTTGAGGATGTTGGCATTGGTGCCTTGTTCGGGCTGGAGTGCTATGCCTGGTATTGTGCTGGTGAAATCATTGGAAGAGGATTTACATTCACCGGCTACTATGTCTAAGCGAGACGGCTACTGTGTCTAAGCAAGACGAGCTTGAGAAAAACTAGTTGTGGGCTTTCATTCATAAATTTCTCATTAATAGGGTGATTTTTGTCACATACCTAATTCTACATGCCAATTTTTTTTTCCTGCAAAAGTTTTGAAGCTGACGAGTCAGCATGACAAGTGTGGTAGAATCAATAATTCACCAAGTTGGCATTTTTTCTTTCTATGAGTGGCTCTTGATTGGATGGACCTTCAGTTATTTTTATCTCGTCTGTTTCTCTGAGATGCTAGTTCTGCTATTTATGAATTAAATTTCTTGAATAGGTTTATTTGGATCTACATCTACTTAAGCTATCTATGAAGTAGTTGTTGATACTTCTGCCAGGAGGATGATGATGTAAATCAAGCGATATATAGGCTGATACGGTAGTGGATGATATATAGTTCGTGTCTGGTTGTCGAAATGCCAACAGAGAACATATGCATGGATAATTGGATCAAATTTCACGGTGTAAGACAAGCTTTGTAGAGGGTTCATGGACTGCATATTTGATGCATTTTTTGTCTTTGAGCAGGATGTGGTGCTAAACACGATGAAATGAATGCTTCTCTCAACCATATCGCTTCTTTTCTGGGTGATGACTTGAATTACTTTTGATCCACTAACACCTTGAGCTAAATAGGTCTATTTGGATCTACTTGATTTATTCTTACTGCTAGGAATTTTGAGTTTGAGTTATAAATCAGGTGATACATTGCTGATATGGTGTGGGGTTCTCTATCTAATTCGTGTCTTGCCTGTAACATTTGCAAAATCAGATTGGTCTGAATATAAACTTGGTTAGATGATGACATGAACAGACATGTCCACAAAATTTGGGTGCCTACCGAATTATATACAAAGAGGCATTGGTCTGGAAATGAGTACGGGCATAGTGATACATGTTCACCAAATTTGGCAATCCAAATCGTCTGGTACGGGCATAGGAGAGCAGGCGGAGACCATTGAATGGCCACCAAGCGGAAAGGTAGCCATTTAACGGTCATAATGCAAAGTTAATAGAATTGTTATTGTAAGTGATAAAACACAGGATAAATGTGTTTCAAAACTCTTCTCTGCAAATCATTAGAGCTCTGCAAACTCATCCTGGCCTTAAAACGAAACAATTAAATTCGAAGTGACCACCATCTTGTGATTACTCTTCATTAACAAACCAGCATAATTCTATATGATTCCATCTCTTAAGATGATCGTTGTTACTTTCTTTTATGGGTGCCAAACACAGGCTGATAAAAAATTTTCCCTAATTAAGAATCCATGAAATTGGAAACCAGAGAACAAATATACAAACGACCCACTCCAAATTTGCTTCAATTGCATCTCAGAAGCCTAAAAAATGCAAAATCTATTGAGCTTACTTTCCACCAACACCACCAGCATTATCGCATGAAATAGTAGCAAAGGGAAGCTCGCAGACAGCACCTGAAGCACCGAAAGTAGCTGCAAAACGAGACGCCCGTATACCACCAGTCCCAGCACCAATCGTGAGAAGATCAAAATCGAAGTGTCTAGGTTCGGCTCGGATGGAAGGCTCTGATCCACCCGAGAGCCAGGTGACGGCCATCCATCCGGGCCGCTAAGTCTCCTGCCCAAACTCAGGCGGGAGACGATTTCTATACGGGATAGACCTAGGTGAAAAGGAAGTGGGGATTTTTCTGCAAGGTTATGAAGAGAAGGTGACCTTTCGGGCTCCGATTGAGGCGGCCATTGTTCAGCCCCTTCTCTCTTCTCTGCGAATATGTACAGAAATACTGAAGCATGCCCTCCAAGGAAACCATCGCCTTCGTCTGCTCTCTCTTCCTCGCCTTGGTCCTCCTCCTTCCTCTATTTGTCTCTTTTCTCAAATCACGAAGCTCTAATGGTTTGCAGCGAAGTTGAGTTTTGAAACACTTTTATCCTGTGTTTTATCCTTTCCACTTGACGGCCATCCAACGGTGTCTGCCAGCTCTCCTATGCCCTTATGCATAGGAGACGATTCGGACTGCAAATTTGGACCCAAGTGAACTGCCACGGTAATTGTTCAGGCTGCAAACGAAAGAGTACCTCATTCAGCTAACGTAGGTCCAAGGCAGAAGTTATGAAAGAATAAATCCTGGCAGAAGACAATTTTATTTCTTTAAATTCATCCAGTACCCAAGGCAACACCGTTATCTAATGCTGTATATAACAACCACTATTGCACTTATTTGGATAGGCACAACCTTGGTTACAATAAGCAACCTTCCATATTAAAAAGAATGCAAATACAAAATCCTGTTCATCTGTTCTCTCACCCCAAAAAAAGATACATTCTCTGAATATCATATTATTTGGTTACCCACCACCGTTTTGCTGTCGTTCTCTGTAAATCTTAATTTGAACAAAATCCAGCTTGTGAGCGCATGCTTCCTCAAAAGAGGTAATTCCTGCATGCTGTGATCAGCTTTGGTGACAAAAGCAAAAAAAAACCTAAGATTGATCCAAAGAACAGACTAATCGCATATCTCACTAGATCAGTGTCAGCTTCTTTAGTTGTGCTTTCTGTTGTTGACATGGCAGTTGCTGAAGGTAGGACTTCAATCACAGCATCTGCAAGATCAGAGATGAAGGAAGAAGTGCAACCAAGGGCAGGTACGCGGCCCCAGTTCTCAATGCCAGATTCAAGAGCTAGCTCCCTGTACTCCATATCAATCTCTTCTAGAGTCTCTATATGTTCACTTACAAAGCTGACAACGAAATATCTAGTCAGAGAACTTATTTACTATGATCAAACAAGAAGGTTCATAATCCATCAAAACATCCTTGCTGAAATAACAGACAGTCAACTGAGGCCCACTAATGGATGAATATGAACCAAGGTTTTTTTTTTTTTTTTTTGATGAATTAAAATATACAGAAAATTTATTGGACCTAATTGGGAAAACGATGAGCTACTGGTAAGCTACTGAGCTCAAGGTGTCAGCTACCAATATTTATTGACCATATTGGTCCAATACATATTGCATTTTACATTATAGATATCATACATTATTGATACAAAAAGGGGAGGGGAGGGGAGGGGAGGGGAGGGGAGGGGAGGGGAGGGGACCCAATGCCGGTGTATATACAACCCAATACTGGTCCATGCAACTCGAGACAGGTCGATACAAATCAAGACAGACTTGCAAGACACAAAAAACACATGGTCTTAGAACTTCAGAGCAACCCCCCCCTTTTTTTCTCTTCTTTTTTTTTTTTTTGAAGTGATCTATACAATTATAAACGAAATGTAACTACCATAATTTTTTTTTCGGCTTGAACTAATTGTGAACGTTCAAATATTCCCAATACTCCCAGTTTATATAGTGTTGGAAAAGTATAAAAATTGCATAGTTATGGGTTTCATAGTGCAATTTTCAGTTGTCATTGAAGGTTTGAATAGGAAGAAACTACCAAGACAGGGACAACTTGTAACTGGTCGGCAATATTGTGAGAAAATAAGGGGCAGTAGAAAATCCACACCAAATGCAATTTCTGTGGGAACTAAACATTATGGGGGTGGGATAACAAGACAAAAGGAACACATGGCAGGAGGGGGGATCTGAATCCACCTTTAAAGAATAATCATTTGAATCTCTTGACCCATAGTACTATGGTCTAGTAATTATATAGGATATATCATTATATACTACTTATTTATGATGTAATATGCTTCAAAACACTAATTTGCATGCATCCTAAGCTTATCTATCGCATCTTGAATGTATCTAGCAACTCTCTGATACATCTCCAAGACGTTTCTTAAAACCAGCTTCCCAATATGCTGCTCAATGCCAAACTTGATAGCTTGTGAGCTTTCACAATCCCATCCCATGATTTGGCTTAAATACCACTAGATGCTTTTATCCACCATTAATGAGTGGGTGAACCAATTACTACCCACCCAATATAGTTTTCGCTATGAGCCTAGCAAAAGCAAAGTTGGGGTTGGTTCCTATTGGATCTTCCCTTTTGATTCTGGACGACGATAAACATTTGTTTCGATCACCTCTTTCTACCCATAATAGGTAACGGTATTTATCCAGATTTTTTTCTATCACAATCAGTTGACAAGGTTAGTAGGCCAATACATATATAAAGGAATGGGTACAGACTGGGAAGGAAAAGGAATTTTCTTGCTTATTCTTTAACAATCTCCAAGAACCTAACTACCTAAGCACCTAGATGAAACCAAATGTTGAACAGCATATATTATCAATTCCAAATTAAAATTATCAGGAAGTGCAATACAGTGGTTTATGACCTTAATAACATACCTTACTGGGACAGCTAGGAGACTCTTTACACCTTTCTGGCCAAGCTCAACAAGAACTTCATCAGTGTAGGGCTTCAACCACTGTACAGGTCCAACTCGGCTCTAACAAAACATAATGGTGAGCGTTACAAAGCTGAAAGAAGTTGGTTACAATCTAACGGATGGAAAAAAAGATGAAGAAAAATAAAATGCATAACCATGTAGGAATGAATGTTTTCTTGGCAAGAAAGCATAAGAAACCTCAAAAGATAAGAGACAGAAGACAATAATTCATATTTCAAAGTAAACCTGGTAAGCAAGGGTGTGTTCGTTGTCAATTCCTCTAGCTTTCAGTTCTTGCATGATCAAAAAAATACATTCCTCCATCTGATCTTTGTATGGATCTCCTGCATCCTCGATATAGCTAACCGGTACACCATGTGCACTGAAGAATATCATGACCTGCCAATTTGCTGCAAACATAATGAATCTATCTAGAGCAGCAACAGCAGAATAACATGAAGATATGACCCAAAAACTGATAACTTCTATTTCCACAAATTTTATCAGTATTTTTACATGCAATTGAGCATAAGCAAACTAACCTCCCTACTATTGGAGAAATTCTGTAGTTCTTTCTCTATCAAGCTAGCCATTGACTTAATATAACCTTCACGCTGATACCATGACTCTATTATAGAGACGGGCAGCCTAGACAGATATGAGTCCTCTCTGATAAGAAAACTCAAATTCAGTGGAAGTTGATCAAAGTGAACTGTATATCTTTACTAGGACAGAAAGATGGAGTTTATGACTGAAACTCTGAAAAACTTTAGTTCTCCACCTGAAAATACTTTGGAGAAGACGGATGCTTGATCCACTCGTGGAGATGGAGAACTGAGGATAAAGTGGCAACACAACAAGCCTTGTAATCCTGTCCTTCTTAATCTGTCACAGAAAGCAGAAACAATCACTAATGACAATTCAATTAGTTCTGAGACTAAATCGCACTTGTTAAATTTAAGCACGTTACTGCACATAGAACCTGAAATTCCACATAAATGTAGTCTTTGTTGTTTCTAGTCAAGAGTACAAGGAAATTAAATTCCACTGTACTGTTTTTACAAATTAAGTATCTATACTAGTATTTTATACATTGCTTATACCTTATAGACAGATCTAACTGTCAAGAATTAAAAGCTACGGTATTGGTGAAAATGGAGGTGCGTTGACAGTTCAACATAGTTAGCTCATCAAAATGTACACAGAAAGTGTTTGACGACCCTGCTGACTGGGGTGTAATATGTGAAAACTGAAAAGCATTCGTAGGACTTCCAACAAGGAAGATTCATGCCATAGGGCATCCATAATCATTTCTATCTCAAAACATAATAATCTGCAGTTGTGGAATCAACCCAGTTTGTTCCTTCCATTTCTCATAGTCAAACCTGCTTTTAATTAAGATAAATAAGAAATGGTACACAATTACTGACACGTAAATGCAACATATTGGTATTCAAACCTGATGAACTTTAGTTGATTCTGGTTGAAAGTTGAAACCTTCGACTTATTTATACAAATCTAAATCAGATATGTAAAAATACTTGTATGTCTTAGTCACGATGGAAAGACTTGATTGACTTTTTTATGTTTCATTTCTTTATTGAAAATATTCAACAAACTTAGACGTGGTTTGGATGCTAGATGCCTATAGTTAGTTGCTCTTTGGTGCTTAAGAAACACATTTTTCATACTACAAGGTGAATCAGAAAACAACCATGAATTTATGATAAAATACATTAAAAAAGAGTGTGTGAAATATAGGGTAGCTGTATAATTGTGTGTGTGTGTGTGTGTGTGTGTGTGTGTGTGAGAGAGAGAGTGTGTGAGAGAGAGAGAGAGAGAGAGAGAGAGAGAGAGAACTTACTTGAACAACTGCCTCCTCAGTAAAAGGGTGCCAGTATCGCATTCCAACATATACATTTGCAAGCAATTTCTTTGCTTCCAGAGCCATTTTCAGTGCATGTGCCTGCAACAGACATATTAACCATTTAGTCCATTGCCCATGCATATAGATTATAGACCAGAAAATTAGACAAAAGCAGAACATAAGCTCCCCAACTCAACTCAACCAAGCATTATCTCATTATAAATCACCTAAACACTACACTTTAACAACTGAATCAAGTAATTGTTGTGAATTTTCATTTAAGCAAGCTAGTTCATCACATAATGAGAAAATGACTTACTTGCTCATCAGTAATTCTCCGCAAAGGTGACCCACCTCCTATGGCTGCGTAACCTTCTTTACTTTTTGGAGCCCTGAGAACTGAAATTAGTTGTGCCAGTGGCCGTTGGAGAAAACGAAACAACCTGGGAAGTCTTATAATATCCTGTCATGAGGCATTATTATACTATCATTCACTGGTACACAAGAAAATTATAAACCAATTTTTATTATTGTCATATGAGTAAATTGCAGAGACGATTGAGTGACATACAGGATCTGCAAATAAATTGAACAAAAATGGTTGAACATCATGAAGTGTATCTGGTCCTCCAAGATTCAAAAGCAGCACCCCAACCTTTTCATCTGTGGCATGTGAAGGAGATTCCAAAGCATTTTCACCAAAGGTGCACACTCCTACAGAGCAAAATGTTTGCCCAAGTAGGTTTCTCTGTGGGGAAGGGCCATAATTATATGAACCCGCAAGAATTCCATTTGTTTTAACAGCTGGGTTACAATGTGAGAGCTGACACGCCTGAAATGAAGACTTATCAAGACGCCCCAATCCTTCAGCTGAAAGGCAGCTTGCAGATAAGAATGACTTGGATTGTCGACATGCTCTGCAACAAGCAAGAACCATAGGATTGAACATTACAGGAAATATACAAAAAATTTACCCATCGGGTAGGTGGGCAGAAATTCCTATCAGTTATAGACATATTCTTCACCAATTATTAACCAGAAGGTTTTTTTTTTCTAATATCACAAGGGAGATACAGATCGATACACGAAAGAGACTATGATTGCCCAACAGGAATTATTCACATCGTTTAAATCTCGGGAAAGAATCCAACTTGTTACTAGTCCAGTGTACCCAACAAGCGTATCACGTTTACAGGAGTGCTGAGTGTGACAACTAGACCATAAGCCGTCTTTATAGAATGTTATCACCGGGCGAAACACCAAAATTTTTTAGGAAGAAATTCAACTGTTACCACAACAAATGTAAACAGGCGCGAACATACAATTACGACAGAGAAAATCATTTGGGTTCCTATAAAAACTGAATTAACAAAATTCTGCAGGGACAAAATACAAATAAAAAAAAAAACCATTAAGCTTCTCAAGTTTACACTATAGCTAAACAACAAGAAGAACGTTTCCCGTGCATAAAGAAACACACATCAAATCAACACAGACAATTTTGAAACACCAACTATATAACACAATCCAATTTCGATTAACCCAAAAAACAAACCCCTTTGAAATGAGAGAGTCAAAAGGAAAGAGACTTAAGAGGGGATAGCATGGGCTCACATGGTGCCGTTACGATTTGCGCCGTCGCGGATACGAGAAACAGAGATTTCTCCATGGGGAAGTACCGCAGAGTTTGCTGTAGCAGACATGGCTTGCATTAAAAAAGAATCAAATCAGTAATTTTGCACCTGCAATGACGTGATCATTCAAAGAAGACAGATACAAAAAAAAATTTTAATTTAAAAAGGGGAATTGCTGAATAGTACCTAACGAGAAGTTGCAGAGGAAGAACGTTAGGGTTCCAAAAAGAAAGGAATGAGGTTTAGAAGTCTATATAGAGGGAAGAAGAGTCAATTAGGATCATTCAATTCTTCAGAAATGTTGGCAGTCAAACACACCGACTGCGAACAAACTAAAGCTAGATCGTTACAGTTAAAGAGAACTTAGAAAAGAGAAACCCATAAGTAGTTTAATCGTTAGTTAAATAGCTAGATCGTTACAGTTAAGGAGAGTGCGAATGAAATCAAAGAGCAAAATTGGAAGGAGACGTTGTGATGGGATATAAGGTGTGAAAGCGAAACCCTAGACTCTTCCCAGTTCCCTTCGCTGCGGCTGCAGTGGAATGAGTGAGAATGATATAAGATTGACAGGTGTGAAAGAGAAGACTCTGTTACCTGGCGAAGAATTTTGATAGAGAAAAGCAAATCAAATTCCCTTTTTCCTTCCCCTTCAATATTATTAATTGAAAATTCTGAAATAGCCTTCTGGTCTGTAGAGCATGTAGAGTGTCTCTGGACTCCGGCACCGGCGAATGCGGTAGCAGAGACTCCGACGGTTCGTCTTCCCGTTCTCCCACGAACAGAATGGTGTTTCTTTTTAGGGATTTTGTTTTTGTTTTTTCTATTTGATTAGATGTTTTGTTACATGACAATGACATGTTATTTTATAATTTTCTTTTTCTTCCACCGTTGGGATATTTGAAAGGCATGTGGCAATCATTCCTCCACGGATTCAAATCCTCTCCCTTCAGTGATTGGGGTGGATCACCGACACGTAGAGCCCGTAGGGCTATGGTGAATCCGAGCCGATATCCTCTTTCGATAGGACTCGAATTCATTCGAATCCCATATGTCAGCCATTCAACATTCAACAGGGACGTCTCCCTCCTCCCAAATAATTAGGAGGAGAAGATATAAATCCATGCTACTCAATTAAAGATGATTAAGAGGAACTCGAATGGAGGGTTCGGGTGTCGATTCGAATGGAGGGTTCGAATCCATCCGAGAGCCTAGTGGCGGCCATCCATTCGAACCACCAACTCTCCTGCCCAAACTCAGGCGGGAGAGGATTTTTATACCCCTCCTTATGTATACAAATCGTCTTCCGCCTAAGTTTGGGCAGGAGACTTGGTGGCCCGGATGGATGGCCTTCACCTGGTTCTCGGATGGATCGGAGTCCTCCATCCGAGCCGACAAGCTGAGTTGACAGGGATGTTGGCTTTGATGAAGGACTCGGATCCACCTGAAAACCACGTGACTGCCATCCATCCGGACCACCAAGTCTCCATCCTAAACTCATACGGGAAGGATGTGGATCCCCTCCATACACGGTTCGAAGCAGAGTTGGTCAAAAGGGAAACGATAAAAAATAAATAAATAATAAAATAAATAAAAAAATGGATCTGGCCGACCAGGATGGTACGGTCAAACATTCTGAGAAGCTATAACACAGAGATGGACGATACAAATTTTAAATAGAATAAAAGTAATAAATAATACTCCATTTCTCATTCCCAAAAATGAATTGACTCCAATTAAAAAAAACATATATAAAAAGGAAAAGCAGACAAACTTAATTAGATTCACCTTACTACTTTGTTTTCAAAAACATCACCACCAGCTTCAAGTTTTCGTTTCATCTAGATGGTTCAAAAATGGGTCTAACACCTAACCTAACATTGTTAGGTTAGGTATACAGCAATGGCAGATGGTCTCTGGGAGATAAAAACCCACATGGTGATGGGGTTCAATTTTGTTGGTTTGGTAGACATTTAGATTCTCTCATATGTTCGTGAGTAAAAAGAAATGAAAAACCATGTGAATGATTTCTGTAGTGGTTGGAGTAGTGAGATAGTGATGTGGTTTACTATTTTTTCTCTTCACACAACCAGATGGAACAGAAGATCTGTAGGAAGCATCTGTAGAGATTTAGAAGTTCTCTTCATACCCAAGTTAGTTTATAATACAATAGTGATTGCAACTGCAAATCTTGAAATCACACACTTAACTTAAATTCCTAGGTTGAAGTTAACAGGGTACCAAATCACTTCTTGTAGAAAAAAAAAAAAAAAACGGTTTCACCTTTGTCGTGAAGGAGATAATCCAATCCCGTCGCTGTCGCTACTGCTTGATGATTCAATCACCGATTTATCGTCGTGGAGTGTTGATTGCAAAGAAGTAGAGAACAATAGGGGGTCATGAGAAAAATGGAAAGGGCTAGGGAAGAGAATATAATGTAAACAAAATTATAAAATAAAAAATAAATAAATAAAACGTAAAATTTAGGGAAAATTACGTTCAGTTTGCCACATGGATCTCCCGTGGCACTTATTGACTTACGCAATAAGTATACAGTGGAAGTTGATCTCGAAAAGATAGTGTCCAAGATGAGTTTGGCCCAAGCCAAGAACGGGAACGAGGGGTTTTTAGGACTTACTAGGTATTATTGTAAATTTATCCAAAATTATGAACTCCTTTTAAACAATCTACACATTCCAATTAACTATAATGCTGTGTTTGATTCGACCTAAAATTTTACATGCACTATTTTATATATATAAAAAAATATATCAACATATCAAATATAACTGGGTAATATTTTATATTTTTACATACAAAATGTTACAACACATCAAATTTTTGTATTATGTATTATACGATTAATTAAAAAATTATGGAATTTACCAATTTTTTTGAAAATATTCGGCAAATGCCGTTTAAAACACCCCAATAATTTGGTTCGGGTATTATACATGTATAATACACAAACTTACTAACTGTGAAGAAAGCAATAATGTTAGTAACGAGATCAGTTACGTTTAGAGATGGGGTTAGTTATTAGAAAGTGATTGAGTTATTTGGGTAATTGTTAAAACATATATTAATTATTTTTAACTACGTTATATTCCAAAATAGGGTATTATCTAGAGATGTAAACTGATCCGATACAGATCTAGATGTGATCAAATTCGGATATCCCTTGTTCGGATTTAACTATTTTTAAATGGATACGTATGCAAATCGAATTCGAATTTTCAACTATCCGCTTACGCTTTTAACTTATGTAACCTAGACCTTTCTCCCGTATTGGATATAATTCATCCCAATATATGTCTATGTTGTCTTAGTTGTATAATTTTCTTTTTCTCAATTCTTAGAGCCTTCAAATCTTTAAAATTATTAATTAAATATCCATTCAAATCAGATAGATTTTCTCTCGGATAATCTGAATTCATATACGGATACTCTGACTAGATACGAATACTAATACGAATCAAATCCAAATTTTCAACTCCTTGTTTTCATTTCTTTTGTTTATTAAAGGGATAATTAATTTCTTACCAAATATTTACCACGTTTCGTTTAACCATTGGATACCAAGCTCCATGATATATGGCTTGGTAACCATTGGATACCAAGCTCCATGATATATGGCTTGGTGATACAGTGCTTGCCATCCACGTTAAACTGTTACCATCATCGCCTTTGTCGGCCACCTCCCCCGTAATTACTAGAAGATCCAGTGGGTGCTGCATCTATACCATCAGATCGAAAACAAATTGACACTTTTATTAGACGAAATCCATGAGATACCAATCTAACGAAAGAACCAACATCTCTTATCTGAGACGGTTTAGCACTGAATCACGACAGAATATTATCACATCAACCACGCGAATTGACTTCCAATCTATTTATAGTCAAAAGCTTGTGGGGCCACTGATTGGACTGGTTGATGGGCCAACACGACCGTCCAGACATCATAGCGTCAACATAGCCCGTACGAAACAGTTTCC
This sequence comes from Protea cynaroides, assembly GCA_028583415.1. Classification (NCBI taxonomy): domain Eukaryota; kingdom Viridiplantae; phylum Streptophyta; class Magnoliopsida; order Proteales; family Proteaceae; genus Protea; species Protea cynaroides. The sequence continues at coordinate 99,097,262 of CM053274.1, read as the reverse complement.
CTTTCATCCAAAGCTGCTGTGCTCACTTGCGGACGACCTGTTTAACGTCCAATCAGAATCTCAATATACACACATGCTTATATAGGGAAGAAGGGAGTAACGTGGCGATTTCAAATTTCCGCCTCTGTGATCGACAAGATGGACGGTCCGATGTTAAGCAGTTACAAAAATTACGGTCTAGATTATCTGTAGAAATAATTAAATCACCACCTAGCTGGCTGAGCCACTGAAGTTGCTTGATTTGCACGCAAAGCTCGCGATTGGCTTCCTTGCGTTATCACAATTATACTCTAATTAATCACAATTAATGTTCCTAAACCCATTTAATGATGATATCTAAAAGGGAAAGGCTCCCATCAATGATTGAGTGTTGTCCTGTCTCTCCCACAGTGATCCATGGGCCGAAGATCATCGGACACATATACTGATGTATTGATATGCGTACTGAATGAACTTCAGCTCCTATATCTTGACTGGAGTCCCTCCTAGGACAAGAGAGGATTTGAACCCTACTAACCATGGTTTTAATTCCAAGAATTGGCCACACCCAAAATTGATTCGATACTGGTACGTGGTTGATTGGTATTGAAATCTCGTATGCTAATGGGGAAATTGAATGTACAAAAAGAATCAAGAATCAATAGCCAATTACTATAAGAGAGAGAGAGAGAGAGAGGAGAGAGAGAAAATGAATCCAAATTTTAAAGAAGAGAGAGATAGGGACAAAAAAATACATTAAGTCTGATTGAGTTAGGGCAATTCCAACTTATTCATCCTGGAAGATCTCAAGATGATTTGACTCGAAATTTATAAAAACTAATACGAAATCCTACTGAGAGTTTGAAAACTTTTGAATCATAAAAACTACACTATCATCTTACTCAAAAACCATGAACAATTTCATCGCAACTAATGCTCAATTATGGCAAAGCATATCAAATCTTTTTTTTTTTTTTTTAGTTCATGATTAACACAATTAAAAAAAAAATCTACAAATAAGAAATTATAAAACTTCAGAGATTTGAGAATCAACCTTGAAAAATTAATGTCAGAAATCAAGTGGCTTAATGTTAAATAAAATTTAAATGCTCAGGTCAACTTTTACAAAAAAAAAAAAAAAAAAAGGCAAAAAAACCCAATCAACTAACCGACTGAAAAGAAAAATTATGAATCAGTATGGAAACTATGTTTCACAGATCAAGAAAGATCATATCACATATTTGCTGAGGATATTCATGTCCATTAAGCAAGAAGCTGCTATTTAGAATATAATAGGAATAAGAATAAGAATGAAATAATGAAAATACAACTTGTGGGGATTCTTTGATAGTTGGAGAATAATTCTTTGTGTTCAACAATTAATAAGTCTTTATTGTTTACCCAAAAACAAATTAATAAGACCTTATTATTGGAATTCTAAAAATATTCCATGGTCATTGATTATTTCATTTTCGAAAAAAGCTTTTTGTTCCACCGACCATCGTTGAGAGCAACCAATGTCAAATACCCACCACCCCTATCCTCAACCGTTTATTCTTCTCTTCTACCGTTGTCGACCAAAATAACCTCACCCTTATGTTTTATAAGCAAAAGGATTTTGTGTATGAAATCTGCTCCTTTAATAGATGAAGGATCTGATATAAAATTATATTTATGTATACACGACAAAATTATGTATAAAGTCGGATCCACATCTTCTTTTCCCAGAGGTTCAGGAATGGGGGCGGCGACCTGGCAAGATGTCCGACATCTGGGGCTCGGGTGAATCAAAGCCGACACCCCCTTGTCGACTCAGATGGAAAACTGGGATTCACCTTAGCCTTAGGCGTCGGCCATCTAGTTAGGTAACCGCCCTTCCTCCCAAACCTCTGGGAGGAGAGGATTTGAATCCGTACAAAGCCCGTGTATCTTTTTTCTTTAGGCCTTGTTTGTTTCATTATAAAATTTTCCGCACAAATACAATTTTATATGTAAAAATATATTTCTTTACATTTTATGTTGAAAAAACAATAAAAAACTTATTTTATAAAAAAAAATTATTTTTTACATCATTTTACATACAAATAAACAGAAAATTATTTATCCTATTTGTTTCATTGTTATTTTTTTTAAAATATTTAAATTTTTTTTTTAACATTTTAGGTATAATGATATATTTATTATCGTAGAGAAAAATATAGCTTTTCCACCATTTAATATTGTCGAATTACAAATATGAACACAAACAAAGCCTTAGTGCAGAAGCAGAGAGGCAGCTTGAAAGCAAAGCTGAGTAGCTGAGTTTATGTAGTGGGAGGAACAGAATTTACAGATGTTGAACAATGGGGCAAGAAGCGTCCAAACACACGCAACCGAAGGAATTGCTGGCCCACCACTTGGATGCTGTGATGAGTTGGGATTGATGAGAGCTTGGGGTTTACAATATTGAAGTTGGGTCCCCATGAGAGATGATGAACAGCAGCTGGTTTATTAGTTGAAATTCATGTGAGGGAAGATGAAAGAGGAGCCCAGATTGTCACTGTGTATGTGAGAGAGAGAAAGAAAGAGAAAGAGAGAGAGTATTTTAATTAGGATTTAGGAGTGATCAGAGTTAGTGGGAACCAAGTATTTTAAAGGAATCCCAGTTCTCAAACAAGTTGAGAACCTAGCTTCCTCTGTTCTTGAAGTTTCAGCTCTCTGATAGATCATCAAGATCTCATTTTCCCTTCTGGAAGCCACTTCCACGAATTCATTTCTTACAGTCGTTCATGGATATTGTTGTATGGGTTTTAGTTCTTTAGTTTCCTTTTTGTTTACAAAGCTGAAATTTTTTGGTTGGTGTTGTTAGTTTTTTCTCCCATGGAAGACTACTTGTTCTAGTTTTTTCTAGAATTTTTGTCTCTTCGATTCTTTCGGAAATCCAGTGTATATCTTCAATAACGGAAGTTCCGATCAAGTTTTATCTATTTAGATAATTCTGTTTCGACCCCCAAAATCCCAAATCATGGAACCCAATTCAGAAAGGAACTGAGTTGTTCTACTTCTATCTGCTGGTATTGAAGAGACCCTTTTGTTCTGTTCAGACAGATTTCTGAGAATGCAAGATCCGTCGACATTTCAACAGCTAAAACCTCATTTTCCGGAGCAAGAACACCTCAAGTGTCCTCGCTGTGATTCAACGAACACCAAGTTCTGCTACTACAACAACTACAATCTTTCCCAACCACGCCATTTCTGCAAGAACTGCAAACGGTATTGGACTAAAGGGGGTGCCCTCCGAAACATACCGGTGGGAGGTGGAACCCGCAAGAACTCGAAGCGTTCTACGAATCAGAAGCGTTCATCATCATCGACAGCCCAGGATGTAGTTCCGAAGCCTGAACCCTCCAGTATATACAGCTCGTCGGTGACCAACATGGATCAGGATCGTCGAATGCTGGACGTCACGGGAAGTTTCAGTTCTCTTCTGGCCTCGAATGATCAGTTTGGGAATCTGTTGGGAGGTCTGAATCCAAGCTGTTCAAGCATTAGAAGGATGCAATTCGGAGAATTTGCTGAGAATTCAAGCTCAAGCTCGATTGGGAATCCCACATTAGAGTTGCAGAGCAACAATAACCAAGAGACATTCTTGGGGATTCAAGGTGGTGATTCGAGTTGCTGGGGTGGTGGAAATGGGTGGCCTGATCTTGCCATTTACACACCAGGTTCGAGCTTTCAATAAATTAACAAAAATTCGAAGGCACCTCTTTTTTCTTCCCTTTTGTGGGTTTGCTTCTAGAAATCTGATATTAGAGATTAAGATGAATAATTCCGGCATACTTTAGCATTCTCTGATGCTAATGTGACATTGGTTGAACTTGGTTGGTGTTTGTTTATATGGGTAGCAGAAGAGAAAAGTACTAGGGAATGTTTCTTATTTTTCTTTATTTTGGGGTTTTTGTTTAGTAGAATATGAAATGATATTTAGCATATAATGTACTATTTATTATTAGCATGCCATAAAGTATACAATAATATATGAAAACTAGGATTATGCTTGTTAGGGTTTTGTTTTATTCCCTCATTGATCCTTGATGGATGATGTATGGCATTCATGAATGTGTTGTTGATTTGATGTTTTTATATTTACTCATTTACTTGTTGTTTATTAAATTAAGAAATATGGGCATGTGATGAGATGAAAGATGAAAGATGAAGATGAAGCTCAAGTTCAACTGCTCAAGTCCTTGAAATCTTAGTCTTGAAGATCTGATTTTTTTACATTTTCATATTGTCCTTCAAAGGCCGACAAGGACAAATTTCTTTCTCAACCCTTTTGTCTCATATTCAACATTTCTTTTTATACTTTAATTAAAGAAAGAAAATGGTACATGTGGTGGTTCATCCATTGACCTCATTCAACCAAGTAAACTATGTTTTATTAAATAAATCAAAATTGTGGGCTTTGTGATGGAAACAGAGTATATTAGAAACACCCACCCAAAAAAAAAAAAAAAAAAATTGCATGTATTTCATTCTTGGTGGTGTAGGTGGCTCACCAGCTCCGGCCATAATAAATATAACCCTTTTCTCTGCTACCAAAAATAGAGGTATTTGCAGTAATGCAATGGATCATTACAACAAAATTGTAATTTGTGTGTTACAGAAATTTCAGTGTAGGCCTGATCACCTGAACAAAGGGGAAAGAATCAGTATAGGTGGTACTGTGCTGAACAACTTCCACAACCATTAGTGGGTAGCAGCAGCAGCTAAGTTCTGCTTCTCAAGAGCGAAGTTCAGAGTTATTCAATTATCCACCATTTTTTGGCTGAACAATTGTGGGGTTTTTTACAAATAATGATTTCAATTGCCGACCCAGTCTCCCAGTTTATTTTTCAAAGGCATTGCTCCAAAGTCAATAAAAGTTGGTATGAAGTCAATATCAATTCTGTTCTAGAATCATAAAGCCCTAGGAAGCACTCACCAAGAAGGCAAGAGTTTCAAACCTAGGAGGAGATTGCTACCTGGATCTCAGCCACTCTTGTGGGTAATTGGCTTCCAAAGTGGGAGTTTCTGGTGGATGTGAGAGTGACACAAATGTTATTGTAGTTTGTCTACCCACATTAGGAATGGGCAGGTAGGTTGTGTGGATAAGTCTGTGTTTAGTTGATGTGATCAATAGTTAATCAATGTCAATGGGTATTGAATCATATCCCTTCATTACCCTAATTAGGCAGATACATGAATTGTTTCCAGCTTCATTGCAACCAACTACATGTGGGGCTGTTTGATTCTGGAGAATTTAAATTCAATTATGATTTCTGGGGTCTGGGGGTCGGTTAAGAATTGATCATTGGACATTGACAGAGTTCCTTGTGGTGATAATGATATTAATTGAAGGTGAAGAAGGAATATTGTAGATAAGACTGCAAGGTGTTCGATGAATGAACTGAATGAATGAATTCTTAGGGGAGCTTATTAGCCTTCTATCTATGTTAGATTAATCCGCTGGGAGTTCCTCTCAGTTCATCCTAAACAAGAAACTCTTTAATGGAATCTACAATCACATAGTAATGATATCTCTGCGTTGGCAGTTTTCACCAAACTGTTATTCTTGCTTGGTTGTCAAGTGCATGGTTCCAAGTAATTGGTATCGGATTGGTTTTGGACCTGACCAATCCCCAATATATGATAGATATTGTTTTAATATTATTATTTTAAGGTATCGATCACATAATTTTTCATCCGGATCACATCGGTTTTGGACATGGCCGATACCATTTCCGATACCTGGATTTAGAAACGTTGTCGCCAATAACTCTCTAAAATCTGAATACACTTACTCCTTAATTAAAGTGAAAAATCCCTCTGAACCACCTTCTAAGAAGTGACTTCAAACGCTTATGAATGTGATTAGTTTGGAAGAAAATTTCATTTCTTGACTCTTAGATGTGACACATCATCGGTTACTAGTCATGACTTAACAGAGTGGGTTTGATTGATCCAAGCTTTCAAAAATAAGAGGTGTTAGGGATATTATCGCTAACAATGGTGGGCGCATGAAATTAAACTATACTCCAAGAGGTGTGGTTGAAATTTTTCCTTATTATTTTTTTAAAAGTCTCAAATGATTCTATTATGCCACGTGAAATCGTGAATAGATGATGTGTCCATTTTAACCTTTAAAAGCAAGGACATGGTTCAGCTATCCCTCAAAATAATTTCGAAGCATCATCTTCCACCTATATTTTTCAAAAAACATCAACTACCATCCAAACATTTACCACAGTTAATCAAATTGATCCACTCTGTTAAACGAATCTCGTTAGTTGCTGATGTCATCTAAAAATGAATTTAAATTGGACAATAATACCCTAAAAGAAATATTGAAAGACGGTTTTACCCTCCTTAAGTGAAGGAGGGTAAAACCCCGAATCTCTAAATCCCGTTCCTTCTTCTTCTCCGGATCTACCCTCTTCATCCTTCTCTTCTTCTTCTCCAGATCTACCCTCTCTCCTCTTCCTTCTGAGTACAAACCCTTCTACTCAAAGAGGAAAAAAAATGCCTAATAGTTTTTGTTTTTTGGTATATGTAACAGATCATACTTGGCAATTTTTAAAAATAAGTCCACTCCTTATGCAGCTTTTTGCTTTGAACGATGGATCATCGTCTCTGTCTCCAATTACCCAACTGATTCACTTCGCCTGCAATCGTTGAATCATTCGTACTGGTGGGCTATGATATTATTCGAAGATAGGCGTTTCGAGAGATTTGGAGAACCAAGCCGTGGAATCACAGTAAGCAGTTCTTAGTTTCTGATTTAATTCTGCCGACGAGGGAGAAACGAGGGAGGAAGAAGAAGGTATAGGGAAAGAAGAAGAAAAATTACAAAGAGAAAGGAATGAAAAAGGAAGGGAGAAGAAGTAGAAGATGAAGAAGAAGGAATAGGGATCACAGAAGAAAATGATGATCAGGAATCCCATAAACTCTTTGCAGTCTCCCTTTTCTCTTACTCTCTCTGAAATTTTCCTCCACCTCTTGACCGAACCCTCTTTTCTTCTCTTTTTGTTTTTTTTTTTTTTTCAATCCTCTGCGCCAAACCCCTTTTGCCCTTTTTACCGAAGGATTGAGGTAGGATAAAAATGAAATCAAAACTTGTAAATGAAAATACCTCTCACATTTTCTTATCCATTCTTTCTTTTCATGAAACCCTAGGCATTCATCCCCTCTGGCTTTTCTCTCTCTCTTACCAGAACCTACAGATAAGCTTATAGATCAAGGATTGTATCTTCTTCTTCGCCGGTACTGACAGCAACCTCTTCGAGCTTGACAATTGGGGCGACTTGAGCTCCAGTGTCTTCGTCCTGGCCGACAACGTTCTCCGCCTCTTTTCTTCGCTCAGCATTGGAACTCGCCATTGCAGTCGCAAATGGAAAACACAGAGAGACTGTGGGATCAAGCGAGAAAGAGAGCTAGAGAGATTATCTGTATGGTTTCATATGGGGTTAGACGATGAGGAAAAAGTTTGCGAGGCTTTATATGGAAGGGGCAAGTGAGAGTGGGAGAGGTACGTAGAGTAAAACTGTCAGAAAAGCTTGAAAAGGAATGTCTTTGGGATTGGAGATTGATCTGAACAAAACACAGTAACCAGGAAGCAACATAGCAACCAGGAAGTAGGGAAGTGCTGTGAGGAGAGAACGATGAAGGAGAAGAAATAGGAGAAAACGAAAATGTCAAGAATTATATTAGTCATTTTATTAGTATTTAAAAAAATCAATTAAAAACAAAAAGGGCAAAAATGTCTAACAATGATTTCAATCTCTTCCGTCAGTTACTTGGGTGTATTGATGTTTTTAGAAAAGTGTGAGTGATAAGTGATATTTTGAAATTATTTTGAGGGGTAATTGATTTTTTTTCTTCTTTAGATTAATCATGTCTTAACTTTTATATCCTGATTTTATCATATACTGCATGCATCCTGTATATTTATATATAGAGGTGAGTAATTTTTCATAATCTAATTTACTAAAGCATTTACGGACAATCTCTCCCTCTCCTAATTTCAAATAAGCAATAGGAGAGAGAAAACTGAAAAGGGTAGAAAAGATAAGTATGGCAGGAATCATAAAAGGGGTAGATAGTGGGAGGTGGTGGCCCACATCTTGAAATAGTGACCATATGGCTCTATCATACCTGACTCCCCTCTCTCTCTCTCTCTCTCTCTCTCATGTGACCCATCCAATCACTTCAAGCACACAGTGATACATGACTTAGGATACACTGCTTATCATTGTATGTTCCTAATGGTAGGACCACATTAGTGGATAATGGATAAATGCCTACTGTACCATGCATTCATCACTCACATGAAACAAATAATGCCAACATATAGGAAGTGCTTCCGTTATAAAAGAACCCAATTCTTGCAAATAGAAAAGGCAGAGGAGAGCAACATCCATCCCAATAAGGATATTTTTTTTTGCGATCAGCCCAACGACTTCCTTCTCTTTCCCATCACTCGTCACCATGGTTCAAGTAATCAGTTTCAGACCCATATCAATCTGGGCGAATCCAATCATGAACTATCTAGCCTATTACTCAAACCATGCTTGTCTCTTGCGAGTGAGATTAATAAATGGGTTACACAGAAGCAGAGGTCCTATTAGGTTTAGTTGTATGAAGTTTCCCTTTCATCTGAAAAAAATAAAAAATAAAAAGAAAAAAAATTTCTCCATCCTTCAAATAGAGTTCAGAAATATTAGGGTTCTTCCAGGTCAATGTACACGTGTTCGAAGAATACTGAAGGGTTGCCCCCAATTAAAATACACAGTTCCTGATAGCTGGCTATAAATCATGAAGCCTCAGCTACATTAACCGACTTTCCAATTTCGGAAGAAGGTAACATGGACACAACACGGGCTTTGTATATGCAAATGTATGCCATATGCCAATCACCTGAAAGAACAAAGATCAGATATTGAAAAACTTCAGAATCAACTTTCAAGAAAATTGTGGCTGGTTTTACCTCCTCCAGATAGTTTAGTGATGTCTTCCTCCCTCTGAAGTGTTGGATTATCATCATCAAATTGAATCCATTTCCCTGCAACCAAGAGCCATTTTTTAAACTGAATGTATTGCTGTGCATCATGGGTTTCTAATTCGGGGAAAGGAGCGGATTGGTTTTTTCCAGGATCATGACTAACCGTTTTCTTGTTTGACCCATGCTACATAATGCCCAGAGTCAGCACTCCTCCCCTTGTGGGTAAGCACAGCAACCAAGTCATAGACTCCAGTCAATTGACATTGTTTATCAGATGGAACACCTAGACATGGAATCCAAGTATGAAGAACTAGTGCTGGCAAATGAAAGAAAAGGTAAAATGCAAATGCTGTGAGATCGATGGCACTGACTTCTTCAGCTCCATCGAAACAGTCTATGGTTGTCACAAATAAACAACGTAAATTAAGAATATGCATTCTATACATTCTTCCTTTTTCCCTTCTTAAGAAAAGAACCTTCCACTTAACACTTGCAATCATCTAGGAGGCATTATTACCTTCCTGGTTTGTAGCTGTTGATGGTTCTCCACCTCCGTTCGATGATCCCTGTGGACAAATGGAATATCAATATAATAAGTAAGCATTGATTCACAATTTTAATTATCATTTTCTATTTGGTCAAGTGTAAACATGAGACCATAACATATAGCAGGAATGGGACAGTAACCTCTGTGTCAAGCATCTTTACATCGTTCATCTTTACATCGTTCTCTTTTGAATCGGTGTTCTTCTCACTGGTTTTCAGCCCAAACTTCTTGCTTTCTTCATCTCTCAGAATCTAATTTTTGAATGCCAGGAATGTCAACATGCACCAAGACATGTAAAAGAGGGAGGAGTGAGATATGAGTCAACCACCAAGGCCCACAGGAGGTGTGCAGCATCACCCTCCGATCTGAGAGGTGGTCCTTTTCACCAAAAGAGGGGATGAATTCCCCACTGAAAACTCCAGGATAAGAATTGTGATTTCTAAATGCTAGTTGGCATTTATCACAAGAAAGATATGGTAGTAAATGGTACCTTACGAGGAGCTTCCAACTTTTGCCGGAGTTCATCAGAACATAAGTCATAAATATCCAACTCCAATGGGTAATCAACTTTCTGAAACAAAGTTTTTTAGATTGCTCAATACTACCACTAGACATAGAAGCATAACAAAGCATACAACGAAAGAAACAAACGACTCCAGATGATTCAAGGTTTTGGCCTACCATTATTTAATGATGAGGCTAACGTTCTCAGAACATAAAATCCAAACAATGGTCCAAAAACTTATATATATATATATATATATATATATATATATATATATATATATATATATATATATATATATATATATAATGTACAAAAATGAGGTTACCCGCAAAATTTTTGCCTTCTGATTTGACTCCCTCTTCCAGAAAAAACGGACAAACTGGACAGTCAAGTACCTGAAAAACCACGGGCATGAGGATCTCTCAGCAAGAGAGGTGCGATATAATACCAGTCCAGACAATTTTTGTTTGCTTAAGTCAACACGGTTGTAGACCATAGTTGGATTTAGTTGTTTATCGTGATATCATCTAAAAACAGCAGGGAAAGAGTCTAAGTCCTTGCCTTGGTAAATCACTAATACGCGACTCCTTCAAGTAAATTGCACTACGGCCCAGGGTAGGAGAGACTTTCTCCAGCTCTGACTTTAGTCCCTGCAAGATCAGCCAGCATTAATGGGAGCACTAAGCAGGATCATATCACCTTCAAATGCATTTAACTTGTTGCATGTGTAACCAAGTTGCAAAATGGAATATTCAAACAAAAAAAAAAAAGTTGCATAATGGAACGTCACAATGGGGCTAAGTTTTGTTATTTATCATTTTTTCCCCTTTTGGGATGGAAGGGAGGAGAAGTTAAACTCAAATAATAAATTTCTAACGATGAACAACACAGTAATTAGTTTAGAAAGGATAAAAGCAAACAATATGCATGCACACATGCAAATCAATTTTAAATCTTGACAAATGCAAAACTCCATGGTTGGTCTGGATGTGCCAATGTTAGCACAATTGATCACCAATTGGACTGTTTATGATTAAGTCCTCCAAAAAGTTAATCTTCTTGGCCACAGAAATCAATTCCACACCACACCAACCCCCCCCCCCCCTCTCTTTGGATGTGCATTCTATATTGGCGATAATACTTACATGCTTTAAACCCTCGTGCAAATGGTTGACCTCGTGAGATATGTGGCATTTAAGTGAGTAAACTGACTCTGTCTCTGAGGTTTCTTCACCACTTTCTGCACAACGCACCCTGGTAACAGGAAAAACTTTATCAATGCCTACAACTTCCTAGTATGAACTTCAGTCATCCCAACAACACAGCATAATCTTCAATTAACATGTGTGGTGTGTGCACCACAAGAAAGACAAGTTAGGACCCACAAATTTCATTCAGGAACAGTAGAATCCACAACCATGCGTTCACCCAAGCAGGAAGATCAGCAGAAGATCCGAGCTGTCAGGTTCATTATACAGTTCTCGCATTCAAAGTTAATCTCTCTCTTACTTGGACTGGTCATCTTAATGTAATGTCCAGAAGTCAGATTGATTCCAAAGGGAACTTTACATGGGAGGAACTTAAAAAGCCGCTTCCAGGAAGAACAGTTAGCCACCACACAGGGTAAGGTTATCGACTCAAGGAAACTTCACGAAGGATAGATAAAGTTCGAAAGTGGATGCAGATAAGCAAAAGAAAAGCACGCCAGTGTAACTTAAAAGACAGCACGAACTGTAGGAATGTAGCACTAGCGGCCGACGAAATTTACTCTCATAAATTGCCAACCAAAAAGAAGATGGTGATATAATTTTGGCAAGCCGCCATTTCATATTTCTGTTTTTTAAACATGTATTTGTTCTTCTGCCCAGCAACCGATAGGGATTGACTGGTCTAACTGTACAGCTCAGTATGGGTTGATCACCACTTTCCACCTCAAAGCAAGTTCTATAAATTATAGACCACTGATCTCCACAAACAAAACACAGAAATATGAGGAATATTTGGTAAACATTAAATACCTGCTGACAAAATCAATACCAAAAAGAGCCTTGACAGTCTCTGGATTGTCTCTGCAGGGGAACATTGTACAATTAGCTAATTTGAAGGAGCTGCAAAACAGTTATTGGATGGAAAACAGATATGTGTAGAACCCACACCATCTCACAGTTCAAATTTTAGCCCAAAACATGCACATAATGGTTAAAAAGAAGTTTCAAGTTCTATAAAACTACAAGAGAGCAATGCATGGTATCTACTATCTGCTGGCACTTGTTTGCTCTAAACTCACTCTGAAGGCACTCTTAGTACTTATTTCAAGCCGAGACTTCACCAGCAATAGGGTGTGGATTTTCTATCATATGGAACCACCCTTATCTGTCGATTTCTCCACATAGCAAGTTTGGTGACAATGTTTAAATGTTAACAAACATTGATACCATCAAAGATAAGTACTGATAGGAACAGCAAAATAATTTTTTTCTGGGGAGCGGGGAGGAGATTTCACAATTAGTGGATTATGAGATATTGACGTCATGGGTCCTCTTTTCACCTGGAACCACCCTCATCTGTCCATTTTTCCACATAGCAAGTTGGTGAATGTTTAAATGTTAACAAACCTTGATAGGCATCAAGGAGAAGTACCAACAGGACCATGGGAACTGTTTTCTTAATAATCGGCAATAATTGAAAAAATTACATGTACCTCCCCTGTAGTTTGCCCGTAACCCAAGTACACCCCAAACTTTTCAAACGATTACAACTGTTACCTTTTTTTAGACAGTGTTAAAATTAAGAATAAATGGGCAAATATACCCCAGGGGAGGTACTCACAAACTTCAACTTAAACTTCATTAAACTTTAATGATCGACATCATCTCGATCATCGTCAGCGAGAATCCAAGTATGGAGGGAGTAATCTGAGGATATGGATAGGAAAGCTGAAAGAATGCATCGGAAATGCGGACGAACATCAATCGGGTTCATATCCGCCACATGCTGGAAGCTCTCAAGAGCCATTTTAAAAAGCCTATAATCATACAGAGTCCTCCAAACTGTAAGAGCAAGACGATACCGAAATCTGTGATTGGGGTCGTAGTCTGAAGAGAGGAGCAAAGAGGCTCTGTTGTGCAAAGCCAGCAACACGATATACGCGTCTTGGATGGGAGTCATTGGAAGCGAAGCCAATTGCAGCGGTGCCGAAAGGACTTGGATACCTTGTTTCTGCAAGTGAATGGACTCATTGGAGGACTTACGCCGGAGCTTGAGAATCTGAAGAGCTTGAGATTGATGGATCTCTCCAACAATATACTCACCGGTGAGATTCCAGAATTTGCGCAGCTGAAAATTTGCCGTTGAATTTGTTTAGGAATAAATTGCACGGTGCCATCCTCAATTTCATTGGTGATTTACCAGAGTTGGAGGTTTTGCAGCTTTGGAAGAGAACATTTTTACTGGAAGTATTCCTTGGGGACTTGGAAGGAATGGTAAGCTTGATTTGTCATCAAACAAGCTGACTGTAATTTCCCATCAGATCTCTGTTTTGGGAATCGGCTTGGTACGCTGATGACTTTGGGGAACATTTTGTTCGGTCCGATTCCGGAATCGCTGGGAAGATGCCAATCGCTCAATCGGATTCAGATGGGTGAGAACTTTCTCAATGGTTCCATTCCAAAAGGGATCTTCAGCCTGCCCATGCTCGCACAGGTGTACAAGTGTGTCATGACTGATGGCGACCAAATGACCGTGAAAAGGCTGTAGGTGATAAGCCAAGGGTCGTCTCATGATCATAGGTTTAATGCTGATAAAGACTCTGGGTAGGATTCAACATCGCTACACTGTGGAACTATTGGGGTTCTGTTGCAACCATGAAACTAATCTTCTAGTTTACGAGTATATGCCTAATGGAAGCTTGGGTGAACTTCTGCATGGTAAAAAATGAGGTCAACTGCACTGGGACACACAGTATAAGATTGCGGGATAGCTTTTTCCGATGGTGGTCATTATTGTGGGATAACTTTTCCGGTGGTGGTCATTATTGCAAGATAGCATTTCCTCCTCCGATTTGCAGATCGTGAGCGAAATGAGAAAACATAGAAAAGGTCCTTCACTTTAGAATTTGGGAATTAAAAGTTAAACCTTGTCTCTACGTCGTCATTTAATGGAAAATGACTAACAGACTGGGGTTTTTTGTAATTTGTTTTATTTTAGGGGATATCTTTGTGATCGTTTGAAACGTTTGGGGTGTACCTGGTTACAGGAAAACTACAAGGGAGGTACTCGTAATTTTTCCTTTTATTTTAGTTTATTTTATTTTATTTTTTTTTGGGGGGGGGGGGTTAGATAACACAATTAGTGGATTCTGAGATATTAACATCATATGAAAGTTTGTTTACAACACACAACTAAATTACAATTTTTAAAAGTACAAACAGAAAGCAGTAATTTTCAAAGATAAGGAAATATGGCAGATATTTACAGATTAGTCATGTTATTTGTTAACTCTGGCCATATTATTCCGTATGATTCGTTTTTTGGTAGTATTCCAATATATACATGTACTAAGAACTGCTAGTTTACATGAATAATATATAACAATACATAAATAATTTAGACATGCTGAATTTTTCACCATATCTTCCAACATCCTTCACCTTATTTTACCACAATTTGAATTTACTAGCCAGTATTAATGTATTATTCAACATCTTATCTTCACAACCATAAAATGAAACTCGATAAACCATTAAAAAAATCAATTAAAAGCAATGCAGAAAAACCATTTTAACTGGGTGCAAACAAGAACCGGAACCAAATGATAGCCATGCCAGCCTTCCTTGGGGAAGCCTATGGCCTAGAATTGAGGCCAATATTTGGCACAACATTAGTCCAATTACTATCTTGGACCAGACTTCAATAAGAATTTAAACCCAGCATATGAAACGGCTGAACCTGTGATTACCTTGGCCCCAAGGTTGTCACAGCGACAAGGCAATCTAAGTCTCTGATGGGCTGACGGACATTCAAGGTGACAAAAGCCCCAACTAGGCGGCCTAATTTTCAAGGTGCCAACCAGTCGCCTGGACACCTAGACAGTGCCTAGGTGACACCTTGACAACCTTGCTTAGCCCTGCCATAGACGAAGCCTAGCCCATTTATATGTTGCTTTTCACAACGTCGCCATCTGCTTATTCAGAGTGGTGGGAGAAAAGATGGGAGCAGGGGAACTTGTACATTGTCTTGCATCTGAATTCTTATCCCTTCTCTAAGAAAATGTTGATAATGGGAACCAAAAAAAAAAAAACATGAACAATAAAAAAAAGTGGCAGCCATGATGACTCAGCACTGTTACCATCTTCTGCCATGTAATCTCATTTTCTAGCAATAAATTACGATCCATTTAGTTTCAGAACAGAGAAAAAGAACACTAATATTCAAGCTGAACAGTCAAGATTAAAAGGAGAGCTACAAGCCTATGACTCATAAAGCGCTTGCAATGGATTTTTTTTTTTTAAATAGTATATAATATAGAGCAAACCTCCAAAAAGTCATCCAACTGAAAGCAGGTTGTAGGTTACAAAATACAAAATAAGGAGGGAACTACCACCGTTCCCTCTTTAGAAGATCCCAGGATTGCAAAAGAGTCACTTGATCAAGGGAAAATAAAAAGACCTGGACTCTGGTGATCTAAGTGACTGGGAAAGTGTGTACAGAAGTTGGGTCCAACATTCCTCTGCATCCTGTTATCAATTCAAAAGATACAACATCAACACTTCAAATTTGTTTAACTACAATGACATTTGGAAGAAATTAGGTAAATGAACCTGTTGCATGTAAACACCATTATGCAGTTGGCCAAATTGTGGATACTTTTTGCGTAACACCTGCAAAGATGAATCAGGTAAGCAAATCACTATGAAAATATGTTGACTTTCTTTCTCCCTCAATCAGTAGGTCAAAAAACAATGCTTGACCAAAAATAACAATAAAAGTGTATTATTAACTTCAATATTTGACAATGACTTAAATACTTTGATAGTAGAACTCTCTCTCTCTCTCTCTCTCTCTCTCTCTCTCTCTCTCTCTCTCCAAGAAAAATATGATCTGCAATAATGGTGCGAAAAAACAATAAAAACCCCCAATCTTCTTCCTAACTCCAACATTGAGCCAATCTTCTTCCTAACTCCAACATTGAGCTATGTCTACTTTATCTTTCACTGTCACAGAGAAATTCTCACCCAAGGAGCACAATAAAATACAAAGAGCCAAAATTCTGACACAAATTTCTAATTTGATCACTTTGGTGGCTTTTGAAAGGTCATCCAAATATCTTTCCAAGTCCAAGATCACAGGATTTTCATGTGAATTCAGCAAGTTAAGGTCAAATTCTAAGATCAATTATTTTTTGGGTGAGCGTTTGCTACTTTGATCATTTGGGTCCATTTCCAGGATCAAAGGTTTAATAGAACTTCTTAAATAAGTTAAGTCTTCAATTAAAATATCAGTAGCCTGTCATTGTAACGAGCTCCAGGCATCATAATCATAGTTGTCAAGGCGTTGCCTAGGGGCCCAGGCACCCTTGTGACGCCTTGGAAGATCGGGCGCCTTGGTCGCCTAGGCGCCTTGTCAGGCCTCCAACGTCTTGCTTTGCCTTGGCGGCTTCACAACTATGACCATATTCAAATGACAGAATTCTGTTTCCCGGTTCATTACAACCAAACTTGCAACCCGAGTATAGCTTTTACTCTCTACTCATATTTTTTAATCTTTCTTTAGATATTCTTCTATATAATCAGCGTCTGGTTTTTGCGATCTCATATTTCTGCATCACTACTTGGTCGTTTTAACTAATAGAATCCAGCATTCTAAATTTCTATAATTTTTTGTTCCAAGAAGACAAAAGCACGGCGTAAGAAGGATGCAGTGCATATGTAGAGACTAGCAATTATCAGTCTTAAACCTCAACAAATGTCCCAGAAATATTATAACGAAAGCAGGATAAATGCTAAGTTGGAATTATGGAGATCAACCTTAAAATCAAAGGTTTTAAGATAAGTAAAACAAAACAAAGTATATGATCCGTAACTTCAGTAATAAAAGCACTGGATGATGGGGTGATGAATAGGATTGATGATGGGGTTGTGAAAATCGACGATAGAGAGACAACGCAAGATGAAAATTTTAGGTACCTTGGGGTTTGATAATAAATAATGGAGGTAAAATAGAGGATTATATTGCACAAACTCACAAATAATTAGAATAGGGTGAATGAAGTGGAGGAACCACTGGTGCGTCTGGATTGTTGGGTGATCGATGTATTCCTTGAAAACTCAAAAGAAAATTTTATAGGATAGTTATATGACCAGCAATGATGTATGGGGCTAAATGTTGAATGGTGAAAAAACAATATATAAACAAACTTAGTGTAGCTAAAATGAGGATGTTGAGATGGATGAGTGATAAAACTAGAAAAGATAAAATAAGGAACGAACAAATTAAAGCTAATTTAGAAGTAGTTTTAATAAATGATAAGATGCGAGAAAGTCATTTGAGGTGGTATAGGCAACAGAGACGTTTGAATGCTCCAGTACTAAGGGGTGATTTGATTCAGATTGAAGGAGCTAAAACAGCCAGGGATAGGCCTAAAATATTCTGGAGCAGTGAGGAAAAACTTGCATAGCTCGGGGCTAGTAACAAATATGGATTCAAATAGAGCTGATTGGATAAAGAGGATGCATGTAATCGACTTTTGACCCAATTTAGTTGGCATAAGGCGGAGTTGAGTTGAGAAAGTTCGGCGCTCTCCCATTTTAGCAGGTTCACTGATAACAAACTTACAAAGAATAAATAGATATCCAATTGAGTAGTGAAAGCTATAGTTATACAAGGAACCAACTTCAAAAGGTTTGCCACGTTTAGCAAGACTAGTTATATCCTTAACATAACTTTTTGAACCCTAATCAATCAGATGTAATCAGAAACAAACTAAAAAATTAGCAAGATCCAACATCAACGTCTACAAAGTTCCAATGGATGCAGCAATGTAAATATTCCCTCGCCAAAATTAATATCTTCAGAGTTCTAAAGGATGCAGCAATTTCAATATTCACTTAGGCTCCGTTTGTTCCAATGTGATATATTTCCTGGAAAACAGTTATCATTTACAGATTTTACTTTAGACGTCTCCTCTTTTTTTCTTTTCTTTTTTGAGGGGGGGGGTGGGGTGGTAAAGAATTCAGCCATACAATGGGAATGGAGTGCTCCATCATGAGGTACCAAGAGTACCAATAAATACTATCAATATTTTGGGAAAACAACATCCTGAACTTTGAAGTTATATGTGTTTTCAAACATTTATTATTGCACTCTAGTATAATATTTTCCTCTATTCAAATCCCTATACAATTTTGTATTCATTCACAATAGATCCCATAATATACTTTACGGCAAAACAAACACAGCCTTGGGGAAAAAGTAGTTCTATCAATACTATACCATAAAAGCCTCTGAAAACTTATCCTCCAAAGCCCTACCAAGAGTACCAATAAGATACTATCAATATTTTGGGAAAACAACATCCTGAACTTTGAAATATATGTTGTTTTCAAAAATTTATTATTGCATTTTAGTAAAATATTTTCCTCTTTTCTAATATTCGTTCTCAACAGATCCCGTAATATACTTTACGGGAAAAAGAGTTCTATCAATACGATAGTATAAAAGCCTCTGAAAACTTATCCTCCAAAGCCCTACTATGATCATAGACATGGAATCAGCTTTTAACAATTTTCAATCAAAATTGCTGAAATACTAGGAAAAAATCAACATTGCTAAAATATTTTGGTTTAAGCACGAAACATCATCATTACAGTAATTTCATTAAAATCAAATAAGGTCCTAAACAAATTGCACAAACTTCAACCCAAATGGCCAATATAATTCCTTGGTTGGTGGGAGCAGAACTTGATTGACATTCAAGGAGAAAATACGTGGAATAAGCACAAAAACAATTGAACAAAGATAACTAACCGTCAAAAAATGCATTGGCGCAACAGGCTTGACATTTTTATCAAGCTCAGTAAATAGGTCTCTTGTCGCCATGGTCAAGAGATGTGAAGACTGATCCAACTCGTTGCTTCTTCCAGAATGGGGATACCTAATTGGAAATATCACATTGAAGTGCAAAACTAAGTTCAACCATAAATGTAATTTTCATAAGTTCCAAAACACATCTTAAAGATTCTTTTTTTTTTCTTTTTTTATAGAAAAATTTTCATCTAACCTCCAAAAAGGATGTCAAATTCTATTTAACCCCAAAAGTTTTTAAATGTCACATCTACCACCCAAAACATTCTAAATGTCTCATCTACCACCCAAAATTTTTCCACTGTTAATCAAAGAGACCCCACCCGTTAGTAGAGTCCCGTTAGTTGCAAATATTGACAATAATGCCCTTATTCCAAAAGTAAAAGACCATAATACCCCCCAAAGTAAAAAACACTTTTAATTATCAATTTTCCATCTTCTATAGTAAAAGTAAAAAGAAAATGAAAAAAAATTCATCTTCCCATCTGTTTTTTAGGTTTCTTTCTTCCCAAACTCTAGAAATCTGGAGACTATGTGCAAGAAACAAGGGGATCCTCCTCTGATCGTTTCCTACATCGGAGTTCAATGTCTACAATTTTTTTTTTTTTCGTTTCTCTGAAGATACTTCAGTTAAAAGGGTTTTTGTTGCTCTGTTTTTTTTTCCCCCAGTTAAAAGGGTTTATGGATGAGTTAAATCCAAGCAAGAAACTAAAGGGGATCTATATAGATATTGAAAGAAGATTACGGGAGAAGAAATAGGCGATCTTTATAGGGATTGAAAGAAGACTACGGGAGAAGAAATAGGGATTGAAAACTAAATGGCAGCGGGAGAAGAAATAGGGAGTGAGAGAAGATTATGGGAGAAAAAATAGGATCGGCTCTTACCAAAAAAAAAAAAAAAGGATCAGCTCTTACCAAAAAAATAATAATAATAAGGATCGACTCTTACCCAAAAAAAAAAAGATCGGCCATGGCTAAAATCAATATGAATCGACTAACCAAGCTGATATGATTTCAATAGTTCAAACTCTGGTTGTAATCTTCATCGTTTTCGAATTTTTCCCAGAAACGAGTCATTCTCATTAATGGAAGAACTTCATGAGGTCTGGTCAGTAGGTGATGCTTCTTGAGTGTCTTTCAAGCTGGTTAAGATGCGATGAAGTGTGGGAGAAGAGAAGGAAAAGCTGTAGAAGCAAGAGTGAGCAGAGGAGATAGAGAGAGAAAGAGAGATTTTCTTTCATGTTTTATTGGTTTTGTTAGAGGGAGAAAGAGAAATGTGTGTTACAGACTTACAATTGGACCAGAGAGACGATCGAGAATTTTTCTCCGTTCCTTCTTGGGAGAGAGATGATCGAAAATATTGCATTTTCCCCAATATTTGATTTGTGATTTTGATTGTTGATGGAATTCTGAATCTAATGTTTTAAAGGGGCAAATTAGTAACTTTATCTTATTTTAATGTTTTAAAGTTTCAAATAGAAAGGGTAGGAATGTCTACTCACGTGTTCGGTCAAGTCTGTCAGTTAAATGGGGCCAGTTAAAGTTTCTGAAAACCATTGGGTAGTAGATAGAATTTGACATCCTTTTTGGGGGTTAGATGAAAATTTTTCTTTTTTTTAATCTGAGGAATAAATCCTTGAGGAGTCTTTCTTTAAACCAATAGCAGCATAAAACAATAGACACTCACTTGAGTAACGCAGACTTCAACTCTGGAACTGAATGTAGGCACTGTAATGTGGAGTTCATGTAGCAAGTATTCCCCAGGTTAAAAATACCAGCAGTGTGACCCTTGAAAACAGAAATAATGTCTCTTCAGAGCATGAAGCAATAGAATAATGATCAATAGATGTCATACCCACAGCAACTACTGAATAATTTTTTCCCCCTTGGGGGGGTGTGACTTCAGCTATAAGAACAGTTTGTGAAACTAGACAACCATTCAACTCACCACAGCAACAACTTGCTCTTCCTCTGGAAGGTCCTCCACAAAAACAGGACCTTTCTCTGGGGCTTTTTCTATTTCATCTGCAGTTCCCATCATCATCAATTTTTGACCCTAGCCAAGTTTACAGAACAGGGGAAATTGATTACAGAAGTAGAATAAAAGATTTTGGAACTTTTGAGGCAATAAAGAAAGAGTAGTAACCTCTTTCAGTCCAAGTGTCGACCAGTCTGCATCATCCTGCATTGTCCCCCGAAAAAGAAAAAAAGGAGGTCAAGTATGAATCTGATTTACCACCCACACTGAATACCATAATACCACACCATAACTTGGGAAGTTATGCTTGCCAGTGTGCCGAACAAAGCTAGTGTTACTCATTATATACCACAATATCTTGACTAATCATGTCTAATATTCACTTACCTTCAGCAGCAAACCACCTTTAAGCATAATCCTCTGTCTCTCAGGGGGTACTCCAGTTAGATCATACAACTGGCATTTGAAAACTAAAGGGGGTTGACTTGTGTCAATTTCTACAGCTGGGAACATCGTCTTTTGCCATTTCACACTTACTGCACAAGGTATACACACTATATTTGTTACAAACTCGTTTGCTGTATGTAAAAAAAGAGAACTAGGAAAGAAGCAAAACACTGGTAACTGACAACCTCTTTAGATTCCTTTACATTAAGAGATGATTTTTCATGATAATTAAAAGGAAAGCATACAATATAAGCAGGATGACTCCACATCACATGTTCTCTATTCAACAATATAACATTGGTGGCTCCATATAGAACTGACAGATTACAGTTGACAGAATTTTCCGTTCAATTTTCCACATTTTCCGATTGAACATAAGAAGAACCCACATCATGTGTTCATCTGCAACAATATGGTCCCAAAACAACCACCAAAAAAAGAAAAAAGAAAAAAAAATTGAAGCGTATAAACTTCTATAATAACTAACCTTGTTGGGTTTGGAAGATTAAAATTGACTCCCTATCAGCTCCAATTGACATAGAACATGAATAAAAGCAATCAAAGCACACATTGTGCTTTCTGGTCCCAAATTAAAAACTAGACTGCAACCCATTGGGATACATTCATACATTAAACAACATAATTGACATAAAGCTATACACCTTACAAGTTTCAATCCCCATATCAGGAACTTAGTTGTGCATCTTCCAATTAGTTTTCAAGGGCCAAGGCATAACATTCTCGCTAATCACACCCCATTCCGCTTAGATGATAGAAAGCCTGCTTAGGAACTAACTAACTGACAAACCTCCTAAAACTTTATAAATCAATTTCTATACATAAGGAAACAGCAACTTCTTATAACATTTTTTTCTTGCTCTCCTTCAAAAATAAAAAAATCAAAAATAATTAAATTATGTTCAGTCTTCCACAATTATCAAAGACCCAGCCCAAATCAACATACCACCCAGCACCAAAACAGGCTGGGTGATACCTGAAATATGCAGAAGAAAAAGGGATCTGGCCAATAAACCAAGCCATTTTTTGATGACCTGTTCATGCCGAATAGGTTTTGTAATGTGTTTTTGTGTGTGTGTGTGGAGGGGGGGGAACAAGACCAGCAAAGCTGCTTATTTCTCTGCCAACTGAACTGTCCTGTGGTATGCTTCCTTCAAGGATTTCAATGCAGCAGTGCTAGTGTTGCCCTTGAAACAGCATTTGCAGTGATTCCTTGCATTCCTATTTATTTAACATAACCTATTAACTAATTCCTACAATTGGGCCTTGTGTATGTGTTATGCCTTATTTTCAATCAAAGAGCATACACCATTTTCATGAGTTAGCTAACACTAGAAGGAAAAACAGCTGCGACTCATAGCATATATCTCTTTTCAAGAGTTTGTTCATTCTAGAAGGGAAAACAGAGAATGACTTACAGGTAAGTGCATAACTGGTTAAAATTAGCATATTTTTATTTTAATGTTTTAGACTTCTTAATTATGACATCATTATATCAACCCCATCAACCAGTTGCTCGACCATTTGATCTGAGACCAAGCCACCAAGTAGACTTGATAAACAGGCCAGGTTTAATAACTATGGTTCTATCCAATAAGCAGACTAGAAACAAACACTTAAAACTACTATTAAAAATAATGAAATGAGTATTAAAAAAAAAAAATAGGTACACCCTTTCCACGAAAATAAGCCAAACAAAGTGTTGAACACAATAGAATTCTTCTTACTTTAGGCTTACAGCTCATGTCATGGCAATGAATAGGAACTGTCATAGTTGCTACATTCCTGAGGAAGGTAATGCCTTCATTTCTAATAATACTCTCAAATCCTTCTCCTTGTCCTTGATTTCTAGGTTTCTCTAGCATCAAATTCCAGATCCAAATTGCTCTCTCTAAACCAGTCGAGGTTTAGGGTCTCTTCTGCTTCCACTCCCTTGTCCCTGCCCTCTCCCCGGTTCATTTATTCCTGCATTTTCTCATGCCTGTGTGTGGGGATTCTCAACCATCTCCAGTAACGGCAACACTATTGATGTCATCTTACTCATCTCAGGAACCATCCTTATCAAGAGGCAAATACATCAGTCTCCCTATGGACAACCTGATTTGCTTCTTTAAATGCCTTCTGAGTCTAGTATCATTATTAGTGGCACGCCAGCACCAGGTAGAGCTATTGCTCTCTTGGACCATCCAGCATGCCCTCCCTTAAATCTAGTTAGCTGTTAGCTTGCAGGGTGCAGATTTTAATTATCGAACATTAAGAGTCTCCACCCTTGTATAGACCCCTGGAAAGGCAGTAAAAATGTAGAACTTTATAGAACTCATCCATCTCGAATATCTCTACACTTCCACCATGTGGGTTTGGGGAAATAGAACCTAAAATTTAGGAACAGCACATACCACACCTTCACTCATGCCTACGCTTCCTACCTCAACTCTACAGATGTTTCAAGCGTAAAATGGTAACTCTATATGAGCATACAAGGAAGCTCAACAAGTAATATATCAACTCAATCTGTATTAATACCTACCATTCTATTCCACAAGTCCTTCACCTCCAGATAATTGTTGGAAATTATACGAAATGTTTTATCCGTAATTTCTTCCCACAAAGTTCCACTCTACCACAACATTCCGCTCTGGGAAAACAATTAGAACTGCTTGTATCCCAAGAGCTTTCCACCAGTTTGAGGTAAGCCAATAAAAAGTTATGGACCTACCCACGAAGCCAAAAGTTGTAGGACTGATAGAACATGTTAAATAAGGGCTCTTAACCCACTGCATCATAACATATTACCACACTTCCACAGCCAACAGTCTCTGTGGCTCTCAATGCTCTGGGTATCCCTTCTTAAACAGGTCTCACTCTAATCCAAGGCTTTGATACCTAATGTTGCAAAAAAATAAATATGCAAGGTTTCCAATGTCTCATGCAAAGGTCAAATCAAGGTTTGTAACCCAGTGGGATGGTAGAACACAATTAACAGCAATCATCTTCACACTAAATCAGGAAAATGGACTTCTTGCAGTATAATCAATGGAATAGAGCCTGGACTGTGGTTCCATATGTTAGAGGCAATCTGAGTGAAGCTCCACTTTCATGAAGGCATCAGAGCAATATGTCAGAGGGGTTGCTTGCACCAATTCATCTATGCCGTCCTAACCAATGCAATATGTCTGAGGGGTTGCTTGCACCAATTCATCTATGCCATCCTAACCAATAGGCAAGCACTTTAACTTCTCATAGGTCATGTTGAATGTATCGATGTTTGTGTAAACCATTATCAATTGATTTTTTTTTAAAGGGAGCTCAACATACATAAACAAGTTGTTCCTTCCATAAGTTGAGTAGCCTGCAGCCCTCAGCGCACAGGAACGACATGGGGTAAGTCTGCGGCCTTGGAAGCGAAGTCCTTCGCTAGACAGAGAGCATGAGCCACGTTGCAAGTACACACACAATTCCTAAATGAAGTTCAGTCAGGCATAAAACAAGTAATTCAGCTTAGCATCATCGAATTTACGATTTAGTTAAGATCAATCAATGGCTTCAAAATCGAATATTTAACTCCTAACAGTTAACATAATGCTGTAGGGATGAACATCGCCTTAAAAATAGCATATTGAAACTAACGCCAGGAAGAGATATGAATCTGAAAGATCTTATCCCTATTATCACCCAAAAACCTCCGTCCAGCTGCAAAATATGACGGGGAAACTAAAAACCAAAAATCCAAAAACCCAGATCGGGAGCCAACATAAACCAGTAGTGGCGCCAACCAAATCGCTGAAATTCAAAATAAATAAACTAGCGCTCCAATAACGTATAGTGACAGAGTCAGATATAATTATTTAGAAACAGCAGAATAATCAATTAAAATAAAAACACAAACAAACCCACAATTCGAAGTGCCTAGATTGTTCTTCCAAAAAAAATAAGTGCATAGATTGGTAATTCGCAATGCACAAATTGGAGAGCCAGCATAATACCGAGCAAGATTAAACTCATAGGTTATCTATAATGTCCAGCAGATGACAGAGAGATGAAATAAAAGCTAACTCAAGGTATCTACCGGTAGGCATGTTCGCTGATCTCTTGTGTTTTTCCCGGAGGAGTAGATGGAGAAGAGAAAGGTGTCGCAGTTTTCTTGCGCAGAGAGGCAATGTGGCGTCGTCATTTTGTTCTGGGTATATATAGGGCAGGTAAGGGTATTTCAGTCCGATTATTATTATTATTATTTTTTTTTTCTTGCTTAGGATATTCCGAAGTCCTTTTGCAGTCATCAAGCCCGTTTTGACAAAATTTCTTACTCGGTATTCTTTCATTCCGGTTCAAATTTTACGTGTGTTTTAAGAAAATTCAAAAGAATTTTAGAATTGAAACATGATTAGTAACATAATTTTGTCATAGAGTCCAGAGTAATACTAATGGGTGATGGATGGGAGCACTAGTGATGACTGGAGACGATGGTGGTGGCAAAGCGTGACGATCGATGGGTGATGGTAATGAGTGGTGGTGGCAGGTGGTGGAGGGCAGTGGCGGTGGTGAGTGGCGATGTTGGTGATGGTGGGTGGTTGCGGTGGGTGGTGATGGAGGGTGGTTGTGGTGGTGGCGGTGATAGTTGTGGTGGAAAATGGTGGTAATGGTGGGTGGTGGTGGTGGCGATGGCAGATAGTGGTGGTGGACGATGGTGGGTGATGGTGGTGTTGGGCGATGGTGGTGGTAAAAAATCCCAACCCATTTATCAAATGCGATTCTATTTTATTTTGATTTTAATAGTTAGAATCCGAATTCTAAAATGTTATCAAACAGGCACCAAAATTCTTCCTTGTGTTTTTTTTTTTTTTTTGGTTCTCCTAATATTACTTTAGTGGCGTTTGGATATCAAGAAAAGGAAAGAAAATAACTAATCATAAGACAAATCAATAATTTTTTTATATGTTTATCTAAAATTATATATCAAAATTGGTATCCTGTGATTGAATTATTTTTTATGGGATGTAGTAACGGTGAATAACCATTTGGTATTACTAGAGGAAAAATATACCCTTTCAATAAAAAAATTGACACGTGAAATAATGTCTAAAAAAGCTGAACACGTAGAAGATGAACACATTCGGGAAAATACTCGATTTCATTAATGACCTATCACCTGCCCAAGAAAAATCCTACTCCTCGTGGAACACGACGATGTACGTATATGCAACTCGTACTAAATATGAAGTATCTGAATCCTCTCCTTTCAGAGGTTTGGGAGGAGGGGCGGCACCCACATTTGATGGCTAATATATGGGGCTTGGGTGAATCCAAATCCTCTATTTAAATCGACACCTCCTTATCGGCTTGGCTTGTCCACCCAAGTCCCAGTTGTTGGCCATATAATGGGGTGGCCACCCTTCCTCCCAAACTTCTGGGAGGAGAGGATGAAATACATGCAACTTGCATTGAAAATGAAGTATCCAAATCCTTTCCTCTCAAATTTTGGGAGAAAGGGCGGCACTCCTGTTGGATGGCCAATACCTTGGGTTCGAGTGAATCCAAGTCTTCCATCCAAGTCGACACCCTCTTGTCTGCTTAGTTTGTTCACCCGAGCCTCAGGTGTCGGCCATCCAACAGAGTTGCCACCCCTCCTCTGGAATCTCTGAGAGGAGTGGATGTGAATCCAAATATGAATCATAGTGAATTTGAAACGATAACACGTATTGAATCCAAAAACTTTATTCGTACCGTATAAAAAATGTATATCATACCGGATAAAAAAATGTATATCATACCGGATAAAAAAATGTATATCAAACAGGATAAAAAATGTATATCATACCGGATAAAAAAATGTATATCAAACCGGATAAAAAATGTATATCATACCGGTTAAAACGGTAACGAAATCATACGGTAATGATAAGGATTGAGACCCTTATGTCTATCTCTCTTTCTTTATAGAAGAATCTGGTAGTAGTCGATAGGTGGTCGGTGGTAAGTGACACGTTAATATCTGCCACGTGGAGGGATAACGTGGCAACCCAACCTTCGTCAAATAGAATACTTTTTTTACACTAAATTTCATAATCCATCTCTACTGTGTAGCTGTCCAAATTTCAAATCTGAATCAGTACTGCACCTCATACCGACTCGAGGCGATTTTTTAATCCATTTTTTGATTCCCATGATGAATCAGTCATATTTAGTTTTCATATTTTGCAGTCGTTGTTTCCCATTTAAGTAATTAAAAAAAAAAACTGAAAACTATTAAAACCTACAAAGGCTATGTTTCCAGGATTCAAATCGTCTCCTCCCTGAAGTATAGGGAGGAGGGAGACGCCTCCGTCGGATGGTCGACATATGACTCTCAGGAAAATCCGAGCCTCACGTCCAAACCGACATCCAGCCGACAAGTCGAACCGATAGAGGGTGTCGGCTCGGACGTGGGACTCGGATTTTCCCAAAAGTCACGTGTCAGTCATCCAAGGGAGGCGTCTCCCTCCTCCTTGAAGTACAGGGAGAAGACGATTCGGATTCATATATATATATATATCATAAAAGTAACGATAAAACAATGATTGATGATAGTAACTGAATAAGGATAAATTAGTACTCTCAATCAAGAGAGAACACATGGAGGAACCTTAAGTTAAAAATAGAGTACGTACATTTGTTGGTCATCAATAATAGACACTTTTATGAGTATACAGTGTCATCAATTCACTATCTCCAACCTCTCGAACAATAGAAGCTGATAGATAACTACCACCCTTTCGGTCAATGAGAACTGGGAAGTAGCCACCGACCCTCCGACCAATGGAGAACAAATATGTATCTTCCTCCAATAAGCTCAAGGGTTGGTCATAACTCATGATCTTAACGAAGACTTATAGTTTGTGTAATCATGCACCTGCTTCCAAAGGAGTCATTTCGAAGGCGATATGTTTGGTGGACATTGCAGTAGGAGGTGCGAAGTCAGAGCTAATTGGATTGAAGCACCTCTATACCGTTCATATCCTAGACTAGGCAAAAATAGATCACGAAGAGGTATCTTCCTTATGCAGTACCTCTCAAAACTTCCATCTTTTGTTATTAAGACTTCATAGATTGATCTGTTATTAAGTGATGAAGTGGTAAAGTTAAATATTATATAATATCAAAATTGCCTTTTAGAAGTATTAATTTACTATTTTAATCTCTCATAATTTCCATCTTTTGTTATTCTTTTTCTTCCAAGAAACGAATCCCTGTTGAATCATCCCTGTTTTTTCCTGCGAGAACAACATTCCAGCGAATCTTTGATCCATTAAAGAAAAAATCTCTGATTTCTGAAGTCTGATCTCTTGGTGAATCTCAGCGTCAATTTTATCAATAGCAATGGTGTTAAAAATCTTCTATGATGTGGCTTCGTCACCTGCAACGATTAGCTCATATTACAGTGTTTTTTTTTATCGATGACGAAGCCACATCCATAATTTCACCCACATCCAATACAGTTAAGCCATCTATTTTGTCCGTTTCTATTGTATTCATTTGTTGATGGTGTTATTCTTGTTGTTGTTCAATCTAGGCAAGAAAAATATTTCAAGACTGAGATCGATAGCGCCTTGAATCTACCCTAAAGAAGCCCAAACAAGTTACAATGAAGCTCCCATTTGGACTTTGTGGGTGCCAGGAAGAGAATATCAGTGCCAGGAGCAGTATTTTTGTTTCTTTGTTTTAATTTTAGTTCATTATAGGGTTTAAGAACGACGGGATTTATGGGCCGTCTTCATGTACATGTACCATGTTTTCCATCAGGGTATCTTTGCTACCTATGTTCATCTGTTCCAACTCTCGCTTCTTACCATTCTTCTTCTACGAATAATTGCCCAGCTTCTCAATAGTCGTCGTTGAGAGGTGTCTCCTGGCTTGAATCAAATTCGGAAAGCATCGTTCTTCTCACCGATCCTTCATTTCCTCCCTGGGCTTGCTCCTCTACCTTCGGATCCATGATCGCCCCATTTTGATTATTTCCCATCAAAACCCTAGTCGCAACCAGAGCATTCATAGGAACTCTGTTGCAGTAAAGAAATTCTCTGGTAATCTATCGATGGCGAAACTTTAGAAAGTCCTACCTGATCAATAGATCTCCGTTCGTGACCACCATCATTCAAATAAGTCTTAGAGTATATTGCATTCACCAAATGATCATTTGAAACCCTAACTCCATCAGCGAGAAAGAAGCAGGAACCATCTTCTCAATATGCTCATCCTACTATTGGATCTATGGTTTTTTTTTTTTTTAGAAGTCAGCCACCCTTGTAAATGGTTAATTTGGCCATTAAGGAAATATTGGACTCCCACCGTTAGTATCTAACGAAATATTCCTAACGACATTGGTCTATTTGTATTTTAATAGTTATTTAGGGGAGGTAACTGTCTTTTTTTAAACATTTGGGGGTCAATAAGGTAAGTTACAGGGGAGGTAACTATCTTTTACCCTATATATATACATAACGAAGGTAGCATAATCCAACTTTTATGCTTTTGTTTTGTCAAAATTACTTTGATCCTACTCTACAAGAATTATAGTGTTCTGACACACAAAATCTCTTTGTTTTGGTTCTGACTTAGGCATCATAGTAGCTATAGGGTTCCAAACCCGCCATTGATTGCTTAATTTGTGTTCTTCATTGACAAGTGTCCTCACCAGAAGCCTCAAGCGAGAACTAGTGGCAATAATTCGTTTATATTCCAATATCTCTTTTAATTAAATTTTTTTTCTTGACTTCCAAACATAGTCTAAATTTCGTTTGAATAAAAAAAAAACTCAGAAAACTCAGAAATTTATTTTTGGAATATCTATTAGGTGAAGAAAATGTTATAAAATAACAAAAATACATTCTGATTTGAGAATGCAAATTTTAGAAATACATTCTGATTTAAGAATGTAATTTTTAGAAATACATTCTCATTTGAGAATGCAGTTTTAAGAATGCATTCAAAAGATGTATAACAAACGCCGGCTGAGAGCCTGAGGCAGCGAGGAGAGATGGATAAGGATTTTAACAGAGAAACTCAATTTTGCAGGTTCAGTTCAATTTTATAGTGCTTGCCGCACTTCATGGAAGTGATTCCATCCAAAATTTGTAAGAGAATTTACTCGTACCGTTTAGGCTTTCTTCCAAAACTTGGATGCCAGTCTATTCTCCTTTTGTCACTTCAACATATTAGTTAGCAGGTAATTCCTTATCTTGATACGAGTTCATTTATATAGTCATTGGCGTAAATCACCTAATCCGCTCCTCTGCCGTCATTTATCCTTGCACATCTTCACATTATCGTCATAATATATAGGGCTTAACGACATCACAATGTATCTGAAACTTAGTTGGAACAATTCTGCGCGGGGATGCAAGCAGCATCGACCCAGGCTTCTTTTATTTTATAAAATCCATATTATTTTGCTCCCCACCAAATATTGCTGATAGTGGCTGTGGAATTGACCTTTTACGATACCAGCTTGTGACAACTGCATTTCAGAAATTTTCTTTTTAATGAATCCTTTTTTTTTTTTTCTTTCTTTTTCTTGGGCCATTGTACATGCAGGCGAGGGAGTGACGGTGGACGCGTGAAGGTTTTGATGTATTATTTGCAATTTAAATTTCTGCAATGGCTAGAACTTCCACCCAGAGAACATTGTCTGTGTACCTTTACATCCCCAATATCATTGGTAGGCTTATTAGGGATAAACGATGTTAATGCCTAAGCTTTACTTTGTTGTGAACGCTGATGCAATTAAAAAAGTACTAAATTTGAGACAGTTAAGATTTTCCCGCTCTATGTCACAAACATTTCCATTTTGGTGAAATGATGCCGATATGAGCACCCATAGATGATGAACCTTTTTTTTTCTTATATATTATCCATCTATTTCCATTATCATATCAACATGTTTGACGGGTAATCTATGTTTGCTTGGGGAAGCAGGATATATGAGAATTGTCATGAACTGCGTTGCATTCGCCCGATGCTTTTCCAACCGAAAACTGTTCTCTGCTCTCTATTTTATCAGGTTCTAATCAAATACCTAAACCTTAATTTTGAATTCTTTAGCCTTTCCCAGTCTTGTAACTGAAGGTACATGGTTTCAGCTTTGTTTGCGATGGTTTAGATGGTTGGTTTGCTCGAAAGTTCAATCAAGGTACGGCTGGATCTGTTCTATCATCACCAAGAATGTATGTGTTAACATAAACTTAGAAATTTTGGACTAGAATTGATTTAGTCAGTTCCAGATTTGATGGATCTTATTGATGCTTGTCAACTTAATCACAAGGGCATGCTAGTTCTATAAAGTTTTCTTGTGCATAACAGTTATAACTGGAGGAAAAAATGAGAGAATTGAAGAGGAAACCAGAAGAGTTAAGATGAGTTAATCTGTTCAATGTCTGTAGATTAATTTTTATTCTTGCCCACACATCCTTCCCAACATTGGCAACTGATTTTTATCGTTAAATTTGATAAAGAAGCTGTTCATAATTTTCAGAACATACTCTTTTTTGCTTCATACCAACGTTCTTCATATCTAAGCCTATGCCATGGTCAAGATCTGACTTCTCTTTCTCTTTGCTGGAAGCTGTGTTTCGTGAACAGTTTATTTGATATTCAACTGTACTTATTTTTCATCTATGTTGTCTTATCGTTACATCTTTGTTATTGTTTGGTTGTTGGATTCAATTCTCATTTTTGTGCTGGCATATAGTTAAAAGCACATCAAATGATGGTGAGAAACAATAACAAAGCCTTATCCAGACTAAATGGGGCTGGCTGATGGTGATAATGTGTATTCAAATTAAGTCGTTTGTAATGCCTTTGCAAGACAGTTTGTTGAGGTGTTCAACAGCTTAGGAGTCCCCATTCATGAAAGGAGGGGTAAATTTTACTGGCAGAATATGGTATTGATAGTTTCATGGGGCTGGGGCTGGTGGTATAAAGGTAGTAAAGAGTAATCAAATTCCAAATTATAGCTTATGATGGAAGACTTACTTCTCTAGAGCAATGTGTCCCTTCATTATGATATATTGATTTTCATTTCCCCACTCTAATTTGACTTTCAAATCTGAATTTTCTTGTTATTGACAAACAAAAATTTAAACCCTATTTAGGAATTCAATATTCTCTAACTTATCTCAATTTGCTTGTTTTGACAAACAGATAGATTTTTAATCTCAATTTGATCAGGGGCATTAAGACATCATGTGTTCATTTAGGATCCTTGAAGAAAGTCTAAAGCTATGGTCTAGGTTTTAAGAGTTAACCAATCAGTATTGTTCATTTTGGAAATGCATAATTATAGAATTTTGTGGAAATCTGCAGCTTTGGCAAGTTGTGCAGTGAGAAAAGGGTGTTGTTAGAAGTATAAGTTATAAGGTACAGTTGGTCTGGAGTGCCATTGGATTGCTTTGTTGACTATACTGGCTGTAGTTAAATAAATGGGTTCAATTTATCCTTTGCATAACATGGTTTCACCTATGATAATAATATCGTCTTGCACGTCTTCCCCAGTGGTTTGACAGGAAAAGTTTCTTTGTTTTCTCATGTCCAAAACTTCTATGAAATTCCAAGAGTGTTCCCTCCACCCCCAAAAAGGGGAAGAAGAAAATTTCTAATGTAGAACCAGCTCCTAATCTTCCAAAAAATTACTGAAGGGGTCCCAATTGTTGATCTATTGCACTTTTAAGGGACGAAGGATCATATGATTGTAGAGAAGCTATCGCATAGTACCATAACGATCTCTCCTAACCTCAATCTTCTAGACTGTCAAGGATATCTATTTTATTATTCTTAATGTTCTCCTTTTTTTCACTTTGATGTCAAGGGTGTATATTTATTTTTACTATTTCAAATTGTAAGTTCTTTTATGATTTGACAATCCTTCTATAAATTGCCATTGACATGGAATCATGGATAGATATTTTGGAGCCTTGAAGGAAATGTTTGAGCATTGCGTTTGACTCCTATCTCTCTGATTTCCTGATTCAGTTTCAACTTTTGGAGCTGTTTTGGACATGGTAACCGACAGGTGCTCTTTTATCAAGCTTATTTCTAATACAGAATCTTCTCTCCGTGTAATACACTTAAAAAAAATGTAATTAACGTTAATTAAGAAGCTATCTTGATTTGTATTTCCTGTCCACAGGGTCAGCACTGCTTGCCTGTTGCTAGTCCTCTCCCAATTTTACAGGTTGAATTTTGTCTGTTAAATCTGACTCTATGCATGGTATTACTAAAAACTTATAGCATGATTGATTTAGGCAGTGTTTTTATGTGTTTATGTTGCAGGCCTGGATTGATTTTCTTGTTCTTGCTTGCTTTAGATATTGCCAGTCATTGGCTGCAAATGTACAGGTATGATTTCCATTCTCTAAACAAAGAGAATCTTCCTCTGGGAGACATTTCTGCCTTCAGCAGATTTATGGCAAATCTTTACAACTCTTTTTTTTTTATTTTTTTTTTTATAAATTTTAAATAGTTATCGCTTTATGTTGCAGTACTTTCCTATCAGGTAAAGCTAGTCATAAAGATGTTAAAGATAGTACTAATTGGCTATTCAAAGCATACTATGGAAACAGATTATTTATGGGTTATTGCTGTGTGGCATCTGAGGTGATTAATTCAGCGTATCTCCTGAAGAAGCTCCTGAATCACTGTTTATTTCCTAAAAGAAGTGGTGTCTGATGGTGCAGGTCATTTACATCATCCTTTTCCTTCTTGCTGGAAACCAATCTGAAAGTGTGCTTGATGTAAGTCTTCCTTGTTATTAGTTGTATTTTTGTTTCATAATGTGGATTCTGAGGCAGGTTTTCTTACATAGTCTTGAGTTCTTGTATTTTTTCTTTTCAGGTTCTTGCATATAATTTGAGCCAAATTTCACCTCTTTCTTTTCTAGTTGCTTTGGCTTTGTTTGGATGGGCAGTCAAGCAAGCAGTTAATGTTATACAGGTATATAATTTTGAACTTAAGTTCTGGAAAATGAAAAATATAATTTCTGCTCAATTCCGGGCCATTAAGAAACTCTCCTCACAACTTGTATTTTCAGTTGACTGAAATACTAATCCAATCCCAGAATCCCTTCACTTGTCCATTTTTTAGGAAATGCAGTTTCCAAGTTATGTCCCCCAAAACTTAAAATGGGTCTTGCGCCATACCAATAATCTGCTCCATTGATCTTACGTTTGAATGTTTCTCACAATGTACTTTATGAATGTTTCTCACAATGGGCTTTGTGGTAAAACTAAAATTTTGAAGCATTAGGGATCAGAGGAACTCATGAATCATGAACTTAAACTATAAATAATATGAATAATAAATGAGATTATTTCTCCTATAGTTTTCACTTTGTCCAAGAGCATTATCCTTTCTGGTCTCTGGGGATGTCTATATAGATTGAAGTGTTTCTCAAGTACTTAGGTGACAGGATAAAGTATCATTTGGCTGATTGCAGTTAATAAAGTTGTGAGATCAATAAGGAATGTCATTTTCTCGTGCTTCCTGCTAATTCTTTCTGGTTACTAGTCTATTGTGTTTGTGGGTGGGGTATAAAAAAAAATATGATTAAATTTGAATTATGGGAATTGAGGGCATGTGTGGGCTCTTTTTAAATTTTTTTTTTTTGGAAGAAGGTGGGGGGGGGGGAGAGGAATATCTTGTTGGATGGCCAAAGCTTATGTGTATAGTCCAGATGTGGTTTTTTAATGAACCAGATTAGATGATAATGGTAAGAAAAGTCTATATCAGTTGAAGCGTGACATTTGAAAAGAGTTTCTGTTCATACCTGTGAGACTAAATGTCTTGGGTATATAAAATCATGTGTATTTACAAAAACAACTTTGTTGGGTAAAACTTTTTTTTTTTTAAAATTTTTTTTTTGGCACCTTTTAATGTTTGTTGCACCCATTGTTTTTTTATTTCCCTGTTTTTTATGTTTAATGTATTAAGCCTTGCATACTGTCCACACTGAATCAGAAATCTTATTGGTGCTTAAGATCAATTACCAAACACATGTATCAAAAGAAGTAGTTATAACAAAAACGCAGAGCTCTAAATTTAATAATATTATGCCCATGGCTCAGACCCTTGCTTGCATTTGGACCATGGTTGGCATGTATTATGGTCTTCTGGTGGAGGGAATATTTATTAACTAACTTTATCATATGTTTCTGTGTCTTACCACTGATTTGCTCCTAAATTTCTTCAAGTTCTTAATATTGTATTATTTAAAATTTCTTAGTGGTCATATATTAACTAAATATTAGTTTATGAACATATTTTTTAGGAGATAGATTGATTTTGGTGCTCAGTTAAATAAATCAATTTTTCATATTTAGATTCATCTTTTAGTGATGGCTGTCTGTTTGAATCTCTTGACGGTTTCAGGTAAAGACTGCAGCAGACGTGTGCGTTCTTTATGACATAAGCAGAAAACAAAGATCCTGACTGTTCTTAATTGTTTCCACTGTTTCTAGGCTTCGTGTGAGAGTTTCTGTGTTACTCTCCCACCCTCAATTTTTATTAATTGTATATTAGATTTTTGAGCTGGAATCTTTGTCTTCTAATTTGGACAACCCCAGATCTTTAGAAAACAGTACGCGGTTTTTGGTGTTACACTTTGTGGCAATGGTGTTTTCTTGTCATTGATCTTTATGTCCTTCATTAAATGACATGCATCCAGATGGCTTTGTGCTGTTCCAAATGGAACTTGTTATGGATTTGAGTTTTGGCTTTGGTAATTATTTCAGTGATTTGGGCTGAAGCCTTTGTATTCTTTGACCTGTAATTGATTTTGGCAAATTGCTAAGATACCCAGCCCACCTAGACTGCCTAAACCCCGCCCAAATGATAGATTTTTATTGGTCTTCCCTGTTACACTTATGTTGGGCTGGAGCAGTTATTGATTTTGTGCTGCTTAGACCTGCCTAACTAGCCGAAGTTGGATTTCTGTGATCATGAGTTCCAATGAAGGCATTTTGTGCTGGTGCTGGGGCTGTGTGTGTTGAATTTTTTGGGGATTTTGGATTTGTGTTCCATTTCGATAAATTTAGTGGCGATCCCAATGGAAAAATTTCTTAGGTAAGTGATGGGCTCCGGGCTTGGACAGGGCACAGCTTGACCCGACCCGATGGAGCAACATGAATTGGAACACAAATAATTTTCTTTTCTTGTCTTGTAACCTTAGCGACAAAAGCAATATTGGGAGGGGTTTTTCAGAAAAGGGTTGAGAGTGAGTTTGTTCTTGAGAGATCTTCGTTGTAGTATTTCATTTACATAGTGAATCATGTTTATCATCTCTTGTGGATGTAGTACATCTTTATCAACTTTTCTTGGTTTTTTGTTTTAACAATGATGGTGGTGATGGTGGTGGTGTTGGTGTTGCATAAAGATACTTCTAAGTTTGCATAAATCAACTCGTCACTAAAGAAAGATATAAGTAGAAGGGAAGAACAACCAAAAAAAAAGATCATAAACAAGATGTTTCTAAACTGTGCTTCATGGATTAATCTTATAACAAGTCCTTTTTGGATAAACCTTTCATACATGGCCCACATTGAAGATAGGCAACCTGTTATACACAAAAAAAAAATTTAGAACAAAAATAAATTAATAATAATTCAATGTTAAATGGATAGAGTTTAGGGGTTTTAGTTTCAAACTTCAAAAGGTGTGTTTGTAGGTTGTATTATATCATGATCACCGGGAAGCGGTTTTGGTGGATGGAAACCCACGGGCAAAAATGGTGGGTGGGCACCCAGTTCTGTAATGTGGCAGATTGTTTGGAGTTGAAGTTTATGGACAGGTAGATTCCAAGTCGCCTCGCACGTCATGTTTCAGAGCATTTTGATTCAGCTACATGGCAAAACAAAGCATGAAAGAATCCATATGATACCAAAGGGTGGAAGGGATATGAAGAGTGCATGGATATACATGGGAGTGATGGGCGCAAATGATTAAATTTGAGCATGCAATTTGGTGGGTGCCCTATTTAGATCATTTCTTAGACAAAATTATCACATCCCTCTTTTACGTGGCAAAATAGCTAAACCCACCCACCAAATTTGTCCAAATCTTAGATTTGTAAGTGTTTTTGTTTCAAAATGGATAGGCATGCAAGTGCAATCTAATCTAACAATCTAATAGCAACAGGAGAGAGCACAAGTATCTCCATCTCCTACTTATTAAATCCTTTTATCTCTTCTTGATATGTTTATTGGCAAAGTCTTCCACATGGCACTTCTTTATTGGATAGTAAATCTTCATATGGGTTTGCTCCTAATCGCAATGATTAAGCAATGAAGTGAGTCATGAAGGATCAGAGATTGGAAAGAGTCCAAAAGTATTGGACTCTTTTGCGTTGACTACTTCATTTTTGGTTATTTAGCCAAGTCTTAGTGACAATTCAATGTACAGATACACGTTCGAACAAGCACTATTTACTTAGTCAATTGTCAATTGGAATTTGTTCTGATGTCATCACAGTAAATCAGCATTATCTACACCCACGCACGACAATATTTTTTAGACACTAAATGATAATTTAAAGTTCAAATGGATGAGTTGAAGCCATCCATGATTCTATATGTGGTTAAAAACACTACAAATTACTCTCTCTTTCTCTCTCTCTCTCTGAAGTAAACACTAGACGGTATATTTTAATTTACAGGCCTAATCATGCTTCACATCCTGAGGACGGATCTTGATGTAACAGTAAGATTGCTTCATTGTGACTTAGTGGTTATGGGTTCGAATCTAGAAACAACCTCTTTACGAAACAGGGGTAAGACTGCGTATATTAACCACTCTCCAAATCCATAGTGGCAGGAGCCTTGTGCATTGGGTACACTTGTTTTTTAATCATGCTTGATAGCCAAAGATTTTGGATCTTTTGGAACACTTATAGGGTTGCTGTAAATTGGAAATGACATTTTAAAAATTCTATAACAACATTCCATTATTTGTTGAAGTTTCTAGTTCAAAAGTTCAAACCACTGAGTGGAGGGACTCTCACATATATAAGACACCTAAAGTTCTAGTCTCTAAGCAATGTGGGACTATTCCCAACTTTATTATTCTAGACCATTGTTTGATACTTGTCTGTATATTATAGGCCGAAGCCACTGAACAATCATGAGGAATCATTTTTTCATGTTTTAATGCATTAATGGAAAATCTCATGTTGTTGAATTTTAGCACATGAAGCTTCGTGATGTTGAGCCCTATGTTAGAAGATCAAGCTAAGCATTTTCTTTCTCTTTTTAATTTTTTTAAAAAATGCCTTCACATTAAAATAAAATCCAAGCATAAATCCTAGATACTATAGTGTAGAAGATCCCTCCGTTATGTTATGTCTTCAACTTTTCTGGGAAATCAACAATCTGAGGGTGATAAACATTCTAAGATGTCTCCAAATATTTGTGTTTATGTTCTTTAAACATAAACATGCCTATGGCTTTGATTTGGGTTCAGCAAGGACATTAGTATTGCTTTAGCCTTCCTATATAAATAGTTTTTCTTCAATGGGAACTGCCACAGCAATTGTCTTCAGCTCTCATTTTTTAGAGATAACTACTTTCCTTGGCCAAGGTCTATTGCTCCAAGAAAGCTACTATGGCTATTACCATTGATATTGAGAATGAGAAACCCTCTGTTGAGCTTTCAAGAGCTGCAGTCTCTGAGACTCATGGAGAAGACTCACCATACTTTGAAGGGTGGAAAGCATACAATGAAAATCCTTAGGACGAAGTAAGGAATCCTTTGGGAGTCATACAGATGGGACTTGCAGAAAATCAAGTAAGAGCAAATTCAGTAGTGGCAGAAAACCAAATCCTTTCCTCTGAGCTTGCATGTAATATTGCTCTTTTGTGTACAGGTTTCCTTTGATTTACTAGAAGAGTACTTGGAGCAGCATTCAGAAGCTTCTACCTGGGGAAACGGGGCCTCCAGCTTTAAGGAGAATGCTTTGTTTCAAGATTACCATGGGCTCAAAACTTTCAGAAAGGTATTGTCTCATGCTCAGAATTTCCAAGATTTGATTTTTATTACTATTTTTTTGTATGGGCTAGACTCATGAAATACTAACTCTTCATTTCATTCCTTTCCATACAAATCCTGGCAATGGCAAGTTTCATGGAGCAGATAAGAGGAGAAAGAGTCAAATTTGATCCAGATAGAATAGTTCTCACAGGAGCAACTGCAGCTAATGAACTCTTAACTTTCATCTTAGCAAATCCTGGAGATGCTTTGCTTGTTCCAACTCCATATTATCCAGGGTAAGAACCATATACAATCCTGGTCTGGAGTTCATTCAGTATCTGATTCTTTTGCTTACATCTGTGAACTAATGTCATCGTACAAAATTCTGTCACAGATTTGACAGAGATCTTAGGTGGAGAACTGGTGTCAAGATCATACCAGTTCACTGCAACAGCTCAAACGACTTTCAGGTTACTCCCCAAGCTTTAGAAGAGGCATATAACCAAGCACTAGCTATGAACATTAAGGTCAGAGGGCTTTTGATATCAAACCCATTACGCACATGCGTTCAACGATCAGTCCTCAAAAAGATTCTCGAATTCATCACAAGAAAAAACATCCATCTTGTATCTGATGAAATCTACACGGGCTCTGTCTTCTCCTCCTCAGAATTCACAAGCATTGCAGAAATCCTGGAATCTCAAAAATATAGAAATGCAGAGAGAGTTCACACTGTGTACAGTCTATCTAAAGATCTAGGCCTCCCTGGTTTCAGGGTCGGGGTGATATATTCCTATAATGATCAG
This sequence comes from Protea cynaroides, assembly GCA_028583415.1. Classification (NCBI taxonomy): domain Eukaryota; kingdom Viridiplantae; phylum Streptophyta; class Magnoliopsida; order Proteales; family Proteaceae; genus Protea; species Protea cynaroides. The sequence continues at coordinate 99,056,894 of CM053274.1, read as the reverse complement.
GTCGTGACTACTGCAAGAAGAATGTCAAGTTTCAGCTTAGTTTCTTCTCAAACACAAAATCTCTTGGCTTCAATACTATCAGACACTAAATTCACCAAGAACTACATAAAGATTAACAGACAGAAACTGAGGAAGAGATATGAAATGATCATTGAAGGCTTGAGGAAAGCTGGGATTGAGTGCTTGAAAGGGAGTGGAGGGTTGTTTTGCTGGATGAATTTGAGTCCATTTTTGGAGAAACCCACAAGAGAAGGAGAATTGGGTCTGTGGAATTCAAAAATGTATGAAGTGACGCTGAACATGTCACAGGTTGTTTCTTTGATGTGCCTTTCTTTTCTCCATGAAATCATGTATTCTCTTCAGTGCAACTTCTAGTGTTTGCTCACTCATGTTAGCAAAACACACCCTAACCAGCCTGGTTCAGAACAATGACATGAAGAGCCTGGTGATATGTTCAGCTTCACTTCATACATTATTGAATTCCATAGACCCAATTGTCCTTCTCTTGGGGGTTTCTCCAAAAATGGATTGAAATTCATCAAGCTGAACATATCACCAGGCTCTTCATGTAATTTTTCTGAACCAGGCTGGTTTAGTGTGTGTTTTGCTAACATGAGTGAGCAAACACTAGAAGTTGCACTGAAGAGAATACATGATTTCATGGAGAAAAGAAAGGCACATTGAAGAAACAACCTCTCTTCTTTTTTTAATTGAGGAAAAAAAAAAATCATTTGATTGAATATTATGTATTGTTTGGAATATGTAACTTTTGTCTTGTTAGATCTTGACTTCACTTTTGTCTTCGCTATTTAAAGATCAATTTGGTTGTAAAGAAAATTAGAGGAAAGAGTGAAAATTTTCAAATTTAAAAGGAAATTTTTTTATTATCATTCCATTAATTGTATAAATTATCTAAATTTCTTATCATATTTAGTAATAATATTTTTTATAATATAATTTTTATTTATTTTCAAAATCCCTATTAAAAAAAATGAGAAATATAATTATGGACAAAAAAAGGGATTCAAATACTCTCCTCCGGATGGCACCCCTATTGGATGGGCAAGTCCTCCTTCCAAGTCGACAAATTGAACCGACAGGGGGGTGTCGGCTCGGATAAAGGGCTTAGATTCACCTGAATCCCAGGAATCGTCCATCCAATAGGGGCGCCACCTCTCCTCCAACCAAGACACATTCTCTTGGAGGAGAGGATGTAACTCCCAAAAAAAGAGCCTGGTTACAATTTTATAGGGAAATCCGTACAGGCCCCTAGAAAGGGAAACAATTTTACTCCGGATTTTGAAGGAGATGGAATCCCAAATCTGTTGAACAGGTTTTAATTTTCTGGTCCATCTTCTTCTGAAGTTTCTCCATACAAGTATGGTAGATGGCTACACATAAGACTAGCTTCCCTGCCGTGTCACAACGAGAACTCCCTGCTTTAAAATCCATCTCCATTCTCCCTCAAGTAGGTAATCAGAAGAAAATCTTTCCGAGTTGAAGAATATAACAGACATGCAAATAACATTGGGACCTAGGGCGCTTGATGAGAATAGAATGAAGGGTTTTTTCAAAAACTGGTGGCGCATTTGCTGTTACCAGAATTCGATATCACATGCTCATCCATGGTGATGTCAGTTTTGATTTTGCAAGCCAATTCAAGTCAAGGTGTATGAATGGTTTTTCTAGGGTTAGATGACATGGAGGATGTGGAAAAAAAGAGAGAGGAGGAATATCCTGGTCCTATCTTAAATGAGATAGTGTGATCTTTGTAATCGTTTTGCATTTAATTGATAAAATCACCACAAGGATTTTTCCTCTCAAAAAACAGGACCAAAAGCTTTTAATATGTTCGAAGCTGCTAAATAGAGATACCCCATTAAGTTCTATTTTCAATTATAATCCAGTGGAAGCCAGAAACCACCTAGTCTTCACTCAAATGAACCGGTTACCTGATGTTGCTGTTAGAATCCTTGTTAAAGTCTTTTCAAGCAGAATGAATTTGCAGGCGAAAATAAGAACAGGGCTAAGGAAGTTGCATTTATAGTTATGGGGTTGTTCCAATACTTAAGGCAGGACTCTAGATAATAAATAATAAGGATGTTCGTGATCTGAGTTAGCAAACGAAGAAAGCAAGGGTAGAAAAGGATTCTAGGATAGAGGTGTAAGAGTGAATTGGTGAAACAATAAAATATAGAGTAAAGAAGTTATTTGACTTTGAGTTTTGAAACTATTTATAGGGTTCAAGTGGATAGATATGTCCACAATGGATCCCGTGCGTACTTTGGAATACAATGCGGAATTTCGATAGACGATTTTGCCTCTAACTTAAATTGATGACGATTATACCCCTGAGAGTGGTCTTTTGGTGAGAAAACAATTTTGCCCCAATAGTTTGGGGACTTTGAAGATGTCCATGTGTTGCTCCCCCATTGATTGGTGGTAGTTATATCCAACATTGAGGAGGTCATTTGCCGTGCTTGGCTAAGGAGACCTTGTCCGTTGCGAGTAAGACAATTTGACCATCTTCCATTCCTTGGCTTTCTTAGTTATATAATTCAAATGCTTTGTTCTATTCTCGCTTTAATGAATATGTATCTTCTTCTACCCCAAAAAAAAAAAAAAAAAAAAAAATCATAATCCGATTGTAATGGAGGAAATAGATCCCAGGATTGATTAAGTCCAGTGATAAAAGTCTAAGTCCTAGGCTCATCAATCCTCCCAGTGTTGATCATATATTGGACCAGACATTTTAATCGTTCTGATCATAGTTTGTTAATCCATCCCAAAGTCTTGAAAAGAAATTGGAGTTCAAATCATCTATACGTACATATACTTTCCATGAAACTCCACCAACGTCCATTGGATGTAAAACCCACTGGATAAGAACCCAGCCCCGGATACAAATCATACAATCCTACATTAGTGACGATCAGAGCCCTGCAAGGAAATCTTGGTGTTAAAAGGCACATATCTTGGCTAATGGCTAGAGAGCCCAGATGATAGTATCTTCATTGATGCTCATAAAATATACTATTGCTCAATCAATTGTGCTTTGTTCGTGGAATAAGATCTTGGTCTTAAGATTCAAAATTGAATTGGCCGGATCAGCTAAATCAACTCAGTATCGGCGATGTTCAATTCATCCAGTACTACCAGATCCTATAATTGACTTGAGTTCCTTCAAAACTTGCTGGAAATAGAATCAGATCGGATCTACCAACCACAAATCTGATTCTGAGTTTTAAAATCTTGATTCTCTCTATTTAGATATGAGATATCTTCATCAATGGAATTCTTTATCTTATTTCTTCCGACAATTGTATTTACCAAAATACCATCAATGTATACCCTCTCCCTATTCTGGGAAGCAAATGATGCATGATTGTAGTGCCATTAGACCCTTTACACTATTTTTTTAACCTTTTTCATTTCTTGAATTTCCATCATTTGGGGTTCACACATGTTTACTCCGTGAGAGAGTAGCGATTTGTCACAGAAGGCCAAAATCGTGACAAAACGTTATTTATTTATTTATTTGATTTAATTTTTGTTCAGAGTCAGATAGAAGGAGCAGAGGCTGAATCGAATCTAAACAACTACCGAACCCCCATGGTACATGCTTAGAATCGCAGTCAGGAGTTCATCATAGCCGTGTAAAAGAGGTGTTAAGACTGAAAATAACAGTTGAAACTTGAAACTTCAGTCTGGGTTGATTCTCTGTTCTCTCAATTAGGAGGTATGTGTTCATCGGGTTTCATGGTAGTTGATAATTCTCGTTGATTTCTATGATGGGCAGTCTTAAAATTTCAGTTTTTGAAAATAAACTTCGGGTTTTTAATATTCATTCCTCAATTTTTTTTCCGTTTCAGTTCTGGGATTAGGCACGGAGTTGTTGCTAATTGAAGCTATTCAGTGTGCTCCTGTGCGGAGAGGATGGAGGGTTTTGGGACGTTATGACGAATGCTTATACCAGAAGCGTTTAGGGATGAATTCCACAATGGATGATATGAACTTGCTTCAACAGGCACAGAGGCATCACTTGGTGGTGAGGGAAATTGGGGAGGAGATTGATTTGGAGATTGGGCCTGGAGATGATGACCCTTCTTTCTCTAACGCAAGTCTAATAGGTGTTCCCCCACGAGAAGCATCCGCCGAAGAACATGAAGAGCATAAGCAGCTTATCATGGTTTCTCAGAACCAGAATGAACATCAAGAGGGGTCGAAGACACAATCGAGTAAAAGGAAGAAGAAGGTTGTCAAGAGATGGAGAGAAGAATGGGCTGACACCTACAAATGGGCTTATGTTGATGTTAAGGAGGGTACTGCAAGGATATTCTGCTCTATTTGCAGGGAGTACGGAAGGAAGCACCGGAGGAATCCTTACGGGAACGAAGGAAGTAGAAATATGCAGATGAGCGCACTGGAAGAACACAACAATAGTTTGCTTCATAAGGAAGCTCTTCGGCTTCAGATGGCCTCCAAGGATAAAATTTTAACCATTGCTGACAAACCTATTTATGTAAAAGGTCAGTTACATGCTTCAAATTCCCTTTCGCTGACTTTTTGGAAAACTGTAATGGTTGGTGAGCACTTGTCTTTGTCGTTTAATTATAGATATTGGTGATATTTCAATTGATACACAGACACTTCCGAATGCACTGAACTCCAAACACCCCCCCCCCCCTCCTCCTCTCTCTCTCTCTCCCCATCCTAATTATACTGCCATTGAGGGGAAAAAAACAATATAGACTATTTGCAGGAATTCTTCTTTTCACTTGGCCCTTTATCCCTAAAATGTTGAATTTAACATCTGCATAAGAACTTGATGTATAATGTTGGTGGCTAATAGAGTTGCGCTTGCCTTCAAACCTTGGCATCCAATCAATTTGAAGCAGGATATTTATCCGCCGGCCTTATGAGGGAACATGTTCCTCAATTCTGAAGAGGTTATTGAAGCAGCATAAGTTATGGTTATTGCTAAAATTTGTCGCGTGCTTTTCCCCAAAGAATCCATGTAAAACACAATTGTTTCTTCACTATTTTGATCATACTTTGCTTTGTTATCTCATCTCCCATGAGTCAAGAAATTGGCAGATTAGTTGAAAACATGACATGGAAGAAAACAAAAGAAAAAAATGAGGTCTTTGCCTCCATCCCACAAAAAAAAGGGAGAGAGAGAGAGAGAGAGAGAGAGAGCTTTTGTCATTAATCGAATCATATTCAAGGTACAGCAGATGCCTTGAATAGAGTGATAGAACTCACCAAAGATCAAACGTTCATATATCTTAGTAGTTAATGCACATAATATTCATTTATTCATCATGTGGAAAACTCGGTTCTTGATTTCATGATTTTATCAGTTACTGTCGTTTAAATGTTGACTGTATAAATTTTGATAGGCTGGAGAATTATGTTGCAGTTGTTTTGATATTTTTCTTACTCCCTTCAACTGAGAATTTGGATGTATGATTGTGTTAAAGGTTCTTCTTGTGGATTTTGATGTTACCTCTAGAGCCTAGTACCTTTAATTAAGTTTAATTTTTTTTATTTTATAAATATATATCTTTTCCGACTGAATTTCCTTTTATTGGCTGGTCTGGGACATGTTTTTTGAGATGCAGCTCTTATGTCAAAAACTGCCGGATCAATTGTTGAATCTGTGTTAAGAAGAGACCCAAACGAGATCGAGTTCATACAGTCAGTGCAAGAAGCCGTTCATTCTTTAGAACGGGTGATAGCTAAGAATACTCAGTGAGTTAACTTGAAGGAGCAATTTTCTTCAATCTGGACTTGTTCATCTGAAGTAAATCAATTTCACAGTGAAGGCTATACAAATCTTACCAAGTGACTATCCTGTGTTTCAGTTATATCCATGTCCTGGAGCGCTTGTTAGAACCTGAGCGTACGATTATCTTCCGAGTTCCATGGGTTGATGACCGGGGAGAGACACATGTAAATCGAGGATTTCGTGTTCAATTCAGCCAAGTCTTGGGTCCATGTAGGGGTGGTATTCGTTTTCATCCATCCATGAATTTAAGTGCTGCCAAATTTCTTGGATTTGAACAGGTATTTTTTGTGTTCTTTAATTTCTTTTGCTTCTACCATCCTAGGATCCCCTCTTTCAGTTGAGTGTACCTTAAGACTCAAAATTTCCAAATTTCCTCACCATTCCTATAATAGTTTTTGGTAGTTTTATTTGTTCTTTTTCTTTCTTGTTGACAAGTGTTGATGGTAGTGGATCTGACTGTTACATATGGGTATGAACTCCTTGGTGGTCATTTTGAATGTTAGAATAACTATGATAATCTTTTGCAGTGATTGGAGGTCTTTAGAAATTAATGCTTGAGTTGATTCAGTTTGATTTTGCTGACTTTATTTATTTGTAAAGACCGAATGTACTTGTTCTATCTTTAAATTTACTCCAAGCTATCTGTCATCATCTTTTCAATGAGTTGTCTGCTGGACCTGGTCTCTGATCTGATTCTGTATCTCTCTCTCTTTCTCTCTCAGGCCTCTGTAGAAGAATGAAAACTGAAATGAGTCCTTCCAGTGCTAGACTGTGTTTTAATTACTGTTATAAATTACTTCTCTTGCAGACATTAAAGAATGCTTTGTCACCATACAAACTTGGAGGTGGCGGGGGTGGAAGTGATTTTGATCCAAAAGGAAAAAGTGAGAACGAGGTATTTGAGTGAAGCTCCTTCCTTCTGAGGTATGTTAGTTTCTGTGTTGAAGAGGTTTGAAAGTGGTTCTCATATTGTATCTGAAATCCATGTTTGCAGATTATGCGTTTTTGCCAAAGTTTTATGGATGAGTTATATCGGTACTTGGGTCCTGATCGGGTAACAACAAAAGATTGTCACTACGTGGTTTGCAAGTGCTTACTGGATTCAGGTGTTCTATTAATAAAACCTTTGAATATGTCATTTGTGATGCACGACACAGGATCTTCCTGCAGAAGATATGGGTGTTGGTCCTCGGGAGATGGGTTACCTCTTTGGACAATATAGGCGTCTAGCTGGTCATTTTCAGGTACTTATGACTTGAAGGAGTGAGTGCTATAAATAAATGTATCATTGTTTTGCAACCTGTTTTGGTATATGAACCCTGTTTACATGGACTGTTATTGTAAGCAAGAAACATCTTACTTAGACATGCTTCATTATAGAATTTTTCACTACTTTCTGTTACTGGCAAATGAGCCCCTGTTCAGGACGGGCACCCCATTAAATAACAACAGATATTCTCATAGTGTTACCACTATAATATATCATTTTATTAGCTTTATTTTACCTACTGGGCAAAGTTTGGCTGGATGGCCCACCCATCGACTCCTAGTTGGTCAGTGCACCTTCTTGTGCCACATGGGAAGTTGGGTGGTGCTGAACTTTGGTGGACACATAGACCCCAAAGACTGCTGCTCTCATGTCAAGTTATAGACTGAACGGAGTTACCCAGGTGGTAGAATAAAGGCAGGTTCCAAGAGGGTCCATGGACTTACACGGGGGATTTCTTATCTTTATTCTGTATTTTATTATGGTCGAACCTTTGATTGTGGAATGCTCAATGTTTCACTATATCGTGCAACTGTTCTTTTTGTGCATCTATTACTTTTTCATTGAATCTGTTGAGACATCATTTTCTGCTCATTAAATTCTCGAAAAAAGGAAAAAAAAAAAAATCTCTAGTCTCTATGGAGGAGAGACAAAATTGATCTTCAGCTGATGTGCTCTGCTAAGAAGCTTCTGAATTACTGCATCTATCACTTGCCACCTCTTGCTTCTGCCTTTCTTGTGAATTTGTCCACTGATGGCAAGTTTTTGCTCGTCTTTAGGATTTCATATGTATCCTTTACTTATGCAGGGAAGTTTTACAGGGCCAAGGATATTCTGGTCTGGTTCTAGCCTTCGAACTGAGGCTACTGGCTACGGCCTGGTAAGTCAATTCTCCTGATAAAGATCTAGTTTTCTCATTTCCCCCCCTAATCAGTATAAATTGTTTTCAGAGTATCTTACTTGCTTCTGATCTCTGTGATTCACATGTCTTATGCAGGTTTTCTTTGCCCAACTTATTCTTGCAGAAATGAATAAAGAATTGAAAGGATTAAGGTTTCTACCTTTACTTTGGAAGCTATGCAAATAGAGTTTCACGGGATTTTTGGATCTCACAGGATCTTTTTTATTAGTGAAATACATTACCATTGGCATAATTTCCTGGTTCTTGAAATTTTATTTTATTTTTAACCAGGAGAAAGGGTTTCCGCATGGTTTCAATTTCATACATATTTCTGCAGAAATAGTTGAGGTCCAATGGGACCAATATTGCAACCATATCTAGTCAGGATCAAATGAAGCTCTATAAGAGTTAAGAGTGGATTAGTCAATATGTACCAAGAAAACCAAAATTAGGACTAAAATATTTCTATTTAGGCTGCGAATGAGATGTGGACGGAATTTGGTTTTGAATTGTTATATTATGTTGAGAAGAAGTTGTTTATTTTAATTAACTTGCCCAAATCATGAGGTGTAATCCTCATGGTGGGGTTTCTATTTTTTGCTGAATGAAAAAGAAAACCCCTTTGTTTGGTGTATTTGGCTTATTTACATTTTGTTTTACTTGTTCTATTTTTAAAATGATTTTCTGGTATTTGCAATGTGGTGTTAGTAGTGTTACAAAGTGCATACTTTGCGTAGAGGCATGAAAAAGTAGGTGTTTATACCTCCTGTGCATTTTTCTCTTCTAACTCGTGCCTCAGGGTTTTTTTTGGGCTACTTCCTGCCCTGGGGCTGGCTTCTCAAGCACCGCTGAAAACATTACTTGTTTGCTGGACATATGGTGACATAATATTTTGTTGTATTTGTTAATGATTGATTCATTTAAGATTTGTGTTTACTTATGAGTCACTGAATGCTGAACATTATCTTATTGTTTAGACTTTAACTACAAGCAGAAAGCTGTTATCTTTATTTGTTTCTTTATCCTTTTTTGAACTTTCATTGGCAGATGTATAGTAAGTGGTTCTGGGAAAATTGCTATGCATGTTTTAGAAAAGCTTCTTGCCTATGGTGCTCTCCCCGTTACAGTATCAGGTAACTTTCTGGTGTTGATATGCTGGATCTTGGTGCAAGGGTAGACAATATACATAAGTTATGTGATAAAGTAGAACATTTGGAGATTAGCACTCTATCAATATCTGGAGCCTTTGGTTTACAATTCTTTTTGTCACTGCTGGGTTCAGGCATCTCACCATTTCAAAGATAATTGATTGTTAAGGGGAAAGTAAGGTGGCTTGATATTTTACATTTGTCATTTGAATATGAAGCAAATAAGGACTAATATATCACTACAATTTAAATTCCTTTTTGAACATCATTTGCCTGTAGTCTTTATATGAACCAACATTTGTTTTTCCTCTCTTTGTTGATTATCTACTACGTATTAGAGTGTAAATCAACATTTAAAATCAAAAAAATATTTAGGGAAATTTACTCATACCACCCTTGGACTAAGGTCCAAATACAATGACTACCATAAAGTTCACAACAATTACAATTGCACCTCATTGATTAACATTGTTAAGTAAAAATTTAATGACAATTTTACTGCATTTACTAGCAATTAAGGTTGAAATGATTTTTTTAACCTTCTAAAATTCGGAAAGGATGGAATGACCAAATTAACCCTTCCAAACCGTTATATTAAAAACCTGATTTCATTTCTCCCTTTACACTTCAACCTGTGACCGAAGCTACTGAACTGCTCCGGCTAGCAATAGTCTCCATCATTCCAATCTCTAAGATGGAAGATGACTCCATCATTTCTCCTCTACTATACACTCTGATGGCAAAGGGAGTTTTTCAACATATTCAAATCAATTACCCTCTTTGCTGCAGGATCTTATCATAGTCCAACCCAAATTTACCCTTTAACAACAAACAAGAATGATTGAATTTGATAAATAAAATGTGATAAATAATTACTCCACTTCAAATCTATCTAATAGAATGCTTCGAAACTTGAAAACAATGGTCCTTAGGATATGAGGAACAATATTCCAACAGATGAGCTTGATCCAATGGGTGGGATCGAAACCAATCTTACCCATAGGTCTCAAACAAGTATTTTAACAGAACCAGAATTGTATAACAGTAGAAAAAATTACTTATCTCAGAATCCAACTGTTGGAAGGTCTTCAAAGTTTCAAACTTAGAAGGGAAGTACTCTAGGATGTGCTTGATAACATGCCCAAGTTTGAAGGTGATCCAACTATGGATGAAGAAGTTATGAATTTTCGAAAAACCACTATCATCTGAAAACGGGAATGAACATAATAGGAGTTTTGGTTGAGTCTCACAACCAGTAAGACTCAACCAAAATTTAATAATAAAAATTCTGGCCAACTCTACTGCCAGCATCTTCTTCCTCTTTATTTATAATGCCAAAAGAAAATATAAAAGATAAAAAGATTGGTTCCTAGAAGGAATGTCCAAAATAAAAAAGATAAACTTTCCTTTATAACTTTTAGGAAAGTTCCCAAAACAATTAACATTTACGACTGACTCATATGATAACCAATCTTAGGAAACAAAACAAATTTAGGAAACAAACTTAATGACTAATTTTATTGAAATAAATCTAATTTAATTGAATTTGGGAAGAAGACATTAATTTCTAATTCTGTTAATATTGTTCACATGAACAGTACCGTGAATAGTGTTTTTGGCTTTTGTCGGTTTGATTTTGGCATTTCCTTCCTTTGGTCTTCTTGTGTAACTTGAACTGCATCACACTTGCTAGGTTAGGACGCACTAAAGCTTTAATTTCTCCTCTTCCCTCTCTCTCTCTCTCTCTCTCTCTCTCTCTCTCTCTCTCTCTCTCTCTCTCTCTCTCTCTCTCTCTTCAAATTGCAAACGAAACTGTTGATGTTCACACGCAACAAGAACCTCTCCCTGAAGCTCTTCCAAGTAGAGGAATAGTTAAGACAAATGATGTATCGTAGAAGAGAGGATTCTGAAGCAAATGCTAGGGTCATTGAGATCTTCTCAAGTCACAAGATTGGATGGTAGCAGGAAGAGAAGAAGCTGTTGCAGTAGATCGAAGTTTCCGTGGAAGAAACCGCGCATTTGATGGTGAAGATCAATGAAATGAAGAAGAGGAGGAGTTTGCTGTTGGGTGGTTGATGGGATGGAAAGCGAGAAGTTTGGAGTTTGGGGCTTATGGATCTCAGAAGAGGGTAGGTTATGATGTAAATGTAGAGGATAGTGGGGAATTTGGTGAGTATAGCTCAGGTTTTTCGAGGTTTGGCAAGATGAGGTGTTCGAAAGGGTTAAATACTTAATTCCCATCTCTAGGAGTGTTTTTTGGCGAGGAATAGCGGTGGAGTTCTTCCTCTATTCACATTTCCAAATCATTGCAGTTAAAACCCTCAAATGAAACCTGACCGACTCCTTTTCCGGCTTTCTGCTTTCCAGTTCCCCGCTTTTATTCCTAGTCCATCAGCTGGCACCACCATGTTTATTGACACTCCCTGTGACTGATTCAATATCTTTGTCACCGTCATGCAGGGAATATTGGCATCAGGTTTTTGTAAAAATTGCAAGGGGATATGCAGTACTGGGGTTCGGCCAGACAAATGTCGGAGGGTGATTTCCGGGAGCTAAACAATAGCGAAAACAATCGACTTCAGTTTGCTGGTTGTTGTCGTTCTCTTAGGGAAGGATTCTTCAAAAGACGCTCCTTCATATACCCTGCTCTGTACCTCCGAAAAAATGTATCTGGAAAAGCAAAACCAGCAACTTATTTAAAAAAGATAAACGGATATTAACGAGTGTACCTCAAGTGGTAGAGATCGTGTTTGATAGGAGTGAGAGACGGATCAAAGAGATTTCTGCCATTAACGAGAAATCTCTCTTGTTCTGTCGGCTTAGGTTTTGCCGATTTCAAAAGCAAAAGAGGAAAGACGAAGATTAATGGAAGGGAAAGGCAAAATAAATGAAAGCTTATTTTTGTCTTTTTAGTTTACAAAAGGGTAATATAGTCCTTTTACAATATCCATAAGGGTATTTTTTTACCTTCAAAATTGAATTCATGCTGACGTCAGCAACTAATAGATAAATTTAACGGAATGGACCTCTGTGTAACAATGTTTGGCATTTAGGGGTAGTACGCGTAATTGTGAACTTTAGGGTAGTCATTGTATTTGGACCGTAGTCCAATGGTGGTATGAGTAAATTTCCCAAATATCTATTTTCAAATTATGTTGTATGATATTTTTCTTTGGTCCTTAGACAAGTAATTATCACCCATGCCCTTTTGTATCCATTATGACTCGCCACATTAGTAACCATATTTTGGTCCATGTGATAGAGGACTCCACACCCATCTTATTGGTCTAAGTTTCAACCAAACAAAAAAGGAGAGAGGGAAATGGCCTCAAAATTTAGTTCAAAAGTGACAAAAAACACTGAAATGCCTTTATAATCCATTACAGTTGTTTTTTTTTTTTTTTTTTAATTTAAAACAGTAAACTTACTTTTTAACTATTTCTGCTGCTTCTTTCGGGCTGAATTTTGACCAGCAAGATGGGTATGGAGTCTTCTAAGTTCTATTATATGGAGATACTTGCACTGGGTAATGGCCCTTTTCTTGGAACATTTCGGAAATTCATTGTGAGAGTAAATTCTTTTGGAGACCAGTGAAAAATATGCATAAAGAATACATGATTAGGATTGTCCATTCAAGAAAAAAAATTTGGTCAGGTTAAGCTGTTAAATTGGACCCACCAAATTCTGAAACCTGATCCTTTTTACATATGACAATGGAAAGTTATGACGACCCTGGACCTGTAGAATAGTGTGGTTCCCCAGACTTGACATAGAGCAATATAGTTGGTAATACTTATAACTTTATAAAGTGTTATATAGATTGAAACTCTCATACTTAATCTAAGCAGCCTCATGACTCCCAACTAGTATTGCATAGGAAACAAATGTAACTGATGTGTTAATGAAGGCTTTGACACCGAACTTTTTGAACACCTGAGCTTTCAGGTGCTACTGTGCTAGTTTTCGCAACCAAGCAAAGCTCAGGTAGTTGATACTTTATTTTAGGTGCTTTGCTTTAACCATGTAAGGGTATTTTGACTGCTTTGATAGAACTGTCTCTAAAGAAGTAATGCAGGTATAGGACCTGTGTAGTTCTTGTTTCCAATTCTTCTTTCTTCTATTTTGAGGAATATTACTTTCCTTACTTTGTTTAGGAATTACAAAAGCATGGAATTGGTGAGCCTAGTGATTAGCCATCACTGCTCTATTAATTGAAACGTAATGATTGTAAACTTTTGTGCACTGGTTGTCCAAATGTATAATCATAATATAAAATTTTATCTAAGTTTATCTTGGGAGTTGTAGATGGAAATGGCAGTCGGTACATATTCGATTATGTAGCTAATACTGCAAGTACTTTGTTTTCATTGCAGATTCCAAGGGTTATTTGGTGGACGAAGATGGCTTTGATTATGTGAAAATATCACTTTTGAGGGACATCAAAGCCCATCAAAAAAGTTTAAGGTGTTTATTTCCTGCTTCCATGACATTTTTCCTGTTTACCATGTGACATATTTTATAAGCTTTTTGAATATTATTGACTTCAAGGCTTTCTCCTGTTATTATTTCTGACATTTATAGAGAATATTCGAAGACTTATGCTCGGTCTAAGTACTATGATGAGGCAAAGCCTTGGAGTGAAAGATGTGACATTGCATTTCCTTGTGCTGCACAAAATGAAATCGACCAATCTGATGCTATCAGTTTGGTTAATTCAGGTTGTCGTTTATTAATAGAAGGTAGAAATCCCCGCTATGATGCCTTATGCCTTTTGGTGCTTTCATTTGTAACCTTCTCCTCCTACTTCTAATCTTATACTACCATCTGAATTACAGGTTCAAATATGCCCTGCACCCCTGAAGCAATTGATGTATTGAGGAAAGCTAATGTTCTGATTGCTCCAGCAAAGGCTGCTGGCGCTGGAGGGGTATGGTTAGCCATGCTCTGTGATTTTCCTGGATGCAGGATATAGGTTTTTTGGAGAACTATTTTGATAAACTTAGCGGGATATGCAGCTCAATTTGAGCCAGATGAAAGGCCAATTTTTCGAATCAAGACCATTGGATAGATGAAGGGGTTTCTGTATTGGCAACTTGTCATATTTTGGTCTGTCCTTCATTCGTATGGCCAATTTATAATCAACTGTTCACTTATATTCTCGGCAGCTTTAATCTTGACCTCTTTAAGTTGAGGAAAGGGCTTTACTTTTTTCCAAATGGGAGTAGTCCTAGGTTATCATGTTGGTACGGCAAAGTTGGTCCCATCCTGCTGGCGCTATGTTTTTCCATGCCACCTGAGTTGCCATGTGTCAGATATGGTTCCCGTTTTGTTAAGCCTGGTAGGATAGTTATTCCATTTAATCTCTGACATACAGAGACATTTTATCTAGCCTGCCAAGGTTGGCCTAGTGGACCCTTGAATCTGAGCTATCTGCAGGGATCATATGGCCATTGTAATCACTGGATGGTTGGGAATCCTCTAGATTGGCCATGTGTCGACTTCCATGGTCCACCTCAAAGCTACAGAACCCACCATGTAATTAGACTATTCTTCTTGTTGTCAGCCACCAAACCAATTTCCATGTCATTTGCTTTGTTTAGTGATGATCCTGTTATGTTGCTCTGCTTTTCTAATGTGAATAAAGGAATGAACTGGATGCTTTAATGAAGTTTCCAGCACTCCGTGAACTTTAAATTTTATTATGGACCTGTTTGAATCTATTTTCTTATTCATATTTGCTTGTTAATATTCAATGATATTGATTATGGGAGGTGCTTTATCTTGTGTCCTTTTTAATAATTATGGTTGCAGGTGGCTGCTGGAGAACTCGAGCTAAATCATGAGTGCAATTTTATGCACTGGTCTCCAGAGGACTTCGAAACCAAATTACAGGTAGGCTCTTGTGTGATTTATCTTCATTGGAGAGAGCACCCATTTGGTGATTCCCATATCTTCAATGTTCATTATAAATAACAAGTCAATCTACTTCACAGAAAGGACACTAAGCAGCTAGGTTGTTAATGCAATTACTCTTCCATTTTAAATTGTGAACCTTTATTCTATATGCAGATTTTCTGTTGACGGTCTTTTAGCTTAGAATATTCTCCCCTCTCATGTGCTCCAGTCATTGGGCAATTTGGGCGTTTAGCTGGGATCCAATGCATGACCTCACTTTGTTTATGTTTAAAATCTGTCGGCAAATTGTGAGGGGAACAGACATTCCCTGCATTTTTTTTTTTGGGATAGGTAAACATCCCCTGCATTCATGATGCAGATAATCCAACATGTGAGAAACCAGTTCTTTTAGGTATGGGCGCTCAATGTACAGTGATATATTTCTTGAAAGCCTTATAAATTTTCAACCATTTTACCCTTCTTTTTTTTTCCAGTACTGCATTTTAAAATTTTATGAGTTCAAACACCCCCAGCCAGCACCAAAAGAGAAAAGAAAAGGACAAAACTATTTGTGGTAGATTTCAAGCCGCTTCAGTCAAGCCAAACCGTTTAAAAGAGAGCCTGTAGAACAGCACCTTTGCCCCTTTTCCAGGGTGAGCGATCGAGTGTTGTTTTCTGCCAGGGGACACTCAATCTGTCAGAGTTCTACCTGAACATATATTCGTTTATCTTCCATTATAGAATTGGATGACCATTGTATTTTTTGCAAATCTGTTAAGAGCTACTGCAACATTTAGTAGGAGCATCCTCTTTAAAGGAAAATGGAATAAAAAGCACTTGGAGCATTGGCAATTTTAGGCTTGTTGCGAGCTTCGGTTATTAACTTCCAACTCCTAATGAGGAAATCGTAATCTCATGTCTTTTTCTACTCTTCCTGGCAGGATGCCATGAAACAGACCTATCAAAAGGCCATCAAAGCAGCAACTGATTTTGGGTACCAGAAAGAGAGTCCGGAGTAAGTGTTCATACTACTATACCACCTCTTGGAATGATTAGATCAATATGTATAATGTATGTAATCCCAAGAGGGTAGCTCAATTGGTAAAGATCAACACCTCAAAGAGATTCTGAGTTCAACTCTCCTCGGGGCCTTCCTATTAAAAAAAGAAAAAAGAAAAAAAAGATCACTATGTATAATGTATGCAATTGTTTATCCTACCTAACTTATCTAGGCAATTATGGCTAAGGGATGGCTAAGTCATGGCACCCAAACAACAGTACCAACTTAATAGTCCACCAAAGTGGTCACCTGGGTGAAAATTCAACCTGAATTATATGTGCCCTTTTGAAAGGGTAAAAGAAACAAGTGTCCTGGAGACAAGGGGTTGGTATGCGGATGATCATGGTTTGTAGGAACTTCGAATCATATGATCATCTGATTGCATTCGTTTACCGAGACTATCAATATGGTTTCACTATTTTGGCCTGATGAAGAGGGGGATGCCTGCTGTGGAGTTTTTGTTTCTATGCATATCATAGAAATGCTTGCAAAACCTTTTCTTTTTTTTTTTTGTTTTTTTTTTTTTTGGGGGGGGGGGGGTTCTTGCTTTAAGTGTTACAAATTGTGATCCAAACTCAATATTGTCACCCAACAACAGATTAGACTCAGATAAGCATGCATTTGCAACCAATCTAGCTCTGTTTTAGTGTTTGACCATCCTTCAACACCCACCAACCCCAAAAAAAAAAAAAAGTGTTTCTTTTTAACTTATGGGGAAACAGAACAAGCAACATTTTCATTTCTTTTATGTTTCTATATAAATCTTACCCCAAGGGGGTAGCTTAATTGGCAAGGACAAACACCTCACAATTAAGAGGTTATGAGTTCAACTCTTCTTAGGGCCTACCTTTTAAAAAAGAAAATTTCTGCCAAAGAAAGATCATCTCAAGATGACTATATTTTTGCTCATTAAAAATTTTGCAGTCGTCATCCCAGCTGTTGCTTAGTTTTCCATGGGTAATATTTTTTTTTTCATTTGTAATAATTTATTTTTTTATTATTTAAATTTGTAAATGAGTGCTTAAAAATATATTCAGAAAAGTTAAATTCAATTTTCTTGACTGTGAATCCTAATATCTCGTTCTTTGTACTTGCCAGGGCCTTGGTACATGGGGCAACCATCTCTGCTTTCCTGACACTTGCTCAAGCAATGACTGATCAAGGATGTGTGTAGAAAATGGACATTGCCTAACTTGTACTAATATTTGCACAGAAATGGCCATCTTGCAGTTAAATGTAGTTGAGCATTTGCCACCTCTTGGGAGATAACCAGGAATGCACAGCCAATTTTCTGCACCTTTTGTCTGTCTTGAGACATTACTCGCATTCCTGAGCTGATAAAATGAAAGATTTAGGGAGCTCAGAGGATAGCTTTCACCCTGTTGTAACATATGTCGGCTGATCTGTAATTGTTTGGACAAAGCTAATTTGTGGAAGATCCTAAGAATTGCCGCCTCCATGCACTGGGAGGTACTACTAGGCAGTGGCAGTAGGATATAGAATGGCAAAGGATGGGAAATTTAATGTTAGATAAGGCTTATGTTCCCTAGTCTTGAGATAACACTTGAGAAGTTCCTTAAAATAAAATGGTAATTTTTTGTGCCAATCTATGCGTGCAGAAACTTGGAATCTGTAACCTTTCCTAGCTAGTGGTGTTAATCAGATTTATGTTCTTGCAATCTTCTCTGGTGATATCCCCCCCCCAACAAAAAAAAACAAAAAAAAAAGGGCGCTGATATGGTTATTTTATTCTGTTCCAATCAAATTGATACTCTTGGGTAGTGATTACTTTCCAAGAATGAGGAGCGATGGAACTACTGCGGTAGCCAAAACAGCAAACTCACTTGCTACATTAAAATACCTCACTCCTTATTCAGGAGCCATTTTGGCTGAATATTTCATGTATCGTGAACGAGTAAATCTCATTTACATTCTCCCCAGTGAGCCTGTAGAGAAAAAAAATGCTCCAAAGAACAACTTTTCCATCCTCAGGTACAACAGTCCTTGGAGAGATGAGCATCCAATAAAATTCAAATATACAGAAGATTGTCATGGCAATGGCTCAGGCAGAAATGCGAAGTTCAAACAAATTAAGAAGTAAACGCAAGGAAAATAGCTCAATGACTCCCTAAGTTCCTCCTTTCTACACGAAACTAAACCTCAGTTTAGTCAACAAAAAATATTCTAATGATTATTGAATCATTTCAAAAGCAAAAGGAAATTGTATGGACTTGGAAAACACCCAATTTATTTTTTTTGATGTTTCCAAAGAAATGGTAGCATGTTAGAAAAATAATAGAATTGTACCATGTAAAACACTTCCATGATGTGGCTGAATTCTGCTCAAAATGTTGACCACCTCCAACAAGATAAAAAGACAAAGTTGTAGATAAAAGTTGATTTCCCAAAAAAAAAATTTCCCATTACAACAAATGGGGCATAGAACAAAGTAGAAACTTCATTATAAGGATATTATAATTACCCTGCCCCTCTCCTATATGTTGAATGTCTGAATTACCCACGGCACTATTCCTAAACCCCATCTAACCATCCAAAACAGTGGATCAAGAGATTCTCTCTCCAACGTAGGTGAAGGAAAACCATCTCCTCTTCATGTAACACCATCTGGTTCTCTCACCCTTCATGGAATATATGAAACATCCACACTGACTGGCCACCCCACATAAATACCAGAAAAAATCATGACACATGCTACGGTTAACTGACAGTTGAATGTTTCCAACACATATTTTCAGTTGCCTCTCGTTGAAGAATGCGTTGATGAGTCTTCCTTTTCTGCCAAATAGTGCTCAAGCATATCTTCATCATCTGCAATTCCAACACAGCTTTAACTTCATTGAAAATAATTGCATGGTGCATATCAAACTAATATTAACAGTACCCAACAAAGAGGATAAAAGAATATCATAAAACAGCTGGCCAAAGTCACACCCCAATAACTGAAGACTCAACTGCTACAGACAAATTTAAAATGGATGGGGAGAAATCACCTTCAAAATCCTCATCATCAAAGTCAATATCTTCCTCGTCCTCCTCTTCAGACCCTTCAGTAACTGGCATAGCACCTTTCTGTCATGGGGGAAAACAAGTATGATATTAATGCAATTCCTTCTATGAGACTTTAAAATCAACACCCCTCCCCCCCCTCCCTTTGGGTGGGTGGGGGTTGTCCTCAATCTAGTAAAAAAAACACACGCAAAACCAAAATACCGTGGAAGCTCTGCCACTTTCAAACCACTGTCGCCCAGTGAGCTTCTTATCCTTGGTTATTGCAAGTGCAGACTCAGGCATCAACCTGAAATTCATGTTGTTTGTCATGAAGATTAAAGCTAGTACCAAGAATATAAATACTAGGCAAAATATTAATGCAATAAGGGTATGTGATTTTATCACAAAGTGACAGGGATAAAATTGTCCTTTAGCACGCTTCTCCCTCCCTATCATTCCACTTCCGCTCTCCATCCCTGAGTCTTCAGAAGAGCTTCAGCCCTCCAAGAGTTGCTGCGACTTCTGCAGCAACGACCATAACAGCAGCAACGTCAAGGTCAACGACCAAGACGGTGACCGCAGTGAGCAATGCCAGACCAAACAGCTTTCTATACTTCTTTCAGTCTCCAGGTGGCCTTTTCAGCCTCTAGTGAACTCTGCAACTCTAACAATTTTTGGGTTCAACAATACCTAAATTTTCACATCTAGAGAATATTTCAAGGCTTAGGGTCTATTGCAGAAGGTTTAAAGTTTAGAATTCAAGGTTTTATATTTTAAGATTTTTGTTGTTCTGTTACAAAATTTTCCAGCAAATCCTACTGGAGATAAAGAAGATTATGTTTTTTGCACCTCCCAGAATGGACAGTTTAGATGACCATAGCCTTAGAAATGGATGATTCAAATCTGTTTGACTTCTGGGAAAGTTAAAAATGGTTGTGACACGAATACAACCCCTAATATTATGACAATGGTGCCTAAATAAAGTTGGTAACAATTTTATCGACATCAATCCTAAAGCATAGAACATTCAGGAAGCACCAATATCTAGATTAGAGATTAAGATTTTGTGTGTTAATGACAGTAAAAAGCTAGAAACAGTCTAACTGCTGAAGATAAATATCTGCCTTTTCACAAATATTTTCTTTAACCAATCTGTCTATAAATATTGGCCATGGCATTTTTTGTTGTTGCTGTTTTTTTTTTTTTTTTTTTTTTTTGGGGGGGGGGGTGCAAACAAACCATATAAGATGCTTGGTGTAAAAACTAACGAGAGATGCTTGGTGTAAAAACTAACTTGGCTCGTTCTAGGGCCAACTCTGCTTCAAATCGTTCTCTCCAAGCAAGAAAAGTTTCAATAGTAACTGGTTCTCCATGCGGTACAACTATCTGAAATTGAAATATGATCATGCTTATCAGTCAAAAGAACAAGTACTAATGAATACATGAAAGCTCCCCATCACATGCACCAAAAGGAAAGAATAACAATAACAGCCATCATAGAACTTCATGACGAGCAAATGCACATGGTGAGTAGCAATACTAGATTGTTTAGAAAGACGATCAAAAGAAACAGAATATCAGGCGAAGCAAGACCTTATATGTAATTTACAACTATCACTCTAAGATAGCAGAAGATAATTGCATCAGATAATAAAGAATAACATTACAGTCATGATTCAAGAGTTACAGCAATAACTAAATTCTGGAAATGACAAAGCTGCCATGCTCTTTGAAGGACCTATTAAAAAAAAGGAAAAATTACATGTACTACCCTTGGGCTATGAACTAATTGCACCTACCATCCACTAGTTTCTGACAATTACACATGCCACCCCTAATTTCTGAAACATGTAACGAAAAAGTCCATTCCATTAATGGTGTTAAGTCTAAATTTTAAAAGACAACTTTGCCCTCATCCTGTTCCCCATTTTTCTTCCTCACAACAGGTAAAAAAACAAAGAATCGTATTAAGAATCCTGTTCTCACTCTGATATTTTATTTCTACCTATTGTGAAGAAGAAGAATGGAGAATAAGATGAGGGCAAAGTTGTCTTTTAAAAATTTAGACTTAACATTATTAACGGAATGAACCTATTTGTTACACGTTTCAGAAATTAGGGGTGGTATGTGTAATTGTCAGAAACTAGTAGATGGTAGGTGTAATTAGTCCATAGTCTAGGAATTGTACGTGTAATTTACCCTAAAAAAACTGAACCGCAAACATATACAGAATACCAAACAGAAGTAGATTTTTTTTTTTAAGTAGAATAGTATGGATGACCAAACTAAGTGGTATGGATCACCAACAGCAGACGACAATGCAAATAGGTGATATATTCCACATCTTGTTAGCATGCCTCCCAATCATTAGTAGTGGACAAGGTTCTTGCACCGCTCAACCAACATAGCCTCTTAGCAGAAGGGAAGCCAGACCTGAATTCTAAGGACCTAAACCACAGGCTTGAACTGCACCACCATCCTGGATTCCACATCCCTCTGGGTAAAAAGAAGTTTCTTGAAATAAATGGCTAAATTGGTGAAGTTTGGGTTCATAAAATTAACCTAGATGCAAAACTCTTTCCTGGCTAACATTTAACACTGACCTGCTTATCACACTGTGGATCATAATCGTTCAAGATCTCAAATTTAGAAGCCAGGGACTAAATGGGAGTGTACGGAAGGTAGCAAGGCTTGGCAATGCAGGATGGAAGCCTAGATATTTGCAATATCCGCATGCTATCCAATCAAGTATGTTTGCAACTATGGGAATGTCAATGTGACTGTAAGGTAACTGCGGAAAATAACGGAAGTGAAATCTAGTTTCTGTTGTCTTTTCATGTTTGCATGTATGCTTCAACAGAAATTCATAACATGAATGTGATGGAAAGTTCCGAGGCAGAAGGAGGATGTTGCTTTGAGAAAATTTTCCCCCGAACGTTTTCTGAGTGATGAACGATGCAGAGGCACAATTTAGATATTCTTGACTTTTTACTTGCTAGAAGGGCATGTCAGAAAAGTGTTTGTGAGTGCTTTGGTCTTTTTCTTCATCTATAGTCAGATACGCAAGAACTCCCCACCCTTCATGACCCGCCGCAACCAGACAAAGCCTTAAGAAAGTGGTTTGAAAACATGAAGACCATAATATTTTTATAGATACACCAAGAATATGTTCAGTAATAAGGTCCTGGTGATGATCCACAACATATCCAGAGACCTGTAAACCCTCTATGCAAGGCAAAAAAGAAGATATGCTCTGGCTTTCTTTGGTCTTGAAATCGCTCCAAGCTCAAGAATGAGCATGTGTGTCTCTCCTCCCACTGCTGATCTCATTAAATAGAAATAGAGCAAGACCAATTACAATAGAATAAAAAGATTACATCCATAGGTCTTCTATCAAGACTAGGAAAGATAAATAACTAGGAAACATAAACCCTAATGTAACTCTAAGTCTAGAAGTCCAAAACTTAATGAATAAGATAACAATATCGATCCTTCCTCCTCAAACTTTACCACCAATATTTCTTGGATAGGATGAGATAGATATGACGATGTAGCAATATCAACCCACTTTGCAAACTTCCCCTCAACCTAGAACATGCTCCAGGTTGGAACATATAATAAGGAATAATAAAAAACCATACAATTCTCTAAGGGTGATCCTAAAGATCCCATGCACTTTTTCATGAACTTATTTTAACAATAAAAAACACTTTTAATGAATATGTACATTACATTTTTGTTGACTTTAATGTTCACCAGTTGTTCCAAGTAAATAAGATAAAGCACCACATCCAAGCACACAGATGCAGATGAAAAACATTGATTGCACAAAACTAACTGAATAACCAAACAACAGAGAAATTATATTAAAATAACAAATGAGAATAGTTCCAATGATTTTGAAAGTTCAGTTTCAAGCAGCCAAGGAATACAAACATAGCTTGGCAACACAGAGACCACACCTGCAATTCAAAAAACACATCACTACAAAGCAGGGAAATTCACAGGCAGGACAAACAGCCATACTTCATCTTTAGCTGTGTCTTCTTCGTCGCTATCTACTATCCCAGCATGTTGACCATATCTTTCACTCAACCACTCTTGAGCTGATGTAACAAGCGTGTACACCATAGCCATTCCAAGATTCTCAGAAGCCTGTTAAACATAGAAGAGTCAAAATCACTCTCACAATTGTTGAAACAATTTCAGAAATGAACACCACCGAAGATTGTTTTGCATGATTGAACACGACCAGAATGGTTTGGCATAGTTAGGCAATTCACAATTTATCCTTAATTTGAGTTCCAATGCATTTCTTCAAGATTGGATGCTAAAACAGATATCAGACCCATTTATCATATGGTCATGGGGGCCTAAAACTCTGCCCCAGATTGTCAGTTTGGGCCTCAACGTCGCAAAAAAGAAGCTCTGCAAGAACAGCCAAATGGAGATTTTCATCACAAGTTACACTGGCCTTCTCCTCCCTT
Source organism: Protea cynaroides (assembly GCA_028583415.1). Lineage (NCBI taxonomy): Eukaryota > Viridiplantae > Streptophyta > Magnoliopsida > Proteales > Proteaceae > Protea > Protea cynaroides. Next base: position 99,033,336 of record CM053274.1, on the reverse strand, counting down.
CCCCCCCACCCCCACCCAACACACACACACACAGAAAAAAAAAAAAAAAAAAAAAAAAAAAAGAAGAAGGAATACAGGATAACCAAAACTAAGGTTATCAAATTTATTGATCTTATTGTGCTCCACTTCTAGTGAGTTACACATCATTTTTTTCATCCAGAAGTCCAGCCATAACACAAAAACTTTTCATGAACTTGAATGTTGCTTAATGTTTTAAGAGAGGTTTAAATAGTTTACAGTCAGATCTAACACTTTAGAATTCTGATTTTCTCAAATATGCATTGTGCTTATTTTTTGGCCTAATGTAGGTGTATTTTTGGAAATACACCATATTTTATAGGAAATATATAACCATTTAGAAAACAGTTTGATACAGAGCAATTCACTCAATAAAACCAGGACTCCAAACTCCAAAGACCCAAGATAAAACCCATGAGACACCTTGTGAATCCACATGCTTTCCCCTTCTCAAAATAACAGTGATTATTACTGTGAGCTCACTAACATGGTCATTTGGTGGTGGACCCCTGCAACCTCTGTATTTTCCTTCAAAAAATTTAAAGTATATTTGTTTCTTGGACTTAATTTTAGTAGGTTAAGAATCTCCTAGTGAGTGATTAGTTTCTTAAAAATAACATTTGAATTTCTGTCATTTTTCCTCAAGCCTAATTTATTATATTTCATTTTTCATGGCCATACATGTCTTCTTTTTTTTTTAATTTCTTAAAGTTCTTTAGTTCTTCTTGACTCCATTATTTGTCATTGCTCTTCATCTGCAAGAAATGTTCCACCACTTTATAGAGGCCTTTTCACCATAACCAATAAAATCTATATACATGTTACAATTGCTTGTCCCAAAAGCTTAAGCTATTAAGAAGGGACACAACAATGTATATCAACACCCCCTGGCACATTGCAGGCCCCCACACACGTGTCTCATTCATCTCTACCCATGACACCAACATGTAGGCACATAGCACAGGAGAACAAGAACACACTCCCCCGCACCTACTAGGGATCAAAAGTCGGACCTCTTGGCTCTAGTACCGTGCTACAATTGCTCATCCCAAAAGCTTAAGCTATTAGGAAAGGCACACAATAATATATATCAACAATAGAAAAAATTCCCAACAATATATCCCTAACCTTTGGCGTCAGAATACAAAAATAAAGCTTCACAAGATCAAAAGAACCAAATAGCAAAAACAACAAAAGACAACCCAAGAGGAACTAGACGGATGCAGTCCAAGACTAGCCTAAAATCTAGTTTCCTAATTCCAGTTTTTAGATACTTTCCTATTTCTATGTTTTAGAAACTTCCTAAGTTATAAAGGAGGTTTAGCTTTTCTAAGTTTAGTTCTTTCCTATTTTATTTGTAATGTTTCAAAGTTATAAATAAAGAGAAAGTAGGCTGGCTGCAATAGAGTTTTCCAAAAAAAATTAATGAGTTAATATTTTCTGGTTGAGCCTCACCAGGTTGTGAGACTCAACCTATTGTTCCCTTTCTTCTTTGATCGTTCTGACTTTTGTTTTGAGCTCTAAATATTCCTCTCTTGCTGACAACATTGTTCCCTATAAACCCATCAAAATCTCTAGTTGAATTGATACCCGATCACAAGGTTCATAATCTACACTGTTCAGAGTTGGCGCTACAAGGCTCAGTCAGCTTGTGGGCCCCATAACTTCTCCAATTCTGTTTTCATCTTCTTCAACTTCGGAGGAGTGTTCATAAGTGTTATCAAGGACTTCCAACCCAAATTTCATAGATTTCTGACAGTCAGATTTCGAGATAAGTAATTTTTTCTATTACTTTTTCCTGCAGATTTTATGTTTGGACTAATTAGAGATCCTGTAGCAAAGAGGGATTGATAAATTATATTGTTTTAACCCTCTTTGCCATCATAAACCTGTTTTAGGGTTCCAGGGTTGGCTGAATCCCTTTTCCATGTTATATTTATCAAAAGATCGATCATAAAGACAAAGCTATTACAGAAAGTGTGCACAATAAAATAGAAACCCCAATTTAACTGAAATGACAAGCTTTTCCCTCATAAAATGAAGTAAACCCAAGTACTAGCCCTGCTGCCTTACTTATGAGTAGAGCGAACTACGAACCCTACTAATTAGTGTTTCTAAAGTTTTATATACATTGACTGAGAACACTTAGAGAGAGAGCGAGAGAGAGAGAGAGAGAGAGAAGGCCAGGCTCTGCTCACTTAAGGGTGATTCTGCTAACATGCACTGTTCTCTAGGGAGAATGCCAACGTTTTTTTTATTCATTCAAAAAAAAAGGCCAACGTGTTCCGCTTTTCTGCTTTGCACCTGAATCACTTTGCCATTAAGAAACCTAGCCCTTTCCTCCCTTATCATCCTTCCCTATCAAACCCTAATTGCTTCCAACAACAAAATCTTATTCCATTGAGCCCATAAACACATAATTTACATCTATACAAACCATGCTACATCACGTAGTTTCCTAGAAATCTTGGTGGCAGAAAAAGAAATATAAGCATAACATAAAATATATCTATGTTGTATATAGGCATAATTATATAAAATTATCATTGCTATATTACATAGAATGCATGCCTATGGTACTAAACTTTTCAGCAAAATTTCTGAAAATTTTGTATTATTTCGATTGCGCAGAAACACAAAACAAAATAACTGACAAAATATAGGGGCAAAATCTACTGAAATTCCACCAAAAAATATTTTGGTTTGGCAGAAAGACCAATGGAGGCAAAATCTGAGATTTCAAACCTGTAATAAAATAGAAAAATAAGAGAAGATGGAGAGAATCAATGTGTACTACTCCTCTCCTTGTAGCTTGTATTTATAGAAAATAGAAAACAACTATTAGATAGGATATAGGACTCTACAAGTCAGAGTCCTAGTTACAAACTAAAGACAAAGTAAACTCAAAATAGGAAAAAGAAACTAACAAGCTTAATTGGTAAAGGAAACTAAAAAAAACAAACTAATTAATACTAATAGGAGTCCAAGTCCTAGAAAATAACACTAACTACTTTGACTAAGTTAAAGCAGTGTACGGTTACAATTTTATTACAATAACAAAACTAAAGACAAAGTAAACTCAAAATAGGAAAAAGAAACTAACAAGCTTAATTGGTAAAGGAAACTAAAAAAACAAACTAATAAACTAATAAATACTAATATGAGTCCAAGTCCTCGAAAATAGCACTAACTAATTTGACAAAGTCAAAGCAGTGTACGGTTATAATTTTATTACAATAACAAAACCTTGTGCACATCTACGTGAGGGCCTTGTCCCCTAGGCACCCTTCCAACGCCTTGGATTGCACAAACAGATCAGTGTATTAAAAGAAAATTCAGATCAAAGTACAATGCATGAGAGAATAACCTCTTGCTCAAGCTTTGATTTTAAAATTTTAACATCCTCGAATTGTATCCCTCGTATACTGCACAATATATCAATCACCAAAGATTAGGAAATAGACATTATTTACAACTCAGGTATATTACGAGGTAATAATAAAAGTAGCAAAAATATAGCATTTGCAAATCTTTATGGAGCTAGGTCCCTGTAAAAGTCCCAAAACCCAAGGGACCATCAATAATTTGTATATTTTAGGATTAATGATATCACTAACTTTCAGCAACCACATCTTGCATATGTATAACTGGTCTTTTGTAGTTCAAGGATAAAACAACAACTAGCAGCCCAAGAAGAAAATTATAGAACTTAGCCATTATCTAGAAATCTCACCCAACTTTGCTTTCACCAAATGTAACATTTTTTTGCGAGATTGGGTTGAATTTCTCAAGCAAATGTTCTTCTTGTTGGAAACCAATCCAACCCCCTAATTTCCATTCAAATTTGTAAAAACATATGTGTGTGCATTATGGCTTCCAGTCAGGAATCTCTGACCAGAACTACATCTTGATTGAATTCTTAAAGTTTCATAGACTCATAGTTTAAGTTGTTTGGAATTTCTCCTTGAATTGGGCCCATCAGCTGTGGGTCATCTTGGGGTATATTAACCCTGCACACATCACTATAGCCTTCTAAGACTAACATTACACATCTATGTTAGAGACTCAGAATGAAACCTAAATGATAAGGAATGCTAACATTATTTTACGAATGAAGATAATGTAACTTCATTTCACTGACAGGAGAGGGAAGAGTTCGCAATAGAATAGAAAAAAGAATTTTGCAGACATTTATACATGGTAAAGCATTCACCAACCTTTTCACATTCAAAAACGGTGGTTCATCTGGATATTTTTCAGTATGTGAGAAAATTAGAGCCAGTTGAACTGCAACAAAAATTTAACAGACATCAACTCTTGAAAAGAGGTGATCTAGGTGGTACAACCAGCAGATTGAGCTTCCCCAGGAAAATCAGAGATGTCATTGATGTTGGATTTTCTCATACTAAAAAAAATAGATATGCAGATATGCTCCAATTAGCAAAATTGAGATACCTGGCGTAGTTGTTAATTCATCTGCATCATCATCATCCTGTTAAATGGAAAGGTAAATATCAGAACATGTAGAACACACCAAATAGAGGCCATACAGAATTCAAATGACTAATTAGCAATGATTAACACACAATCATCCCTGACTGCCCACAAAAAGAAATGTGTCAATATTTATCCTCCCTAATAACATTAACTGTAAACCCCACTAACCACGCCACCCCCCGCGCTCCACTATAATGTGACCATGACAGATGTTGCCAGAAGTAGACAAGTATTTGTACAACATATATGACTCCAAAAAGAGTAATTTTAGTGATAATAAAACAAAATCATGCAATATGATTACATGGACACAGGGACTCACAGTTAAAAAGAAACTTCAAGCCAAAAGCTATAAATTGATTATTCTACATGAAATGCTTTCCCTTTTTAAAAGAAATAAAATAAAGAAGAGATCCCATTAACAAAGTATGCTTTAAGGCAAGGGAATTGAGCACCTGGTAAAATAATCAAGTACACCAATAATTAGAGTAGAGCATCCTGCTCAAATAAAGATATATTATATCTATAATCTTTGAATTCTTTGAGCAAAGATGAAGAAGAAAGCGCAGACTGCTTATCAAAAAAAGAAAAGTGCAGACCAAATAACAACAACCTCCAAACCCAAGATGCAGAACGCTGCACCACATATGAAGGCCTGTTCATAATCAGTGTTTGATAAACAAACAATTTCTCACATTCAACAGTGAGAAACCATGTTGGGTCCATGGATCATAACTAAATAATCCTCATATCATCTAAATAATAATGTCTGAGGAAATTCTTATGTACTATTAGCTACAGTAGGAATGTATGTATATGCATGATTATATATTTTTTTAAGTAACAATTTATTGATATCATAAATTAGAAGTACGATAGTCATGTAATGACAAGAAGAACCCTAGCAGAGGTATGAACACAATGCCCCAATAAGATCTAAATACATAAAATCCAACCTACATCTAAAGTGAACCATAAATGAGGAACATCATCTCCAAAACATAATCTTGTGCATACCACCCATTGCTATGTCAGATCATCAGCCAGCCCATTAGTACTTCTTGGCTTCCATTGAACTGAACTTGCTTTGAGAGACAAGGTACTGTGGGACCCTTTTTTCTTTAATCCTCTGCTACCTTTGTATGGATCTCTTTTAATAGTTTAAGATGGAATGAGCTTATCTTATATCTATAAAGAAATGTAAAAAAAAAAAAGGGGGGGGGGGGGGGGGGGGGGGAGACATGAACTTGTTCAATAACTAGGTTAACCTTTTCCTATTGAAGGTTATCCCAATATAAAGGTACCAATACATGGAAGCTTTAAAATAAACATATCTGTAAGAAATCCACCCCAAAAAAAATCTAGGCTATTATTACTTATAACATATAAATTTTCTTTATACTATCTATTACCACTATTTATAAGGGGGCCTGCTGTGTACTATCATTCCCCTATTTTTCTATCTTTGGTTCATTTGATTAAATATAGAAGGGGAACAGGTGGACAATAAATTGGATTTGTCTTATGTCAATTGTCCTTTCTTCTTATAGCATTCATTTAATGTCCACCTATTTTCTGGAATACATTTAACAAAAATGAAGACAAAAAGTCGAATGCTAAATCAAGTCAACCATAATGCAATTAGAATACAGCCCAAGCCAATGAACAAGCTGAGCGACACAAACATGCAGTATTCAACCAGCTGAAGTGTTGGTTTGTATTAAGGACTTATTAGTTATGCTTTCAAATTTTGTGCCCTGACACTTCCAATAATAACATCTATCACAGTCCACAACCACCGGTTACAACTTGCATAAGTAAAGCATCGCATATTAGGGAGTATCAACTAGACAAAGTAATACTATTGCAAGGATGAGCTCACTCATATACTGATCAACGATCGTAAATCAAAAGGCAGAGAAGATCAACTAAAATTTACTGAGTGTCCATATGGTTACAAGTAACGTGGGTGAAAAGTGAAATAAAATCAACAAGCCAACCAACACCCAATTGACTTTTTTTTTTCATTTTTTGCATCTTGTTTTCCTTCACTTTAATATACAAACGAAAATTTTACTTCTGTGCACTTCACTTCTAACAAAAGAGGGGGAGGGGGGGGGGGTTTGTTAAAATAGAGCTCTAAAAGGAAAATATCTTGTTTCAATCGGAGACATTCGTACCTGAGGACATAGAGTAATTTGGAAGCAACGATTTGATGTATTGAGGCCACTCTCGGGAGACCCAATTTCTGGTATTGAACATCACACAGATAACAGTGTCTTTGTTTTTATGGCTGGAGGGAAAACCTAAACTAATAAACTATATAACAGCATAAATGATAAACCCATCCCAGCAACAACGCTAACCTCTGAAGTCATCCATAAGTATGGCTTGCAATGCTTCAATTTCCATCTCCTGCTCTTGTACATAGTCTGCAGGAAACTGTTTGTAAGAATGATGAAACTGGAATTGTAAACAAAAATCATTTGCAAAAATGTTGCTTTATCGAATAAACACATTTTGTAAATCAGGGTCCCATAAAAAAATGTCTTTCTTTATGTAACATTCCTATACCATTTCTGTCAGGGAGCAAACGAACATGCACTCTGCGTTAGAAGAAGGACAAAAAAAAAACTACTTTTAAGTTTTTGAGACCAATGAACTCCGCCAGAAGTTATCAGAAGGCAAATGAATACATGCACGCTGAAATCCTTAGAAGTATTTGAGACCAACGAAAAACATAAATTTGAAAAAATCCAGAAGCAATCAGATTATTAAACTTAATGAGATTCCATGATCTTTACATCATTATTTTCCCCCTCCTTGCTATCACTGATACCAAAATTCTAACGAACAGATCGAGCAGATATTAAAATAATATAAATTATAAAAAATAAAATAAAAAATAATGGATATTATCAAAGAGGTTATCATTTGTTATCATTTCTTCAGGGCATGTTTACCGAATAGAAGTAAGAGGAAGACAGTTTAATGGGGAAGACATAATCCTGAAGTAAAACTTTTCTTTTGTGCTTCACTGGGACAATACGAGCAATCTATAAATAACAAACAGACGCATCGGGGAACTGGAAGCAGAGCGAAGAACACCGTTCATAGCAGACGAAAAAATTAAAAGACTAAAAGGTTGGATTAATAAGAGCGTGATTCTACCAGTCATGGTCGGCCTCTGTTAAAGAATCCTTGATCTCCTTTCTCTGCTTCTTTCCCTCTTTTTTGTTCCTCACCGATGAAAACGAGTTGCAATCGCAGACACTGGCGAAAGCAAATCTCAGCTACTGATTTGGTTCAAAGTAAGGGTGCAACATTTGGACCGGAACCATTTATTGAAATCGAATCGAATCATTTACACAGGAGCTGTCACACCGTTTTATAATCAATTCGATTTTGGTTTGAAATTTGACACCATTTATCAAAATTGGATCGAATCATCTAAACCGTTCAAACCATTGGGTTACACCGGCTAGACATCAATTAAACCAAATAGACTATAAATCGTGTAAACGTAAAAGAGTAAAAGCTAATCTCATTTTCAATATTGAAAATCTCAATCCCAACCTCAATTAATAAATTATTTTCTCAATATTCTAACCCAATTAATATATTAATTTCTCAATACCCAACCTCAATTCCGAAAGACCTAAACCATTAAACAAAAACAAAAAAATTGGAAAACATATTAGGCATAATAACAGTCAAGGGATTCTTGATTCTGAACTCTCTCATTCCCATTTCAACTTTCATTCTTTCAATTTTGAGTCTAACTTTTGAGTTGTTAGAGTCTGGAGAGTGGAGTCGGATTGCTCACTGCTGATGTTGGGCTCCAAAGGACGTTAGCAGGTATGCTCACTCAAGATGACGATCTGAAGCATACCATACTTACATGTACCTTAGGTCTATGATGCATGTATTGAGAACTTAACAAGCCAAACCAATTTCAAATCAGACTAAAAATCCACGTGCAGGTATTTGAGAAGTAAAACTAACAAACAAAAAAAAAATTAATTTGAGGATTTTTGATTGCTGTCTTGGGATCAAGACCAGATAACTCAAAAAGGAGGGTCTAAAATAAAATCAGGAATCAAAAAAGGACTTGAGAATCAAACTTTAATAGGAAAGTCAGGAGAGATTCCCATTGAAATGAAATCTAACATTTTATTTGCAATGATTTTTCTATATTTGGTGAAGTTTCAATGTCAAACATGTATAGGATTTGGGATGCAATCTCCTCCTCATTCCCCAATCTTTTTTTTCTCATGCAGAATGAACTGAAGTTTTACTCTTATTAGTAGAGAGATCATATGAAGAATATAATATTATCTTGACATTTCAGGTTTTTTACAATGACTATTATGATAATGTCCATTACTTATAAATTACTATAACCTTATACCTATATCAATAATACAACTATTATTTTATGTCAATGGAATTTTTTTTAAGTTTTGTGAATGCAACATTGGAGAGGTTTTTCTGGTAAATTTGTAGTCGACGACATCCCCATCATCAAAGGGAGCACAGGATTGGGCATTTTTTTTTTAGGAAAAATATTTTTACACTCCTTATAAGTTATCTTAATATCACCCACCATCATTATTAGCGATAATATCCTTAACACTTTTACTTTTGAAAAATTGTATCCATGGACTCCCTTCTTTAAAATATGTCCATCAATCAATGACATGACATCATTTTAATTTAATAAATAACATAATTACCCTTCTATTTTAATTTTTCTAATTTAAAATTTTATTTTCTTAGAAAGTAAATAATTAATTCTATTAAATATTACATATTACGAAATAAAAAAAGGGGAAAGTAAAACACTATAGTAAAACTCTCTGTTTTACCATCGTCGGAAGGCCTCAGAAGACGACCGGACTTCTCACCTCCGACGCACTTTGTACTCATCATCTCCGACTCGGGAGCACCATATATAGAGAACAGGGGAGATACAGTAAATGCTCGAAAAGGGGATTAAAGTTTTTGGAAGGGAAGAAAGGAAGAGTTGGGATTAACCTAAAACTTCAGCGTCAGAGGGCATGGGTGATGCAATGACGACGGAAAATTTGGAGAAGAAATAAGGAAACAGTGTAATCACGGCACCGGAATGGAGATGAGAAGCCGGGTCAACGAGCTTTCGTTTCATGAAAGCGTTCATTCAGGTGAATACAACGTTCATTCAGATTCGTTCCCAATAAGTACAAAAGTTTTCCTTTTCTTTTCCCCTCTTTTCTTTTTACTAGTTTTACTATAAAGATCTGAACTGGGTTATTCTTGTTCTTCTTCTTCTTCCATCTAACTAGTTTGATATCTTGGGGTTTCGGGTTTACAATGATGTGGAAGAGAGTGACTGACAGTCCAACTCTGCCACATTATCTTGCATGATTCATAAGCAAAATTTGTAGAAGAAGTGTTGTGAAAGATTGTTCTTTTTGCAGGAGATTCATCGGTCCTTTAAATTCAAACAGATCTAGTGGTGTTTCCTTACAACATTGTGGTGGCTTATCCATCCTCTGACTTTGGATTCCATGCCTCTGGGTTCTCATATGATCTTGGAAAGCTTGAACAAAAAGGAGAAATGGAGAGGCTTTCTTCCACGATCATTCTCCCTGAAGCGTTCCAGGGCACGAGAGATGACAATACCAGGCATTTTGGAATCATATGGGATCAAATCAAAGCGCCATTAATTGTTCCGCTGCTTAGACTTGCAGTTATACTGTGTTTGATCATGTCAGTCATGCTCTTCATCGAGAGAGTTTACATGGCTATCGTAATCGTTCTCGTAAAGTTATTTGTGAAAAGACCAGATAAGCAATATAAATGGGAACGGTTCAAAGAAGATTTGGAGATTGGTAGTTCAGCTTATTGTTGGGTTGGGTTTCCCTCTTATGTAGAGGATGGCCCATTACTTATAAGCCCATTAAGAGTAAGGGGGTTTTAATTAACTTTCCTATTTATAGTTGAATTAGGGTTTTATCTCTTTAACCCTATAAGAATGAAACAAGGAGAGAAAGAGAAAAAAAGTGAGTTGCTGTCCGCCCAAAACAGAGAAGAGAAGAAAGCTGCGTGGTTTCAATCAAGGTGAGGAACGGAAGGTCATCCGTGGTCCGATTGAGCTGAAATTTGGACAGCAGATTCGTAACTGAGAGTTCTTCATTCTGAACGGTGCGATTGATGATTGGAGTCTTCTAGATCAGTCCGATAATCAACGTTTTCACCTATTCGGGTGAGATCTCTTTCAATCTTCATCTTGATATTTGGGTTGTTGATGGTGTATTCCTAGAACATGTTGTTCTAGATGTTTTAGATGATATATGCCAAGAATATTGTGTTCTTGAGGAATGATGTTATTGTAAGCCTCTAGTTCTAACTAGAGAAGACTCTTGTATTCCCATATTTTGGTGATAGTGAAGAGATTTGAGTGGACTTCGATCCCGTGATTTTTACTCCTCACATTGGGGAGGTTTTCCACGTAAAATTTTCTTGTGTTATGCGTGTGGATTTTATTGTGCTTGGAATATTATTCTCTATTTGATTATTTCCTATCAGGTTCACTCAAGGGTGGAAAGAGATTATCACTCCCTTTCCTATCAAGTGGTATCAGAGCCAGGTTCTTATTTAAAGTTTTTCTTGAGTTGAACAATGGAAACTAATACAAGTAGAATGGTTACTCTGAAGGGTTCAAACTATCATGTTTGGAAAGGAAAAATGGAAGATCTCCTTTATGTAAAAGATTATTATCTACCCGTGTTTGCTAGTGAGAAACCTGAAAATAAGACTGATGATGAATGGAATATTTTTCATCGACAAGTGTGTGGGTACATTAGACAGTGGGTGGATGATAATGTGTTGAACCATATAAGTGGAGAGACACATGCACGTACTCTTTGGACCAAGCTTGAGCAATTGTATGCTAGGAAGACAGGAAATAATAAATTATTTTTAATTAAACAGATGATGGCCTTAAGGTATCAAGATGGAACTCCGATGACAGATCACTTGAACTCATTTCAGGGAATCATCAATCAGTTGTCCTCGATGGGTATTAAATTTGATGAAGAAATACAGGGATTATGACTTCTTGGTACTTTGCCGGACTCATGGGAGACGTTTAGAACGTCATTATCAAACTCAGCTCCAGATGGTATAATCTCAATGGATTTGGCTAAGAGCAGTGTTTTAAATGAAGATATGAGAAGAAAATCACAAGGTTCTTCTTCACAATCAGATGCTTTGATCACTGAAAACAGGGGGAGGAGTAAGAGCCGTGGTCCGAAGAATAGAGACAAAAGCAGAGGCAAATCCAATAAATTTGCAAATGTTGAGTGTCATTACTGTGGTCTAAAGGGCCACACCAAGAAGTATTGTCGAAAACTGAAAAAGAGATAATAAAAAGGAAAAAGGTAAAGAAAAGAAGAAAGATGATGAAAGTGATGATGAGCGAGTTGCCACCACTTCTGAGGAATTTCTTACTGTCTATGATAGTGATATAGTCGATCTTACAAGCCATGAGACAAGTTGGGTGATTGGACAAGGTGCTTCCGTTCATGCTACATCTCGAAGAGACCATTTTACATCTTACACGTCAGGTGACTTTGGTGTTGTAAGAATGGGCAATGATGGTTTGGCCAAAGTTGTTGGCATTGGAGATGTTTGTCTGGAAACCTATATCGGGACAAGATTAATTCTTAAGGATGTGAAACATATTCCTGACATCCGTTTGAATTTAATTTCTACAGGTAGACTTGATGATGAAGGCTTTTGTAATACCTTCTGTGAAGGTCAATGGAAGCTCACTAAAGGTGTTATGGTTGTAGCAAGAGGTAAAAAGTGTTCAGCATTATACTTATTGCAAGCAAAGCTTTCTAAGGACTTTGTAAATGCAGTTGACAATGAAGGTACAACTGAGTTGTGGCATAAGAGACTTGGTCATATGAGTGAGAAAGGAATGATGTTGCTATCCAAGAATAAACTCCTATCTGGAATGAAGAATGCACATTTGAAAAAGTGTGCTCATTGCTTGGGCAGGAAGGAAACGAGTCTCCTTCAAGAGTCCCTTTTCTTCAAGAAAATCAAATGTACTTGATTTGGTGCATTCTGATGTGTGCGGTCCTATGAAGACGAGAACACTTGGTGGTTCTCTCTACTTTGTAACATTCATTGATGACCACTCAAGGAAGTTATGGGTTTATACCTTGAAGACAAAAGATCAAGTGCTAAATATATTTAAGCAATTTCAAGCTTCAGTTGAGAGACAAACTGGTAAGAAATTGAAATGTATTCGCACAGATAATGGGGGAGAATATACAGGACCATTTGATGATTACTGCAAAGAACATGGTATTCGACATCAAAAGACACCTCCAAAGACTCCTCAGTTGAATGGTTTAGCTGAGAGAATGAACAGGACACTGGTAGAGAGAGTCAGATGTTTACTTTCACATGCAGGGCTGCCAAGATACTTTTGGGGTGAGGCTTTGAGTACAGTTGTACACTTGTTGAATATGTCACCATGTGTTCCACTACAATATGATGTGCCAAATAAAGTTTGGACAGGTAAAGATATTTCTTATGATCATTTGCGTGTCTTTGGATGCAAGGCATTTGTGCATATTCCCAAAGATGAGAGGTCTAAACTTGATGTCAAGACACGACAGTGTGTATTTGTGGGTTATGGTCAAGATGAGTTTGGCTACAGGTTTTATGATCCGGCTGTAAAGAAAATTATCAGAAGCCGAGATGTTGTGTTTATGGAAGACCAGACGATACAAGATATTGATAAGGCAGAGAAGATAGTGTCTCAACAAAGTGATGATTTGATTGACTTGGATCTAGTCCCTTCAAAATCAGTTCTTGAATAACTTGGAGATGTGGATCAAGACGATCAGCATGATACAGGTGATACTGATATTCCCACACAGGTTGAGACAGAGCATGATTCTTATGAGCAGCTGCCAGTATGCAGAATTACCACATGTTCCAATCGGAAGGTCTACCGGAGATAGACAAAGATTCCACACGGTATTCTATAAATGAATACGTATTATTAACTGATGGGGGAGAACCTGAGTGCTTTGAATAAGCCATGGAAGATGAACACAAGGACAAGTGGGTTGAAGCAATGCAAGATGAGATGAAGTCATTGCATGAGAATCACACTTTTGACTTAGTGAAGTTGCCTAAGGATAAGAGAGCTTTGAAAAACAAGTGGGTGTATAGAGTGAAGCATGAAGAACACACTTCACATCCAAGGTACAAAGCTAGATTGGTGGTCAAGGGATTCCATCAAAGGAAAGGTATTGACTTTGATGAGATTTTCGCTCCAGTTGTAAAGATGTCATCCATTCGGGTGGTTCTTGGTTTAGCAGCTAGTCTTGACTTAGAGGTCGAACAAATGGATGTGAAAACAGCTTTCCTTCATGGTGAATTGGAGGAAGAGATCTACATGGAACAGCCAGAGGGTTTTGAGATAAAAGGAAAAGAGGAGCATGTATGCAGACTGAAGAAAAGTCTTTATGGCTTGAAACAAGCACCGAGACAATGGTATAAGAAGTTTGACTCAATTATGGGGGGAGCAAGGTTATAGAAAAACTACTTCGACCATTGTGTTTTTGTTCAAAAATTCTTCTCGATGATGATTTTGTTATCCTTTTGCTTTATGTAGATGACATGTTAATTGTTGGCAAGAATGCTTCAAGGATTGACAAGTTAAAGAAACAACTGAGCAAGTCTTTTGCTATGAAAGACTTGGGAAAAGCAAAACAAATTCTTGGCATCAAAATCATTCGAGACAGGAATGCCAAGAAATTATGGTTGTCTCAAGAGAAGTACATAGAAAAATTACTTCAAAGATTTAAGATGGACAAAGCTAAAGTGGTTAGCTCTCCTCTTGCTACTCACTTTAGATTAAGTACCAAGCAGAGCCCCGTCACCGATGAAGAGAAGGAAAACATGGAAAGAGTTCCATATGCTTCAAGATGGGAAGTCCGATGTACGCAATGGTTTGCACAAGGCCGGACATAGCACATGCAGTTAGCACCGTTAGTCGTTTCCTCTCAAATCCCGGGAAGAGAGCATTGGAATGCGTTAAGTGGATTATGAGGTATCTCCGGGAACGCTCGATTTGAAATTATGTTTTGGAAGTGAGAAACCTTTATTGGTTGGCTACAGATTCGGATATGGGTGGAGATGTTGATACTCGTAAGTCTACTCGGGTTATTTGATAATTTTCTCGGGAGGAGTTGTAGCTTGGCAATCAAGATTACAGAAATGCGTTGCTCTTTCTACTACCGAGGCAGAGTACATTGCAAAGAACGGAAGCTTGTAAAGAGTTGCCCTTGGATGAAAAAGTTTGTGCGGGAGCTTGGCTTCAAGCAAGAAAAGTATGTGTTGTTCTCGTGATAGTCGAGTGCTATCCACCTTGGCAAGAATTCTACTTTTCACTCTAGATCAAAACATATTGATGTGAGATATCATTGGATTAGAGATGTTTTGAATTCTAAGTTGCTAGAGATTGAGAAAATTCATACCGACCATAATGGATCAGATATGTTGACAAAGGCTTTACCAAGAGAGAAGCTTGAGGTTTGTCGTTTGATCGCTGGTATGATGGATTCCTCCACATAGTCGTGAGGGGGATATTTGTTGGGTTGGGTTTCCCTCTTATGTAGAGGATGGTCCATTACTTATAAGCCCATTAAGAGTAAGGGGGGTTTTAATTAACTTTCCTATTTATAGTTGAATTAGGGTTTTATCTCTTTAACCCTATAAGAATGAAACAAGGAGAGAAAGAGAAAAAAAGTGAGTTGCTGTCCGCCCAAAACAGAGAAGAGAAGAAAGCTGCGTGGTTTCAATCAAGGTGAGGAACGGAAGGTCATCCGTGGTCCGATTGAGCTGAAATTTGGACAGCAGATTCGTAACTGAGAGTTCTTCATTCTGAACGGTGCGATTGATGATTGGAGTCTTCTAGATCAGTCCGATAATCAACGTTTTCACCTATTCGGGTGAGATCTCTTTCAATCTTCATCTTGATATTTGGGTTGTTGATGGTGTATTCCTAGAACATGTTGTTCTAGATGTTTTAGATGATATATGCCAAGAATATTGTGTTCTTGAGGAATGATGTTATTGTAAGCCTCTAGTTCTAACTAGAGAAGACTCTTGTATTCCCATATTTTGGTGATAGTGAAGAGATTTGAGTGGACTTCGATCCCGTGATTTTTACTCCTCACATTGGGGAGGTTTTCCACGTAAAATTTTCTTGTGTTATGCGTGTGGATTTTATTGTGCTTGGAATATTATTCTCTATTTGATTATTTCCTATCAGGTTCACTCAAGGGTGGAAAGAGATTATCACTCCCTTTCCTATCACTTATCCCATGGTTCTTGTCCAAATTCCAATGTTCAATGAAAGAGAGGTCTTTTTCTATCTCCATCTCGTCCCTCGCTTCTCTGTTCCACCATTGCTGCTCTCTGAGAATGTTTTTTTTTTTATTTTATGTTTTTATGCAGGTTTATCAGCTCTCCATTGGAGCTGCATGTGGTCTCTCATGGCTGACTGATCGAATTATAATCCCAGTCCCCAACGATTCCATAGACAAAACCATCAAGGTCCTCAAATTAATCAAACCCATGAATAAGAAGCAACCTTAAAACAAAGAAATTTTGAAGAAAATTTAGTATTTTTAGGAAAAAGTTCAACAGTTATAAAGATGGATAAGACCCAGCTAGCGATCATTAGCTTTAATCCATTAAACTGCATTTTTACTCTTCATGTGAACTCTTTTGGTTTCCAATTTAGGGTCTTTTTTTCTGCTTCTTTTCCTTCTATGTCAAATGTTAAAAAATAGAATCCAAACCAAAAAGTTAAAACCCAGAACTTTCTTTAATTCCTCCTAGATTTTCGATCTGACATTTTGCTGGTTCGCTCTTAAAAAATGCAGGATTTGGTGCAGCATGAATGCCAGAGATGGGGAAGGAAAGAAATCAACATAAAATATGAGGTGAGAGACAATAGAAATGGTTACAAAGGAGGGGCTCTGAAAGAAGGAATGAAACGAAGCTATGTGAAAAAGCAGCTTAACCATATTCGATGCAGATTTCCAACCAGAGCCGGATTTTCTGTGGCGAACGGTCCATTTTCTTGCCCTCAAAACTACCTTCTTTGGTTTCAGTCGCCGGTCGGAGAAGAAAGAGCTTTGCTAGGAGAAGACTGGTTACTCCTATCGCCGGAGGATAGAGAAGAAAGAGCTTTTCGTTTCAATCGTTTGGATAACCAAAAAACACACAAAAAATAGGATAAAGTTGAAAAACAAAACTAAAAAAGAAAATAGAAAAAAGAGAGAAAAAGACAGTTACCACCCTTGTAACTTACCTTACTAACAGTTGAACACCCAAGGTTTAGGAAAAGACAGTTATTTCGTTTAAAAATACTATTAAAATACAAATAGACTCATATCGTTAGGATTATTCCATTAGATGTTAACCGTGGGAGTCTAATATTTTATTAATGACCAAATTATCCTTTATAAATTGATTGACTTAAAAAAAAGAAGAAGAAGAAGAAGAAGAAGTGAAGGAGATGATGTTTTTGTAGAACAGTTTAACCAGCTTGGCATAATGTAAGCTCTCGAACGGATCATGTAGTCCAATTTTAAATTCTCATCGTTTTTTTAAGTCAATCACCTTTATAAAGGGTAATTTGGTCATTAAGAAAATATTAGACTCTCATGGTTAGCATTTAATGGAATATTCTTAATGGCGTGGGTCTATTTGTATTTTAATAGTGTTTTTAGGGTGGGTAATTGTCTTTTCCTAAACGTTGGGTGTTCAACTGTCATTAAGATAAGTTACATGAGAGGTAATTGTATTTTTCTCAAAATAAAATGAAAGAAAATAAAAAGGGAAATATCAAAAAGAAAATATAAAATTGAAATTGAAAAGTATTAAGGGTAAAAAAGTCTTTTTAACATCAAAACAAAGTTTGGATGTCTTTAGGGGATATTAGGGATATTATAGCTAACGATGGCAGATGGGTGATATTAAGATAATTTACAGGGGGTGTGGCAGATATTTTCCCTTTTTTAATATGAAAAATCAATTAATAACTGTTTAATTAAACCGTTTATAAACCGCAAACAAAACAGATTAATAAAAAACCGTTTAAAAACCTGTAAACCGAAATCGATTACTAATCGGTCCTGGTTTCAATTTTGACATCGTTTAGTTAATCGGTTCGATTTTGGTTTTACCCTATTACATACCGCACCACACCGGACCGGATCGTTAAATCGATTATAAACCGTTTAAAAGCTCGTCTACGATGTCCTGCACTAACCGGATACAGTGATCATGACCGTCCATTCTGGATGTCCCCTGAGAATACAAAAAAATTATTCAGTATTGCATGAACAACAACAGTTCCATCCTCCCTAATTGGTTGCAACCATTAGATGGAAAGAATACCACATGATACTCATCGAGCTGCCATTGACTTTCCTCCAATAATGTACCAATGGGAGAGAATCTAGAGTATGGCAATAATGTACAACCTCAAGAAGGATAGTTGTGGTTGCTAACCTGTACCAACACGGGGCCAATGCAAGCCCGTGCAGCTATTCAACAAGAGAGATTTTTCGTTTCACGTACGTGCAAGTGCAGGAATAGGAGCAGTGTAGTCATTTTACTCATTTCATGTCTAGAGCACGTAGTTTGGTAACTTTCTTTTTCCCCTGTATTAATTTAGGCAAAAGTTCAAGAACTTCAAAAGTGCACAATTTGCACTCTATATGGTTGAGGAAGGAGTTGGGAGTTCTTTAGGTCTTTGCTCCAATATAAAGGTGTTAAAAATGAATCAAAATTGTATCGAAATTGAACCAAGTTGTTTAAATTGAAAACTACGAATTCGATTGTTAAATGGTTCAATTCTATATTAAAAATCAAATTGTTTAATTAAACCGTTCGATTATGAATTAAATAATGAAAATGTTTAAAATCAATAGTTTGAAACCATTAAAAACTAATTAAACCCTATAGTAATCTCTTAACGTTGAAGATATATTCGTATAAACAAATTAAACTAATTTAATGCTTTCCAAATAGCCTATGACTACTAAATCACAAGCCCAGTCGAGCAGGAGTCAACAATGAATTTCATAGTAGACAACGACATGTTGAGAGAACAATGGACATGGAGAGGAGAGTGCAGGGAAGAGAGATAAAGAAAGTTAATGGTGGTGGATCATGTTCATGGAACAACTAAGATGATTCTCATTCTATCCAACGATCAATAATGTACTAGTGTATAGAAGTTTGACCGATGCACCCCCAATGATCAGGATCAGAACTACTACACTGTAGCGCTACAGACGATCTTTTTCCCAATACATGACAGCAGGTAGATCCCTCTCCTCATTTCCTTTTTCCATAAATTTACATAAAAACAAAATAAATGAAAGACTGATACCGTATGCATATATGGTTGCACTTTCAGGCGTAGGATGAAGAAGAGTAATCTCAAAACTCTGGATACCCTGACCGTGTATATAAGAAAACCGCCCCTATTACAAAATGTGATGATAGATAATTATGGACAGAAGAGATAGGCTCATGTTATCCAGTTCGTCCAGCCATGATTCTATGATTGGAATTTAGTATGCACATTGAGATGTATTGGTATACCCACCGGCCGGTTGAATTCGAGCTTAAACCCTCCAATGACACAAGACGATTTGAATCCATGAGAGCGAGTCGCTGTGGGACATCGGTTTGAAGTGAGGTATAGAGAGATTTGACATTTCAATTATAATGATTTCCACCTATTGGGTTCGGCAAATACGAATAATGTGATAGTAATCTGATAAGCAGCTTTTGTTGTGCGGATTATGTTATTTCTGTAGATAGATGCAGAAGACGGAACACCATGGACGGGTTAATGCTTTCTTTCCCACTCTTATGTAATGTTCTTCCCATGTTTTTCCGGAGAAGATGCTACAAAAACTGTGTCTGATCCTTCAAGGTAGAAGGAAAATAAAGAATAAAGGAAGACAAAAAAATAAGAGAATCATTCCGTCAATGAAAATCTACAAGTTCTACGATGATAATGCATTTGTTAACAAGGCAAAAAAATCGTCTCCCGCGCGCCAGCCCACCATCTGACGGGTTGGAATACATCGGTATGTGTGCCGGTGTATTCCAGCCTGTCAGATGGTGGGCTGGCGGGCTGGCACGGGCGAGACGATTTGAGTCCTGTTAACAAGTCTGGGAATACACAAGCGGCGGTGAGAGAGGCGGCTGCAGTGGCAATGGTGACTGGTGAGGACGAAGGAGGGAGGGGATTGGTGGTGGATTGAGAATGATGCAGCACAGTGGTAACGGATGATGGAGATGCTTTTTTGCTTTGTTTGATGGTCAAAATAAGATGATAGCGTGTAAGATTTCATTACGCCCTACATATGTCTGGATGTCGTTTTCCTAAAGGGAAAAAGACAGTTACCTCCCCTGTAACTTATTCTATTGACAGTTGACCCTAATGGTTTTGAAAAAGACAGTTACTTCCCATAAACAAACTATTAAAATTCAAATAGACCCAATTTTTAACGGTGTTAAAATTATATTTTTTGTGGACAATTCTACTGTCAAGTTTTCGAAACCAAATATTGTCGGGAAAGAAGAGAAAAACCCCTCTTTCACTCCAGTGGAGAAGACGAGAAAGCAGAAAAAAATTGAAAAAAAAAAAAAAAAAACTGATGAACAGAAACGAGATCTGAGATGTAAGATCAGAAACAAAAGAACTCCAGTGGAACTAGATTTATTAAAACATTACAGAGACGGAGAACCCTGAAATTTCAAGAATCACGCCCGGAGAAGATAAATAATCATGGCTGGAAAAGAAATCTGAAATTTGAAAAGAGATTTCAAAGAGAAAACTGATGATAATGCATTTTTGTGGAGTTTGATAACCAAAATGATTGTAGAAAATATATACCATTGCAATGAAAAACAAAATAGACTGTAGAATATCAATAGATAGAAAAACACGTACTCATGCTTAGTCGAACAAGAAATAGTGAAGCAGAACTTCGAGAGAACTCTTAGAAAAATTAATCGATAAGACCTGCTACATCATCTTGTGCACCATTCGTCGGAGATTACGAACACTGAATCAAAAGATTTCAAATAAGAGAATAAATGAAATTAGGGCAAAAAAACTTCAGAACCTGATTTCTTGATTTGAACAACTGTGAATGTAACGAACACAAACTATGAAGCTTGATTCAAATTATGAAGATTCGAAGTCTTTTTCTCTGGGAAGTGTTCGAATCCAAGCTTAAGAACAGAAACCCGATCGCAGAGGGTTCTCAAACAGGAATTAGGGCCGGTGCGAACCTGTAACCTCTTGTAAGAGGAGAATGAGGGGGGTTCTCCGGATCTGGATGAGATCAGTGATGGATTTGAAGAACTCGCATGTAGATGGGACAAGAGAGAAAGGTTCAACGGCAAAGGGTTTGGGGGTGAAAGAGACGATAAAGGATAAAAAACATTGATTCTTCTGAATCTGCTCATCGTTGTCCAAGGCTAGTGGAGGGATCAGATGGAATGGAGTTTTGAATGAATTTCTAATGTAAAAGGGCATGAAACGAAAAACAATGCAGATGGGAAAGGTTTTAGATAGATTTCTCCTTGGGGTTTTTTTTTTTTTTGGTCAAGAGAAAACCCACACCGCCATCTTCTCCTTCACTTTTTTTTTTATTTTTTTTTTTTATTTTTTTTTTTATATTTCAGTGACCTTGTAAAGGGTAAATTTGGTCATCAAAGAAATATTGGCTCCCACCGTCAGTATCTAATGGAATATTTTTAACGAGCGTGAGTCTATTTGGATTTTAATAATTTGTTTAGGCTGTGTTTTGTATCATTTTTGTTTTTAATTTTTGTTCAAATTTATAGTTTTGAAGGGGTTTGACATAATTTATGAGTACTATTTATGAAAAATAAAAATAAAAACAAGTCAAAATTCAAAAAGAGGTCTCAACCTCTTTTTGATTTTTGGTCAAAAATTATTTTTGTTGTGTTTTGCACAAAACACTTAAAACATGTGTTAAAATAAAGGGTTAAAAAAATAATTTAGTTTCCTTTTATAAAATCATCCCAAAACAAACCCTCAAATACTCTTCTCGTTGATGAACGGAAGTAAAGCATAGAGACGTAGACTTGCAACTTCGTCCTAGAGACAGCTCTGACGGCGGCGACGACGACGACAATCATTCCAACGGAGGCGATGTCGTTTCTCCAAAGACGGTTCCTGAATTGATTTTTTTCCATAATCCCTTGACAGAGGAAGAGGAATTGACGCTCCATGACAGAGGAAAAGTAAGACTTTCAAAATCATTTTTAGACATAGTATGCCAAATCTGTTTTTCAATCTACCATCTATTTTTATTATATCTACCAAACAATATTTTATTTTTAAACAAAAATTATTTTGAAAATGATTTTTGTCAAATGAATAAAAAGCAAAAACAAAAATGATACCAAACATAGAAAAGGTAATTGTTTTTTTTCAAAATCATTGGAGGTCAACTGTGAATAAGATTACTTACAAGGAAGGTAAATGTCTTTTTCCGTTTCCTAAAATGTAATTTGTGTTTATTTTTGGCGCAAAGAAATTTAATTAGTTCACACATACATAAAATACAGATAGGAAAGAACAGGGAACTCTCTGTCTGTTTCTGCAACACCCTCGCACGGCAAGTCGGCAACAGTAAAGGGGTAGAAAAAGCTAAAAAAAGGTACGCCCGATGCAACAGGAGTTCTACAGTTATGATGTTCGTCTCTCATTCCCATCCTTAAACTCTGAAAATCGATCTTCGTCTCTCATTCCCATCGTTAAACTCTGAAAATCGATGTTCGTATCTCATTCCCATCCTTAAACTCTGAAATTCTCAGTTAAGCCGAACATAAGAAGAAAAGGGGGAAAAAAAGGGGGGAGGGGGATTATGAGATGATTCATGGATCTTGTCCTCACAAATCAAAACCCTATCCTTTATTTACTACTTTGTTTTTCAGTCTGCTAGAGACCCATCATTTTAGGTTTTTTGTTCTCACATTTTTGTTTATTTATTTTTTTGTCTATTATTGCTTCCGTTGGGGTTTAAATCTCTCTCTCTTTATCTCTCAAATACACACTAGTTCTGTTTTTCCGATTTTTCCATCTACTGTTTTTTCGTCGAGCATGCAAAGCTAAGAAGTCTTATCCACCTCCCCCTGCAAAGTGTATAGACAGTCGTTCATATGGGAGAGATCTCTGATTCTGGAGACTTTGTCTTAATGGGAAATCAAAACGGAGGCTCAGATTGTTAGTCAAAGATTGCTTTTGGAGAAACATGAGGAGTAACTGCGAGCGAAAAAAGAAAGCAATAGAAGCGTCTGCCGGAGGACTGGTCTGGGTTAGGCGTCGAAATGGGTCATGGTGGCCCGGCCGGATAGTGGATCTCGATGAATTGCCGGAGAGTTGCTTGGTTTCGCCGAGATCGGGGACTCCCGTGAAGCTCCTGGGAAGGGAGGACGCTAGCGTGTGAGTGGCTTTAGATTTTAGATCGCATACTTTATTTGCTTCTGTTTAAGTTCATGGAGAGGGAGAAAAAGATAAAGCTCCTCATCTCAGGTTGATTATTTTTGTTTAATTGAATTTCCATTAAACAGTTGAACATCTACATTATCCTCTCTCTCTCTCTCGTTTTTCCCCTTCTCCTGTCGAGCAGTATGGTTAAAGGCTCGCGTCTTTATACCTAGTCTTATAAAATTTTTAGTTGGTTGTTCGTTGTGGGTATCCATTGAGCGGTTCCATGGGAATGAGATATTTATCCTTTATGGAATTGTACCTGGAGCTTTTTGGTTTCCTTTTTCTGTTAGTGATCTGTCGATGAAGATTGTTGGCTTCTGATGATTTATGTGAAACCCACTCATTGCTATTGAAGGGGTTCAATGGTTTTTTTAATGCACATCTGGTGATTGGTGTTTTTCCTTTTCCACAGTTTAATTAACTACATTGACTGCTGTTATCACCAAATTATTGCTATTGTTAATTTCGTCTTCATAGTTTGTGTCGAAGGAGTCTACTATGTCTTGTTTTTTGGCTATTGCGTGTCCTCTTGATTTAGTTGTTCATTACCAAGGAAATTGCATTGAAAGCCAAAAGAAGGCTTTCTTTAACATGTTAATATGGCAAACTGCAGAATCTATGTGTTTCCTGGTATTACAGGTTCCACTATGAAGTTCATTTCCCTATTTGATTCGGCGAACTGATTACAATATTCATATCCATGTTCAGATCAATTATTTTTTTTTGGTAAGACGTGAAGATCAATTGTGTTTGGTGTCACATGAAGGAGTTGGTTCTTATTCAAAAACTTGTACAAATTCTGAAAGTGGTTTTAATGTATTGGTGAAAGAATTCTGGAGAGAGTGATAAGATAACTGTTCTTGAATAAAAGACTGATTGTTCCATTATACGTGCCATTATATCTTCACAAAGTTACAAAATTTCGGCGAACTGATTACAATATTCATATCCATGTTCAGATCAATTTTTTTTTTTTGGTAAGACGTGAAGATCAATTGTGTTTGGTGTCACATGAAGGAGTTGGTTCTTATTCAAAAACTTGTACAAATTCTGAAAGTGGTTTTAATGTATTGGTGAAAGAATTCTGGAGAGAGTGATAAGATAACTGTTCTTGAATAAAAGACTGATTGTTCCATTATACGTGCCATTATATCTTCACAAAGTTACAAAATTTCTGATTTATGACTTGTATTTGTCAAAAAAAAAAAAGTCGGTTGTCTCATTTCTGTATCCCCCCCCTTGGGGGGTGTTTTATTGCCTAGTGGGTGTCTCATTTCTTTGTCTTTTTAACCCTGGGTTGGAGTTTTATTGCGCCTCATTTCTATTTTGTTGCAAAGTGCTTTTCTTGTGGTTACTCGTTTACTTTATTTTAGCTTAGTGAAAGCTAAATTATTTCATGTGGTCAGTATTGTTCTACCAAATTTTAGTTTGAAGTAAATTTTGACTTGACTAGTTGGTTAGATCTATGGCCAATTGATTTTCAAAAATTTTATGTATGGGAAAACAATGTGAGTTATTCCAGAAACTTAACATGCTAATTCACAAAAAAAAATTCCAAATAGTCACTTTTTGGATCTTTTTTTTTTTTTTTTTTTTTTTGGGTTGTGGGAGGACTCTAAAACGATTGGGAATGGATTAGTGCTTGCAGCCACTTCAGATTCTGAAGGGAAACCCCTTGCAAGGGTATGGGTGAAGATTTGAAATGTCTGGAAAGAGGGAACAGGGATATGTTTTTGGTGGAGAAGTCTCATCTATGATTGATAAAGTCATGGGGAAACGTCTCCTCCCTGAAGCGTGGAAGCTTCATTCTATGTGCATCTCAGGGGATTAAAATTGTTTTCCTGTGGATAAAGGCAGGCCTTGGTGCAACGGTAAGGTTGCTTCATTGGACCATTGTGACCTGTTGGTCTCAAATCTGGAAACAGCCTCTCCGTCAAAGCGGGGTTAAGGCTGTGTACATTAGCCCCTCCCCAGAGCCTTGTGCACTGGGCCCTTTTTCCTGTGGATGTGGTGTATGCTGTATAGCTCATAAATAATTTCAGACATGCACTGTTTTGTTTTTCCATTAATGATTTTTTTTTTTGTTTCCTCATCAAAAGGAAGGGGGAAAAAAGGTTAAAGAGATAAAGTTCATGTATAGAAGTCAAAGCATGAATTTTGTTTTTTTAATGGATAACATATTGACTACTGTTTGAATATGTCCCTGGAGCTTTTAAGTCACCATGCTTGCTTGCAGCTGTATTCTACTTGAAGGTATTGATAATTAGGCAGTTTAATGATGCATTCTGGTGAAGTGAAGATTTATAGTGCAATTTCTTCTGTCAGAATTTAGTTTGATTGCTACTTTTTGTGTTCAGGGACTGGTATAATCTTGAAAAGTCTAAGCGGGTGAAAGCATTTCACTGTGGGGAGTATGATGAGTGCATTGAAAAAGCAAAGGCTTCTGCAGCTACTCTTGGGAAGAAAGTTGTAAAATATGCTCGCAGGGAAGATGCCATTCTTCATGCTCTTGAGATTGAAAGTGCTTGCAAAGCTAATAAACACCAGGGTTTTTGCTTCAGAAAGGATGAATCAGCTGGTATGGAACATGATAATTGGGTTGGACAGTCGCTGAAGTTTGGTCTGGGAAGTGAAAATGAGTTTGCGGTGGGGAAAGTGACTGCTATTGAAGGAAGTTCAACACAAGAATTGTCTCAATCTGGTTTATCATTTGAAGATTCAAATCACATGAGTTGCCCTAATTTACACTCAATGCAGAAAAAGAGACGAAAAACCCCCAATGATTCAGAGGACGATGAAACTGAAAAAACTAAGCGTATGAGAGGTCTTGAGGACCTTGGGATGGGAGTTGTATCAAAAAGGAACTCCAGTATTTGTCACACTGATGTGTCACATGAGCTACTTCAACTAGATGGTGCTTCACTCAGTGAGTCTAATATTGTTAATGCTTTCTCTAATGGAAGTCCTGTCAATGGCAGCAAGGATAACTGCTCATCCTTGAGAAAAAGACGATCTCAAGTGGCCAATGCTTATGAAAGCTTGAAAAAGAAAAACCGCCGTCGTCCACTAACTAAGGTATTGGAGAGTACAGTTATGGTGGCTGTTCCTGTTGTTTGTGATCAAGGTGCCAGTCCAGGTGGATCATCTCTTCCAGGACTGACAGACAGCAAGGTTTCTGCATTAGAATCAACTGAGTCAAAAAAGACAAGTGTTTCAGTGGTATCTAATAATAATTCAGACAGTACTGTGGTGTCATGTAAGAAAGAAACATCATTAAATGCTTCTGATCACACTTGTGATGCTGAAGTTGATGCTTTCCCTAGGGATAATGAATTTTCAAGTGCTTCAGAATTCCCTGATAATGATTGCTCAGAAAGCTTATTTGATGTTCCGTTTGTTGGGGAGGAAAAACGTACTGAAGGTATGCTCCATTCTAAGTGTAAGATTTTATTTATTCCTGTGAGTCACTTCTTTCCATCTTCTCCCTGTTTCGTCTTTTTTTAAGCTACCATAAAACATTTTGGGAAAGTAAATTTAAAATCAGCTGAAACAGTCTTAGATATTATGAAAGGAAGATTCACAAGTAAAGGATGAGGATATCCCAGGTACCATTAAGTCTTGGAGGAAGTCCTGATGGGGTCTAGAACCCTCTCATCCTTTCTATAAGAGGAGCAACCTGTAAGCATTTGAAAAAAGAACTGGAAAATGAAATTTGATTATACTATTCTTCTGAGAGAAGCAGAGCGACAGTGAGATACTGCTCCCAGTGGGAAGCTGGGGTTGTTATGAGAGAGAGAGAGAGAGAGAGAGAGAGAGAGAGAGAGAGAGAGAGAGAGAGAGAGAGAGGGGGGGGGGAAGAAAGTGAAATAAAAAGTGTTGGAAAAGAGAAAAAAAGAAAATCCTGTTATATTCTGACTTTGTTCTCTATCGTTGTCGATCCTGTTGTAATTGATCTCATTGGTGTCTCCCTGGTTTGAGATCATGCATTAGTGTCTCTTTTCCCACAGTCCATAGGATGTCCATCGGGGTGAGTACGAGTTCGAGCTTCCTCGTCTTGCTGGATGTATAGTGCCAGAACCACAATTAGTCAGTAATAACCTTTCAGCACATGCCAGAAAGCCTCAGGAACTGCACTCCACCCATCTTCCCAAGATGACACATTTAATGAGAATTACACATTTGACACGAGGAAAGAGGGACCCCACTGGTTTTCTTCCCTGCAACATATCACATCCGTTCTAGTCATACTGCCTAATAATGAACCCTGTATTTAGGTGGTGCAGGGAATTTCATGTGTGTGTGTGTGTGTGTGGAGATTTTCATGTGTGTGTGTGTGCGTGGAGATCTATCTATTATTGGTCAAAAAGAGAAATTTGAAACAGTTAAGAAATTGTGAAAAACAGATAGCTAGTAAAGGAGATAAAACTTCCTGAAACCCATTATGTATGTTTGTGGTACTTTTCTTGATGGCTTTTTCATCCTTCTGTTCTTTGGTTTGGTTATTCTCTTGTTACAGAGGAAGCTTCTAATCTTATTTTGCTCATATTTCAAACTATTCCTGCGTATTCAATGGGTTTGACGACTTCTACTTCTAAACTTAATTCTCTTGGTAGACAAGATAATGGTATGCCATTCTTTGTCCCACCAGGTTTTTCTCCTTTGTTCGCATGCTCATCCAGGAAAATCCAATCTGGTTCTGAAGGTCTTGATGAATCTGGTTCCACAAGTGTAGCTGCTCATGTCAATAATGTTAGCCGGAGGATAGAAAAAGGAACATCGAAGTGGCAGTTGAAAGGCAAGAGAAATTCAAGAAACCTGAGTAAGAAAATGAACAGACATTTGGACACAAGGAGACCCAGGGAGAGTGATAATCAATCAGATGGTTATTTGGCGGGTATTCAGCACATGGATGAGTTTCCTGCATGTAATAGTCAGAAAGTTGAGATCGGCACCTTTGACAGGTGCCTTACATCAGACAATTGCTCCCAATTGATGAAGTCCAGACTGGTTCCACAAGGCCCGGAGGATAGGCCTCATCATTGGACCAGTGAAATATCTTATAGGGAAATGCAGACAGGGCATTCCGGTTTCTTGGATTCCAGCAAATACGGGAGACAAAAATTGGGAAGTAAAGATGTTACCATCTTGACAACAGATGGGAAAGAAAGCCAGTCTTTATCTCATGAGAAGACTTTAGTGGGGAAATCGGCAATGCATATGAAAAGTAAAAATCCACTCTTTACAAGACATATGCCTCTTTCTCCTCCGACAACTCAAAGGTTACTTCCCCAGTACCAATCTCATTTTACACGATACTCCAGATATCAGATTGCAGATGCACCCATTAGAAATATTTCTGGTGCTTCTTCCCTATATGATGTAAAGCTGGATGTGCGGGCTAGCTACCGGGGTCAGCATGTACCTCTGGTTTCACTCATGAGCAAATTGAATGGTAAAGCTATTGTAGGTCATCCCATTACAGTTGAGGTGCTGGACGACAGTTACTGTGATCTCTTAATGAATAATAATGACTGTTGCCCAGCAAGCAGCAGTTGTGAGCTACATGATGTCACTCGAGAAAATATGTTGGACCAACCGACATCTGTTCCTAACAAATCATTGCTTCTGGATGGGCATGAAAATAGTGGTGGTGCTTTGCAGGCTCATACCGGTAGTACAGTTCAGTCTCATGTGGAGTATCTGAGGAACCCTTTCAAGCATTTGACTGGCCAATCGAGTTTGTCACCTAAAAAGTCTCCCAAGATTAGGAAATGTGGGATCCTGTCTAAGAAGACTCGCAGATTGTCTTCGTTTGCTGTTACTCATGAGCCAGATGAGGACAAGAGGAAACCAGTCGTTGAGAAGCTGGGAGGACCTGGTATTGCTTGTGTACCTCTGAAGGTTGTGTTCAGTAGGATAAATGAAGCTGTGAGCTGTTCATCACATTCGGCACATCATGGCCCGACATCAAGCAGCCCATGAGGCCAAGACATTGTGATATTGCTTTCTCAAAGGATCTGTTGCAGCAGGTATTGTGCTTTTTAGGTTCATAGGGTTAATGAATGGAGCCTGTTTTGGCATTTCATTGGCACGCAATCGCCGTGTACTCAGTATTTAGCTTTATACATGCTGACGGATGGTAGAAATATATATTAGCCTTATCTCTCTTCTTGACTGTACCCTAGTTGAATCTTGTTGATTAACTCTTCGGATCATTGGGATGGGGCTACCAGAGTAGGCTTTAGTGTCATTGTATATGATGTAATATTGTTTTCCAGTGTAAAGTTGGAGCAAAATCCCATCTGATCCCGGTTCAGCTTCGAAGCATATTGTTTTCACTGTATGTTGCTTCATCTAAGATCAACTTGGAGGTTCTTAGAAAAATAAATTAACCTAATATGGGTATTATTAAAATGGCATGAAATTCTGAAATTTGGCTTACAGATGGTTTCCTAATAACAGTTAGTGAATTTATCCAACACTTATGAGATTTCAACCTGTGTTGTTCATCAATATTAACTTATAAAGAATATAAACAATATAGAAAAGTAGGGGGAAAAATTGGGCAGTTTGCAAAAAAATCTGATGATTTTCAAAGAAGGATTGGTGTTACAAGTGTTTATGATGTTTTCTGAAATTACAAGATAGATTCAAACCGACTATTTTCATGGTTTTTTGTATCCAAACCATCTGTTCATGCTTAGAGAGTAAGAGGTGGGATAATGCACAATAATGTCCAGAGTACTAGACACCTGCATATACATACATACATGGTTTGATCGATGGCTTGTAAGATTTGGAAAAATAATGTACCCTGGAGAAAATAATATTTCGTTTTTTAAGACACTGTTTGATTTTTTAAGAGGATAATCCTCATAGGTTTTTTGTATCTAAACCATCTGTTCATGCTTAGAGAGTTATAGAGTCAGGATACTGCACAATAATGAATAGAGCATTATACATATGTGTACGCATACATGGTTTGAATGTATTTATCATTTTTCCCATGGCAAAATAGATGACTTGTGACACTTGGAAAAATAATAAATCCGAGTATTTGACAATAATATTTCTCTTATTAAAGCATTATTTGATTTTGTTTGATTTTTTAAAAGGAAAATAAAAAGGTGGAAGTTCCCAATTTTCAGTACATCCGTTTGTAGTCTCTCAGCCTCTCTTCGGATCAAATCCTACCTTCACAGAATGCATTCGTATTCCAAACAATAAGGATGATGAGAACATTTGTTGTGGATGTTAACTTGACAATGTTTTTTGTTGCCTTTTAGTTGATCCCTACTCTGACCATACCTCATTTTTTAATCTGCCATGAATGCGCTTGGATCCTCATGTTTTGTCATCTTTCTCTCCAAGTATTTTGAATCAAAACCGGTGATGTTGAACGATGCTCACCTCTTTTAGATTGCTCAGGAACTACACAGAAAGAAGGAAAAGAGATCGTGTGGGCTGGTTAGATAACCTTGAAACCATTCTAACGTTCAAGTCAGTAAGAGATCAAGCAATATAGAACTCGAAAAGAAAGGTCTGAATTCCTTTTTTGGGTGGGGGTCTTTTTCAGATCAAGGAGAGAGAGAGAGAGTGTAAAATGTTCCACCGTTTACTTTCAAATTGATATGTATTCATAGAAGCTGACGGTTTGATGTACACATGTTGGAATGCTGAAATGGCATTCTTTGGATATAATGTGGCTGATCTTGAGGAATTCTATTGGTTCTTCCTTTGAGACAATATATTCCGAGCTGCTGTGTGTCACCCCCTTGTGCGCTTGATCATGTGGGTTAGCACGTGAAGGACATGCTTCGACCTTGGTAGTGGGATTCGGCACATGGGCCAACATATTCCGTCATTGTTTGGAGGATGATTATGTCTACCGAGTGGTTATTTACACACACATGACTCTTGTTCTAGATATTTGTGGAACGACATGTTGCAGCTATGCTTTCCTTTCATATGCAGTGGGACTTCAACTCATTATCCGCAGTGAGACTTCAACTCATTATCTAAAGTTGAAACTCAACTCAATTGGGAAGTCAGCTCGAAGTTTCACTGTGTCTAATCCCAACTTAGATTTATGTCACATGTCCTGATCATATTTCTTACCCGTCAAAAACTAGAAAAAAATCAGATATAGGTGGAAATCTTTTTGCCTTTTCTCGATTCCAATTTCTATAATTAGGCTGATTTCGAATATGATTTGAATCAAATCAATGAGGTCGATGCTGCATCTAATTCAAGGTTTTTAAACCTTTTAACTCCATGAAATGAATCATGATCTACATCCACGGTTTTAAGTATCTGAATCGGATATTTTCTTTGTTGGGCGATACAAGAATGGTTTTTTGATTTGGGTATTTGGTTTCCTAATCAAAAAGATATATTGTCTAACCATTTCGAACCAATACATATATGATCCTGCATCAGTTTCGAAAATAATCAATATCCATTCCGATACCGTGAACTTAAGACCATGTCTACATCTCCATCCGCCATACATGATACATCCATCTTAGGAGGGTCAACATAAGGGACTTACTTTCACCTAAAATAAAATAAAAGGTAGACATAAGGGACTCGCAGGTAATATTTCAATATTAAATGCCCCCCACAGTCATTCACGGGTCTACTATTTTGTGTTTTAGGGTTTTCCATATCAGTATAAAATTGCTCTTCTTTACTCCCAAAATCGTCCGAGTTCCAAGCAGGCCAGAGAGGACGTCAAGCGCTGCCTCTTCTCCGACTCTGGTTAGTGAAAAAATCCATCTTTTTTTTTTATTCCTGCTGCGATCCTTGGTTTTCCTTAACGGATTATGATTTAGATGCTCACATGATCCCTATCCCGTTTCAATCTCATCGGTTTTTACATACTAGTTATTAATACGAAATAATTATGTGATTCACTGGTTCATTCGTATTTAAACCTTGGAGGATGTCGTGCAGTTAAAATGGCTACAGTTCCTGGACCTTTGATCTGGGAGATCGTGAAGAAGAACAACTCATTTCTCGTCAAGGAGTTCGGGAATGGGACAGCTAGTGTGCGTTTCAGTAAGGAGAGCAACAATCTGTACAACGTTCACTCCTTCAAGCACTCAGGTATTTGAGGCTTTCGGGGATTTGAATGCAGTTTTCCTTCAGCATCAGTTGCTGGGAGCTATTTCGAGTTGGTTGGTGATTTATTGAATCCATTTTTTGTTTTTTGGTAATGTTTTAAATCCTTCGACGGAAATTAGGGCTTGCAAACACAAAGACAGTTTCGATTCAAACTGGGGGCAAAGATCTTTCTGTGGTGCTAGCGACGTCTAAGACGAAGAAGCAGAACAAACCCGCTAGTTCTCTCCACAAGTCCGTCATGAAGAAGGAATTCCGCAGGATGTCTAAGGCTGTTGTCAACCAGGTACTAGAGATGCCTTATCTACGGTTTAAAATATCACTAAATTGTAATATTAGAAATTTTTAGAAATTTTTGCAGGACAATTCTTTTATATTTTATTTTATTCATTTGTTTTTACACAATTTGCTGCAAGTTTAATGCCATTGGAAGGGGTACTGTTTCTAATTTTAGTTATTGTATTTGAGCTTAAAGGCATATTGCTATGTAAGACATTGCTTGAAGAACTGTAATCCTGGTTCAATGGTCTTCTATTTCCAATTAAACTGCTTCTAAAAACGCAAGTTGGGACCCAATTAAGTATGGCAGTGGTCGTAGTGATACTTTTTATTAGTAATTAGGTAATTTCTTAAGGGAAAAGCGTGAGTGAATACAGTTTAGTTTTCAAATACCACTTATACTTCTTGAAGCTTTCTCATTTACTTGAGGTTACTAATCTGCTCTGTTTAGGGTCATATCTGGTGTTAACTTATGGCTGCTTCTGCATTTCATACAGCTACATACCCATTTCAGCCTTTTCCTTATAACATTGTAGGTTTTCTTTTAAGTTGCACTGTTAACTCTCCTCACTAGATTCAGGTGGGATCATTGGCCTCCAACACAGATGGCCTACTCATATTAGGTTTTGTTTCGTCATCTAGACACCTGTTGATGCTACACCTTAGTTTCTTGGAATGTATTAATTTTAATTCTGTTAACTGTTACATGCTTCTATCTCAATATCCTAATTTCGATCTTATGGATGTGCTGTTCTATTATTGCCCTGCATTCTGCTCCATCAATTATAGTTGGCCTTATGGCACCTATGAGAACAGTCTCTTACAGATTCTGGTCCAAATAAAATGCATGTTATTCATGATTCTTCTCCTGCTGCGGTGATGAGGTTGCTAACATGTAAGAGGATATCCTCCAAAGAGGAATCTTCAATGAAATTTATATGTTACGCTTGGCTTCTGAGCTTATCATTATCCCATTTTCTGTACTTTCAAACTTCCTGTCTCTAGAAATTTTTGAACAGCTTTGTCTTTAGTTTGCTGTAGCAAAAGTGTCTTGGCTAGGAAGGGTGTAAATAAAGGTGCTTGTGGTGGCTTTGCCTTTCCAAGTCTCTAATAGATCACAGACAGCAATGGTTGAGATTTTCTTGCTGTGATGAGCAGCTAACATGTAAGAAGAAACCCTCTATGGGATCTTCAGTGAAATATTCTTGTTACGCTTGGCTTCTGAGCTCATTATTTCCCATTTTCTGTACATTTGAACTTCTTTTCTCTGGAAATTTTTTGAAGAGCTGTCTTTAGTGTGCGGTAGCAAAAGTGTATTGGCTTAGATTGTAAATAAAGGGTGCTTATGGTGGCTTTGCCTTCTCAATTCTGCAAAAGATTACCGACAGCAATGGTTGAGCTTTTCTTTTCTAGCGGTGATGAGCAGCTAACATGTTAGAAGAAACTCTATATGGGGATCTTCAATGAAATCTTCTTGTTACGCTTGGCTTCTGAGCTAATTTGTGGTGGCTTTGCCTTTTCAATTCTCCTTAGGATTACTAACAGCAATGGTTGAGCTTTTCAATTCTCCTAAGGATCTTCAATGAAATCTTCTTGTTACGCTTGGCTTCTGAGCTAACTTGTGGTGGCTCTGCCTTCTCAATTCTCCAAAGGATTACTGATAGCAATGGTTGAGCTTTTCTTTTCTTGCTGTGATGAGCTGCTAACATGTAAGAAGAAACCCTATGTGGGGATCTTCAGTGAAATCTTCTTGTTACGCTTGGCTTCTGAGCTAACTTTCTCAACTGGTGCAATTTGAGTTGTCTATCAGTACTGGTTGTCATAAAGTTTTATCTATATTTTCCCTGGTTTATGGATTTATGGGTTTAGTTTTCAACGTAATACCCCCAAGTGCAATATTATTATAGGCTGACTTGTTTGTTTTTGAGTGTAGAAGTTTGGGAGTTCTCTAATTCTTTTTATCGTTTTCCCATTTTTTTACTACAGGTTGCAGATAACCACTACAGGCCAGATTTGAAGGGTGCTGCTCTTGCAAGGCTTAGTGCCGTGCACAAAAGCCTCAAGGTTGCCAAGTCTGGTGTCAAGAAAAGGAACAGGCAGGGGGTTAAGACCCGTGGTAGGAAGTGAGGCAATTAGACTCCCTTTTCCATTTGGTACTGAATATGATGAAGTTTTCCATATTTGTAGTTTTTTTTATATGAGTAGACAGCCTATGGAGGTAGGCTATGAGCCATTTGCTTCGAAGGGTAAAGTATATGTTTTGGACTTGAATTTTGGTATTTGAATCAATTTGTTCATGATAGCTTTCTCAAGTGTTGGAATCGCAAGGAGGAAACATATATTTCTCGTGCCAAACATATAGCGAAGGAAGATTAGAAGGAAGAAATGATTATTCTCAAACCTAAAATGGGACCTTGTATTGACATACAAAATTGTATAAACTATTTAACTTTTTTTCCATATCTACCAACTATAATTTTTTAGATATAATTTTATCATTATCCAACATAATGGTATAATATACTCAAGTGTATTATCATATTTAATAATGATATTTTTTAGAAGTAATTTTTATTTTATTTATCAAATCTAAAGGATTTGGATTGCAAAATGAATGAGTTTTTAATAATTAAATATCGAATGTTTTGGAGTTACTGATATGGGCAAGAGATCACATGATTACAAGAATTTTTTTATTCTTAAGTTTTCACTTCAACTGTAAGGGGAATTGAAGGGAAAGGGGATGAAAATTGTAAATTAAAAGAAAATTTTATAATTATAATAAAATTTGACTGTATAAATTATTTAAAATTTTTAATATATGTAATAATGATATTTATAAGAGTAAAATTTATTTATTTTTCAAATGTAAGGGATTTGAATGCAATTGAAATGTAAGTTAATAACTAAATATAAAATAATTTGAAATTAGTGACATATAGGAATGAGATGGTATTTATTGTAATCATTATAAGTTTTTTTCTTTAGAATTTAAAATTTATCCATCCTTTCTCCCCAATTCCCTTGCAATCGGTTAAAACCTTTATACGTATTTGGTGCAAGGAAAATTAAAGTGAAGTCAAAATTTCAACCTCTGCACAATATGGTTGTGAAATATCTGTATATGATTATTATATTTCATCTAATTTTGTATCTAAATTCCTTAAATTTGGAAAAAAATTATATCTAAAAAGTATTAATTTTAGGTAAGATAAGAAAATGAAATAGTTTATAGAATGATTATAAAAGTTTTAATTTCTTTTTAATTTCAGTCATGCTTTCCTTTTAATTTTCCTTATAATCAAACAGAGCCTAAGGATGATAATCTGGTGTGGAGAGGTCTTGCCAAGGGGGTTGTGTTGGGAAACACTTCAAATCAGCTGGGCAGTGATTCGAATCCAGTTCAAGGTGGGTGGTAAAACTTAGTTGAACTGTCAAAGTATTCGGCAGATAGTCTACTATTGCAACTACTATTGGTCTCTAGACATTGTTAGTCTACCATTGCAACTACTATTGGTCTCTAGACATTGTTAGTCTACCATTGCAACTACTATTGGTCTCTAGACATTTTTCCTATGCTTTCAGTATTTCAGTCTGTAATAACCACCAAACAATTTTGCCCTCTCTTCTCGATCGCCCATAATCCGGCCTATAAACCCAAAATTACAGGCATGAGTAATGAGCAAACCGTAGATTGGTGTACTCAGACACAGTACGCATGCAATCAAAGAATAATGTAGATGTTAGAAGCCAACGCTAGAACCCAAGTTTCCTCAGTACTTCCACCTCTTCGCTATGAAACACCTACTCAGTTCACCATCAGGGAAAGAAAGAGAGTAGTTGCGAAGAGTGCCATGGCAACAAAATTTTTTTTTTTTTTTTTTTGGGGGGGTAGTTGGGTTTCGAAAATTTTATAGCAATTTTAAAACCAAGTCATGTTTGGTGCATCAGTTACTAGAATCGGCAGATACTTTGTATTTCCAACCTCTTTGAAATGGACTTGACGGCTTAATTCTGGTGCCGCTCTTGTGTATAGGTCTACAAGCTATGGAGGCATATTGAAATATTATATACTAACAAGGAAGATGGAAATACTATTGAAAATAGTCCCACATTGCTAATGAAATTGGAATCCTGTGTTCTTATATATAGAGAATCCCTCCATTTACTAGTTCGAATTTTTGAGTTGAAAACTTGACATGGTATCAGAGCTCCAAGTTCCTTCTAATATTAACCCTAAAAAGAAGGCTAAATCGTCGAAAGAGAGACACCAAATGCAAAAAGATGGACTATGATCATCTAAAGAGGGACGATCATCCAAAAAAAGGGACTAGATGTCACCCAAAAAGAGGAACCAGTCATTTGAAAAATGCCATGTATTGCCACATATACCATCATATATACACCACTTAACGATAGGGTTACATGTGAAGAGGAGTATTGGGAATAGTCCCACATTGTTAATGAGATTGGAATCCTATGATCTTTATATATGGAGAGTCCCTCCACTTACTAGTTTGAACTTTTGAATTGAAAACTTGACAAATACAAAAATGGACAATTTATCACTTGAAAGATAGGAAGAACAAAAAGAAAGAGGATCCAGATTTCAAGAAAAATAAACATAGAAACAGAAATACAAATAGAATTGGAGAATTTAATGAATCGGGAGTAAATGATCTAGGGTATATGTTATGGACGATGTCCATTCCTCAGAGGGAAAAATAAAAGAAACTGTCCAGAAAATAACAAAACAAAACAGTTAATTGCCAGTTTTACGTGTCTACATACGATTGTTATTTGTTAGCACAAAACGAGGGCCAATGAAGTTTCGATTGTTGGGTTTGTTTAGATACTGTTTAGATTTACCGTGTACAATTTCTGGAAAAATAAAATATTCATAACCTAACGGAAATATGGAAGACTTCCAATAAAATCATATCAATTTCCCCCCCGCGAAAAAAGGTATATAAATGTGACTTAAAAAATATTGTTTGCCCAGTTCACTTGCATGAACTTGTATTTTTAGAAATCCTACATTATATTTAGGTAATGTAATCTCATAAAAAATACATGTACATAAAGATGATCTAAACTTGTTTGCCCTGTGGACTGTGGTCAACTTATCATAAAACTATTTACACCCCAAAAAAAAAATCATAAACTAATCAGGCTTCTTTATTTATAAATCTGGACTTCCAACCTGGGGATGGAAGTAATTTTTTTTTTTTTTCTTTCGCCAACGACGAAATTATTAAATAAGATCACTAATAACACAAAATTCGTTGCCTTTTACCATATCGAAAGCTCCATAAATTACTGAAACTGGGTTTTAAACATGAACAACACTCTCCAAAATAGTCACCAAGATCCTAAACTCAGCCAAAAGATGCATAAAATAAAGACAGCGCCCTTCAAACCTGGTACTTTCAACATAATCAGACAAAATGGAAATGAACACTGTCGCACACTCCCAACAGACATAAAATGGAAATGAACACTGTTGCACAGCCCCAAGACATTCGACCATAGTTGTCAAGGCATCGCCTAGGCACCCAGGCAACCTTGTGATGCCTTGAAAAATTAGGTGCTTTAGTCCTGTCAGGCCTCCAACGCCTTGGTTCGTTTGGCGCCTTGACAACTATGCATTCAACTGACACGAGTGAAAGAGGTTACAGATTACAGGGTCTTCCGATAAAGCAATCACATAATCAACAATCCTTTTATGTACCAAGAAATAATATGAAACAAGGACCATCACCTGGTTCTATATGATAGAGGTCCCTTCCAAAAGTGCAAAGGTCGATAACATGTGTATATGGAATACGGGGTATTGTAATTCTACCTCTACACACCACATATCCTCCATCATGCAGGTTAACATATCCTCCATCATGCAGGTTAACAAGCGATTGCTCAAGCTCAACGATGTGCACCCTCATAATCTTAAGATTCACCATAATCAACTATCCTCCATCATGCAGGTTAACAAGCGATTGCTCAAGCTCAACGATGTGCACCCTCATAATCTTAAGATTCACCATAATCAACTATCCTCCATCATGCAGGTTAACAAGCGATTGCTCAAGCTCAACGATGTGCACCCTCATAATCTTACGATTCACCATAATCAACTATCCTCCATCATGCAGGTTAACAAGCGATTGCTCAAGCTCAACGATGTGCACCCTCATAATCTTAGGATTCACCATAATCAACTATTGGGATGCTCTTAGGAAGATATTTTTCATACTCAACCAGAACATCAGGTTGACACTCACACATCTCGTGTCATGGTGACTGTAATACATCTAGGTAGTTTAAATGTCCACTTTGTTCATGGTCTGACTGCACTGTCCTGTCTTTGATCTGAAGAACGCATTAAGAGTTTTGCTAATGTGATGAGTGTATGATGGATAACAACAAAGTTAACACATGGCGATCCCTAAATCCAAGAATGAGCTCCAAATCCAGTAAGATAATGTCATTTGGAATGTGGGTCAGGATCAAGCTTTTGCCATTTTGGTTTCTAGAATCCAAGTGGAAAAATTACAGGTGAAAACAGACAGTCCTAAGCTTCTCATAATTTAAAAAACAAAACAAAAAACCAGTAGTCCTCACTCAGTTTTAAACTCTTTCTGTCTGTTCTGATTTCCTTAAGGGTGCTGAACTTCCAATCTAATTGGTAGCTAAAACTCCTTACTAAATTATAAGAACGTCATCAGCATCACTTTTCCAGTTACATAAATTGAGGTTTTCAACAGGTCAAGCAATTCATATTGACACAATCCAGACTTCTGTTGTGAAGGTTGAATAGTCTAAATTGATAAAACAAATTTGGGACAGCTCAGGCACAACATGAATAGATGCAGCTGTTTTGCAATAGAAAATGTAAATGGCTGCCTACTTTCCTGTAAATTGGGTGTCCAAATTGAAACATGAATAAGATAATCAAAATTACAGATATTAAGTAACCAGATTCTAGAATACATCAAAAAAAAAAAAAAAATTTGCAAGGAAGCTCATTTATCTCTACTCATATCCAACCCCTTAAGATGGGGGAAATTAATTCACAAAATAGCTCCTACAAAAGATTAACAAAAGAAAGAAAAGGAGCAGACTGGAAACCAAAATTGTAGAGCAGTAGGCTCAAAAGCAACAAGAACAATCAAAAGGACAAAGAGGGGTACCTCCAGCATCTGCCCTCCCAATCCCAATCTCTTCCTCGGTGTAAATAACAAGTCCGTCCCCCGTTTTCTTTCTCTGTTTTGCAGGTGGTTCAACAAAGCTATCCGTCCTAGCAACCTTACCCTTCTTCTCTTTCTTCATCTTCTTCAACCCAGGATTCACATCTTCCCTCGGCTTATCGACTTGCTTCTGTTCAGATTTTTTCCTCTTCTTATTAGAGAAAATCTCCTCTATCTCATTACCTGCTTTTTTTGGTTTCTTCTGCTTGGAAGCAGGTTCCTCTTGCGTAGCAGGAGGCGACTCGGAAGAAACTTTTTTGGGCATGGATGGAACAAGGACCTACAAAATAATTGCTTGCTATGGTGAATTTCAGTGTAAAAATTAAAAGAGATAAGGAACACAGAGAGCAAAGCAAAAAAAGTTCGCCAAACACGGAGATCTCCATACAACTTTTCAGCTAATTCTGCAACACCAGTTCAACATCCGTAGAACTCACGAAAATCCGAATTAATTAATCCATTAAAAAAAAAGATAAAGGATAACTATAAGAAACCAACTACTTCAACTCGTAAAGCCAAAAAATTTCTAGGAATTTTTTTTCCTGACCTGGTTCAATTAATCGATTCAACTGAGGCGCGAGAGAGATCTTCTCTTCTTTCCGGGGCAAGAGTATCTCCACTACCTTTACTTGGTTGATCTTCGAGAGTCCCACCTGAATCTCGTTTTGAATAAGCGAAGGGGAAGTCGATCGGATGAAGAACTAGTAAGGATCGGAGATGGAGTGACAGACTAGGGTTTAAAAGACAGGGAGACTAGGGAAATGACAGCCATGAGTTAGCATATGAAAATTGGGCGCGATTTGTCAGATCCCATCCCAAGATATAGGAAATTAAGCCCAGTTGTGCCCGAACCGATCTCAATTTTGGGCTTGTAATAGCCCATACAAATCAAAATTTTGGTTTCCAGGGGTTGGGTCGGACGTAATCATCACTCAGGTTTTCTTTGATTTGTATTATATAATGTATTATGAGTTATTTGTGACATCAATTATGATAATAGATTATGAGTAATAAATAATGATCGTTTGGTACCACTAAACATAATATATTATATAATGAGAAATATAAACAATCATCTAATAGATTATTCTAATAATGATAAACAGCTACTCACCTATTTGTAGATAATGAATTATATTGATTTATTTTAATTATAAATAGACATTATAAATCATACCAAACAATCATAAATTTTATAATATATTATATAATACATTATATAATACAAACCAAAGAGAGCCTCAATAACGACCCCATTTTATGTCCTTGAAGCCAAGGGACATTTTGAAGTACAGAAAAACCTCATTTTTTTTTCAATAACAGATAAGGATAAACGCTGTAGTTTTGACAGATCATAATGCTTCATTGATAATTTTGTAATTTGTTCAAGTTGATTGTCATACTCCTGACTAAGGAATATGATTGAACATAAGAATTTAGTAGTTGATGATATTGAAGCGAAATATAATTGAACATAAGAATTTTGGTAGTTGATGATAATGAGGTGGTTAAGAGGGATGTTCTCACAAACCCCTTAATTGAGAAATAATTATTCATCCAAAAAAATTAGGACGATTATTATAAGAATGAATAACATAACCAATTATATACCGGTTGGTTGGTATTATTGAAACTCATTAATAAACCGATTAGACCGATTATGGACCGAGATCGACCGGACAAAATATAAATGTATCCATGTCTCGCAAATGAGGA
The DNA here is from genome assembly GCA_028583415.1 of Protea cynaroides. Classification (NCBI taxonomy): domain Eukaryota; kingdom Viridiplantae; phylum Streptophyta; class Magnoliopsida; order Proteales; family Proteaceae; genus Protea; species Protea cynaroides. Next base: position 98,991,816 of record CM053274.1, on the reverse strand, counting down.
CCAATTAATTAAACATGCCGATCATGATGAAAGTATTCAATTTGTGATGATTGATTTAGGCTCAACCAAAACCGACCAATTGACACCCCTAACCACACAATCGGATAGACAAAAAATCATCCTTTACACAAAGATACCTTAAAAGGAAAGCAATTTTATCTTTTCTCTACATAACTTTTAAGGGGAAGGAGGGCTCCCCAAATTGCTAGGGGAAAAGAAAAATCTCCCAAGCCACACCAAAAAACGTGCAAAAACTCGTATTTATATTCAATACAAATCCAGGAAACATAGAAGGCCCCTACTATAATCCAGAGTATTAAAAGAAGGGAAGAGGTACAATGGGATGTGGAGAAAAAAGAGTCCTAGTTAACCTCCGATGTAATAGAGTACTAGAAAAGACTTCAAATATAGAAAAGGTAAGGGAAGGATTAGACTATGGGAAAATTTTGTCTACACTCCAACCCATTGGATCAAGACTGAACACCTTCCAACAGCCAGAGACGATTTGAATTCTGTGCTTTTTTTTTCCCTATAAGATGAATGACTCCATTAGTTAAGAGCCGTGCAGAAAATCTTTTGCCAAATATGTACCAATCCAAGAAGGCAAAGTTCTAATTAGGCCAACCAATAAATACTCAACAACAATCTCTCAAGAAAGTTTTCCTGCCGACCGATAAGATTAATAATCACCTTTCCCTGAAGACAAATTATCTAAACTACCACCCCACTGTACTCAAACCCCAATCTAATGCCTCCGAGCCAGGAGTGCAAATATTTCTTTTCCACCATAGGTGATGGCAAAAAAAATCGTCTCCCGCGCGCCAGCCTTCCAGCCCGTCATCTGACGGGCTGGAATGCATCGGTATACGTGTCAGTGCATTCCAGCCCGTCAGATGATGGGCTGGAAGGCTGGCACGCGGGAGACGACTTGAGTCCTAGGTGAAGGAAACTACCTCCATAATCTCCACTCCATGTCAACAGATAACTTGTAGGTTAGAAGGGGGTGAAGAACATGTAATGAAGACCAGAAAACCATCACTAACATTAAGGAAAAGAATCACAGTTATTTATAGTTCCGCACACAATTTTCAAACGTTTTGAGTACAAAATAAAAGGATCTTTGAGAAGGGGAGAACAGGTGTGCCAGTGACCAACACATACCATATCAATCGGAGTCTCTGGCCTGCCTTCTATACACGTGAATAGGTGGCTAATGCTAGGATGAGGTAATAATTACAAGTGTCATTAACCAGGGATTGTGGATAAGGTGACCCAAACCCTATATGATCCTTGCAGGAGGGTTGTGGCTCCAAACATTTCCCCCATCAAAAGCAAATCACCAGGACCACTTTTAGTTGAAAACAAACTGGACCTAAATTAAGAACTAAATTAAGAAGAGCAACAGGAGGTCTTTTGAGCAACCGGCTGACCACGCATTTGCACTGTTGCTGGCCTGTTGGCATTCATTGCTGGTTGACTTGCCATCCTGCAATACAGAAGGAATGAAAAACAGTTTCAGCACTCAGACAACACAATAAAGATGACAATTAGTCAAATCCACAACTGGAACTCTTATAATGACGGGTGATGAAAACAAAAACTGAATCCATTTAGAATTGGAATTATTATGGTTATCGACATGCTGCCTTAACATATTTTAAGGGTTGGACCACACCAGCCTCGGTGTGGTTATTTAAGAAACGTTTCTGAGTTCAGGATAGTGTGGAACTTTTCCCATCCCAAACATCAAATGGCATCTCCTAACCTCCAACTCAACAAAGGATGGCCGAGACACATAGACAGGGTCATTCCTTCAAATCCATTTGAGCAACCCACTTATGAATAGCCAACCCTAATATGAAGTTTGTGAAGTACACACAGGAAAATGGGAAAGACATACCGGTTCTTTATCTCAGCAGACATGGTCATGAAAGCCTGCTCTACATTCGTTGCATTCTTGGCACTTGTTTCCAAGAACGGGATTCCGATCTCATCTGCAAATGCCTACAAAAACCGGAGAAAAATGATAGAACCATGGCCAACATATCCAAAAATAAGAAGCAACATTAGGAACAATATATTACCTTGGCAGTTTCATAGGAAACCACTCTGTTCTCGGTCATATCACACTTGTTTCCGACTAAAAGCTTGTTCACATTTTCACTTGCATATCGATCAATCTCATTCAACCATTGCTTGACATTATTGAAGCTTTCTTGGTCCGTAACATCATAAACAATCTAGCAAACAAGGCCAACACATGCTTGTAATAATTGTCATCAATACAACTGAGACAACAACCACAACAACAAAAGGCATAAACATACGATAATGCCATGTGCACCACGATAGTAGCTGCTTGTAATTGTCCGAAAACGCTCCTGTCCAGCAGTATCCCACTAAGAGAAGAAAAGGTGAATTGACCATCAGAGGGGGATAGCAGATATCTGAGCTGCTCAACAGAACTGAAACCAACTGAATACTTACAATTTGGAGCTTAATTGTCTTCCCATCCTGGTCCACGGTACGAATTTTCTGAAGAGGAAAAAAGAATAATATGACAACAGACCACGAGCACCATATCAACCCACACTCAACTTTGATTATGTCATGATACTCACAAAATCAACACCAATGGTACTGATGTAACTCTCCAAGTACGAATCATCCTACAAGGCACAACATTAAAAAATTAAATCCATATTAACTGTTAATAACTGACTTTCACTGCAATAGGCACATGAAGGAATTACAAATCTAATATATAACTAAATATATTTTGGGAACCAAGTTGGTTTTACTGTTCATAAAATTTCTTATAATTAAAACTCTCTTATGATAAATAAAATTTCTTATCACCATGATTATTAGTTACATAAAGGCTTCTGTACCTAAAGGTATGTGTCCACATTTCTCCATACATAGTGATGGTCATCCCTAACATTTTACTGAACCTAGAGAGGATTACACCCAAAAGAAAATAACCACTCTGCTAATGTTATTTAAAAAATGTGATGTCTGCATTGCTCCAAACTATCAAACAGACGAAAAGAAAACAAGTTATGAAATATGACACCTCCAGGCCGAAATCATTAACAAGTCAAACTTCAAGAAGTCTAGGACATGGCAAGCTGCAACAAAATAGAAAGCACAATGGAGGAGCAAATGACAAACCAACTTCTTGTTTGTGTTTCAACTAAATCACAGACAAGGATAACAAAACTCTTTTATCTGAGTAACTCACTGCATATTTTGCCTTAGTAAGCAGTCCGTAAGAGATATTTATCTACTAGTTTCCCAAGTTCCCTACCCTTTTAACTGTCTTCCACAATTTTCCTATTTCTATTCTTTATTTGCTAAACACAGTTCATCTTTTCAAAAATGTGACCCAATAGCTACCCAACCCACACCAAGGGGGGAGGGAATTTGTATAGGAACAAATAGCATGTATAGCTAAAAATAGAACAAAGTGATAAAATAAAGACATTTAGAGGGAAGAAGAAATAAAGAAAATGTTCCTTACCGCAAATCTCAATAGAAGGCATGACTTGCCAACACCTGAATCACCAATAAGCAAAAGCTTGAAAAGATAGTCGCTGCAAAACACAATTTATTTGAAAATGTCCTTTACACATTTGAGTTATTAAAAGATTGATACCACATAAAAAAACAACACTTCACTCAATGTGTAACCCTTGCAAACACTGGAAAGACCTTTAGAAGATTTAAAATGAGAAGGGAACGATATATGAAAGATAAAATAGGGGGGAGGGGCATCGACAAAACGATATGAGAAATGTGAAATGAAAAGGGGGGAGCGGCATTGACAGAACGATATGAGAAATGTGAAATCAAAAGGGGGGGGGGGGGATTTTTTACTCCTGCATCAACAATTATGCTCAGTGATTGGCTCTACAGAAAAATTGGCAAATTAATCTTCAAGAAGCATCACAAATTTTTCACTTCGTGACAGAAGTAACTGCTCCTCAAAATGCAAACCCACCTCATGGCTTATGCCATTCTAGTTTTCATTAGATTTTGATAAGGTTAAAGACTTGAGGTATTAGAGATCAAGAAAATTTGAATGCCAAAATGACTACTAGAACAAATGTATCACGTACTGCAACTGGAGAGAAGAGTCATATTATCATTGTCTAAGTACTATACTCACTTTGCCCAACTCAAAATGCAAACATGATTATGGGCTATGCAAGGTCAATGCAGGAAGTGAAAAAAACGAGAGAACCTAGAAACTCAAGTTCATTCATCTCTGTCTATCAAGGCCTTCAAACTTGTAACCTCAAATTTAACACAAATAAGAATCATGGAGTCAACTTGGAATCAGGGACTGAAACTACCACCTTAATATTGAATCCCTACTTCAACTACAAAATTACTAGAAAACCTCTTTATCCAACAGATTTTTGCGGCCGCTGTCAAAAATTCCACCTCCCCAATTAATGACTCCCGCATTCCAAATTCACATGAAAAAATTGTTCTGCACCATTGCTCCCCTTAGATCAAACCTCCAATTAAACTGGATAATAACTCAAAGACCTCTTCGAGCCTAAATTCATATCCATTACTAACCCTATCATTCTTATTTCTTATAACAGCAGATTAGTAAAGCTTGCCTGCTGCACTGCCTAAAATATAAATATATTCATTTTCATCTTCTGAAGGCAGTTTGACGAGGTAACTCAAACCCAACCATGAAACAAAACAAACGAGAACAAAGTGGTCCGATAATTTAGCAAAAGAACTCACAATTAAGGTACCGGATACACATAAAAGCTGATAAATCACCATAAAGCTGAAGAACTTCCAAACCTACTCGCTTTATATAAAAGGAAAAAAAACATAAAAGATAAAGTTCATCATTAAGGAACTAGTAAAAGAAGTCGGAGATTTTTTTTTTTTTTTTGGCAACGCGGGGGGGGGGGGGGGGGCGCTATAGCCTACCATGAGATCCAGATCAAGGGATACAAATCCAAATCAAACAACAAACGAAACAAACCTAAAAGAACGTGAACATAGACGAAGGCGAATAGCCAGGAACATCCATCCCTATAAAACAAACATGAGGGAAAAGGAAAGAAGATGAAAAGAAAGAAAGGGGGGAGGTGGAACACTTACTATTCAGGATTCATGGCGGAAATTAGCAGAAGATAGACAGCAAGCAACTAAGTCTGTAATAAAATCGATCGATCGAAATTTCGAAACCCTAGGTACGGATTCCTCACCAGCGAAACAAGAAACACGAGAAACCAAGGAGCAAAGGAAATAAAAAGATCTGCCTTCAACGAGAAGCAAAACAGAACCAATGGGACAAATGGATCGGAATGGAAAGTTATATAGGAGTAATATTCGGTCACATTGAATGCTTCGTCACCAACACACGAGCATTTCACTGTCAGCATTTCGGTATTTAATAAAACTAATAATTAATGCGGGAGGGTTCTCCCAGTGCCTCCTTTGCCTGCGCCCAACCAATAGAAATTGGCCACGGCAGGTGTTGGATCGTTTACAGCCGTGCACCTTGGAACTCCTCTATCCGGTCGTTCGAATGCATTGATGCACGTGTAAATGTATTTTCAACGGTTTGGATGCGACTGCAAGAAATCCAAAGCCGCACAGCAGACCAGGCACCGAGGAAAGAGAAATGATCCACAATGTACCTATGCCAACAGACATAAGGGTGAAATGACCATCCGGTCCTCCAAAATTGGATATTTGTAGTCCGTGTTAATAGTCACAGTCAAACAAGAAACCCATTTCTTTTTTAGGAAACGTTTCTCCAAACGGTTGAGTGAGATCTAAGCTAGCACATCACTTTCCTCCCCTAACCCGAACCAAAGAATCTGCCATCTCCTCCCACATTGGCGAGCACCACAAACTTTGCGGCTCAAAGAACCCTTACATTTTTTGTTGACCTGTCCTATACAATAATAACATAGAATCCCTTGGCATTAGGATAGGTAAGTGCGAATTCTATCTAGGAAGGCTATGCCATTACCGTGTATAATGATTTAGCCAAATTCCATTCCTTGCATTCAGACAACATGTGTTTTGAATTCATTAGCGACACATGTGCTAATAAATAAATGTATTTCTTATCCCAAAAATAGAGAGGCAAAGGATCTCCACAGTTACGTGGGATGGAATCTCATCGCCCAACCAATGAGAGCATATAAGAGGCCTAAGAAGATGGTCCCTACTTGTATATTATAAAGAGATAGAGTGGTCAAAGGAAAAAATAATAATAAGAAGAAAAGAATGTAGGTGAGGAGATATAAACCACTGGTGTGGAGATTTTTCTTTTTAATTATTTCTCCAATAGATGAATAGGTTAAAAAATTCATGAGACTCAAGTAAACTATGAGATCAGAAATTTCATACAATATTTCCACTGGTCTCATTTTTTTGGGAATTTTTTTGGGACACAAAGGATGAGAATAATAACGTGCAAAACCCACAACAAAGGCAGACCCCCTTTGGTTCAGTCAATCTGATCAATCCAATACCGATTACTAAAACCTTAAATGAATCTCTCGTTTACCCAATTGGGTTGCACTTCAAATTCAATAGCTCTTTTCTCCTTCACTTCATAAGATCAACAAATTTAGATCATATTTTTTTATCTTATTAGTCAGCATCCCTTGAGATAGATCCCAATCCAATGAACCATATTCCATGATGTCCTATGCACATCATACATAACATTCGAAAAATAGAAAGAAAATTTTGTGGCCTAAAGTCTCATTCCCCAATCCTTCCCCGGTGACCCTTATAGGACCCTATTTAACGACTGAAACTGCCATAAATCTTGAAACCCAGACAAAAATATCCCTAAAAGTAATCCGCACACCATGGTCGTGCTAACCAGCAATCCTCAATCCATAAAAAATGCCAATAAAAATATTATAGAGCAGGATAAAAGCAATTTATTTGGATAAACAATACATTGGTATATTAGACTAGATAATATCCGCAGATGCACAAGCTTGAAAGCTGGCTCAGACTAGGCTCAAAAACCCACAACCATGAGGTTGTGTGGGAATTCAACTTCTTCAATGGTTGGCCCATCACTTCCTCATGAATAAATAATACAAATTTGTTCCTCATGAGAAAACTGTAACCAATTCCATTCCCACAAAACCATCTATAATCCAGGCATAGGGAACTGACTGGTCAGAGCTTCAACTCTGCTTCGAAGATCCATGACAAGATTCTTCAAGGGGAACTCTGGAGATTCAATGAACTTCAAAAAATCCTGGAGCTTTTTACCTGGAACAGATTGTTTTGCGTCCAGAGTAATCTCAATACCTTCATGAATTAAGTCTGCAGTTGCTCTGAAGTCCTTCTCCACAAATCCTCTGGTAGTCATTGCAGGTGTACCAATGCGAATACCACCCGGCATTTGTGCACTCTTATCACCTTTGTAATCCCAATTATGAAGTCAGTATAGGAAGCTAAGAGACATATAAAGAAAAAAGAGGCAAGTTTTTGTGGGAATATTTTTTGGTGTGGGTGGGTGGGTGAGCAGTTACCAGGAACCGAATTTTTGTTGAGAGTGATAGAGGCCATGTCGAGGATTTTCTCAACTCTAGCTCCATCAATTTCCTGTTTTAAGAGAAAATAATCAGAAATAATACCAATAAAACGGAAAATAAACTTGCAAACAGTATATAGCTTGCAAGACAAAAATCACAATTAACTACAATTCTACAAGTAAACAACAGTCCAACAATTTTACAAGAGCAGGAGGCAGTAGTGAGGCACACAAATTTCACTCTACCAAGTAAGTTTGATTAAGAAATCAATTTGTTAACACGTCCTTGTGATTTCAAAAAATAACTCTGTAGAAATGTTGAGCTTTATCTGCAGGGTGGAACCCAGGGATAATAAAACAGAATTGGAAAGCTATAACAGAGAGAACAACTACGAATTTAAGTTTGCCATCACCCAAATATATATATATATATATATATATATATATATATATATATATATACAGAGGTGTTATACAGGAAATAATGGAAAATGTTGAAAAGGGAACTAGAATTAGAAGATAGAACACAATAGGGATGGAATATGGACCTAGAGAGAGATTCAATAATTCTAAAAAAACTGGCAATCTGAACTTAAAATTTAAGTTGAAACTTCAGATATATCAGAACTATCAAATAAAATAAGAAATCAGAAGCCCCTAATAAACCAGATGGTGTGATGGAATGGTCTGGAGAAAATGTAAAAACTAAATTAACTTTATAAGAGAAGTAGAAAATACCAACTACCAGACTTGAAAGCAAACTGATGACTGATAAGAAAGATAAGATCAAATTAAGAACTCAGAAAATAAGCATAAAACAAGGGCACAACAGCTTTGGAGTAAGGAAACTGGCCACAATGATAATGGCAGTGAAGAAGAGTAATGATCAGAAAAGATAATAAGAGAGAAGAGGCAATGAGTCACCCTACCGACCCTAGGAATCCACCTAGGAAACCCTGAGTCTACTCAAGGGAACAGTGAGTCCACAATGTCAAAACTTGAAGAAAACCAAAACATATTATGCATAAAACATGAGAAGGGACTGTAGACTTTATAACTATTTATGGACTGCTAAACCAGTCCTTTCTCAAATCCTATTCTAACCTTGAAAATCCAAAATTACAAAGGGAAACTAAAAACCAAACCTAATGCTATGCCCCATAGCAACTTCTAATTGTTCTATGAAACTAAGATCAACTTCATAAACTGAAAAGGAAAAAAAACTAATATTCCTATAGACTCTAGGTCTAACAAACTCATGACTTAAATAGGAAAAGTGGCTTCTCAAGGACCCCATGACTTGGATAGACATACGCTAGTTCCTAGACCTCCTCTGTTCCTAGCAGATGCTGCATCATACCCAACCCATAATCAGTATCTGATCCATTTACCTTGAGTCAACACATTAGCATACCTATTCACATCTCATAACTGAACCTTTCAAAATTAAAATGATATATATAGCATTTGCAGTGCATCTTTGTATTGTTTTTTTATATCAAATTTGGCCTCCCAGTTAAGCAGCCACCAGGCCAATAATACTAAATGTTCAAAGCTACTAGTGAAATGCCAGATCACACACTAATAGGAATATCACACTTTCAGTATTTAAAAATTAAAAAAAGAAAAAAAAAAAAGAAAAAGAAGGAATATCACCCTGATAGAATTAAATTAAAACAGAAGAGGAAAAACTGCTATTATTAGGTAAGTAGAAGAAACCATGGATCTATTTGAATACTGAGGAAATGTAACCATGGAGAGTTAAAATGAGCACTCTACCAATGGCCTCAAATCGACCAGAACGAGATGATTATCACTCCCACCAGAAACCAGTTTGTACCCATGTTCAATCAATCGGCCAGCCAAAACTTTACAGTTAGATATCACCTGCAGTAAGATGAACAGATATATGAGTTGGAAACAGGGAAGGAAACTAGGGAATTGTTCATTTGTTTGAACATTGAAAGAGAAGGTACCTGAGCCTGATAGGCTTTGAACTCTGGGGACTGAGCATGCTTCAAACTCACAGCCAGACCCCCAATTGTGTGGTTATGAGGACCTCCCTACAATGACGCAAATTGTGTTGTATTTTTTTAGGCACTATAATTTCACAATTAAAGAAGCTGAACACATAAATCCATAGGAAGGAACACGGATCTAGAAAAAATGTGAGAATAGAAAACAAAATTTACTTCCCCGACCTGCAAGCCAGGGAAAACAGCATTGTTGATGGCAGATTCCAAATCAACTCCCAGAACAGTGTCCTTCTTGAAGAAGATCATTCCACCTCTAGGACCTCTCAAAGACTGCAAAGCATTTTTTTGACTTATCAGGCCAAATAGACACAATCATTTAGGGGTGAGAGGAAGAGGAGGAGGCCGGCGCAGGGGGGGGAGGGGTGGATGAGGGCCTGTGGAGAAGATAAAACCGTGTCTAGAAAATTGAAACAAACAAGAGCATTATTCTTTACATCCTGTCAAACCAATCAAAATTAATTGCCAGGTTTCTTAGTAGCAGCCAGTGATTTGAACAACACATATTAAGAATTTACAAACTAGAAGTTTGTCTAACACGGGATGTTAAAATGGCCGAAGGATGGAAACCTATCAATCATGATTCAGATGTTACTTCTACCATGATGTGTTACCTTCCTAATTAATGTTACCTTCCTACTTAATCTCATTGAGCAGCAAGAAGCAAAGGAATACCCAATATGCATCCGTTTAGGGCAGCGCCCTTGCTATTTTCTTTTTCCACCTTTGCTTATTTGCCCAATGAAAAGGTTTAGTAATGCATCATCAAAGTTGAAAAGTAAAAGAAAGAGCCTACGATCATAAAATCTTCAGAGGTTAGCCAAGAATATGACAGATGGAATTTCATCCATACTAGTAATTAGAAATTTTGAGAGAGAAAAGATTTTAATATCAAAATATGGAGTTTGAACTTCCAAAGCACATATTCACATAATGCACTACAACTACTACAATGGAAAGGTAACAAACTTCTTCAAAAATGCCTTGGTAGATTCAACAACCCTAAAAACAGAAAACCTGAACACAACATTAAGTGCATAAGCGATTATCTGTCCCTGTGCTATGGTTCAATCCATACCTTGTGAGTTGTTGTAGTTACAACATCACAATACTCAAAGGGGTCAGCAACCACAGAAGCAGCAACTAGGCCACTTATGTGAGCCATGTCCATCATGAGAAAAGCGCCAACAGCATCTGCTATCTGTCAAAGAGTACCAAATGACATTAATCAGATGTAAACATGTAAACATACAAGTAAAAGGAAGGGTGAGGCCATGAAATCTGGCCATTAATACATACTAATGGATTGAAATGCAGAACCACATATGATGCATACCTTTCTCATACGAGGATAATCAAAATCTCGAGGATATGCACTGGCACCAGCAATGATAAGTTTTGGCCGAAAAAGAGTAGCAGTTTTCTCAAGCATCTCATAATCAACAAGACCTATTTGTAAATTTTGAAACAAACTTAAAACAACTCATGCCAGATAACCGCCACAGATCAGTTAATCGATATTTAGCAAACAAAAGAATGGAAACCAGCACCAGCAGATTCATCAAGGCGGTATGGCATGGACTCAAAATAAATTGATGTGCCTGATACCCGTCTCTTAGGAGTCATGAACCCATGAGACAAGTGTCCCCCATGTGGTAGGTCCAATCCCTAGTCATTTGTATGCAGAGATTAGTAAAGCTTCAACCTGGAAGAAAATGTAATGATCACATCTAAAGATTAAAAGAAGAGTGAACCTAAAAAAAAGTCAACCTACCATTATTCGATCATGAGGACTAAGAAGTGCAGTGTAAACCTCAAAATTAGCAGGAGAGCCCGATAAAGGTTGAACATTGACACCCCACCTCTTTGGATCTAATTTAAATGTTGCCAAAGCCCGTTCCTGACAGAGCCTCTCCAGCTCATCAATGTACTCATTGCCACCATAGTACCTGTGAGACAGACAAGAAAGTGATAAACTGCATGTACACACATAAGGCACAACAGTTCCTACGTCGAATGTGCAGTAGTTGATTCTCTACAGTTTACCTTTTACCGGGCAGTCCTTCAGAATATTTGTTTGTGAGGCAAGATCCAACTGCTTCCATTACAGCTCGAGATGTAAAATTTTCTGAAGCAATGAGCTCCAAACTTTTGTATTGCCGTTGCTTTTCCTTATTAATTATTGTGCATACTTCAGGATCTGCTTCTCTGAGAGTATAGTCTACAAAACTATTCCCATTACCTGAGCAACAGAGCATGTAATTATTTGCATAAGAAACCATATCTAAATGTCTTATTCTACTTATCATTCCCTGAGAATAATCCCACCACCTTCAATTCATTAGTTTTATCTTTGAGCACAAAGGATGTATTTTTCTGCATGATGGTAGGCAAGAAGAATGGCAGGTAAATCATCCACATAGCATCCATGAATTTCCATATTTTCACCTTGCTTGAGGTAGGTAATTGTGTTGAAGTTCATGGTGTGCTCAATGCACTTCAGGCCAAATCTCCCAACACCATATGATCTTGCAGGCAATGCTGCATTTTTATGAAGTGATAACAGGAATGGTGAGGATTACTAGATTTAATGCTACCAGATGAGACATGGGAGGTGTGGATTTTGATTGGCCTCCTCTAGAGGTTAGGGAGGCTGAAGACAACCATTTTGGAAATTAATTCAGAAGAAGAAATTATTGGTCAGTTCATACTTTTCAGCCATTGGCCATGTAATGCTTGGGCAGAGGGTCTTTTCTGAAAAAAAAAAATTTTAATCTGATCAGCTCTTTTATTCCAAGTTGTTCTTTGTTCCAACTATTATGCAAAAATGTTAAACAAGAGATCATCTCTTCTATCACCTATGGACGGCAGGAAGACAAAACTGTAGTTGTTTACTTGTTTATGGGTAGAATGATTGATAACTTCTTGTCTATTTATATTAACAAGAGTACACAGCAACCATGGTTTCCTTTATAATATCATTCACAAAACCAGAGAACAATTCAATCTGTTTAAGAGGCACAGACCAACCCAAAGCCCCAGGTAAAAATAAGGCTAGTAATAAAGGAGCGTATCAGAAATGTTAACTATGCAACAGGAAATGATCTAACAACCATCCATGTGAAACCAAAGGGTATGTAAACTTACCGCGAGTATCGGACACAGGGATAGACGGATCAGAGGATGGCCTCCCAGTCACTAAACTTCCTTCGATACAGGAAGTTTTACAAGTTCTAGCATATTTGAATCTAACCTGGCATGGAAATCCACCCCCAGTAGACACCCTAGGGGAAGACGAAGAACCCTTACTCCAAGTGAGCTGGTGAACGGCACCAGTCGCTGCGGTTTTACCGTAAGCATGCATCCTCACTTCTATGGAGAGAAAAAAAAAATTAGAACTGTAACAAAGAACAGGATAAGAACAAACAGTAAGTGAAGCGACCATCAAAGGGAATAAAGCTTGTAAATATAGAGAAGCAGTTTCGTGATTTTACCTGTTAATCTGTTTTCCTTCTTTTCTTCTCCCCGTTAATCTGCTTCTCGCTTATTCAACTCTCAAATGACGATCTAAATCAGAAACCCTTCTTTTTTTTGTACTTAAAGCGAAAACCCTTACACAAATATGGAGAGTCGAATCCTTGAAGCTGCGGTTCTCGTTTCTGGTACGCCAGTCCATGAGATCCAACTTTCCAAATATAATTTATGAATTTGCGGAATAGAAACTACATGCTTGCCGGTTCTTACATTCTCTCAGTTTTTCGGACTGGATCCTCAGCAGTGATGGTCGAGTGACTGACTCGCAGTGAAGATCTTGACCATTTAAAGTGCATCAGATATAGATCTTGAGCGATTAGGATCCTCACTATCACTTGACAGTTACTACTGAGACTCTTTTTCATATTTTTTCTATTAACATATAAGATTCCATTATATCCCACGTACGTTGTATTGTATTCAGTCGTTTAGTATGTGTATTGTCATATTGACGTTAAAGATACGGTAAAATATTCCATACCAAAATCTTATCATCTAAAACGTGTTTAATATACATATTGTACCCATATATGCATCTGTATTTTAACCTGTATTTTCCATGAGTAATGAGTTGATTAACCCACATTGTTTAATACTCTTATTGGCTTCTACAAGTCACTGGTTTGAGATTAAAGGTTAGCCACTTATTCATAATTGCTTCTAAAACAGTATCTTCCATGGGATAATCAATTAATTGCTCATTACCCTATTACTCGTTAGGGTAGGCTATAGGTTGTGGGCCATAACAAATGTAAACTCTCTCTCTCTCTCTCCATATGGATTAAGATTCAAGCTTGGAGCTTTGGACAAACATAAAACATCAATAACTAATTGTATGAAGATGAGAATTCTCACCGTTTTATGACTTATCACATCATAAATGTCACGTGTCTCCATTGATTTAGGTATAATTCATCATTTTATAAGAGTATATTGCCCTTTTTTTTTCTTCGTACTATATTAATTTTGACTCATTTAAAACCCATACCGTTTGTTTTGGTTTTTTTTACCGTTCTTAAAATATTGATCCTTTTTTTATCATACTGTTTTCTTATTATGCTCCATTTAAAATTTGTTCTAACCCATTTCATTTTTTTCCTATTTCTAACCCATTTCATTTTTTTCCTATTCGTGTTTAATTAACTCAGCTTTGAAGATCTCTCTATTTTTTCATATATTTATTAATGGATGCATCTTCTTGCCACCAAAGAAATGAATTAAGAAATTGTAACCTTCTTTTTGAAGAAATGGAATGAAAGACTGATTTAAATTATAAATGGAATGAAAGACTGATTTAAATTATATATATATATATATATATATATATATATATATATATATATATATATATATATATATATATATATATATATATATATAAAACATCTCATATCTTTTAATTATTTATTTATTTATTATCTTTGGGTATAAGAAACCTCCTACATCCAACCGTGCACTAAACCACAATAAACTAAACACTAGTCTTTTTAAGTCAACCTTATGATCTATCATCTCTCTCTCATACAATTAATTTGATCTATAAATTAAATAATTGGATTTTTTTTTCTAAGTTTCATATTGAGTTTAAAAAAAAAAGGGGGAGGGGGGGGGGGCTGGGAAAGCATACAAATTATCTCCCCCTCGTGTGAAAAAAAAAAAAATCTCCCCCATGGTTCAAGAAAGTAGAATCCGCAAAGACGGATTGAGAATTAAAAAATGGGCGGAATTGGTATGGATTGTAAAAAAGCAAAATTTTTTGAATCAAACGTTGGATCCCATTGATTCCAATCGGATTAAAACTGGATCGTCAATGGGAAAGAAAATTCGAACTTAGTATAAAATAGAAGTAATAATAAGATCACAGTGACTTTATGCCCACTGTAGCGAAGAATTTTTTTCAATTATAAAAACTTTTTTTTTTTTTAATGTATTGTGGGTTTTTCAATTATTCATCAATAGCTATAATATAAGATTGTTGCTAGACAATAGGAAAGAAGCTATAAGAAGTTAAGAACGTGTTGCTGACAAGTCAATTCAATGGGAGGGGCTTGCGAGGCACGCATTACCTAACCGGGATCCTCATCCCATTCGCTCATACTGCATCGGCATGCGAGAGAGAGTATCTTTTATGGGCATTACCTAAACTGGCGGGAGGGTGTTTCCATCACAGCTTTATATAAATGTTGCGAAACCCTGTACTAGAAAGTAGAAACATTCATCGCTAAGAACATAAGAAACACAGTTTCCGTCCCAGTCATGGCGTCTGAAGATGCTTCTGCTCTGAGGGGCAGAGACGTTGAAAGGGAGCTCTACCCGAGCTCAAAGCGCCAACGCGTCGGTGGAGGCTGCTTCAGGGAGATTACAATCGAACAAGGGAAGTCACTGAAGGAATGGGACAGTGACAAACTGAAAATGGAGATCAAGAAATGGGCTAAAGCCGTTGTCCGTTATGCTCACCAGGAGAGTGCTCATCTTGGAGACAACCGTGGCTGATCAGCAGCATTGTTATTTGTGTAGCGGCAAACTGGCAACCGGTAAGACGGAAGAATGGGCTCTGAGGATTCATGGAAAATCTCATAAACATGGTTTTGGACCTTACACGAATGTGAACTGGAGATATTCATGATCTGCAGCAAGGCCCGGATTAATCCTGCAATACCAGATTGTGTTTGGCAGGTGTTGATCCCCTACGAATACACTAAACACCAATTCATTTCTGTATAGCTGCTTTATGTTTTATTTTATTTTTGTTCTGGGCTGAAAGTAACATAATGTATAGACGAAACATTACTGTTGACACACTGCATAACCAAATATCAACATGCAGTCTATAAAGTATATATTTGAACAGTGCTCCTATCGCAGAAGCACAAAAAACTTCATCAATGGATGATCCATTCAAAGTACTATCAAATGTAAAATCATTGCATTTTAGTTTCGCATAGTATTTAAAGCACTCCAAGATCAAGTCATCCAGACTCTGAAGAGTAAAGAAATTAGTTGATTTAGCATTCCAGGAAGCGACCTTGTCTACACCACTAATGAATCAAATTGTCATACAAAGGCACAGCGAGATGAATTCCCTCCATATATGGTTGCCAGAAGATTACCTCAGAAAACACTGTGAAATCCATAGGAAGACTTGAAGATTCCACCAGAACCTAATATGGAAGAATTATGTAATCCAATATTTTACACTAATCAATCCTTCACAATCACTAAAATCCACACACAGCAGAATCAATCAGTTCCAATCTATTTATATCTACATCGGACCCGATACATTTACATTGCAAATTTCCATATTAACCCCAGTTCACTTGTATCGTGACCCGGCTGAGTCACAGATCAGCGCCAGGGCATCAACTTCTATTTCTTGACGTGGGAATGAAGATGTCTTTGCATCCATAATGGAAAACAGAAACAACACTCTTTGAAGCTTTGTTGCATCTCACTCGTCCTCACTCTATTTTCCTCCCAGAGAAGCTCCTCAGAATTTGTTTAGAGCACATTTCCTGTGCTTGTGCTGCATTAATCACGCGGTTTTGTTTCACCCAAGCAGGTTCCTGAGGCAAAAACACATGCGAGATTTGTTACTGTTTTCCTGCCCCTTGTACTTTTTGTTTATACATTACATAGTGCCTTTTTAAGTAATATGGAATATCTTCAATCCACATTCGGAGACCAGCTAACATGCATTGGAAGAAGATGGACAAAATGTTGATAGGAATGAGCAGATCCTATATCCAATAAGTGGTTAAGAGAAGGATACTTCACCTCCGGTACAAACCGCGAGAATCCAAATTTGATGAGCAGGAGGATGTGCTCCATGATGAGAATAGCTGCAAGACCTGGATCCATTCTCCATTTACCCTCAAGATCATACAAGCAAATGAGAAGCCCACAGTTGGTGCAGATTGACATAACTATAAGAAACTGAAGCCCCCACACAATAATTTAGACAAATGTTACGAGGAAGAAAGAAAATGCTTCCAAAATAAATGCAAATGGATTCTTCAGGAAAGTATCTATTTTGGACATGGAAACCAATGGGTTCAAATTCTTTTAATGCTCCATCAATAAAATTCCATGTTACTTGTAACCTAATATGGCTATCAGCTACCACTCATCTCCAGATTATTGACAGGAAACGAGGTGGGAAGATAGGGGGGATGTTCTTTGTAATACAAAAACTTCACTCACAAGCAGTAACAGAAGACTGCCAGTAAAACTGATCTCCAGATGAGATCCATAACATAATAGAACACAGCTTTGACCATTTCTTCTACAACATGAAACCCAACAAGCATGATAGATCAACAGTGCACCTCCAATATTAACTACAAATGTTTCAAAATAGTACATGGATGGCATGTACAAACCTGGAATATATTCAGCCAAGCTCCAATAGTTGCAGCAGGACGAGGAACAGGCCTCCTAAACATGACAAGCAGCTTCAGTGCATCTGTCCTCATCTCCATTATATTGTTCTGTACCGTAAGATAACAAATATTTCAACTTCTCTTTACTTCAACATAGCCATTATGAGAAAACTACTACAATACCAATAAAAATATTTCACTTACCAAGGCAGCAAAGGAGAATGCAAGGGGAAATGCACAAGCAAACATCATGATCATTCCAAATTGCAATGTCAAATCCAAAAAGTCTGCAAGGGATTCCAAATTTTAAATCATCCAGTGAAATCAAGGATTCAGACAACCTGATAGTTTCAAATTTATGTTCCATTACCATCAAATAGACCATCTTCAACTTCTTCCCCAATGCTGGCAGAGTAAATAGGTTTTAGATACTCTTTCTCGACTCTAGAAGCTAGACGAATCTTCCCTGTTGATGATCCACACTCGTGTTTTTTCTTCCTTTGTGACACAGGAGACAACCATATATGTGTTCTAGTAAATGATATGGAAGATAGATTCTCCAATTCATGCAATGGAATCCTATTGCAAACAGCAGAGAATGCTAACAAATGGAAGAGTGTTAAGAAGCTTACCAAACGGCTGTATATTTTCTGTAGCTGTATTTGAGATATGGAATGGAATTTTCCAATAGTTTTTGCAACACCTGGAGAAATGACATCAAGTGTCAAGGTATACAAAGCCAACAAGTAATAACAAATCAGAACACACAAGAAAACTTGGTTATCTTTTTTACCTGAGACACAATCAGACGTTGAATCAAGACTTGGCGGAGGGTCATGATGTTGCGGTGCAAAAGGGCATGATAAAAAAGGCCAATATATGATTGCATAAAATATAGACCAAAAACCTGGGAAGACGGAGGTACAGGTTCACAATCAGGTACTGCTTCTATTAAAAAGAAGCACCAAATGAATCATTCTACTATTTACCTTGTAGACCAAGCTATCAGCTCTATATTCAATGCTTTTGTTACTTTCATATTTAATGAGCTTGACTGAAACCTTGCCACCAATCTTTGTAAAATATTGAATTGCAAAAAGATACAAAGCTGTAAGCCCAAACCTGAAGACCCAATAAAAAGTACATGAATGTCCCAATGGAGCTCCATGAAATATCACCCAACAGCTTACACCAAATTAAAAGAAAAACAACATTTCACTACAGCAAGCAAAGAACAGAACCATTGGTTGCCCCATACAGTCTGATCCTAAAATATTAAACTGAAGTGGTAGTAATGTTCAAATAGAGACTAGTATATGCAAGTAAACAGAACAACTCCCAGTGAAATTATTCAAAAGTACAAAAAGTCAAGCACATAAAAGTAAATAGCTAGTTCTATATTTCTGAAAAAACCAAGTCAAAGTTCAATGAAGAACAGATTGGCTTCTAATAGTTAAGAGCATCAAAAGTTATCTAAACATACAGCCTGTAGGCTATGTAGAAATCCCCTCAATTAGGAGAGTACAAAATACCAATAGGGATAACCAAAACCTAGCACTTAAAATATGTTGTAATCAGTGATGCTAAAATAAAGGAGGACTGATAGAGCATATCGACAGGTAATGCCACAGACAGAAATGGTACGACCAATCCAGATATCCGGGAGAGAAATCCATTGGAAAGCACATGACAAACAACATATAGAGTAAGATGGCAAACAGAACACCACCACCACCACCTAGCCCCTCTCCCCCAACCCCCTACCCCCACCCACAAAAAAAAAAAAAAACCCTAAGGCTCCGTTTGTTTCAAAATTAAAATGATTTCCAGGATTTCTTAAAAACCAACATAAATTGGCATGAAGGATTAGAAAAGGCAAAGGGCCTGGTATGACCAATCCAGATATCCAAGAGAGAAATCCATAAAAAAAATCAAAAGTTGAACCAAATCAGGATTTTACAAGTCAGAAAATAAACAGGGTTCATTGTAATCATCAGATCAATTACAGTTCTGTTGTTCTTTATATCACTTCTTGTGGTGGCAAAAGGCCTGGTGTTATAGCAGGGCATGAGCTTATTTGTATCTATTTTTTTAATCAATTAAGTTGAAATCTATCAAAAAATAAAATAAAACAACCAGGTTCCATTAAAGGAACACAAGTGTCTAGCAATATAACGAATTCCACCTCCCTTATATTACCTTAGCGATACCTTGTATGGCAATAATCCAAACAACCACCTGGCCGAGGTGACAAAATAGCACCCTTATAATCTTGGTGTAAGAGAATTAAGGTTAAAAAGAGTCTGAGCAACTTCAAAATTCTAGCAGCATAAAAAGGGAAATTGCTAAAAACAAATTCTGCACCCCTACCTTCAATACGGAAAATTTAACATAATCAACTAACCTCAGATCTCCTTCCACCATTTTTCACCTTAAATTAGTTAAAATATGCGGAATTTCTCACTTTAACAATGGCTGATCCCAAGTTTATATCCAAATTAAGTATTACGGATTATTGCTACCTCAGCATTTCCATGTGATTTACCAGTATCTTAGTAGCTCCTTCACCAGTTTGCCTTCACAAGTAGACCAGCTCCACAAGCCACTGACATGATAGGACAACACTCTTGCTTCTTAACTAAGCCTGATTGTCAACTAATTCAAAATCCATCCACCTTGAATACCATTCATTGGCTTGACAATTTTGACAGATGGCTAATACCTATCCGTCAAGTTATTAGAATGAGGAGATTCTATCTCTCATAATAAAACTAATCTTGATGTGAGTAGGATGTCTCAGTTCATACCATATGTTTTAGGCTGCATTTGGTATGCAAGCAATCTCATAAGGGAGAACGGGCTAAAAAGCGAGGCATTTCCGTTCTGGTCCCAATGCAGAATGCGCTAAAGAGTCTGTTCTAGAATGAGCCATATTTTCTAATGCAAAAAAGAGCATCCAGTGCACGAGGCTCCCGCTACTGCAGGGTCTGGGGAGGGCAGAATGTACGCAGTCTTACCCCCACAATGTGGAGAGGCTTTTTCCAAGATTCGAACTCGTGACCACCAGGTTGCAATATGACAACCTTACTGTCACCTCAAAGCTTGCCCTCTAATGCATACCATAAACTGTTTTTGCCATCTCAGAATGTATTCTCGACCTAAAATGCATTCCAAAAATGCAGACCAAATACAAATTAGTGTATTAATTTATATCATATTGTGAATCTCTTCGTATAACCCTTGTCTTCTAAAAAAATATATATAATTTGTAGGAAAAGGATAACCCAATAATTAGACATTTTCTCATGAGTTTCGATACTAAAGCTTAAACAGGATCCTTAGAAAAACCCCCCCCCCCCCCCTTAAAAAAAAAAATAAATAAATAAATAAAGCATGGTTCACTATGACCCGGAAAACACAATAAACATCCCAGATCCAAAACCCAAAAAAGAAAAATAGATGAAAATATATTTGTTAAACTACATTACAGTCCACACGATGGGACCTACTCACAATACTCATCGTGTGGGACTCTTTGACCTGCACAATTGGTATAGGACTCTTTGACTACAGTTACTGAGTTGGAATAGGACTCTACAGTCCTATTGTGTTTACAGTTCTATACAGTCTTATTGTAATTAGATCTCCTATTAGCATATAGACTCCTAATTAGTTTATGAGTTTGTTTTATTAGTTTCATTTACCAATCAGGCTTGTTAGTTTCCTTTTCCTATTTGGAGTTTACTTTGTCTTTAGTTTGTGACTAGGACTCTGACTTGTAGAGTCCTAGACCTTATCTAATATGTTTTCTATTTTCTATAAATATAAGCTACAAGGAAAGGAGCACACTTACTCTTTCCCTCCTTTCTTTTCTTATTTTTTCTATTTTGTTACAATATTCAAAATAGAAAAGAAACATACAAGAAACAGGAATATCATAAGCACTTTCTATGTCTTATGGTTAAAAGAGAGAAAAGGGATCAATGTTATAGACACATAATAAGAGAAAATTCAACCATATGCTAGTGAAGACTAACCATTTGAAGGTAGAGACATAAATGCAGGAAGAAAATGAAAGTCCTCAAATTCGCAAGGATAGATAAATGTACAAGAATAAAAAATGGGCTTCCAGGACAAGCTAGAAGGGCAAGACAAATAGAGGTCATTCAAAGGTTAATTCAAGGAAGAATGTTCAATTCAAGTTGAATATTTAAATGCTAAATAAGATAGCATGTTAAAGAAATAGTATTATATTCAGCCTAGAGCCATCACAGCGGAATCTTCCCTCCCCACCCCTCCTTGGGTGCATTATATATGAAATCATTCAAAATCTACAATTTCATAAATGTATGGTGAAAGATTTAGATGTTATCTTATGTTTATTAAATGGCATTGATGTTTAATAACAAAATAACCTTTTTACTGGAGAAGCCAAACGCAACTTGGATTTCTTACTTCATCACATCGGAGACGAGAACTTCATATAGATGAGCATAGGCCAGCTCAAATGGCAATTGGAGACAAATTATACTTGAGATAACAATTGCATCATTTCTGAATCTTAGAAGATGACCAAACCACTCAGCTCTTTGAATAGCTTTTTTTCTTTTATCGGCCCCTGATTTCTTCGTAAGCTCCACAGAGGACTGGACAGAACTGCTTCCTGTGTCCATAACTTTATATCCTAGGTCCACTTCTATGGGATAACTTTTCCGCCATCTAAACAGAAATATAAAAGATATTAGCCTTTATTTATAAGAATGTGACCTAACAGCTAGGCAGTAGGTGGTGATAATTAAATACCTGGCTAAAAGAGCAGAGTTTTTACGCTTCCAGAACTGGAAGAACAACACAGCCCATGATGTAATGCATATGAAGAAAAATGGAAGTACCAGAAACTGCCATGATCTGAGTCAAATATAAATCAAGCAAAACATGTTAAGCAATCAACTGCAGACTGAGCATAAACGCAGATCTTACAGTATTTATAACAGCATTTGTGGGAATTGATGGGGTTGAAGATTACCCGAAATCAATTAACTGCAGAGTGAGCCCAAACGCTGCTGGAAAGAACATCCACCGTGTATACATTCCAAGGAAAGCAAAATATGTTGCAATCTACATTAAAGACATATAATGTCTTTCAATATAATGTCTTTGATTACATGTCAAGAGAACATGGTTTAGATAAAGAAAGTTAAATAAACAAAACATTAAAGGAAAAGGATAATAGCCATAGCCCATAGGTATGTTCAACCTTAGTCCCAAAATAAGAGTAAATCTCATCAATTGGCTGACGAGTGAGGTCCCTCCAATTTAGGGCCCAATTCCTTAAGAGCCACTTCCTCTTCACTTCATCTAAAAAATAAAAAACACCATCATACTTTAGAAGCCGCAATTTGTCACTGGTAATATATGGAGGACCTATGAAGGAGCATACCATGGAGAGGAAAAATCTGTTTTACAACACCTTCAGATTGCAACATTGTCAGTAGAGGTTCCCCAGGTTTCCACCCAAATTCTTTTCCTTCAAATTTCAGAGTAACAACTGACTCCTTCCTGTTTACCTGCAATTTTCAGTTCGACTTCAACAACCAGTGCAAATAACTTGAGAACTCCATTGTCAATATATTTCCCAAACACCTACCTTGAATTTTATCTAAATAAATTTATTTTTGGGTACATCTCTTATTTTCATCAATGGATACCACTTATAGAATCTTCCATCACCAACTTCGTCCAAGTAAGTTTGCTTCTGCTGCATCATTTCATGAACTAATTTTTGAGAAGCATATATCATTGTGTACAAAACAAACCACATTGATGTATTTTAAGTTCAAACTTTTTTATTGCCTCTGAGAAATGTGAGGCTTGGACAGGTTCCAGATAATTTATAGAAGGAAAATCAAACTTGTGCTCAGTGAAAAGAAATATAGATTGACATGAAAGTTGGTGGTAGAACCAGTTTCTCTAGTCTCTAATTAAATCAGACAAGAGTCAGTAAGTGTTGAAGGACTCACAATTCCATAAATAATGTGATGGAAACAACGGAACCGCTCACACCAACTGAACAATGAACCATCAGGCTGCCTCACGAATGCTTCAACCTCATCCCACTCAAACCGTAAATCCATTCCTGAAACCAATACCAACAACAGTATGCTCATGCCTCAGAATTTGAAGGTGGGAAATTTACTAAATAAAACAACAAGAGAAAACATCTTGCCCGCAATAATTGATCATCCGAAAAAAGATAATTACATCCTCAAGTATGGCAAATAAGCTCGATTCAATACAATGACAAAGGGAACTGACTGTTACCAAAGTAAGTAGGCTTTCTTATCTGCAACTCAGCTGCAACCCTCCCCAATGTCTCCAAAGGTGCTGCCAACTAAAGGGACCCCAAAACAAACCGTACCAACAAACAAAAACCATAAACGGTATTAAGCAAACCTGAAAATCGAGCACTCTAAAGCATTTATATAATATACCAGAAGAATTAGCTTTGAAGACGTACCCATTAAACTCTAAACCCTAAATCTCAGTTAGTCAGAGTCAGAAACATTATATTTGTATGTAAAACACATCAAGCTATGGACAAAATTTCAATTTCTTTTTTTCTTTTTTTCTTTTTTAAATCTGGAATCCACTAATTGATGCACCGTGCATGTTCTTGGATATCCATAAACACACTGCTTTTGAATATCTATAGAACAGAGAAACTATTAAGTCAAATGCAACGATTTTTTATATCATGTTCTCCTTCTCATGAAATACCCAAGCATTGAATGTCCCATATACGGGATCGTCGCGTAAAGAGAATAAGAGTGACAAACCTTAATAAATTCATCTGCAAGCCCAGTGACTCTCTCAAGAATCAATCCCACCTTCTGCAATTCAGACACCAGAAACTCAACGGAGTCACAGATATCATCTCCTTCTTTAAAAGTCCTCCTAGGAACCACAATCGCAATCTCAAAAGCAGTATGTTCTTTGTTACGGCCATTCATCTTTATCACCACTGGCCTGAACCAAGTCTTTAGGTCAAGTATCAAGACAGCACAAATGGCCAAGTGGGTTTCGTAGTTTTGTAACTTCTGGTCAAGCGGTGAAGAGAAAACTCTAGCATGCTGTAAAGATAAGAACGAATAAAGATGGACAGAAGAGAAAGTGACAACGAACAAATCAGAACTGCATCAACGGAGAAAGAGAAGATCGGAGTAATCGGGGAATGAGGGAGGTGTTGTGGTTCAGACACAGATGTTGCAGAACGAAAGGGGCACGTGGTTGGTGCTTTTGTGGCGTTGTTGGGAAATGGCGGGATCTTTCTATTGCAAGATGCGAAATTAGCGGTTTTTTTGGGTGAGTTGCGGACTTCCGGGTAGACCGGGAACGGTTCCCTAATGTGGTTTCCTATCTGGATTCACGAAAAGATCCCTCCAGCCATCGGTGATCTAATGGCCGGAGTTCACTTGGTATGTATACCACCTCGGAATCATGAATGGAATCTCTCCAATGACAGGAGATATCGAAACAGTCCATGAGTATGGGACCCATTGGATATGAACGATAATAAAATCTCTAGGAAAATACATGTATGTAGAGGTGAACTAGTTCAACAATTAACTAAGGAGGGGCATGGTAGCCGTTTCATTTTCACCCCATGCAAAAGCCTAAGAGGAATTGTATGCATTGGAACAGAATAATAAAAACTTGTGATCAACGTGACGTAAACAAAAGACAAGAGCATCTATTCGGCTATGTAGCTAGTGTGCCAAGGCAAGGATCAATGGGAACTCAAACATGGACATCCAACCATCACCCCCTTTGTGTCTGGGCGTATGATATTTGAGTCATTTGTTCCCGTTTGTGTGTAATTGGGAGAATAGATGGTAATGTTTACGGTACTAGTATATATACATATACATAAATAATGTATACTAAAAAAATTATAATTAATTGAATTAGACTTTAAAATTTGATACGATTAATTTAATATTTTATCTATTCAATGGTTGTTATAGACATATCATTTAATCATGTGGCAAACTAAATGCTTTGCGATATTGGGAAAGATAATAAATCATTGTAACAATAAGAATTAGCTTTTTTGAGAGAAGGAATGATTTAGAATAAATTAGACTCAATCGAATCCCCCCCTCCCTGCCCAACAAAAAAAGAAGATACAAAGAAAAATCTACTATTGTTACAATATATTCATTTGATACATGAAAAATCAAGACGCAACTGATAAGATACCATTAAGATAAATCGATAATGACCAAAACCAATCGGATCGTAATATTTTTAATTAAAACCAGACCAAAACCAAACCGAACCAATGAATGTAAACCAGACTCAATTTAACAGTTTGAATTGCAGGTTTATCCTTTCCCTCCAAACCCCATCTTCCCCCTTTTTTTTGGAAGGAAGAAAAACCTGAAAACCAGTATTGGCGGGATTAATTCAAAATTCGTATCCATTAATTATTTGAATACAAAAAAAAAAAGAAAGAAAAAGACAATGCCTTTTTAGAATGTGTTGTACCATTCCATATTTATATCCTTTTTAACGGAGGTTATCTTTTACTTCTGTAGCTGATTTCTTTCCGCGTCCATTTCGATGGAAAATTCCCGGAAGCAATTAGTAAAATCCAGAAAGTTGGAAAAGAACCCTAATTGCGATCCTCCAGTCACCAATAGCCAATTGGAAAAAGAGGGAAATTCTCCAATAAAATCAAGACATTGAATCAGCGTTCTGAACGAGGCCGTAATCGCAAGATCAAAGATCGCTACCAGAAAGGAAAAACCTAGTAATTGCAGGCAGGGACCGGGAATCGAGGATTTGAGAGTGAGGTCGTGATCTGTCGCCATGGGAAACACGGAGAAGTTGATGAACCAGATCATGGAGCTTAAATTCACTTCCAAGAGTTTGCAACGCCAAGCTCGCAAGTGTGAGAAAGATGAGAAAGCCGAGAAGCTCAAGGTCAAAAAGGCCATCGAGAAAGGTAACATGGACGGCGCCCGAATCTATGCCGAAAATGCAATTCGTAAGCGCAATGAACATATGAATTACCTCCGTTTAGCCTCTCGTCTCGATGCTGTTGTTGCTCGCCTCGACACCCAGGCTAAGATGACTACCATCAACAAGTCCATGGCTTCCATCGTCAAGTCCCTCGACTCCTCTCTAGCATCTGGGAACCTGCAGAAAATGTCGGAGACCATGGACCAGTTCGAGAAGCAGTTCGTTAACATGGAGGTTCAGTCCGAATTCATGGAGCGTTCCATGGCTGGAAGCACATCTCTCTCCACGCCTGAAGGCGAGGTCAACAGTCTCATGCAGCAGGTCGCCGATGATTATGGTTTGGAGGTCTCTGTAGGGCTGCCTCAGCCTGCGGCTCACTCTATTCCGACTAAGTCTTCGGAGAAGGTGGACGAGGATGACCTATCCAGACGCCTTGCAGAGCTCAAGGCCAGAGGTTAGGGTCGTAGAAGTGAGTTAATACTTATCCTGGCATACGTTGTGATGTGTCTGATATGTAATATTAGCGGAATTGCATATTTTTATTGGCATGACATCTGTGTAAATTAACTGGTTTACGTTCTGTTCCCTTCTTTCTTGTCATGTGGACGTTCTTAGTTCTTACTGGTGTTTAGGTGTATATACGTATTATGTAGTGTCTTTCATGGCTGAGCAAATTCGAATATATTTATTATGATCGCCTATTTTCTTAGCATCATTGTGACAGTTGAATGACTGCTTCACTTTTTATTGTCCTGTGATTATTTTCTGTTAATCAGTAATGTCTAATTTTATGCATTTTTGATGTTGTTTGATCTATCAGTAAGCACCTACCCTTGATTGTTCATTTTCGGCTTGCTTTGAAGCATATCTTTAATTCTTCATTTATCAAATTTCCTTACCCTTGTTTTTGTTTTGCACTGCACTGTATGATTAGAATAACATCCGGAATAAAATATATAGTGATCAAGGATCATGGTAAGGTCTCCATGGATTTTGCAGTTAGCACATATTTTGCACATTGTATCCGTATGTGCTGATTCTTCAGTTTTCTCGTACCATTTCTAGTTAAACTGTCTTTGTGATCAATCTCGCCTCACGTCCCCCCCCCTTCTTTTTTTTTTTTTTACTCCATCCACTTACTTGGATCATGTACGTGTTCGTATCATTGAAATTGTGCTTAATAAATTCAATAAATTCGGATGTCTGGCCATGTGGCCTTTCCGGAAGTTTGAGGTTTCATTTTCATCAGCTTGTTCGGGGAACAATCCCAATCAATTGGAGCTAATTGTTATATTCAAAAGAAATTCAGGGAACGCTTTATATCCTTTTGACATTTTTGGTATTGCATTTCTTTTGGTCCCCTGACATGCCGCAACCCCCATTTTTGCCACACCCCTCTAGCAATTATGTTTCTCTCTGATTTTTCCAGCTATCCACCTGAAGAAAAAGGAGAAAGCAAGAACAGGACTGTTTTTTAGTGCACCATTCTCGTGACGGGTGCTTTAAAAATGAAAATTTGGATTGGATGATGTAGATTCCTACTCAAATCATTCATATAATAACTAATTAGGTTTTGCTTATTGATGTTATTGGTAGTAATTAGGTGTTTCTATAATTATGGGGATTTGACTTGAAAGGGTGGGTTTCAAATGGGAAGAAGACAAACCAGTTTCAGTGTTCTATTTCTGTAGTGCGCCATTCCATGAAAGTTGCCTTAAAAATGACATTTGGATCAGATGTTACAAAATCCTACCTAACTGAGTCAGGTAATGGCAGAACTGAACTGCTGTTTGTTTGTCAAACTGAACCTAGGGGGGGGGGGGAATAAGGGTTTCTGATATAGACTGGGTTTGATATGAGAAGGATTAGATTCTAGTTCCACATTGGAAAATATGGTCAGGTTATGAAGAAAATGTAAAAATATGTTGCAAATACGTAAAGTAGGTTGCAAAGTATGGATCTTTTGGGTTATGGGAGTTGGAAAGGCTTGTAAAATACAGTAAAGTATAGGAAGGCTAGTTTAGATAGTTGTAGCAGTGGAAGAATTATTTGTTCTTCTTGTTCTCTCTCTCCCTCTCCCTCTCATATTTTGTGTGTGTGTGTGTTTGGGCGGGGGGGGGGGGGAGAGGGTAATTTCGATGATTGAGGACTAGGTCCTAGTGATTGGAAATTGGGCTTTGGGATGATTTGTAGGTATTAGGTGATGAGGGCAGAGAATTATATAGAATTAAATTGGAAAAAAGAAGAAGGTTTCAAGACAAGATATTGGCGCCTAAGGAGTGATTCTCTGCTGCTGGAAATCTGTCTGATGTTCATAAGAATTGATGGAGCAAAGAGACTGATATATTTGTACTTCAATCTTGGCCTTTAATATACTCCTGTGTTCCTCATATCGTCTTTAATTTTACGTTTTATAATTTATACTGCTGCTCCATTGGGAACAGATGAATGACAACAAATATTGCTATATTATTTGGTTGCATTTGAGTGCTTTCTGTTATATGCAAAATGGTTAGGTTTGGAGGGCTGCTGATGTTTTTTTTTTTTGAAGTTAATACTGGAATTATGGGAATTTTATGCCAGCTTAAATTAATCAGGTCAGGTCTGAATTCTTTATTTCCTCCTTATTTCCATGTGATTATTTTTCTGATGGGTAACCAGTATGATACTTGGACTACCCGACCACCTAATGTCATGAGGCTCATCCATTGGGTTTGCGTTTGACCTGGTTTTCTAAGAGAATCCTTGTTAGGCTAAGAGTTGTTTTTAAACTTGACTGTCGAACTATATGAATGGAAGATTGATAACAATTAGTTCTCTCTCTCTCTCTCTGTCTCTCTCTCTCTCTCTCTCACACACACACACACACATACAACTGCCTACTACTTGTTGAAATACTCTATAAAGCACTCAGAGGAGATCTGAAGCAAAACATTATCACAAAATCAGGGATGGGATTATGGTTTCCTAGTTCTCATTTCTTGGCTATCTGTTTTGAGGAAACGATTCTCAAGGTCACTTTTCAAACCTATTGAGTTCATTGTTTCTAATTTTTTTTTCACACCTAATTCTTTCCTGTATACATGTGGCTCATCAGAATTTGCAAGATCCATCAAGAATCAAATGGTTAAGATAACTTCAGTACTGCTCCAATATAATTGTGGTGAGATAACTAATTTTGTCTCAGTTGCAGTTTCTGATCTTCCTACTACATTTTTCAATCTTTCTTGGGTAAATTATATCTCTTCCACTATAAGGAAATCCAATTCACCCATTCAAGAGGACGTTTGCATTTCAAACTTTCTTTCACAGGTATGAGTTCCGAGTCTCCAAGAGCCGAGCCATTCTGGGGTCTCGGCCATTGAAGGGTTCAGATAAAGTGGATGCAAAGAAGGGGGTAAAATATTAGAATCATGGGCTGTGGTGTCTGTTGAGCTCTGCAATCTGCATGGAGATTGGTTTTAGAATGGCCTAAGGGGAGAAGGAAGTGGGTGGGAGTTCTGTCTTAACCATTTTATGGATTAGAGAAAGGTTAGGTCGATTGTGAAATATCTTCCTACTTTCCTTTTTCAAGTATGTGAATGAAAAAGCATAGCTTTCCATGGGTTTAATATGCAATAATCTGAAAGTCAATTACGGAGGAGCAGTTGCCAATTCGCCATGTACTCTTCTTCCCGCCTAGAGTAGTAGGAGGTATTAGGCTCAGGTTCAATAGACCAACCTGGTTTGATCTAGCCCAATAAGGATCAATCAGGGTTGGGCTGAGCTAGGCTAAGCCTTAATAGGATTGAGCTTGGGTTGAGGGTTTATCTGACCCTGACAAGATTGGATTGGGCCAGGGCTGACCGTAAGGAAGGGTTTAGTACCTGTGTTTGTAGCTTTTTTTTGGGGGGGGTTGGTGTTTCGCCAACCCTTGATATCTAGAACTTTGGCCTGATTAATTTTGCGGATCCATAGTGACCCCATAACTGCATGGATCGGATCATTCTATGATTGAATGAGAACCATTATACTTGCATTCATAGTAGGAAAGAAAAAACATTTAACACTCTGTGTGAGTGGTCTTAAGATTTGTAATTTATTTGGGGTTGCAATTAAAAATTAATGCACCTCTTGGTGTTCCAATTATACTAAAATAAAATAATAATGGATAAAAAAAAAAGTAACAAATTAAAAATTTATGAGAGAAACTACCTATACAGTTACCTTATCATTAAAATAGGAAATAATGGGTAAAAAAATGGAATTAAAAATAGAGATATACTAGATAACGGAAGTTATCTTCTTAACTCACCAGAGAGATGTCGATCAAAGGGTTAGGTTGCATCATTTACTTTCAATTAAAAGCTTATGGTTATTTTTGAAGACAACAGTAGTCTACTAATATTAGATTTCTCTTACTAAAAAAAAAAAAAAAAGATTTCTCCACGTTCGTATTCTTGTTGCATTATAAAGCATGAAGGATCCTTATCACAGTGGAAGTGTATACATACATTCTAATTAATTACCATGTTCTTCCGAATCGGACGAATATCCCTTGTATAAAGGCTTTCCTTATTCGAGTGCCTAGAATATTGTATCTTTTCTAATCCTAATCCATCTTCTGTCTCTGGTTTTGAATGTTTTGATCGTTAGTAACAGTGGAGAAGAAAAGTTGATTGAAATATGGGGGTGGTGTTCAAAAAATTAAGGATGAACAGAGATGATGCAGGTAATATGGGGATGAATCACCTCCCTTACGATATTAAGGACCATTTTATGTGTATTTCTACTAAATTGTGAGTCGGTTCGAACTCCAACGGACTCCAACGGTTGAATGGGGTGGGAATCGGGGAGGAGAGGATTTACATACAGCCAAATCACATTTGTAAACATGATTGTCTATCAAATTCCCTATCAAAAACGGTATAGAAATCCTCTCTCGCCTGAGTTTGGGCGGGAGACTTGGTGGCCCAGATGGATGGCTGTCACCTGGCTCTCGGGTGGATCCGAACCCTTTATCTGAGCCGACACCCTAGTCGACAAGTTGAGCCGACAGGGGTGTTGGTTGGGATGGAGAGCTCGAATTCACCCGAGAGTCAGGTGGTGGCCATCCATCCGGGTCGCCAAGTCTCCTACCCAAACTCAAGTGAGAGAGGATGTGGACCCCAAAAACGAGGGAAAAAACTTCCATGCAAAATCCTGCGCATTTTTTTTTTCCCATTAACAAATATTAAGATGCCAAAATGCTATTTTCTTTTTGGAAGGTATTGAATTAGATTTTTTTTGGTGATTGTGGATGTACATCTCTAAACCATTAGATTGGAATCCAATTATTCCACAAACTTCAGTTTTGCATTTCAGTTCCATTGGTTCAAACTACTGGTGTCAATCGGTTCAGTTTTGATTTATCGGTTTGGTTTAGATTTGATTTGAGATGTAATGAAAAAAAATTAAAACCAAAGTGGTTTTAATTCTCTTTAAAAAATATTTATTAAAAAGAAAAAATTTCATCTACACCCACAAGATTTTAGAAACATCACCTGGGTCCACTTAACTAACGAAAATCACTAAAATTGTTGAAATACAGTTTTATCCCTCATATTATAAATTGAAAATTTTAAAAATTATATTGTCTTACTAATTTAACCTTCGATATCATATGGAGATTCCTTTCACTCATTTCCCCTCTCTTCTTCTTCCTCTCATTTTCCTTCTCTTCTTCTTCCTCACATTCTGATAGATAGAATTCTGGTCATACCAAGCTTTGGGTGGACACAGTGCAAGTCACAAGAAGATCAAGGGTTGTATCCCATCTTCCTCTGCTCGAACCCTTGAAGCTGAGTATGAACCAGGTGATGCAGAACTCAATTTTGTCATTGTTGATCATAGAAACTATCCAAAATGGGGGTAATACCAGAGAATACCGCTTAAATCCAACCAGGTGGTTCTTAGAAATCGATTGAAGAAATAGAATCCTCTACCCAAAGGTACCATTCCCTAAACCGGAGAATGATCGCTATTGGGGGGATTCACATCATCCATGGCGACAACTCCCTTGCGACAGAGATGGCATTTGCATGTTGTGCAAGGAAAAGCCTGCGGATGATGATAAGCTCACCACTCCTTGGCATCTCAGATGTCTATCCGTTCGCCTTGAAACCCTAGCTTTCACTCTTCAATAGGAGTGTCCTGATTCTGTTTCGACCATAGGCGATGTTTCGGCTCCTATTGTTGCAGATCTCTCGGTATCCGGTGTTTTCGAATCTTCCAATGAACTAATCGCTGCGATTCGAGCTATCAAAGACGACCATTGACGACGCAGGAGAAAGCAAGGAAATGGCAGGAACTTATGACCAGAGGCTGTAAGTCGCCAGATCTCGATGAGTCGAAGTCGAAAAATAGGAAGACTGGAGGCGATGATGTCCTTGGCCTTCTCGATGAAAACTTAAACTGCTCGTTTTGCGTATAGACGTCGGAAAGACCTGTTACAGTTAGTGATCATTTCCTTCCCAATCTATTTGTTGAAGAAGTTCGATTTCAAAGATTTATGAAAGATTATTTTATTATTTGTTGGAGTTTGATTGGTTTCATTTTCCCCCAATTTTCTCCGATGAACAATAACAGAAATCTTTTGACGGAGTGCAATCTATCTTAGTGGAGCTGACCATCTGTTGGAGCCATACCAGCTCCCCTAATTTTCCCCCAAACCAGCTCCTGCCATATGAATCTGACTATGGAGAAGAGCAGAAGAGGAAAGAAGAGGAAATGAAGAAGAAGAAGAAGAAGAAGGGTAAAATAGTATTTTATCTTTACTCTAAGGGCAGTATTGTCCATTAAAAATTTTATTTCAGCTGACGTCAGCATCTAATGGGAATCAACTGACGGAGTGAACTTCTTTGATTACCACAGCCAAAGTTTTGGGACCTAGGTGATGTTTCTGCATTCTTGTAGGTGTAGATGATGTTAACAATCTTTGATGGGGAGTAGATGAAATTTTTTCTATTAAAAAAATCCTTTAAAAGTTTTTTTTTTTTCTTTCTCCTGATCGAGGATAAGTTAATTTGCAAATTACGAAAATGAAGAAAGAATTACCAAACTAATCAAGGAATGTTCTTATGTGGGCCAGTGTCAGCCTGCTTCATTGCCTGTCAGATTGAGCAAAGCCTTTTCACCACCTCCCCTCAAATACAGACATTTAAATCTCTATTCAATACAATTTAATCAAGTATGTTTGGTATGCATTTTTGTAATGTATTCTTAGAAATGAAATCCTAACCTATAATGGGGTAAATAGGGAGGAATTTTTGTTATGGGCTCAAAATGTAAATTGGATTAAAGAGTGCGTTCTATGATCCAAAAATAAGAATGCATAGCGTTGATGTCATAAACCGTGCAGTTGGTTGACTTGCAAGAAAAGAGAAGTAGGTAGGAGGAGGTTGAGTTCTAGATCGATCCAGAGGTGGTTCCAATGCCTAAGTTAGTGTTTCGAATGTCAACTACAGTGGAACTCGGGTATTATGATGATCGAGTTTGGATAGAGTTGTAAGCCAGAAAGCAATTCTAAGCTCAAATGCATGAAAGTGAAGTGAATGAACCTACAGGGGTTACCCCCCAGGGTAGCTGAGTCGACAAGGAGCCTAAGCCTCAGGAAGCAGAAGGTATTTAGTTTGATTCTTCTTATTGCCTTGGGGCCACTCACACAAGGTATTATGTACTCTTTCTTTTCTTGTACGGGTGCAAGTGGAATGATTTTCATTCAACCCTGGAATGACCCGGTCCATGAGTTTGTGGTGTTAGTAGGGATTTGTGGGATTAGTCAGGGCAAAGGTCTGGATACCAGTTGTTAACAAAAAAATAAAAATAAAAAAGAATCTACAGAGGCTACAGAGGTTACTCCCTGTCTATGGAGTGAGGATGTGAGTTGAGTACGGCAATTACAGATTTGTCCTGTAATAGATTGTCCTCTTTATGGTAATATTCGGTCTTCCATTGATGGCAAGATACGCCGAGCTTCGTAGGATAAGATTTCCGAGCTCGACATTGTAAGATTTGCCAAATTATTCATGGTAAAACTAGATTCTTGTCTTCTATGTAATACGTGCGACATTAGAGTCGACGGCTCTGGATCGAGTTGGCTGATAGCTGGAGGCCATCTCATGCAGATATTATCTCTTGGGATGTGATGGTTGACACATGGTAGTCTATGAATGCTAACATGTGACAATCAATGAATGCTGACACATGGTGATCGGATTCAAATCATCTCCTCCCTGTACTTCAGAGAGGAGGGAGACGCCCGCCGTTGGATGGCCGATACGTGGTTCTAGGAAAAATTCGAACTCCACGTTCGAGCCGACACCCAACAGACAAGCCGAGCCGACAAGGGGTGTTGGCTCGGATGTGGGGTTCGGGGTTCGAATTTTTTCAAGAGCCATGTGTCAACCATCCGACGGGGGCGTCTCCCTCCTCTCTGAGGAGACGATTCGGATCCCATGGTGATCTATGAATGCTGACACAAGGCGGTCTATAATATGTTGATAGTATAAAAGTAAGTTAGTTATTTTAAGGAGAGAATATGTTTGGCAATGCAAGTGATGGGATCATCTTTAAAAAAAGATCCCAAAAAATAAAAAAATAAAAAAATTATATGGGATATATTTGAGAATGGAAGAAGAAGCCTCCTAATTGATAATCTCACACTGCCTTAAATTAAGGGATTTTAAATAAGAAAATACGGATCCGAGAGGGAGTCCTAATTGGAATAAGCTGCTGCTTCTATTTTGAGTTCTGATCAGTAGTAACAGACGGTTTCTATTTTGAGTTCTGATCAGTAGTAACAGACGTGAAATATGGAGATGAATGATCAGAAATACAAAGATGAAAGAAAACAACCACAGGGATGAGGATGATGAAGCAGGTAGGGGAAAGAATGATCTCCTCCCTTTCGACATTATCATTGAGATTCGGTGTAAACTTCCTATTGTATCAGCACTACGATTCATGAGCGTATGCAAGCTCTGGTATAGCTTGTTGGATAATTATGATGATGATTATAATTCCATTGATGAACTACACCTACGTAAATTGATGGTAACATCACATCGACCACCATGTCTTTACTTATTTTATTTAAAAGAATACGTTACCACTACAAGATTAATAGCTTAATCATGGTGAATGGAGAAGGTAATTGGAAAACTAGAGAGATACCAATGGATTCTGTGCTGAAGAAAACATACAGCTATACGAACTTTGAAATTGTGGGTTCTTGCAACGGTTTTCTCTGTATAACAAGAGCGCTGGATTGCAATCCCATTTATCTCTTAAATCTAATTACAAGAGAGAAGATGATATTACCCAAATCAGATCTTCGGTTTCCCTGCAAACTAAATCTTGAACCATGGTTTAGTATTGGTTTTGGCTTCAACTGCTTAACCAATAATTATAAAGTGAAATTTTCCCACCTAATGATGAAGTTGTAAGAGATTTACAGGTCATTGCGAGAATTTGTGAAATTTTCGTTTTTCTTTATTTTAATTTTTATTTTAAATATCCATGTTTGGAATGGTTTTTTTTTTTTCTAATGTGGACCCATTTTCATAAGTAATAAATTTATCTCTTACATTATGCATGGTTGTTGTTTTGGCAGTAATCAAGGGTTCGGCCTGCTTAGCTGGGTAATATTATGGTGGCTAATCATTATCATGTGCAGACACTATTATAATCCATAGGTTGATGATTTCAATGATTATTGCTTATAAAATCATGAAAAGTCAGGAAATATATAAAATGGGAGTAAGAAGAAATTTTCCAGTTTCTAACTGTTCACAAATTGGGTGGCTAAACCATGCAATCCGGCCAAATCATTGGGTCCAAAGTCAATGGAATGGATGTGACATATGGAGGGGTGGACTCGAAACTGGATTTTCTTGTTCATCAGACGGGTTGGGATGCTCAAACTCAGATGCTGATACATCACAGTTCGTCCAATGAACGACAAGCAGACTGAACAAAAAGAGTTGATTTTTTTTTTGAAATATGGAATGTGGGGCTTAATAGGTAAGATTGGATGAGAGATCCCCTCTTTTATCAAGAGGGAGAGAGGAAGGACCCAAAGGAAGTCCTGTGTAT
Organism: Protea cynaroides; assembly: GCA_028583415.1. Taxonomy (NCBI): domain Eukaryota; kingdom Viridiplantae; phylum Streptophyta; class Magnoliopsida; order Proteales; family Proteaceae; genus Protea; species Protea cynaroides. Next base: position 98,955,178 of record CM053274.1, on the reverse strand, counting down.
GAAATGATACGGTTTTAGATTGTTGCGATACGTAATAGAATAATATTGAAACCGTACTATTTATTAAACAGTTTCAAAAACTTACCAATAACAATTATTAATCGATTTCAATATACCGTTTTAAAAATGGATTTCACAAGAACAACCATTCAATGATTGGCTTCTGTTGGTCGATGTATCAAACTAAAATCTCTCCCCCCAAATTGTAAACATAGAAACAACTATTTTAGCAACAGTTTTAATCGATCGATATAACACGTAATGAGATAATACTGAAATCATACCGTTTATTAAACAATTTCAGAACGCTTATAATACCAAACTGTTTGATACTCGATTTATCACGATATATGATTTTGATATCATTATAACACCCTTAATTAGTATTAATCCATTGTCACAGCTAAGTAGACTCCCAACCCCAACCAAAGAAAAAGGGGCAAAACAGTCCCGGGGGGGGGGGGGAATTTTATGGTGCGTATGTGAGTAATGTAAAGAGGTGGTCCCACAATTGCCAGCTGTCTTCTCCCGCCTTAACCAGGCTGTCAGTCTGGGTCAGCTGTCCGAGAATCGTTCTTTGTCACACGGCCCCCATGTATAAATACTGCCCCACCTTCACCGTCTTTACTTCCTCCCTCAGCTCTCAATCCGTCTCTCTCTCTAGAGGCAAAACCACACGTGAAAAAGTAGAAATGGAGGGTTTCAGCTGCAAATCTTCGTTCGTGGCTCTCATGGCGATCGTCCTCGTCATTTTCTCTGTCATTGGAGACTCCACAGCTGCTGATGCTCCGGCCCCAAGCCCTACTTCAGGTGCCGGACTCGGTGCCGTCTTCCCCTCGGTCGCCGCTGCTTTCCTAGTCTCTTTCGCGACTTTCGTGTTCGGATTGCTCTACCGGTGAACGATTCCATTATTCGAAGATCTCGTCCGCCTCTAGTCATTTACCGCCGTTCCATCTTAGTTAGTATTCGGAGATTACGGATCCTTCTTGTGAGTTTGTTTCTGTCGGATTTATCATGTGCTCTGACGACTTTCTGCTCTTTCAGTTGGTATATTTCTTCTTTTTTTTTGCGCTGCATTGTTCAGAATCTTCAGATCGTTCTTCTACAGTGGATCGGAGGATCTTGTTCGATTTTCCTTGAAGGAAATCCTCTGGTTCTGCCATAGTTTGACGGTCTGATGAATACCTACGGTTCTATGTGATTACAGACAGTGTTAGGGAATAAGTTGTCAGATGAATGGATTTGTAATTTCTTTCCTCTTGTGTGAGCCAGTCTATTCTATTACTACTGTGATATAGATGTTACGGATGGATTTTATCATGTATTGAGGCTTCTGATACTTATAATAAATATATTCTTCCATATTGATTCCGAGTTTTACTCTTGATCTCTTTTGTATGATTCCACTATGTTCTCTTGCCTTCTTTATATGCTGTGAGTAATTATTTAAGACGAGAAGTGAGTCTCTCATCATATTGAATGGATTTCGATTTTTAAGAAGAAGAAAAGATTAAAATAAAAACGTAGCTCTAGAACAATTTCTTATCTCCGTCACGCTGATGGATCTTTCCTTTATGTATTGTGATCCTTTACACCATCAAAATTACCCCCCTCTCTCTCTCTCTCTCTCTCTCTCTCTCTCTCCCTCTCCCCCCCCCACCCCACCTCACCCCACATTAAAAGAAAAATCAACTAAGTGATGACCACGGCGTATTCCTATAAAACGGAAAGCTGGTTGGTGGGTATGCTTAGTTGGCTCTGCAGTTTTCCAGAAAAGCCTCCAAAGTTTGTTGAAATGCTTTAAAATCCGACGTTTGTTGATTAATTTCATCGGTCGTTGAACCACTCACAGAACGTGGCCACCATTTTACCGGAAAATATAATGCTCTCCGCCTGCATGAGAGAGAGAAGGTTCAATGGGCGGATGAAGTCTGGATCATGGATCATACGAGGTCGTCAACGCGTATAAGTCTTCTGAGTTTAGATTCCCAAATTACATTTTCCGACAGTAAGATGAATTATTGACACCTGTCGTGAACTTTGTTTAGTAATTAATTAATTAATATAAAAATATGTTAGACTTTTTGTGTGAATAGAATATAAATTCTATTTTATATAATTAGAGTGTTAATCATAACCTAGAGTTTTAATCATAACCTAGAGTTATTCTAGATCAAATCCACAGGATAATATCTTACAAAATAGCCTTCAACGATAATTCGTGGGCATTGTAAAGCCCATTCTTGATCATTGTTCACCTCCCTCCTCTTCTAAATATCTTAATTTAAGGGTGTAAATTAAATTCTTCAATTGAAATGAGTATAAAAAATATGATATCAAAACTTGAACCACTATCGGATCAGTTCAGAATAGTTTCAGTACAATTTTAACCGGTATGGTATATGATTTTTATATAGTATAAAAACGGTATCAGATTCAATATGAGCTTCAGTTTTTAATTTGGTACAAATGTGATTCTAATTTGGTGTCATCTTGAAGACTTATCATCTTCATTTTTTTTGATACTATATATTATAATAAATATATAGTATGTACCACTTGAACACTTATTATCTTAAAATATCAATTTTTAATCGACATACAATATAGTAAAACTTTAACCATTGCGTACTGGATAGAAAACAATAAACTGGTATCGATATAAATGGTTACGGTACCGATGTATCAAATTGACACCTTTTACTTACACAGTGAAAAAAAAAAAAAAAAGAATCTTGGAGTGATTTACTTGTTGGCCTAAGCCGATCCTATCCGTGCTCATTCAGAGAAATTCTAGGGATATTATCGTGTAAAAGTGAAATGGTAAACCAGAGAAATAAAGAGGCAAAAGGGGAAATGTCAAAACTCAAACCAAATTAGTCTGATCTATCAATAAAAAAAAAATCAAATTAGGCTGAGAATATAATTTCTAAACTCTTGAATCTTGATAGGACCAAGTTGCGGCTGATCTTTTCCTTTTATTATATAATCTGTTAATCGGCATGGGCCCATTCCACCCAATAAGGAAAGAAGACTGGTCCTTTTGGGATGGAATTTTGGCACGTCTTGTTTGTGTGGTGTAGAAGTGAACAGTTGTTTTGGGTTTTCAGCTCCTTCCATCTCTTAAAAATTATTATTATTATTTCTTAAAAATTATTATTATTATATTTTTTTTTTTTTGGGTAAACACATATTTATTTATAACGTGTAGTACACGAAGCTTCTGAATTAAAATGTTAGGTTTTTGGAGCTAAATACTAAGGTAAAAATTTTGTACCACATTGCATTACAATCAGAATAATTTCTTGATATTAAAATTCCAGGAAATTTCACAATAACTATTACATTTTATATATGAGAAAGCAACATTCTTCCACTTGGAATGCACAAACAGAAACTTATATTATCAACATTAATTACATTTTACAGACTTCATTAGATACCAGCCTGATATGTGTTGCTAAGCTGCATAAATATTACCAGTGAAATATATGTACATATATAAGACACCGAAAGATCAATATGTTGGGTCTTGTATGCTGATCATGCACTGAATCCATTGTGAAGCGAACTCCAAGAATTGTTGGGTATCCTGACACAAGCTTGGGCTGAGGCCTCAGTCATCTGCTGCTGCTTTATACCCACATTGCAGATGTTAGCAAGGGAGCGCATGTGTTTCATCCCATACTGGGATAAAGATCCACAGTGTGTCTCGAAAGTCCTCACCTGCACAAAAGATTCAAATGAATTCTTGTAGACAGAAGATACTTGAAAATATATCATCCCGAATCAGTCAAAGGCTTCTAGGACAGTGGTGCTATAATGTACTGGTCAAATTGGATATAATCAGGTCATACTTGTCAAACCAAATAAACTGACAGAACAGTAACAGATGCATAGGGTTGCGCCATTTACCATTGTCTTAAGGCAATCCCAATCATCTACAAGGGGTTGTCCTGCAGGACGAACAGCCTTCAGAACCTCTGGGCCTTCTTCCATTCCAAATAAAAGCTTTCCAATAAGTTTAATGCTTTGGTCTATGTGCATCCTGTGAGACATTGCATCGACAAACTGCTTCTGAGCTGCAAGTTTCCTAGGAGAGCCTTCCGGGGCTTTGCTGAACTGGTAAGAGAATAATGCAAATTAAAAAAATAAAACAAGAGAGAATAGTGCCTGTTCACTTTTATTGATCTCGTTTTTTGTAAGAAAATATATATTTTCGACCAAAAAGAAAATAAATGAGAAAATGTTAAACGAATTTTCCTTACCACAGACTACTACTTTACAACTGCTTAGCATAGTTGGTTGGTGTCCTGCCAATTGAGAGCAGGCACCTAGGAGGTCATGGGTTTGACTCTGTTGCCCCCTCTTCCCCCTCCCCCTCCCCCTCCCCCTCCCCCTTTACAATTCTAAATTGCTGTAGTCAAAATCCCATTGGTAGGGGAGAACAATGCAAATTAAAAGAGAGAGAGAGACAGAGAGAGAGAGAGAGAGAGCAGTGCCTGTTCACTCTCTTATATAACGAACCGGGATATGAAGCTATAATAAGTTTAAAAAAAAATGCTGAAAATCTTTCAGCAGGTTTAAGCCTTTATAAAAGGGCCATGACCAGTAGAAGTCCTACTTTCATGGGGTCCAAGCAGGGGAATAATTGGCCCTAACCTTCAGCATTTGTACCCATCTAATTAGGCATAGACGCTATCAGCATTTTAAGAGACTGAAAATATTGATTCAATAAGCCAAACAAATTTGGATTTGATCAAACCTTCTGCCAGAAATGAAGTAGATCAGCATCCCGTTGGTTAACTGCCGATGAAAAAGATGGCAAAGAGTTCTCTTGTATGAATGTAGAATTATCATTTGCCGGATTTGTACCCAGATACAGAAAGAGTTGCTCCTCACTAAGACCCAAATCCCCATATTGCTGAACATGGGAGCCATATCTAAAATTTTTGTTCTCTGTCCTCGTTTTGACCTGAAAATGCACACACAGATATCCAACTTGTAGAAAACATTTAACAAAACATATGTGAAGCCAGAAATGCCAACAAAGGCAGATGCCTAGGACACTAAATATATTTATGTGCATGGTCAATGTCAAGACACTTGAAAAACCAAGCAAGTCTATCTAGGTTCCTCAACAGATGGACTTTTTATCATGCCATATCCATTGTCATTATCTGTCTTCATACGTGAGCCACATCAAGAAAGGTGAGGGCCAGCATCTGAACAATCCCGTATAGGAGACCAACCATCCTGAAAATGAGCTCAGATGCATGACTATAAATATTTAACCTTTACAAGATAGACTCTTAATGATCTTCAGGGCCCATGATAAGAGGCTGCTACAATATCCCTATATAATGTAATGTAAGTGCAAAGTCAAACTTTTACCAGCTGATACTGCTGCTTCAGACTTTCAGTCCTCAAATTGTGTATATCACTGCGCATGAGTGAACAGATTAAATACCCAAAAAAAAAAAAAAAAAAAAAAAATCAACACAGATAACCAAAACTAAAAGAGACATCAAAGAAAACCTCTTACAATTTCTTCTGCCTAAGATAACACATAAATGAGTGTGCCAGGTCAAGCAAAGCTCAACCAGGGAACATTATCTGGAAAAAAAAATTTATCTGGGTTCCAAAAACGGTGAGGTTAATGGGAATTGTTCAAATCAATTACATTGACTCAGCAAATATCAGAAGTGTTGGCCAAAATACAAATTACGACTAAGTAGACACCCCCCTCCAAAGAAAAAAAAAGAGGGGGGGGGGGAACCATCGATTCCAAAGGAACCTAATAGGACATATATCCTTTTGAGTTCCTTTCTTTCATTCAAGAATTTTAGGATCTAAGGATCCTGAACTAATGCTTACAGGACATACCTATCTTCCATCCAAGCAACACTGTATAAGTCACCCAAACAGGTCTCATATTCTGGAGGAGGAGGAGGATACTCGCCAGGACAGTAGGTTCCCCAACTGCTCTCTACTGCATTTGATGCCGTTGTTGCATAGATATTTAAGCCCTCTGGTAGAAGGCCCTCAAAAATACTTCCAGATTCACAAGCCTCAAGATAGAACACCTACAACATCAAGAAGATATTAACTCTGTCCACAACCTTAAAGAACAAAAATAATATGTGAAAAGGTATCTACCAATTTTTTATATGTCCCTGAAGCATGCTTCTTCTTTAACACAGATATTAGATCCTTTGCATAGAGAAAAGAACCAGTTGGCATCCCTAACCAAGGAGAAAAATATAACAGGGAGACACAGCATGTCAGTTCATTCAGAAATTCTGGATTTTCTAGAAATAATAAATATGGTAATAAAAAAAGAATGAGACTGCATCATAAGAAAATCCAATGGGACACATGCTTGAATATACAAGACATGCAAGCAGAACATTTTGATATGATCACAAACCTTATAGTTTGGACAAATGTGAGTATATTGAAGGTAGCTTAAAACTCTGATAAAATCGAAACAAATTTAAAGTCTTAAAGGCCTAGCCGTGAGCAGAGATTTTGGGTTCTCAGTCATGAGAAACAAGAACTCAATAAGAGAAGGCTGAAGCATTTTAGTGCAAAAGATATACAAGTAAAGCTACTAACCAAGAACCCCAGGACCACCATGGTCAGTATAGTACACGAAAATACGGTCATCTGGACCACTGTCCACGACCTTTCCACTACCCCCTGTAAGAGCAGTTTTGTTCCCAAGGAGAACAGCAAAGAAGTTGTTAACAGAAACATCATACCCAGTATAATCCTGCAATAAGAAACTTACTGACATGAGATGATACATTCAACAGAGTAGAACCAGGCTTAAACCGGAAAGCAAAATAAAATAAAATAACCGTTGGAACTCCTTCGTAAACATCACCACCAAGTGGGTGATTGATGATGACGCCAGGTCTAGGGTTCTCCTCATTCAAAGCAATATCATCATACATGAAAACAATGATGTTTTCGTCTTTCATTCCACCATTTCTCAAGATTTGATACGCATGGCATACATCAGCCTGAGGAGGGGAGGGGGGAAGAGTTAAGAATTACAATACCAACGTAAAAGCATATGATACACAATATTAGTAATCTAAAGAACCACCATATCAATAATTAGACAAGCATAGCTGCAAAACATACCAACTTCATCTCCAAAAGATAAAATGAATGATCATTTAAGTGCAAGTCTACAAAATCTTAATAAGGCTTAAATCATATTGGCCAATGCAAAATATGGCTTCCTTTGTTTTTTACTGCTTTCCTATTTACAAAGGTACAAGAAGACATGAAGTTGCTTTTTCTTCCCCCTCCCTCCTTTTTTTAGAGAGGGGTGGAAAAGGCATCCTGTAAAACTTCATCTTATTCTCATCTTCTGAAACCCTGGATAAGTGGCTACTGCATCTGTATGATATGGTTTGCACATCAAGTTAACCTAAGCAATAATCAATAATCATACCGATGAAAACTATTTTCAAAGATTTCGATCTACCAGGGTGGAACACTCTACCAAAGAATAAATGTAGAAGCCATGAAACCATAGGATGTCACTGATCCTATATCACCAAATCAGGCCCTTATTTTTCCATTAAAAAAAATCCGGCCTTAGGTTATCTGTAGATAAAAAGTTTGATGGTAGTGCTTCAAAATAATTCTAGGCATAGGAACGACCAAGGAGAGGGTATATTCCATGCTTAAAAGAAGTAACTATAACTACCAATCCAAGCCCATTGATCCTCCGTTGAGAAGTAATAAATAACGCTTGACCTTGGGTGAGGTTACATTTAGCCTTATTGTGTACATAATTATCACAGCGCATTTCTTCAATTCCATGCCACTTAAGACTAGATTACCTCGGAATTTCACACTATTCTGCTTTCCGTTCACCATCCTTATCAAAATGCTATTAGGGTGGGAAATAAACTTGTAAATTAAAATTGACAAGTACCAAACCCAAATCAGTAAAGACTCATTTAGACGTAAAACCTATGAGAATCCCAGACAGAAACTGAGGCTTGAACTTTGAACGACTAGCTCCAATTTACAACCAAAAGTGGAATAATATGATTTCCATATGTACTACTGTTCCATCTCTCCAAACGATGCCAATTGAGATAAATTTGAAATGAAAATTAGCTTGTACCAGAAAAATAACTGAAGATAAAAAAATCGACAAGATAAAATAATCTGCCAGCAATTTCGAACATAAAAATATTAGAAACTCAGAAAACCAATCCTCAGACAGATATTCAAACAAACCCTAATTTCTCAAACGTAAGACCTGACAATAGTAGCTTTAACAATACATAACCAATAAAAAAAATTATAAGCAGAACCAGTCATCTTTAAGACACTAACATCAAAATCTCAAACAACAGATGCAGATATAGCAGAAAACGAACAGCAGCCCAATTTTTTGGTGAGACAGAGAGGAATAAGAATAAAACTCACAGAAACCAAAAATACCAGCGATTATTACTACCTGATGGCGGTAGTTCCAGTAGCCATTAGAACCAGCTATGAGGACTGCCCATCTGGTACCCACGGAATCATGATCCTCGTTATTGCCCCTCCGACCGATGAATTCCGATACCTCGGACGGCAGCTTGAGCACATCGGTGCCGATATTCCGAGCATCAACGCTTAGAATTGAAACTAAGAGTAGGCTTAAGAAAAACACGCCGGCGACGAAGCGAGACATCGGTGCCGGTGCCCGGGAAATCTCTATGGAAGTGTGTGAAAGAAGAGGTCAGATTTCCAGAGTGCATGAAACAAAAAAGATAAAGGCGGGGTCCTATATAAAGAGAAATAGATCCCTGTCGGACAGGAACATTTTTCATTGACTGGGATTTTTGCTGACGTGGCATATTGCGTGACCGTATTTTCTTCTGTTTAGTATTATTTCTTTGTAGCTCCTTTTTTTGTTTTTTGTTTTTTGTTTTTTGTTTTTTTTGGTAAATTGTGGCTCCGTTTGGTTGTGAAGTTAAAAGTAAAAAAATTTAAACCTCCAAAAGAAATTGTTATTATATTTAATAAGGGTATTTCTATTTTACCCATCATCATGGAAATCTCAAAATAAATGAGACATTTTGGTATTTAAAACAAGAGAGATGAGGTCATTTTTGCATGATCCAACGGAGATCAATCATTGATATCAACTGTAGATGTAAATAAGAATTATCCATTTAATAATATAATTGTGTATGTACTTTTTATTTTATTTAAAAAAAAACAAAAAATACAGAAAATTTCACCCACAGTCCTAGTAGTTTAGATTAATAATGCCTACATTCTTTTTCGTTATAATGTCACCAACAACTAAGTTGCCTTTTTAGTTGTCCATTTTATTTTTTAATTGAAATGCCGTAAGAGAAATATGCACAAATTTTGAACCTAACATAAGCTTTTGTCATAGACTATTTGAGAAGGCATAGCTCATATGGTTTTTTTCACATTATTTATCTCTCTCTTTTTATGGCTACTATGTCTCAATCATGCTGAGGTATAAAATCATTTTGTCTAAATTCTAGTTTTTATTAGAAAATATCTTTTTGTCTCTTCCTTTGAATCTTATGTGATCTTTTATTTTTTTAAGTATCTTATGTGATCTCAATTTAACAATCAAAGAATCTTCCATCAAAATCAAATAATCAAAGAGATTCCAGATCTTCCATTTTTGTAAGATTGCATAAAAAATTATTTTTTATGAGATATTTAACAAAGAATGTACGATTTAAAATTGAATAAAAATCTAATACAAACAACCTATCCTTAGTAACAAGGAAAAATAAAGGAAAAAGATATTTCATTATGGTTCCATTTGTTTTCATATAAAATGGTAAAAATAATTCCTATAAAATAGGATTTCTCATTGATTGTTTAAATATATATAATACAAAGTAACGCATTGAAAAGTAGGAAAAAATTACATGAAGGAAGATTTTTATGTAAAACATAATTTGCACACATTATTATACAGTGAAACAAACAAGGCCTACTCAAAATCAGCACAGGACAAACACTTGACCTTGAGGGGTATATTTTTTGTATGGTTCTTTTATTATATATTTTTGGTATGGTTTTTTCATTCAATTTTATCTCGAATAATATTCACCAATTCATTTTTTCAACAATTGAATGAAGATCTCCTTTTTACCAAAAAAAAAAAAAAAAAAAAAAAAGATCTTCCCATCTCCTTTTAATTCCTCAATAATATCTATGGAACAATTTTATCAAATACATAATAAAAAAAAAACTTATTTTTGAAAAAATAATATTACATATGACCTGTTCTAAGTTGATTTCCCCACACGTAAATAAATAAAATTTTATTTTTTATATATTTAAATATAAATAAAATATTAAGATATGAGAAAGAATAATTAGCCCACACCACCAGTTTAAAGATCATTACTTAACGAATCAATTCGTTATTATTTTGAAATATTGTGGTGATCTGAATCAATCACTCTCACTCTCACTCTCAAGGCTTTAATTAACAATGTTAGGGTTTCAGATCCAATGCATGGGTATTATCTCAATAATTGATAATTAATGTCCAGTCTGTTTACTAGTTGCTAGTCCTTATTGAAAAAAGTCTATGGTTTTGGTATCTCTTCCATGATTCCAAGAAAACAATTAGTAAACATCAATACACAAGTCTCAAGTAGGACCATTTTTATATTGATTATTTGAATTTTTTGTGAATTGGGACTCTTATGGTTGCGTTCTAGACCCAAACTTGACATTAATGGACAATATATAAGAGAAAGATAAGATCGAGTGAACTTGGTTTAGCCGGCAGACAATTTTAAAGTATCTTTTAAACGATAGACATAACCAAATTGGAGAGATGTCCTTATCAAGGGTAGTGACTTTTGATGGATCTTTCTCTCACTCTTCTATCTTAATATTTGATTTTCTTTCCCATTGTTCATACTTGAATGGAAATATCTTGGACGTTCGATTTAAAAGAGATCGGGAATAAGAAGCTTTGATTAGCAAAGAAAATGTTGCGTAAAAGATTCTATTTTATATAATCATCAAACAAACTTATTTTTCATATATTAATTTTTTTTTTCATACGTTGTCTATTTAAGAAGCCTTCTTATAAATTATCTTAGAAATCCGCCACACATTATGTAATGTTAGTTAGATCTCAAAATCTAAAGTCACTTGTCCGCATCACCCTTGACTCTTGTGGCAAGTTTTAGCCAAAAGAAATTACATATCATGAGATAAACAATGAATAACAATTAAGGAAAAACCAAATACATAGTGGACTATTTGATTGATATTGGTCTTGAAACTTATAGATTGCCAATATTCTTCGTCCTCGCTTTCTCTCTCTCTCCAATTGATAGATTTATCACATTGATCAGTTTTTTTGATTGCTTTTGATTTCACGGCTTAAAATGCATGAAAGTCAATGATAGAGTGATGGATCCATATGGTCGAGACAAGACAATGATACCAGGGGCATCATCTTCTTCCGCACTAGTAGAGTTTGAAGTCCCCCCCCCAAAAAAAAAAAAAAAAAAATTTATGTGGTCCAAGAGCAACAAGTAATTAATGCATTTTCTTTAACAGGAATCGTAAGGAAATTTAAAATTTTTTTTTAATCGTATCAACCCTCCACTTGACAGAAAAATGTATTGACGTACAAAAACTTTTAGCTTTTTTTTTTTTTTTTTTTGTTCAATAACTTTTAGATAATAACTACTATTGCTGCTAAGTATTCCCAATTTGATCATATTTGGATTAGAGAGAGCTATGGCCTTACATCTATATATGGCTAACAAAGTTTAAAGGTCTCAGAATCACTTTATCTTGATTGATTTTTAGACTTGAGATTCCACTTGTCTATTTTCTTTCATTTTCAAGCATCATCATGAGTAGACATTGCACAAACCAATTCTCTTTCAGTTTCTTTCTTTTTCTTGAAGTCTTTACTCTTTTTCTTTCTCTTCTTTTTTTAAGTCAGATTCTTTTTGTACTCTCGTTTTCCCATTAGAATATGAGATTCTAATATAACCCACTAGGTTGTCGATCATCCGCCCTTCTTAATATTACATGCCATGTAAAATCTACGAGACCTGAACGATTAGTATTGCATGTTACAATTGTGTCCTCATCTCAGTTTTCATTTATAAGAGAATAGATCCTCTCCAACCTCCATATCTGTTAAGCCCACCCAGTACAGTTGTAAGCATGATCTAAATGTGCTGGGCGAACTAGATTGAGATCCTTTGTAGTGAGGCTGAAGTGGCATTGAGGATCCCAGGCACTCAAGTGCATCGGGATGTCCTCACTGACTACACCTGATGCACTTTGAGTGACTGAGATCTCACTGTCAACTCAGCCTCACTATAGAGGATCTTTTCCGAACGAATTAGACTACACTTAAAGGCTAGGGAGGATTTGAATCTCTAATGCATTGTTAGAATAAATAAGTAGAGACATTAATCAATAGTTTGGTTCGAAATATTTTCTGCTTGTACCAAAAAGTTTTAAACCAAACCGTTAACACAATTTCAATCTGTTCAATTGGTTTGGATTAGTTTTATTTGTTGATTTCAGTCTAGTGACAACAAATTTAGTGGCTTGTGATCAATCTAAAAGGGGGTATATCTGTTTGATACCAGTGCATGAGTTAAATAGGGGGATGAAATGGAAAATTTATAAATAAGAGATATTATGAGCAACTTTATAAATAGGAGTAAAATGAAAACTTCATAAATATGAAGTGTGTAAAATAAATAAAATAAAATAAAAATTTTTCCCCCTTTTTTGGGGGGGGGGGGGGGGGGGGATCGGGGGGTGTGGGGGGGGGGGGGGGGGGGGGGGGGGGGGGTTTTTTTTCCCTCAATAATAAATAAATAAATAAAAATCTCGATGAAGTATAATTTGAGATATAGGATTTATTTTAATGGCATTGACAACTTATGGCTTACCTAGCTAGCGTACGAGGGAAATTTTAAACCTGAGTTTATATTAAATGATTAATTATTAAAAAAATTACGACAGGTGTACGTTGGGAATTGGTTAGTTAATAACTCCAAAAAAAACTATGTGCTTCTCTGACTTTGCTTGTCATGTGTAGTTTTCAAACGCGGACATGGTTTTATCATCTGGTGGATCATGACCAAGGATCGTGATTTCGGTTTCGTGTCTGGTTTCGGCCAAGCCAAAAATCAAAATTTCAGTGATTTCGATAGAAATTTCAAAGAAACATGGTAAAAAAAAAAAAAAAAAAAAAACATAGTTTCGAATGTGGGTTATAATATAACTCAAAGTCTAGTCCTAATATAACTCAAATCTCAAACTAAGTTTTAATTAAAATCTAAAACTAAAATAGGAAGATGTCACAAAAAAATATTTAAGGTTGCTTTTTTTTTTCTTTTTTCTGGTTTTCCTCATCGTTGGCATTTTGCAGGAGAGAATTATTAAAATGTATTATACTCAATTTTACCTTTTTGTCCTTAGACTAACTGTTTGATAGATTGTATAAGATATAAATAGACTGATGTACTATTAATGAAATAGAATGGAATGATGTTTGAGTTCCGATCTGGAGTACTCTGTACCAATTTGACAAGAATCGCAGAAGAAGAATCAGAGAAGAAGAAGAAGAGGAGAACTGGAGAAGAAGGAGATTCAGAGAAGAAGAAGAGGAGAACTTGAGAAGAAGGAGATTCAGAGAAGAAGAAGAGGAGAAACTATACCGAAATAGGTTGAAATTTATAGGAAACTCGAACCGAAATAAGCCAAAATCTTACAACTCGGATCGAAATCTGGTACAAACAGTATCACCAATTAGTTTCGTATTGGTTCTACTAAAAACCGAAATGTTTGGCCGAAATCCAAAATTTCGGCCGAAACTGTGATCTATGGTCATGACTCATGACTGAGATAGCACACGCATCTAGCGTCATCACGTAAAGACTCCAGGACCAGTTTCTTTCAAGTCCAATCGATTCTTAAGTTGTGATTCAAGAGTTAGTTTAGCTTACATACTAATATATTGATTTGTGTACAGAGTAAACTCCAGCCACTGGATTATAATTTAAATGACAATTGGATTTTAGAGAAACTCAATCTGACTCCTAAACGATCCAAGCGGTTAGACCTAAACAATCCAAGGTTCTGGACACGGGTTTTTCATCAATATTAAAAAACCAAGTCTAATTCTGGTCTAACGTGCCTTCAGTCCAATTTTTTCTATCGTTTTGGGTTTCGATCTTCATTTTGAGCTCAATGTTATCCTACACCATGGTTTCCCACGTCATTATTGGTGTGGGTTGAGAGATTGATTTCCGCACTGACAAACTGGAAATCTTATCCCATAAAATATTGAATTGTAAGATGACATAGTTATGCCACACTGTTAGCTTAGCTAAAAAATAATTTGCTTTTAACTGATAATGGGATCTTTTGTTCAGATTAAGCTAACATACCTGGAAGAGTACCTGGTAACTGTTGGAGTCTAGGATCGTCTGTAGTGCTGCTATGTAGTAGTGCTGATTTTGTTCATTGGATGTGCATCGGGACATATGATTGATATATTCTCAACAGTCAGGATCAATTGTATTGCTACAAGGCAGTACGTTAGACGATCTTTTTTCCAGGAGCCTAGATCCACTCCTATGTATGAGAAGATAGCTACCAACTTAGGCACCTGGTAGATCAATATGGGACCAGGATCGTCTATGTAGGAGTGGGAGGGTAGCTACCAACATATATAGGCACCTAGTAGATCGACATGGGGCCAAGATTAGGGCTGCAAGTTTGGCCCTAGCAACCCAAACCCGGCTTGAACCCACCTTGAATCCTGGCAGGACTGGATTTGGGCCAAAATTTTGTTCAACTTTGATAGGGTTGGATTGGGTTAGGGTTGACTCTCATATATATATATATATAACCCTTCCCTTATCCCTGACCCTCAGTCTCTCAATTCTCAATCTCATTGCTTTCTCCCTTAATTAGGTTAATCAAGCTCAACTCGGCTTGTTAGGGTCAATTAGGATAGAGTTAGGGTTAAACCCAACCCTGCTAGGGTAGGGTTAAAGTTGTATATTTTTCTGACCCTGATTAGTTAAGATTGTACTTAAGGTATTTAGGGTTAGGGTTTTCAACAACCCAGCCCTTGCAGCCCTAACCAGGACTGTTGTAGCACTGTCGTGTGGCAGGACTGACCATTGAGAGTGCATCAAGACATGCCATTGATTCATTCACAATGACTAGGATCAGTAAATCTAGAGAGACTTCCTCTTTTAGAGTTTTGAGAAGGAAAATAAAAAATTAAAAAGAGAGAGACCCAACAGACCAAGTACCTTGCTCTGCAATTTTGAAATCAGACTTCATCTTGCCGTGGTTTAAGCTTCAACTGTAAAGCCAAAGTTTCTTTTTGTTTCTGCAATTATAAACAAACACAGAAAAAAATTAATAACTTGAAAAATGAAACAACAGAATAAGAAGAAGAAGAAGAAGAAGAAGATTCATGACTAACAGGATTCAGGGTATGATTCTCTCTGAAGCTTTCTTCAAGGAGACGAGACTATTCTTTTGTAAGACGAAGCTTCTTACGAGGAGGACCACAACCACACTCTTCTTCATCTTCTGCACTTCCCATCATCACCCATTCTTCCTCTCCTCCTGAAGGTACTTGATTTATATCCAAATCCCTCATCACACAATCACCTTCTATTACAGTTTCCAGTTAAAAAAAATTAAACCCATGTCTTATAAAACCAAATTACAAGGTATAAATTGACAGAAAAACATAATGTAAACAAAAAGATAAAGGAAAGGGGCAAAATGCAAATAGGAGACAAAACCCTTTGAGACGAGTCAATCTTCAAAAATTGAAGAAAGCAAGAAAAAAACAACTCATCCAAGCCATCCAAGTCATCTTTTAAACCCAAAAAATGGAAGGAAATCGATTAAATCAAACAGATAAATAACAAAAGAAGATCGAGACAGGTACCTTACCAATTTTTACAAACATTTTTCAAATCTCACTGGGTCTCTTTGTGAGATAAAGAAGCTTAGTATCAAGAGATGAAGAAGGGGAACAAGGACTTTGGTGTGATAAGAATCATGAGAGAGAGTCGAGAGTCGAGAGAGTCGGGGAGATTGAGGGACTGAGAGTTGCAGAGTCGAAGGCGCCATGTACTCTTTTAGGGTTTGGTTTGAGAGAGAGAGAGATTGAGAGGAAGTGGTGAAGCCATGAGATGAGACTTGAGTGCGACTCTGAGGGTCGATTAGCAGATTAGGTTTAGTTTTAGGGTTTATATGTATATATATTAATATATATACACATAAAAATAAATATGTACATATATATATATATATGGTCGGATCGGACCAGACTCAACCCAGGGATCAACCCTAACTCAACTCAACTCAACTCTAGTAGGATTTATATATAATTAAATCCTAATCCAACCTGTCAGGGTTTGGATCGAATTTGGAGGGGGTTTTGCTCGTACCCCCCCCCCGGGGGGGGGGGGGGGGGGGTTTGTTTTTGTGGTTCGAAAAAGGCAACTCATGGCCCGGGGGGGGGGAAAAGGGTTCAAGTGGATCTGAGCGGGTTCGATTCGATTGGGTAAAATTTGCACCCGTAATACAGACGATGTTCAATGGAAGACGGCGCCAACACTGACCTAATTTTTGCCTCCACCTTATAACAGCCACCACCATCAACCGTCCCCCGATCCCCTTCCTAACCTTTGCAACTCCCTCTACATCTGCTCCCGGTACCTGTTTTCCCATCGAATTTTGTTTTTCTTCTTTGTTATTCTTCCCTGTAGTTTGACCATTGGTTCTATGGCATCGAACTATCTCAACCAGTTCCATGAGACACCATTTGCTATCCGCATAACTTTTAGAGAAGACAGGAAGCGAGATTTTGGATCGCTGATTCAAGAGTGTAGGTGGTTGGTAGGGTGTTCTAACCAAGTTTACAAAATAAGCCATCGAAGTGGCGTCCCCTAATTCTGCCGCAGCCAGATTTGAAAGCATTCGACGGAATTTGTTAGGTTTCAGAACGTTTAGAATGGGGCAAAACCAAAGGGAAGTTATGCGAAGAGCAGCAAAAAATGGAAGCTTTGCAAAACCCATACATATCCGTTAACTAACATCCCTCCCTATAATTGGTTCCTACAGTACGCATGTACGCATGTGGCAATTCAACGACCAAAGTCTTGCTTCCTGTCTCTCTGCAGGTTATGCGGATAGCAAATGTTGCCTCATGGAACTGGTTGAAATACTTCGGTGCCATAAATCCAACGGTCAAACTGCAAAGAAGAAGAACAAGAGAACAAAGAAGCATAACAAAATTCGATGGGAGAGAATGGCTCCGGGAGCAGATGCAGATGGGTGGTGGAGTGGTTGGAGAGTGGTTGGAGAGGGTGGGGAAGGGGTTGTGGGGATGAAGAGGGAGAGGTGGGTGCCGGTGAGCGCCGGTTGTATGATGGCCCTCTCTGTAAACCCTAGAGTAACCTCCGAAACTCCCTGGAGCAAAAGAAGATGCCGGCGAACACCTCGATTATCTCTCTCTTTAGGTAATTCTGATTTCAGTTTTTGTTTTTTTTTTTTTTTTTTTTTTTGTTTTTTGTTTTTTTTTGGTTTTTTTTTTTTGTTTTTTGTTTTTGTGTATTTCATGGTTACTAATTGATCATGAATTTGTTGGGAGCTTCATATGTAGTGTTTATTCTGTTCAGTACTATCAGTGATGAACTTAGGTGTCTGGGTTTTTCTTTCTCCTTCTATTGATAAGCCAAGTGGGGTGATGTTGGTTAATTTCTGTGATTGAAATTTTGAGTTCTACTGGAATCCTCAATATGGGAGTAGCTTTTGGAGGCTGTAGATGGTTTTGATGCAGTGATAACTTTTGCATAATCTTGATTTTGGTTGAATAACCTCTGCATGATGGATGTATATGTTTCTGAGTGAGTTGAATTCAGCCTTTTGGTGCTTCTATTGGTGGGTTTCTGTTAACTTGCTCAATTTGAAAAACTTAAGATAACTTAAACTTGATTTTAATCAAGTTTCGTCACAAAATTGCTCAAATTGACATGTGTGAATGCTGAGGTTTTTCAAACTTGTTCTGCAGGTTTATGGTGGGTGTCTCATCCAGGAGTAAAATCCAGTTAGATTTGATCTCCTAAGTACATGGAATTTCAAGGGCAGAAGGTTATCTCTCAGGTCTTGAAGGGCAAAAATGCATATGGTGTGGCAAATATCCACTTGATAGGATGATTGATCCTTGCTTGTTGAAGCAAGGCTGGGAGGAGGTCTCGAATTTGAGTCTCCTCTCTTGCATCTCCAGGCGAAGATGAGAGAAAACGAGAGTACATGATGGAGGAAATGGCTCAATGATCATGAAGATGATAGAAGAATGTTGCCTTTTCTTTGTTCTTACTATCGTGGATACTTTATTTTTTATTTTCGTTGGTAGCTTGTGTATTTGTTTTGGGTGCTTTGGGAGGCTTGTTGCTGTTAGGTTTTGAAAACTTTGTTTTTTTTTCCTAATGAAAGTATTTGTCAACGAAAGACATCTATGGAGATTTTGGGGAAGAATCTGTTTTCTGTTGTAGATTTAAATTTTGGTATGTGAATAGATTGGACCTTATCCTTGTAGGGGAAATTGCAGATTTGATGGAAATTTATGTTGAGATCTATTTATTAGGTGTTCATAATGTACTCAATGATGTACTCAATGATGCCAATAGGAAAGAAAATTTTTTACAGAAAACAGATTTGCTATATCCACTCCTGTTAAACGTTAATTTAGCAGGCTCAATGGAAATTATTCACACCAAAACTGGTTCTGAAATAAAAAATAAGAGATGAAAAGCTATTGTGTTACTTCTTATGATCTTTTCCTTCTCCTTTAATATCTCTGCTTCAACCCCCCCCCAAAAAAAAAAAAAAAAAACCTTCTTTTGGAGGGAGAGAACTAGAGAGATAAAGAGATGTTTCCAGGGAAAAAATTTCAGGATAACTATGCTCTTAAAATTGGAAAATGTTGTAGGTAGTTGAATGGGTTTATATAGAGGAAGGAGGGAGTGAATGATCATCAGGACACAATTTTAAGGTTGAAAAGAATGACAGATCCTCAATATCTTGAATTACAAGGAACTGGAATTACATACCGATAGAATGGAGAAACATACAGGTAAAATCACCAGATATAGTTCAGTTTTGAGGATGCAATGCAATTTAGCCTCTTAAAGATTTAGGCTGCTTTATCGGTAATTTCTTTCAAGAAATTCTTTCACATGCCCAAGATTTTAAAGTTCAAGCCTTGGTAAGCTATCACACTCAATGTTTTATGTAAGGAGATTGATTTCCATTTCAAAAGAAAAACTCCAAGTCAAAAGAATCTTCCCTTCAAAAAGAAACTCCATTGAGTTCATCAGGGGATTGTAATTTCACAGAACAAAAGAGCAGCAATAGCTAAATAAGTACAAGAAATTTGAGTTCACTTCATTACATCTACTCCTGTGTCAATTTCAAGTAGTAAGAACAAAGAACATCATAATTGTTTCCAAATCCTTTCATAAAAAAAAGTGATTATTATAAGGTATACAAATCTTCCACTGACATAGACATATCATTCCCCTTCATGGGTTCTTGACTTGTAAGAGGCACTGTTCCAGTGTCTAGAGCTTTTATGTAATGGGTCTCCTTAATAACCACCAAAATATGTACTTCTACTCTGTAACAAATTTTTAGCAGTCGATCCTTGATAACTATAGCACCAACACTCCAATACCATTTTCTCTTGATAAAAATACCACTAACAGTAGAGCTGGGGCAGGAAGTAGAGCTCCATGCCCTGTTTCTAGGAGATTTTTTTCTGATAAAAGTTGTTTGATGATATTTTCTTGAGTATCAGGATTCAAATTACCCTTGATACCTTTGACATCTTTGAGCTCGCTGCTCAGTCATAATTCTCATGTCATGGTCATCTTCTTATGATTACATATACTAGTGTTGCCTCCTTATCAGGGCCAAGATCATGGCTGGTACCTTTTGGAGGCTCTGCATGCTGTAGCAATATCAGAAAATGTTTATGATGTGACATGTGAAGAACTATCTGACTACCTTCAACAATTGCGGAACTGCATTGACATGCTTTGCCTGATTGATTTTGAACCAGTACAGCCAATGGTTAAATCTGTTGTTTCTTATCTTAAGCAAGGGGAATCTTTCCAAGAAAGTTTCATTTGAAACCACCTGCTAGTGCGGTTGAGGATGTCAGGAAGAACTTAAAAAATAACAAAAAAAAGTTTCTTCAATGTTGGGAGGTTCTTGTCTATCTTGGCTTTGATCCTGTTGATCAGTACATGGAGAACTATCTGACCTTTATTTCAGAACATCCAAAGGCTGAGATCTTAGCAAAAGGTTCTGGGACTGCAGGGAAGTCTAAGTAGCCTATATGGGTGAGAGTGGCTTTTGGTCTATATCCTTGTCCCGATTCTGTTGTTTTTTTTTGCCATTGTGACTTGGTTGGCTTGGGTCACCTGGAACTTGTTTGTAAATTATACAGGTACATTTGCATTTGATACTTCTCATTTTACTATCTAATGTAAAGAATTTGGCATGCATATGCATTATCAAGTGATTGAGAAATTGGACTTTGAATTCAACAGCGTAACTTTTGGCAAACTTCTAAGATGCCTCAATTTGTTGGGATCAAGCTTTGTAGTGCAGTTATGCTGCCTATGCATCTAAAACTGTCATACAGGTCATTGTGAATCAGTGATTGTTATCCAGAGAAATGGTGGCACATAATCCTAGTGTCTTTTCTAATTCATCATACCCATGATACTGTATAATTGTGGACCATGTTGATCTGGTAAAACGTTGTGGTGCTTCTCTCTTGTTCAAATAATTTAAAGCTGTTAGAACATATTGTATCTAGGGTTTCATACCCATAACAATCCATACAAGAAACTTAGTTTACAATAGAAATAACAAAAAGATGATCGATTAAAACATACATATGTGTTGGAGATTGATTTCCGTCAGTTTCCCCTTTCGTTCTCTCTACGTATGAAAATAGAGATGAATTATGCAACTTGGACTAAAGGGACTCTAAACTTAGTATTTATAATACTATCTTAAATTTTGGACCATTCCCACAATGCACCAGGTTGACTTATCCTTAACCCATGACGAACAAGACCAAAACCAATCATACCCATAATGCAAACTCTCTCTGGCCAATGAGCCCGGTAATTAATTAAGTCCATAATAAAATAACATCCTACAGGACCTTCATGAGCTTGTCTTTGCTCATATATTTTGACAAAGGACATGAAATCAGCAACGGTATAATATAGCCAAGGCATAGAGTAGGCAGTGGTTTTGAAATTACATTATGGGATAAATATATTTTTGAAAGTGTGATACATGCATGACAAATACCCTTCCCCAATTAAGTGTGCCTTCAGGTTTTGCTGCACCATAGATCAGTTAAATTCTCACCATAATGGACATTTGGTATGTTTCCTAGTGGTTGGGGACAACCTTGTTCTTCTCTAATTTTGGCAGAGTCTGAATCATGTAAGTTTAGACAGAGAAAGAAAGGTCCTTGGTCCCTGGTGTGGGAATTTCCTTAGATGCCCACCCTTGTGCACCTTACATGCATCACATATCTAGTTGATAAGTGCTGGGGCTCAGGGTTGGTCTAGAGTGGATTTGGTACTTTACTACCTTATAGGCTTCATGTTTCACTTAACATTTTGAGTTTAGCATATATGTTAAGTGTGTTCAATCAATTACAGGTGCAAAAAGAATAAATTCTTCTTGTTAGCATTCTGATCTCAAAACCGTCAAATCACGTTTACATAATTCACTCTCAAGGTCTACAAATACTGGAAATTTGTGTGCAATTAATCATCAGATTTGAAATCACATAGGTCAAGCAAGGTAAATCATCTAATTTAAATTGCAGTCAAAATCAAACAGCTCAACATCTCCAACTTAGTTCTACATCCTTAAGAAAATGGCTCCTCTCCTTCCACCTCATCATCATCATCATCATCATCATGTGGCCCTACTATGGGGATCAACAAGATAAGCTGTAAATAATGTTCTGTCACTCTTGCTGATTCTCTTCTCAATGATCTGTATGGATAAAGAGATTAACCACCAAAATTGGTGAGGCATTGGTGATCAGATCTTGTGAACACTGTAGCCAGCATCCTCTGATGTTAGGTTCTCCTTCCAGTTCTCAAATTCAGATCCCCCAAACACCACCTGCTTTATTCCAACGTAACTGAAAAAAAACAGTCCAGCGATTTGGTTAGAACGACAAAAACAAGAAATTTGTAATAGTAGCCCCTTCTAAAACTTTTCTAAGCCTGTAGGTACCAAAGGAACATACTTGACGGGCAAAACGAAGAACCAGGGAAGACTGGTTATACACTTGATCACAGAGAGGACCTGGCACCCCCAAGGCATCTATGAGCCATATAGTCAACCAAATAAAGGAAACGGAAATGTCTCGAGATTGCAAGGCCCTTTATCTAGAAGACCCCATGTGTAATTGGATGTGGTGATATCTTATTCAAAAGGAAAAATGGATTGAATTCCACTTTTGCCGTTGAAACTGAAAGTACCCAATCAGATTCTGGGGTCCTCCAAATAAGGGACCTGCAGTCCTAGCATTGCTCAATCAGATCTCTCCGAGATCAAAATGTGGTGATAGAAGCAAGTGATTAAGTGGAATATAATCATAAATATGGAACACAATGATACATGTTACCATGGTTGTGCACTTGGTGAAGACGAGTTCGAGGGTGGAATAAAAAAAAATGATATATACTCATAGCTTGACATTAAGTTGTAAATGCAATGCCTTGGCACAAAGACCATGCTGATATAATGTCATTGTTCATGGTTCTCATGTGACAAGGAAAAATAGGGAGCAGATATAAGTTAAAACAAAAGGAAACATCTTATGTTTGTTGGAAAGCCAACACCATGTCTTACTAACTTCTGTTTTAACTTTTAATTCTTGGTGGGTAAAAGGACCATGTACAAATTGTGCATGCATGCAATGCCACTTTCAATCTGATGAAGATTTCATTGGTGAGCCAGAAAAGAAACACAATTGTTGAAACAAAGAGAAGGGAGGAACTTACTCTGAGCTTATCTGTGTCAAGGCATTTATCAAAATATCCAGAAGCAATCCTTCACGAGTGCCAATATCAATCCTACAAATTTTGACCAGTATTAACTGTAGGTGTCAGTTCTGTCATGCCCCTTTACTTAAAGTCAGATAATAAACAGAACTAATAATAGCAATCAGAATGTAACAAAATCTACTAGTAAGTAGTAACTAATTAATTGTTGACAACAGGATGGCCACCGAGGCCCCTTGTCAACATCCGTTGATACCTGCCCAGTGGCAAAAAGAAGATCCCCCAATTAACATCTACAAGAAATAGGTGATGCATATACCAAAAGCGACCTAAAGTATCTTGAATCTCAAAATTTCCAATGTTATAAAATGTGGTTGGCGTCACATTTGCTCCTTGAACAGCATCATAACTTGGTCTTTTATCCAAAGGAGACTGCGACAGCTGCAGAGATCAGATGTTAATGGCTTCAGTCACAAAATAGAACTAGGAAAAGGAAAACATGCGTAGGCCAAATTAAATGTCACTATGAATATACAATTGCATCATAACTTGGTCTTTTATCCAAAGGAGACTGTGACAGCTATAGAGATCAGATTCTAATGGTTGCAGTCACAAAATAGCATTAGGAAAGGAAAAAGGAAAACATGTGTAGGGCAAATTAAACGTGACTAGTAATATACCTAAAGGAAGAAGGGGGGGGGGGGTGATTGTCAACTAATAGACTATATCCAAAGGCAGAAGGGAATGGAGAGAATTGATAATATATGCAACTCATGTTAGTGAGAGGTCGGTTATTTCTCTATTGAAGCTTATATTCAGAAGAGTAAAGATGATTCCATTCTTTTTCTTACACACTATGTACTTACTAATTTGGTTATACAATTGTTAACATCTGGGAATGAAAATGATTATCAAAATCAGAGGAAATAGTCCATATGCAGGAAGACTCATAGAAAGAAAAGGCAATAGCTGTGTTGACAACTCCAAACCCACTCCAACACCTCCTTTTCCTAGGGATCTTCAATATCATCATCCAACTTTACTAGATGGGAGAATAACATGGTACCACTCAAGGCCAACTCAAATATTCGCTTTGATAAGATGAGATAGCCTCAAGGTTCCAGTAGTCATAAATGAACTGATGATCTAATAAAATTTACCATTTCTACCAAAACAAGTGGGGAGAACAAAATATTTACACAAGTTCCGGACTTACATATTTGCTCAGTAAGGGGGGGATACATTTCAAGATAGCCTTGTTTAGGTATGTAAAATTAAAAGAATACAACTCTGCATACATTTATGCCAATACATAAAAAATGCGAGCAAAACTTACCTGCATGTTCATGGAATTGCATCCACCAAGACGTCCAACAATGTGCCATGATCGTATTGTCTGCATATAAGGCTTAATGACAAAGTGCTCAAAATTCATGTATAAGGAAATAAACATTGCTTTGAAAGGTGTCACTCACATCGCAGATTAAGGAGACATCATTTGGTAATGGAGTATTGTAAAATTCAAACCATATATAGGAGTTTGAGAAATCAAATCTGTTAAATGCCAGCCGCAGCAAGTTAATCAGAAGCAATTGCAATAATATATAACCAAATGAATATTAAGGGAAAAAGATCCCCATAACAACAGTGTAAGGATTCTTTCCTACAACCTCTCATATAAGTCATACACAGTCTCTCCTCTCCCTGAAATTGTGGGCCTCATTGAAGATACCGATTCCTGCATACCTATTTTCTGCATTGTGGGAGATTCCTCCCACAATGGCGTTGTAGGGAACCCTCTCCCGAGTATTAATTAACAAGTTAATTCGGAATATTTACTGCAAAGTACTTTAAAGTCTTTTAACTAGACATAACAAGGTATAGGAGTTAGTCTTCCATGGATCAAGTCTGAAACCCCGCGTAAGATGATATGTAAAAACCAAGAATCTCAAAAGAGAAGAAAGACAATAATGTATATTGAAGAAAAGTTTACTGGATTGGTAAAGTTAAAGATAACTAGAGCTACATATCTTACACAAACACCAATCATTTGATAGATTTTTACATGAATTACAGAGACTATTCATTTTGTTGGAATATTTCAAAGCCAAGTTAGGTTAATTAGTAAGTTAGAATGTGATTGATCTTACACAAATTACAGAGACCATTCATTGGCTAGAATATTTCAACTTACTTGGAAGATGTACGTAATGAATACATGCCTAAGAAGAGTGGAATAAAAATCCATGTAGTGATACAAATTAACGATAAGATAGATATCAGCAACTTACTTGTTGAATGTCACTTTCATGGGTATTGAAGAACCAGTTTTAGTGTGCAGTATTTTGCTCCTTTTCTTCCTTATTCTTTCCTCCACCTAAAAGATATTCCATATGCCATTAAAAAAAGAAAAGCACAACAAAGAAAGAAAAAGAGAAAAAAAAACAAGCAGCAAAAAGGGAAAGAAATCGCTGAGTCAACTCGGGGCCTGTGACTTCCGGGTTCAATTGAGAATCTAAAATAGTAACGCTTAGGAGGAATATGAGAAAAATCCTTGAAATCATCTGAACTCAAAGCAGTACAGTTGGTGGTGGTGGTGGCTTACTCGGGCCTGGGCTTTTTCTGGGTCGTCAAAACAACCACCAAGAATTTCAGCAAATTCAGGGTCTCGGTCATAATCCTTCTCCCCTTCTCTTCCTCTGAAATTACTCGGGGACGAGAAGTCTCCATTACCCTTGTCCTCATCATCTTCTTTAATCTCTTTCTGCGATTTCTGGAATCCACTGGCTCTGGCAACAATTGAAGAGATTCGGGGTTTCCATCCACTACCAGAACTTGGAAAAGTAATAAGAGAGAAAGGAAGAGCTGAAGCAGAGAAGCTGGTTTCGCCAGAGAAGTTGCAGCTCGTCAACTTCAGCTTCCGCGGCTGAAGTAGTGAGGCGCAGGGATGTTGGATAAGCATTTTCACTATATGACTCGGTTGGGTTAGTCGAATCGGAGTTATTGGGTCCAAAGTCTCGAGTTTTTCCCACGCCGCTAGTGTGAAGAAATCTCCTTCTCCACACCAATGTGAACACGTGAGACGATTTCGTCAACAATTGGATGGGATCTTGTGGGACCGAGAATTTATTCTGATCCAATCGTAAAGTGTGTATTACGGGTGGAGAATGTTTCTACACCGTCCGTTTACCAAATCACAGTTCCAGCGTTACTCACGCGGACCATATATAAATAGACTTGAGAGGAGAGAGAGTAGTACGGGTATGGTATCTAGAGAAAGGGAGATGAGAATAATCCGTCTTGATCAGTGGATTGAAGAAATTTGATTTGGTCCGTGAAAGACTGAGAAGTATTGAGATTTGAGAAAGCTTTAAAAGGGGGAGGAGTGAGAGAGAAGAGAAGAAAACAGCAGACTAATCGGAAAAAGCCATGGATTTACTTCCGGTGGAGAATACAAGATTAGCTAAGAGGCATGGGTTCAGGTCGCTGAAGTTAGTGAATGTGTCCATGGACGAAGTTCTTGGTGAACAACCTGTTGGAGTAGATTATGGTAGGCTAGATAATGGTCTCTATTACTACGTTCGATCTAATTCGAAGCCCAGAATGCGCGCAGCTCTTGCCCTTGCTATTAAGGCCGGGTGAGTGCTTTGCTTCTCTTCTCTCGTCGATTGATTTATTTTGTCTTGGATTTTTTGTTTGTTTAGAAATTGAAAAATGGTTCTTTCTAGTGACCATCGGTTGTCTTTCGCTGTTTCCATTATTTGGTGGTTGTACAAGTGTTTTTCCTTTATAATTACTTTCTATTGGTTTTCTTATAGGTTGAATTTTGGTTGGGTTCGTCCTATATTTTTTGAATGAATAGATTTTCTTTATTATTATCTCCTGTTTGTTTTATAGGTTTCCCTTAAGGCAAGTTATCAGTGGAGATTACAGCTAATTGTTCTTATAAATAAATGCCAATATCTCAGCGAATTGCGTTCAGCATTTCTCTGTGTGGCTCATCTCTTGGGTTCTCATGAACTCATGCTAAACCGGTTGCTGTTTTATGTAATATTTAACTCATTGGACCTGAATTCTGTTGCTCATTATTACTTAGATATATTTTGTAATTGAGTTTTTACATGGTGGACTGGAATGACTTAGTCTTAAATGGTTGGGCTTCGTTAATCGTAATATTAAGTCAAACGAAGGATTTAGTTGATCAGATTTCGTATGTCTCAGTAGATGATTTGATTTTTCTGTTTTTCCTTAATGCTTGGGTATGTGGTGGTACACTACTACTCCCGGACATAGCAGATCACCTGGTTTCTCATGTGTGAAGTGCATTACAACGTTTTGGATTGCCCTAATGGACAGTGAATAGTGAATTATGTTTCAAATTTAATTTAGAAATCTATTGCGGTATTTATTTTTCTATATTATTTCAGTATTGGCATTACAGCGATAGCTGCAATCATTTGGTATTGAAATCTGTTCGGTTAAGTAAAATTATTTTCTTTGTTTTATGGACACTTCTTCTTTTACTTGATTGATTAAGCGAGCCATTTCATTTGGTTCATGGCAGTTCAGTTTTGGAAGAGGAGGATGAGAGGGGAGTTGCCCACATAGTCGAGCATCTTGCTTTCAGTGCCACCACGAAATACACAAATCATGACCTTGTCAAGTTTCTGGAAAGCATTGGAGCGGAGTTTGGTGCTTGTCAGAATGCCTCAACATCAGCTGATGAAACTATATATGAGCTGCTCGTTCCTGTTGACAAGCCAGAGCTCTTGTCTCGGGCCATATCGGTCTTGGCAGAATTTAGCTCTGAGGTAGTGACACTAATGTTTTATGCTTTAATGACCCACTTTTTTTATGATTTCTGATTTTTCTTAGAGGGCTGTATTCACCTGTAAAATGTAGGTTCGAGTTTCAGCAGATGATTTGGAAAAAGAAAGAGGAGCAGTTTTGGAAGAATATAGAGGAAGCCGCAATGCTAATGGGAGAATGCAGGATGCTCATTGGCTTTTAATGATGGAAGGTTCTAAGGTACTTTTGGAAAGTTCTAATGTATGTGTTATTCCATGTGTCATTCTTTAGTTGGCTCATTTAAACTTATTTTCAGATCTGTTGAAGCAAAAAAATCAATTTGGTTAGCCATTGGAAAAATAATGGTCTGGCTTTGTCCTGAAACTGAAATACCTTGATGTCAATATCTCTTTGTTTTTTTAATGTTGTTCTATTGTAACATATATATGGTCCATCCTTGTGTCTTTTGTTGTACAAGTATCACTTGTTGAGAATCTGAAGCATATTTTCTATCAGGATATTTTTTAGTTTCAAATCATGTTAAATTATCATTCATGGGTGACTATGGATATTTAATCTGCATTCATAAATGTGGTCCATATAGTATTTAAATGCTTAACAGCATCTTGGCAATTGTAAATGGCATAAAACTGAATGTTTGTTGTCTGTCATGATGCGTCTTTGGTTAGGCCCAGATTTCCCATACTTTTTAGTCTGCACCATGGTTTCTTTATTAAGAACTTGCTAACTGATTGCAGTATGCTGAGCGTCTACCAATTGGACTTGAAAAGGTGATCCGAACTGTTTCTCCAGAAACTGTCAAGCAATTTTATCAGAAGTGGTACCATTTGCACCATATGGCGGTGGTAGCTGTTGGAGATTTTTCTGATACCCAGGTTTCCTTTTGGCTTTTAATATTCCAATTGTAATAATTGTTCCAAGTTAGCTTTCTAAACAATTAACCTCTTTGTTTTTGGGTGCAGAGTGTAGTTGAATTGATAAAGACTCATTTTGGACAGAAAGTTTCTGCTTCTGACCCTCCGTATATACCTTATTTCCCTGTTCCATCCCATGGTGAGCCGCGGTTTTCATGTTTTGTTGAATCTGAAGCTGCTGGGGTCAGTATTTGGGCTATCTCTATATTTTAATACATATGACTGTAGACATAGTTATATAAGAAAAAACCACTTTTGACTCTCTCTTGGATTGGCTCATAACAGTCTGCAGTAATGATCAGTTGTAAGATGCCAGTGGGAGAACTGAAAACTGTGAAGGATTACAGGGATTCACTAGCAGAAGCAATGTTCCATTGTGCTCTAAATCAGAGATTCTTTAAAATATCACGTAGAAAGGATCCACCATATTTCTCATGCTCTTCTGCTGCTGATGTTCTTGTTAAACCTATGAAGGCTTACATAATGACTTCGACTTGCAAAGAGAAAGGGACTGTTGAGGCCATGGAATCAATACTGATGGAGGTATAATTGCTGCACTATATGATGGTTTAATTTCTTCTCCTTTGTTTTCACTATTGCTTTATGTTCAGGTTGCAAGGGTTCGGCTGCATGGGTTTTCGGATCGTGAAATATCAACTGTCCGAGCTTTAATGATGTCAGAGATCGAATCTGCATTTTTGGAGCGCGACCAAATGCAGTCAACAAGCCTGCGAGATGAATATCTGCAGGTACTTCAAGATTATCTATTTCTTCTATCATTTCCATGATTGGTAGATTTTATGCTTTTATTTTTGTGATACTGCACCTTCTTTCCTTTTCCTTCCCTCCTGCTTTATATCCTATTTTTCCTATTTTATTTTGTTAGTTACCATCTTTTGTGCTTGTTCATTATATTTGAGGTACATTTTTCCAGAAAAAATCTGCAAGAAGCATAGGCAGATGATATTTTGGGGTGTACTTTTGGTTTGACCATTGTGTTGACAGTTTGAGTTTTGTTCTATTGTTCTTTATTTGATAGGTCATGGTGAGTTCATTTTATCTCCATAAACAGTTTGGAATACCAACCAGGGCCAATATTTTATGTCCATAACACAGATATAGAAGATGCACCACAGAACCAAGGCAATGTGTCTCAATGATGCTTGTCCTCATAACTTGTGTGATTCTCTTCCTTGAATTTCTTTCTTAGAGATGTGGAAGATGGGCAATTGGGCACCAAGTTGGGATCTTATGCTCCAAATTGCCAAACTAGTAAATGCACATGATAATCTTGTGTTGGACTCAATCACCTAAACTTTAGGTCTTTTACTTGTTAAGTTTGATGGCATCAGAGATTAGTTTACCATGTGCGTACTGTGCGGGTTTTGTGTTTGGTAGAACTAAGAAAATGCATTAATTTGCCATGTGTTATATCCATATACTTGTGATAATATTAGGGCATTCCAATCCTTGTGTGATGATTATATATTATTATTATTTCTAATTTGACAGCATTTTCTCCACAATGAGCCTGTTGTTGGAATTGAGTATGAGGCACAACTACAAAAGTCTATCTTACCTCGTAAGTTTATACTGCTATACTTTCTCAATCTACTTTTTTGTTATCTTTCTATGGATGTATTTAGGTATTTATAACTTGTTTTGTTCTTTCTCCTTTTTTTTTGAATAGAAATATCAGTGACAGAGGTATCCAAGTATGCTGAGAACTTCCGTACATCATGCAGCTGTGTGATCAAGACAGTTGAACCTCGAGCTACTGCAACAGTAGATGATCTTAAAACAGCTGTGATGAAGGTCAATTCTCTCGAGGAAGAAAGAAATATTTCCCCATGGGACGATGAAAACATCCCAGACGAAATTGTCAGCACAAAACCAGAACCAGGGTAAACATTGATTAACTGTAGAATCTGACCACATTGTGTACTTACTTTTTAAAATATTTAGACCCTTAACCATATGATTTCAATTGTAATTAGATTAGGGAGGTGATAAGTATAACCATTTGGCATCAATAGCTACTTGCCATGGCAGAATTGGATGGACGCTAGTAGGTCCATGTGATAGAGGACCCTACAGGCTACAACCATCTGGCAGGTTACATTTTAGCCCGAAAACCGGTAGGGGAGGATGTTGCAGGAGCAACTTGGGAAACCCAACGGATGGGCCAAAATTACTCAAATGTATGGGAGGATTGATTTGATTATGGAATCAAGGGTTTTT
This sequence comes from Protea cynaroides, assembly GCA_028583415.1. Lineage (NCBI taxonomy): Eukaryota > Viridiplantae > Streptophyta > Magnoliopsida > Proteales > Proteaceae > Protea > Protea cynaroides. Next base: position 98,924,046 of record CM053274.1, on the reverse strand, counting down.
ATGCAATTTTATTTTACTCCTGTGAATGGGGGATTAGCTATTGATATGATATATTTGGTGGGTCCATGTAGGTGTTGACAGTTGGTTATTGGCGGTTTTCTTTAGTAGTTTGGTTAGAAAGTTAAAATATTATATTTTACTCCTAGAGTAGTTGTGGATTACAAGTTGTTAGTCTAAGAGTTAGTTTAGGAAATCTAGATTCTAGAATCCATAACTGTTCACGAGTCGTGTTAGGAATGTATTATGTTTCTTGTGTAATTTTTCCAATAAATATGTAAACCCCCCTTCCTAATATGAGGGATTTTTTTTTGGAATGAACTAGTTATTGTTTCTTATTTCCTTGTTTGGCTTGTTCCTTTCTCTCTCCTGTCAGATTTTGTAAGATCTCTTCTCTCTCCTATGCCACGGTATGTCTTCTCTCTTTTCTATCTCCTCTTATCTATTCTTGCTCACCGTAATCTCTTTCCCTTCTCTCTTATTCTCTCTTCTTTATTTGGAAACCAAAGATTTCTCTTCCCTCCTTTCTTCACCAGTCGATTGTGTCTTCTGGAAAGTTATATTTTTTTTTTTATAAAAACATTCTTTCTTCTACACCCATCGAACACCCCTATCTCCCTTCCTTTTTGTAATCAATTTTAAATCTCACATCATATTTTCTCTCCTTCAACCATTGGGAGCCCTCTTGCATCGATCCACCCCATTGATCTCTCAAATTTCTGATTGGTTGTTTCTTGGAATCATCTGTAATATTATACTCAAAATCTGTTAGCACCTTCATTAGATCATAGATCAGAATATCATAGTTGTTAAGGCGTCGCCTAGGCGTTGCTTAGGCGGTTGGTTTGCTCACCCATCTTCTCTCTCCTTCAACCATTGGGAACCTTCTCTCATCAATCCACCCCATTGATGATCTCTCAAATTTCTGGTTGGTTGTTTCTTGGAATCTGTAATATTATACTCAAAATCTGTGAGCACCTTCCATCAATTCTGTTCGATCATAGATCAGAATATCATTGTCGTCAAGGCATTGCCAAGGCAACGCTTAGGCGGTTTTTCAACCCGTGGGGGGTTGGTCGCCTTATTTTATCATTCCTTGTTTTATTTATTTACTTATTTTTTAATTGATGCCATTTGTAGCATTTTAATCGGATATATAAAATACATATATACACAATAATGCATGGAACCATACATATGCGTTAAAAACAATAAAATTTGATACTCAAACCCTCTCCCTTTTGTATAAATCATCTTATGGAATAATGGAAGATGTACCCTTACAACGCCTTGGGTATGCTTAGGTGCCTAGTGCCCCTCCAACGCCTTGGCGCCTTGACCACTATTTGATCCAGATCTTAACCATCAAATTAAAATATTGCCCTTCCATTTTTCAAGTAAGCACCACCTGCAGATCCATCTAATCATTCTGCATCAGAGGAAGCACCTTTAAAGTTAATTTAAAGTTTTATTATAATTTGACAATTTCATTTTGTTGTAACCAAATCTGGTGGCATTTCTTTAATTTTCTGAAGCCTTTAACTCCACATTTTAACCACTTTGCCCACTTGTTTTGAGTGAAATTTGACCAGTGAGATGTGTATTACATGGACCCACTTTTATCCATCCAAGGCAGCCACATTGTAGTAGTTAGTCTTACAGATTAAATCATAGATAGGCATTTCTACATTTAGGTTTTTACCATTAGATTATGTTCAACTTTTTTTTTTTTTGGTTTGTTTTAGCCCATGGAACTTCATTGCCTTGTACATTGTGCAACTTGACATTGCAATTTTCATTAAGATACTGAATTTCACTGGTTTCTTCTGAACTGGCTGAGTGCTGAAGGCCGAAGCATGAGATTTAGAAATTATTCTAACTTGGTTATGGCAACAATTTAAGCTGCTTTCTTAGCTAGACCTTGCTTTGGGCCACAAGTTTATTGCCAGTTTATTTATTCTCTCTAGATATAGCTCCATCAAGTGAAGGTTTCTGCATCTCTTACCTGTTGTTATCTTATTCTTCATCTTCTTTTTTTTTACGGTTCATTAGGTTCTGTGCATTTTTCCGAGAAAAGAAAATTTGTAAATTGCTATAATTACAATCTTCTGCAGTTTCTGGTTGTTGAATTAGGTTAATTTAGGCTAATAAAGGTTAATGAATTGTGTCTTGTCAATTTTCATCATCATCTCAACTAGTAGCCTAGTTAAGATCAGGATCTCAAATCTATTTTAGGGGCTTTTGTTCTTTGTGTTTCATATCATCTGCATTTTGAAAATTTGTTTTCTTATCTCTCCACAACCCCCCCCAAAAAAAAAAAAAAAAAAAGAGATATTTTGCAGGAGCGTGAGTTTTCTAGTGTTGGGGTCACAGAGTTACTTCTATCAAATGGCATGAGAGTTTGCTACAAGTGCACCGATTTTCTTGATGATCAGGTACTAATTTTGTTATTTTTAGAATCTACATGGATAAATTTTGTACGCTGAACTTATACAACATAATTACATATATAAGGATTTGAAGTCTCGACATGTCACTGTTTGACATTCATAACATTGCTTGTTTGCTATCTCATTTGAAATCAGCACATTTGGTCCCTGATATTTTGATGACTTCTGAGAATCTGTAAAAGCAGGAGATTTTTTTTTGGGTGAATAAAAGCAGTAGTATACTTTCTCTCTTGAAAAAGCACCATAGTTTGTTATTCAATTGATTTATTGGAAAGATGAGAAGGGAAAGATGGAGTCATAGTAACTGTTCATAGTTGTTATTAATTGCTGCCAATATTTGGAAAGATCCCATTGAATCCATACTGTGTCTAATAATAACTGTTCATAGTTGTTATTAAATGCTAGGTTGGAATATAAACCTACTCTTTTATTTCCCTGGCTTTTGTGTAAATACAAATAGATCTTGATTTTACATGGGTCTGTCGTATGGTGGCATTTATCTATACACAGTTGATTGAACCAAGAAAATCAATCAAGTACTTTGCCATTGAATTGCATGTTTCTTTATTGTTAACAGTTAAAATACAGAAGGAAACTTGACAACCTTTTGTTGTTCTGACAATTAACTTGGTAAGGTGAAGTTTGTGTGGGTTTGAATTCTGCCAATGTTCATGTTGAATTTGACACTTACAATGATATCTTTCAACTTTTTCCTATCGGGGGAATAGAAGTTTCTTCATTTTTCAGAAAATAATTCTGCCATTTAGGTACTTTTGGTCTGTTTCAGATTGCACCCTCTTTTTTTCCCCTCCTGTTTCATAATTATTTTTTGATAGGTTCTCTTCACGGGGTTTACATATGGGGGTCTATCTGAGCTCTCAGAAAGTGAATATTTCTCATGCTCAATGGGCTCAACCATTGCTGGAGAAATTGGAGTATTTGGTCACAGACCATCTGTGCTCATGGACCTGCTAGCTGGGAAGAGAGCTGAAGTTGGCACTAAAGTTGGAGCATACATGAGAACCTTCTCTGGTGATTGCTCACCTTCTGACCTGGAAACTGCTTTGCAGGTTTGTCTTTTAGTGTGCATAACACAACGCCAACGTAAAATCTTTTCAGGCTTGTCCCTGTCAGTTGTCAGCTGACTTAAATTTTATTTTCTTTGTTGTTATGTACCTAATTATGAGCTTGCTATACAGTATCTTTTGTTGCTTGTTATTTGTGTTCTCTATAATTTACTGCTTGTTATTGCTGCCTTAGCACTGGATGAAGAGAACTGTCTTATTTACGACCCAATGTATGGCTTGGCACTGATGGTGGAGCCAGTGGCAGGCTCTTGTTTGAGTCTTCTGTCACTAAGCTCTCTGTCTGGTTGGAAGTGAAAGGAAGGGAAATGAAATTAAAACTAAACTAAATGGAAACTTTTGTAACAATACCAACATATGTAACTAACTTAAACTGTCCAAATCTAGTAATTAAAATTTACATTTCTTTGCTACCAAAACTTCATATTCGTGAAGGAAATAAAGATTCCATCTGGAAAGTTTTTTCCGTATTTGGTAACGTTTTAAGTCAGTTACATAATAACTAACTATTACAAATTTTTTCATTTTATTTTTTGCACTAATTTTCACTTCCCTTCGTTCCCTTGTCTTGCAACCAGACGGATCCTAACCTGGCACTATATTTAAAATTTGAGAATGATCCAAAATGTAAGCTCTGCGGCCTGAAATAAGCATAAGTTGATGTAATGTTGATGCATTGTTACCCAGAAATCGTGAAGTCTATTGGAAGTGGGAGTGAGTCTGCTCCGTAATATTTGTACTGGAGTTTGGTTAAAGAGTAGACAAGCATTTCCTTAGAATAGTAGCTAAAAACATGGGATAACTCAGATCTTGCAGAAATATTACAGAAAATGAAAGAAGAAACTCTAATATGGCATAAACTTACTAACCTGAACCTGGGGCAAGCTCCAATTTTTTAATATTCTCTTGGTTAGGATGTCAAATTCTTTCTTTTTGCAGCCTTCAGGTTTGTGATTCCCTTGGGATTTTGGGCTGTTGATGATCTCTATCACTTGCTCTCAGCTTCTCACAACCTGCATTGCTCTCTTTTTTTTTTTTTTTTTTTTGGATCTACTATCTATCTGCTCCATGGGAATTTTGACTACAGCTACGTAGAGTTACAACTTACAAGGGAGGAGAGGGGAGGGGAGGGGAGGGGAGGGGAGGGCGTGCCCTAAGGCACAAGGTGGAGACAGGAGAGTTGAACCCATGACCTTGTAGGTGCCTGCACTCTATTGGTAGGATCTAACCAACTGAGCAAGCAGTTGTCTTCATTGCTTTATCTTTTTCATGTAGTCACATGTCTGCATAGTTGATCATTTGCACATATACCTACTATTTTGGGGTTGGAGGCACAAGGGTAACCTGACTTTGTTTTCTAATATAGACTGGAATGTGCACCAGTAGGTTCTAGCCTTGGCACTCGTGCCATAGTTCCTCTTAATTGGTTCCCTTCAAATATATTTATGTGATCTATTTTACAGTCTCTGTTGCTCATTTAGGAAGTAAAACATGGTAAGCCTTATAATCTTAAGGGCATCTTAGGTCAAACCAACAGTTGGATGAGAGGGTCCTTCCTTGGATTAGCCATGTGTCATGTGTCGGGTTCCATCTCCCTATGTGGCCCACCATGTTAGGATTTTATACTTGTATTTTCAGTAACAAAGCTACCCAAAGATGCCAAAATTAAAATGTGAACTTTTTTTTATGATAGCTAAAATGTGAACTGACTTTCATACTGAAGAACCCCCCCCCACCCCAAAAAGAAAAGAAAAAGAAGAACCTGAATTTTATACCCTTTAATCTAATTGGATTGGGCTGAAATTTTTCACAATTAGAGATGATGATGTGGACAGATTGTGTGGCTGATATTTTGACTGTGTTGAGATACGGCTGTGCACTTACAATATGGCAGGCTAAGAAAGTTGCTTTGGTTGCTGTAACAAAATGGAAGAGAAAGCTACCCAAATACATAAACGTGAGAGAGAGAGAGAGAGAGAGAGAGAGAGAGAGAGGGAGAGGGAGAGAGAGAGAGAGAGTATGTGTTAATAACCCCTCCTCCTACTACTGTATATATAGAATTAGAAATGGAGCAAAAACAGGACCAAAGACTCCTAGTTATGATCCAACTAGGTAGAAAGACCTAATCAACAAGACCAATTCTTAGTCTACTTAAGACAACCGGTAATGGACCTTTATAATTAAGCCCACTACAAACATAATAAAATAAAGCCAATCAGTAATTGGCCTGCTAATCAGGTCCATTAATTACATTATTTATTATAATTGTGGGGGGGGATGGGGCCTAAGTTAAGTGGGCCCATTCCCTTAGAATAACAACACTTATATCTTAACAAAAATTATGTTTCTGTGAGTATCAGTTATGGTTACAACTTGCGGTGCTGCTAGAAGTAAAACAGTTAAGCATAAGGAACTGGAATCAGTAGTACAAGCTGTTAACAAACTTGGTAAAAAAACAATCAACTGTGATAAAAGTATTGCTCTTATAATAACTGCATCTATTAAAAAAAAAAAATGTTTGGCCCACCAGCTAAAGACAGCCTTAAGAAGCAATGGTTAGCTCATCACCCATACCATTAACCGATATATTGCTAACCTGAAAGAGATTTTCATAGATTGAGCAAGTGAGTGATTCCATCTATAATGAAAGAGAGCCTTGACGATTCAGATTTATCTCTGATCAATCATCAAAGAACCATGGACAAGTTTCCCCCAACTGTGAAATTTTCCAGTCTAAGATGGAAGACTTGCTTTAAGGCGTTGGAGAAGTGAGAGGGCTTCTGCTCATGTGGAAATCCAATTCCATGAGGAGTGTAGAAGGCATGCATCACCATATATCTCTAAAGCACCTCAAGTCCAGATGGCTACTGTTTCCCATCAAGCTTATCTAAGTTAAGCTTGAAATGAAAATTTGTCAAGCAGGGGCAGCAAGAGAGGACTATCGACCAGGGCAGGATTAAACAATTGAAGAACCAATCGCTGACAATAACTTAAACATCTCTATATCGCTTTGAGAGCTGGTACCATAATTCCATAATGCAACATGAATGACAATATTTTTCGCACATTCATAATGCATGAATGGGTAGGGAATAAATAAGCATGAGTAACAATTTGACAGCTATTTCACCTCCTATCACACACTAATTTCATGGAAACACTGGAGCTGGATTGCCCCTTGTCACCTTATGAAAAGGTCCATAACCGATTCATCTCCACACTCAACTACACAAGGGGTGGTATTCTTACTATAAATTGTTCAAAAATCTGACCTGAAGGGGCATTACAAGCTGCATATCTCACATGGCCAAGAATATCTAGAAAAGGTGATTTATCTGCCTCATATGGTAGAGAAATTGCAATATAGTCTTGGTTGTTAAGAGTCTGAATGTGTTTCATATAGAAGTCAAAGGGGGTTATAGTTCAGTATTAGTTGCTGAGTTTATGCTAATTTTTTATGAGCCATTAATAGGTGTCCTATATATATATATATATTTTCCGTGTGTGGTGATGATACCTATTTAATAGGTTAGCTAGTATGTTGTATATGTTTTTGTGATCTTATTTATTTGATTGCGATAATTTCAGCTACCACCCAGAAAGAATTCACCCAATCACCTACCACCCAAGTTGTTTAAAAAAATCACCTACCATCCAAGTTAGACAAACGTTTATCAAAAAGATCCAAAAGCAACTAACAAAGCCGTTAGTTGCTGATGTCAGCCGTTAGAAGATACTTCACTGACAATAATCCCCTTTTTTTTAACATCTCTTTATTCTGTCTGCTTTCTATCTGAGACTCATAAACGAATAACACAAAAAAAAAACGAAAAAAAAAATGTCAGGATTTGAATACGAAGGATCGGATTTTGCTCTGATTGAATCGATTCGTAGGCATCTGTTTGATGAATCAAAATCATTGGCGACAACATCGATCAATTTTCTAGCAAAGAACTCTGGTGGTGCTTCGGTGTATTGCAGGAGCTCGAGCTTCAGCAGTCTCTGCCCTTGTTTGACAGAGAACTGGGGAAATCTGCTGTAGTTACCGTTAAATCGGAGCCTGAGGAGACGAAAATTGCAGAGATGAAAATCCCAAAGTTAGTTTCAGAAAAGGAAGCATCAAGGGGCCTCATCATCAATAGGTCGATTTCAAGAGATGCATGAATACAAACAGATAGAGAGAAGAAAATAGAAAATGGAAGTATCAAAATCAATACCATAAGCAAAGATGAATAAGAATATAATCAGAACAGAGGAAACGGCTTATTTCACAAACCAGAACCGATCAAAACGAAAGAAGAAACAAAAACCCAGAAACAATCTCTACCATCTAGAGCCGAAATTACCATTTCAGAAAACCGATATTCTATTAGAGAAAATGAGGATAAAAGCAAGAAAAGAAGGAACAAAATGAAAATCAAAACTCAGACACTCCATTAAAAAAAGCCTTGCAACCCACCTTCCTAATCCAATCAACGCCCCTGGGGTAAATTTGGAGCAGAGATCAGAGATCCGGCGAAGAAACGTGCCGGAGCCTTCCTCTCGTCGTCGTCGTCGTCATTGTTATCAAAACTATAATCTGGAGTTAGGGTTTTTATTTTTTCCCTTTTTTGATAAAATATTGTAGAGAAACAGAGAGGAAGAAGGAAGGGGTATAAACGTCTACACACAATTTCAATCTTTCCCATTCAGTCCATTAACTAACATTTGTCTAACTTGGGTGGTAGGTGATTTTTTTAAACAACTTGGGTGGTAGGTGATTTAGTCAATTCTTTTTGGGTGGTAGCTGAAATTATCCCTTAATACTAATACGCTTCCATAATTAATACATTTTCACTTTTCCGATCTTGTTAGCTCATGTGAACCAGCAACATAGTGAAACTATAAGCTGAAAACTGATTTCCACCGAAGTCGTGAAAATGTAACTTATTATGCCATTCATGGATACGTATTTTGTGATTTCTCCTTTGATGTACACTTTTCTTTTAGGTATTGAAAGGTTTTCATATGAGATTTGCATAAACAGTTGATCATCTTTGTCTAAAAATGATATGTCAAAGCTTGATAAAAAATACCATGATTTTAACATTCATTTGGTTGTATGTTTTCCTGTTCTGCCATTTTCTAACCTATTGATTACATGCGGTATCTGTAGCTCGTCTATCAACTATTCACAACAGATGTAGTGCCAGGAGAAGAAGAAGTCAAAATAGTGATGCAAATGGCTGAAGAAGCAATTCATGCTCAAGAAAGGGATCCCTATACTGCATTCGCAAATCGTGTGCGGGAGCTTAACTATGGGAATTCCTACTTTTTTAGGGTAATCTTGGTCTTGCATGTCTAATTAGCTTAGTCTTCTACTTTAGCTGTTTCCTGTTAATAGCTGATGTTTATTTTTTGCAGCCAATTAGAATTAGCGACCTTCGAAAAGTTGATCCTCGAAGAGCTTGCGAGTATTTTATTAAATGTTTTAAGGATCCTTCAACTTTTACTATTGTGATCGTTGGAAACATTAATCCTGCTGTGGCACGCCCTTTAATTTTGCAGTATCTGGTATCTTTCTCCTCCCTTTCAAGTTGCCTAGGCCACTAAACATTGATATCTCATTTTGAGTTTTTTTATGTTTCTCAATGACATCGTTATTCCATGTTGACGTTTATATTTCTCAATCTAGGGTGGGATACCAAAGCCTCCAGAGCCAATCTTACATTTCAGCCGTGACGATTTAAAAGGCTTGCCTTTCACTTTTCCTGCAACCATCATTAGGTAGATATGCATTTATTATTTTCCATTTAAATTTTAGCACGCAAACTCTCTCTCTCTCTCTCTCTCTCTCCCTCCCTCCCCATCTAATGCATCTATTTGTGAGCTTCTAGAGAAGTAGTTCACAGCCCCATGGTAGAAGCGCAATGTTCAGTGCAGCTATCCTTTCCGGTGGAGCTGAAGAATGAAACTATGGTATGTATGAACCTGGCATGAGTGAGGAAAACTGTAATAGCTAGTTATGAGAATGTTTATTACCTCCTATATATTGAATTCGTTTTGCTTTTTGGTTCTAACTTTGCCAAACTGAATCCTAGATTGAGGAAATTCACTTTGTTGGATTTCTGAGCAAACTTCTGGAAACAAAAATAATGCAAGTTCTTCGGTTCAAGCATGGACAGGTGTTTTCCTCTCATTATTCATAAGTTTTTTTTTATTATTGAGAGTTTGTATTTCGTGTACTAATGTTATTCTGTAGCCTGATTTTTTTTTTTCCTGCATTGCATTCTTTCCCAGGTATACTCAGTAGGTGTTTCAGTATTCCTCGGTGGTAATAAACCTTCGAGAACTGGGGATGTCCGTGGTGATATTAGTGTAAATTTTTCTTGTGACCCAGATATTTCATCAGTGTTGGTAAGTTCTATAGTGGTGGCATGGAAGCATATGTTGATGTACAATAAAAGAAGGTTCTGTTATCCACCCCCCCAAAAAACAAAGAAAAAAAAAGAAAAAGCACACCATAGCCAAGTTAAATTTTTTTTCTATTTCTACATAGTTATTGATTATGCCCTTGCAATATTCATTGTAGGTTGACCTTGCATTAGATGAAATATCACGTCTTCAGCAGGAAGGCCCCTCAGGCGAGGATGTTTCAACAATCCTTGAAATTGAGCAACGAGCCCATGAAAATGGACTGCAGGTGGTTTCTATAACCATATTAATTGTATTTTATATTACAGATGCAGCCCTAGTTCTAATTGGTTTTCCTCTGTTGCAGGAAAACTACTACTGGCTGGATAGAATATTGCGCAGCTACCAGTCAAGGGTGTATTCTGGTGATGTTAGCGCTTCTTTTGAGGTTGGTACATGGAGTTTGCTTTTCTGCTGCTCCAAAGCTGTTTTACTCAAGTATTTTGCGTGTGAATGGTTGATTCTTAGTGCTGTAGTACCATACTCATCTGTTGGATTCTATTTTTAAAGTCTTGGAAGTCCTGGTTTGGTCTGATTGTAGTGAGATATTTGTAATTCTATTTCTGTTGATGATGTTTGTTGCTTTACAGAAGAATTCATAGTTGATTCTTGGTGCTGTAGTACCATACTTATCTATTGCATTCTATTTTTAAAGTTTTGGAAGTCCTGCTTTGGTTTGATTGTAGTGAGTTGATGCTGTTTGTTGCTTTAGAGAAGAATCTTATTCAAGTGTTTAAATTATTTTTTAAAGCTTCCAATGAAGTATTGGAGTGTTGGTTTTTGTAGAGTATTGGAGTTGATGATTAATCGGTTCAAGATTTGTATGTACTACTGTTGCTAGCTAGTTTTCCTTTGTCAGCATTCAAAACTCAGTTATGTGGGTGGATAGTAATGGTCTTCTGCATTTTCAATAGGGGTTCCCTTTTTGAGAACGTGTGCTCTTGCTTACCTGTTTTGGTGCAAATGGTTGTTTTGATCTTTGATTCTAGTGGTCTGTCTATTTCAATATGTAGCTGTGGCTTAACAAAGATGTTCAAAGTTAAAATATATATTTATTTGTATTTAAGGATAAATTTTGGGATGCTGCCAACCCATAGGGTGCCCTGTCCATCAAGTAGTCAGGCCACGACATTGTTCATCATGACCCAAATCAAGTGGCTGGCACTATCTGCTCATTTAATTGAACCCCCTTTTAAGTTACCACTTAGATATGTTCTTTTGTTTCAGATTCAAGATGAAGGACGCATCAAAATAAGAGAATCCTTGACACCATCAACAGCGCAATTGGCATTGCAAAGGATATTGCCTTTTCCATGCAGAAAACAATATAGTGTAGTAATTCTCATGCCTCGAACTTCTCGATTGACATTGTTTGAATCTTTCATCCACTCGATGCCAAACAGATTTGGTAAAGATGCCAAGGTTAGTCGAATCTATTGACAGTTCTCTGCATGCACATATTTTTTTTTATGCATTGCATGCACATTCCTTGCCAAGGTTTAAAAACTAGGGATCGGATACTGGATCTGGCCTCAGATTGGCTTGGTATTGGTAGGACTCGGTCTAGCTTGATGGACTAAGAGTCGGGATTAATCAGAACTGGAATTAGTTGATTCCAAGTCAAATTGGCCGAATCAGCCAAAATTCCGATCTGATTTTTGAAACCATGCTGATGCAGCAATTATTGTTTAGGATCTGTTTGTTTCCATGAAAGGAAATTTTGTACTGGTTTTACCTGAAAATATTCCTTTATGAGGGTTTTACCTGGAAACATAGCCTTGAGAAAAGAGTTAGGAATGAAAAAGACTGGAAAAGAAAGTGTTTTCTTTCTTGGTTGTAGAATAATTTTTGCTTACAAAGAAACAAAAAGGAAGAACTAACTCTAGGTGAATAGAGGAAATTTTCAAATTTTGGAAGGCAAGAAATTCCACTGTTTAATTGCATTTATAATAACTCTTTATTTCACTTGCACCTTTGGTTCCCAGCTGACTTGGACAATTATTACATATCAGTTGTCGATCTTCATGATGTGATGTGTATTGGAGCCAAAGTACAATTGTTTCTTTGAGTTTGAATTTGTGATTTCTTGTGGTTCTTTTGCAGTTTCTGGCCAGCGTTGCAGGTGTGGTTGTTTTTGCACTGACATTGTGGAGATACTCAAGGAGCACTGGGAAATCTTAGGGACAAATTGCTTTATCAGAGTTTTATATACTAAAGAAAAAGGATATCTTACAGGAACTAAAGAGAATTTTGCAAAAGAGAAATTGAAGGCTCTCATAGAAATCATAGAAAACTGGAGTTCCCGAACGCTCTCAAGAAATCAAATCTGAGCCTACAAAAAGTCCCATATATTAGTCTGTAATTACTCATGGGTCTCACCATTCTGTATCATACACCATTATTCTTTTCAATGGTTAATGCATTATGCTCGAAACAGAGCATAGTGTACTTCGATGTCGAATTCTTAAGTCATGGGTAGATTGTAGTAGTTGGTTTATTAAGATGATGTACCACATTGAAAAATTTGATCTGATTGAATTGTTACTCAACATACCACTCTAAGCTCGATTAACTCGTGATCAACTGAAGCCGAAATTCAGAGTTGTGATTATACTGTGTTTTTTAATTCACTAAAATCCCATTGCGGAAATGGCGTTCTCATGCTTTTTTTTTAGCAAATTTGATTTGTTATCCAATTCATCATCTATAAAGCTTCAAAAGCTATTTTAAATTGCCATGTGGGAAAATTTGGGCCATGAAAATTGATTGGTCATTCTAGGCCAGAATTTAAAATTTTACCACTTGGAAGATGATTGTGGCAATTTCAATCATATGGGTATCTATGTCAGTGTGAATTAATCGCACGGTAAATTTTAGATTGAAATCTCAATCATTTTCCCTTTCATGTATATCCATGTATTCTCATTATAAATGATTAGAAAATTTCAAGGATATTCTTGAATTTTTCAATGTTTCATTTTGTCAGTACTCCCTTTGATTTGAAACTAGAGATGTGAATGGATTATTTTAAGATCTACCTCTTTACAAACCTCATCCAATGTACACCTTTTGGTTTGAAATGAGATGTGAATAAAATACTTTAAGATCTACTTGTTCAGAGAATATAAATCTTTTACCCAATATAAAACGTGGCTAAATCCTATATCCATTAGTGTAAAGAACAGAATCCTTTATCTTTTAAAAATCATTTATAAAGGAAATAGATTGTAATCTTTGTTTTGTTTTGTGTGTGTGAATTATTATTGTTTTTTTTCTTTTCTTTTTGATAAACGTGTGTGTGAAAAATTAATTTCATTGAAAAGTAAACCACAGGGATTGAGTGCCATCCATCTGGATTGCATCACTAAGTTGCTTACATCTAGCTTTATTGGCTACCGTGTCTGCAACACTAACACATCATCTGTTTTTTCTTAATGAATGTCATCCAATGAATTAAGACAACACTAACACTAACACAATGTGATCCCAACAAAGTCTTGAACAAGAATGCAACATTTATCCTCCAGATATATCATCCCGGACTTGCTATTATCATGAACTGTTTTTAGGTATTAAAAATAATAAAAATATGTATTTGGCCAATACGAATATGAATTGTACTGACAGATCTAATACTATTACCAAAACTATACTCCCAATCAACATCAACTTCCATAGTTTATTAGATAATGTGCATTTATTGTCTTCCCAAAACAGCATTTGGTTAACCCATTGACATTCCATGTTGACGTGTGTTGTCCTTGTCTTAACCATGAAAAAAAAGAAAAAAGAAAAATCGAAACAGCTCATAGTTGTTGGGTTTGGGATAATTTAATTTGGGGGGTGAATGATCTTTAAGCTGATGGTGTGGATTATGTCTATTATAATTCAATATCTCCTTTGTAGAGGTTATACAAAGAACACGGATTTGGTATTTGGATATTATTAGTATTAATGATTTGGTCAATTGTGATTAATTGATTATAAAACTACTTAAAAGAACAAAAAAAATTATGAGAAGACATACCATACACTGTCAGCATAATAAAAATCATGCGATCCTAGGTAGCAAAACTTGATATTCTGGTACCTAAAACCAAACCTAACATGGATGTTTCAACTCCTTTTGATAATCTTTCTTTATCATCATCAACACCACCACCACCAGAATGTAATGAATCCATGGACCAAAGTTGAGTAGGCAGGAACAGGAAGCACTGTTTGCCAATTATTTACTGTTTCCCCAGGTGCGAAAGTCCCCCTCCTCTCAGCCTGTCTCCTGTAGATGAAATCCAGATAACTCCTATCATGATGATACAGATTTCTAATCTAGAAAAAAAAAAAAAAAATCTAATTGTAAAGTTCATTATAATTAATTACGCAATCTTTCTCAGACTCCATTAATAATGTTACAGTAAATTTTTTTCCTGGTGAGAGATTGTCTTTAGGCAAAAAAAGCATAAAAACACAATGTGGAAGTGCAATATAAATACCCATGCCATGTGAAGTCTGCTATATCAAAGTAATATTCAAATGAAAGACAGCCATGGATTTCTGGTTATAATAAGAAAATAAGAATAAACAATGGCCGACATGTGGCAATTATGCAACATGAATGGTTGACATGTGTCAAAAATACAATTCTTTAAAGGATCGGATTGGTCGATCCGGGCGGATCCAATCCTGGGCGCAGAAGTAGGTATTGGACCGGGATCGGTCTCAGCCGATAACGATACGGATCGGCGGATCCATTAGAATGATGTGTTTGGACCTACTTACCCTCCAAGCTCCATATGAGCACATAAGCAGATCATCTGTACAAACCCAGTATCAGTGGCCTGCAAACCCAGAGCAATTCACCTTGAATGTCATCTATCTCCATGACAACCCTGGGCCAGAGAACTTCCCCCAAAAGGTATATGATGGGCTTGTGGAAGCCCTTGAGAAGATCAGTGAGTATGAGGGTTACATTTTGGAGACTGGCCAAGATGACATTGATATTCCTAAGTTCCTTAAGCAGCTGTGACTTTAATATTGAATTATTATTTTTTTGGCTCTGTGAGTGGAAAGTTGCTTTATTTTCTGTATGTAGGTCGTGGAGAGAATCTGATCCTCCTCGCTGTTCTGTTCTGTACAAACTGTGAAATTTTTTTCCAGATGCCTTGGTGAATCACTCTCTATGCATACTTCTGACTTGATATTGTTGCATTATTTATTGGAAAGCAATGCTCTAGCTTCTGCAAAAGCAATTATTCTTGTATCCATTATATTACAAAATTGGTCAATCTGATACTCTTATCTGTAAGCATCTCTCCTCAGGACAAGTGCTTTGGCTGCACTGATGGAACATAACCATAGTTCAGATGGATGTTTTAGGTCTCTCCCCATCCTCTAAAGAGTATGGTGGCTGTGTTTGGGTTGCAATTTCAAGTGAACAACATTATGTTTCTCAAGGGAAGGATATAGGTATTGGGGATGAGATTCAGTTTTTCAGAATGAGCAGATCCTTCACTAATTAGCTCTGAGTTTAATGTCAGTACACTTCTACCTCAAGTCCAAACAGACCCAGAACTTTGGGGGTTCAGGTTGAGCAGATTAATTAAATGATTCCAAGTTACTGGGGATCAGAATGGGCCAGAGAACTTTTCCTTTTTTTTGGTATAATGAAGAAGATTTATTGAAAAGCTTAAGGTACAAGATGTAGCAATTAGCATAAAACAGGGAGAAAGGCAAGTTCCCTAAATAAAAGGTCTCCCAATAGGCTCCATTTCAGACAAAGTTGCATATATTTCCAAAGAGGCAAGGTTCCCTGAGGTGTGCTGCTTCAGCCAACCAATATTCAGATCCCTGCACTTGTTTTTTTTCTCTTTTTCAATCAAATACTTCCAGATTTTGATGGATTGTCATGTCAAGAAGAGTCCAAGAAAGAAAATATTTTCATTAGGTAGAATGAATGGAATCCGTCAATTTTCGTTTGGGAGTTCTGGACAGTCAGAAAGAACAAGTTCAATGGTCCAACTCAATTTGTTTCTATTTAAAGAGAAATTAGTGGCAAGTTGCAAATGATGACAGCTCTTATCATTGTTATTTTAGTAAGGGGGAGGGATTTACCATGGGTGGAAGAATTAAAAATTTTTTTTTTTAAATTTTTTATACAAATTATAAAAAAAAAAAGAAGAAAAAAAAAGGGTTTTTATTCCTGTGAGAATGCAAAATGCTCACACTAAGGCAAAGGTCAAAGGAAATTAGGAGCATGATGTAATAAACTAGTAAGATGATCTATAAGGATTAGAGAATACCTCAGATGATCTCCTTTGATTGGGATCCAATTCCAAAGGAATGGTGGATTTAGGGACTATCATCAATCCATTTAGTTAGTTATGGAAAACTAAATGAGACAAGCTTGGTGGATCATTTCCTTAGAGCCTCATGCTTTTTCAATTTGTAAATTATAACCGAAGTCAAGTCGCTTGTTAAGCTTGCATTAAAATATGTTATATATTATTTTGACTTCTTCTTCCCAATTTCCTCCACTGAAAAATTAATGGGTTCTCCCAGAATGTTGAAAAGGTGCAAGTTCCACCTATTAATGATAGGAAGCCCTGAAGATGGTAACCCACCTTTAAGAAAAAAAAATTATATAAATAAATAGAACATCAATCTGATGAGATGAACTATACTGCATGCTTTTGGATTCTTTTGGATGAAATGCTCCACTGAATACTCTAAACATAAAGAAGTAAACCAATTCCCATAGAAATTTATGAAGGTTGCATTGGTGGGTTTGATTATTGGCTTAGGAGTTAGGAATCTCAAAGGTGTGGCCCACAGAATGGATCCTCACCAATCACCACCACCCTTTTCTTTCCTTTATTTTTTAAGAGTCTAGGTAGGAAAAGGAGGTAAGGTTGACCCACTGTTCACTTCTTTTTCAATCTCTATCTTTAAAGTGCTAAAGCACTCAATGCTTTTGAACATGCTTTAGCTTGACAAGGATGCTCTGTGAAGCCACTATGCAAGATGATATATTTATTGCTATTTTGAGAATCAAAGCTAATTAACTTCATGAAACATGAGAGAAGGCACTCTGCAGGAGGTCAATTTGGAATTTTTATGTTCTAAAATATCTATCCTTCATGGTACACCTCATCTGCCCTTTAATAAGTGATTCCTTGGGTGGTTTAAAATACTATCTCACTAATATTAAAAAAAAAAATTAAAAAAAAAAAATTGAATTATCTATCCAAGGTGCGTTTCAGCTGGTTGGAAGTTATTTTTACCACAGATTTTATCTCTCTGTTGACTCGATCCTTCTTTGAAGTTATAAAAGTGTTAGCTTTGATAAGAGTGTCACCTTGCACAAGATGGGAAACTGCAATTCTATTGTCTCTACTACCATTGAGGAGCCAAAGGATGGCCATGAAAATGTTGTATTCTTCCAGGACAAGGAGAGTCTACGAGATACAGGCAAACCGAGACTTTGTTCTCTCTATTCTCGAAGAGGAAAGAAAGGGCCAAACCAAGATGCTGCAATTCTCTATCAGGTATATTCATTTGGTCTATCTGAATATGCTGCTTCATAAATCACATGATTAATCAGCCATGATTAATTGAACCAGAGTAGCATGAGGACACAGTTTCTATCAATCCCATCTCCTCCTTTCTCTCTTGTTTTCTTTATGGATTTGTTTCCTTCTATAATTATCATGGTTTCCTTGAAAATGATTGAATCTGCAACATCAAGGGAATTTAAGATCGTTTATGATTTTGAATCAATCTATACTTTTAATTGATTAAATAGGTTAAGGCACTATGGTTATGCTATCAATGATTACATAAATCGTTATCCTATGCTTGAGGGTTTTTTTTTTTTTTTGGGGGGTGGGGGGTGGGTGGGTCTGGGGGATGGGGTTATTAAGGAAATCCTATTCGGTTTATAGATTATATGTACATCATTATTCAGCCATGATTGATCATATACAACTGCCTGAGACATGAGGAGGAATTCTACAATGATGCCCCATTCTCATGCATCATGTTCAAATCTTTTTTGAGGGAAACAATCTAAGTGATTGTTATGGGTAAATGATTTTGTTGACACACCTTGTATTATTAAAGTGGAAAATTTAAATGCCCTGCTTATATTTTTGGGTTGTAAATCCTTACTAATTATATTTTGGGGTATTTCTTAATGAAGGGATATGGAACAGATGATATGGTTTTTTATGGAGTCTTTGATGGGCATGGAAGGAACGGTCACATAGTAAGCAAATTAGTAAGAAATCGCTTGCCATTGCTTGTTCTGGCCCAAAAAAATGCCCTTAATGGCCATAATTATGAAGATAGGAAAGCAGGATTTGGTGATGAATTGGTTTCAAATAAGAGGTTGCACCAATGGAAAGATGCTTGTATTAATGCTTTCAAGGTTATGGACAAGGAACTTAAGCTTCATGAGAACTTGGATTCTTTTTTCAGTGGCAGCACGGCAGTAACTATCATACAACAGGTGGAGTAGAAGAGCTCTGTTTCTCTCTCTCTCTCTCTCTCTTTCATATAAGTTGATCTGTGTGTCCTTTTAATCCTGATAAGAGACTGAAAACAGGGTGAAGATCTTATTATTGCTAATCTGGGAGACTCAAGGGCTATTTTGGGAACCATTTCTGATAAAGGATTGATGGCTGTTCAGCTGACAACCGATCAAAAGCCTAGCTTACCCAGTAAGATGCCTTTCTAACATTAATCTCTACATGTCTTACTGCAACTCAAATGATCCTTGCTTTCTACAAATGTATTTGTCCTAACATTAACCTATACAATACATATATGCAGTGGAAGCTGAAAGAATAAGAGCAAGCAATGGTCGAATATTTGCACTGAAGGATGAACCACATGTACAGCGTGTGTGGCTCCCCGATATTAATCTCCCAGGCCTTGCAATGGCACGGTCCTTCGGCGATTGCCAGCTTAAAGATTATGGCGTTATCGCAATCCCCGAAATCTCGTGCCACCGGATAACTGCTAATGATCAGTTTCTTGTTCTTGCAACTGATGGGGTAAGAGTAAGACACTGGAAGATTAATTGATGGACTTTCATTTTGTTGGAAATTGATTAACATGAGTTAGGATGTCCGATTCAGGTATGGGATGTGCTTAGCAACAAGCAAGTTGCAGCAATTGTGTGGTTGGCAGAGAATGAAGAGGAAGCTGCACAGTCAGTTGTTAATGCAGCTGTTGCTGCATGGGCTACACGATTCCCTAATTCAAAGGTGGATGATTGC
This sequence comes from Protea cynaroides, assembly GCA_028583415.1. Classification (NCBI taxonomy): domain Eukaryota; kingdom Viridiplantae; phylum Streptophyta; class Magnoliopsida; order Proteales; family Proteaceae; genus Protea; species Protea cynaroides. Next base: position 98,904,783 of record CM053274.1, on the reverse strand, counting down.
ACTGTCTTGTGCTGCTTTTTGCAGGAGAGGAGACAACATCCAGTGATAATGAAAAGGAGAGCTGAACAATATGTATTTTAATGTGTGGTTTTATTGTTTGGACATTGGGTTTGTGGGGAACAACTAACAGGAAAAATTACATTGAATCACTCATATCAATGCCTCATGTTTAATGGGCAATTCAGTCCTCTGAATCTAACCAGTATACCTGAAACTAAACAATTTTCAATTTTTTTTGGACCTTACAGTTTCCTATATCCAATAAGATGCAGTACAGATCTCAAATTTACCAAACAATACATGCACTACAGAAAGATACAAAATCATTGGTAACCCTGCAATCTCTTATGAAAACCAAACATGTTTCTGTATTCCATTTCATTCCATCATAACAGGAAATTAAAGGCTGGTTTGGGATCTTTTCCAGGAACATAGTTGTTAAATGAAACCAAAGTCACCTATCAGGTCTCTCACCCAAAGATAAAATCCAAGAAAGGAATGATTCAAGCTGACGAAGCTGCAAGAGAATAATAATTACTTTAGTCATTAAAGAATCCTATTTTGGTTAATTGCGTGCGACCAAATTATGTAGAATACTTAGGTAATGAACCCTATTTTGGTTAGTTGTGTGGGGGCACGCGTTATCTAGAAGACTTAAGCTTCAACAATTCTTATTAGTTTAGTATTTTAGACTTTTTGTTAGTTAAGTTAATCTAACTACCCAAGAGTTTCAAATTTAGAAGATAAGGATTGAATTGTATAGTCAAGAAAGCTTCCTTTTGTCCTCTCTATCCACTCTCCCTTCTTTTAATTGATAACTAGAAGATAAGGATTTGAATTGTATAGTCAAGCAAGTTTCCTTTTGTCCTCTCTATCCACTCTTTCTTCTTTTAATTGATAACATATTTGATCATTGGGATTACTTGCTTCTAAGAACATATTTAATCATTTGGGACTACTTGCTTCTAAGAACCATATTCTGGATTTTCAGATTGCATCAATCATCTTAAGTTTTTTAGGATGATTTGCAACGATCATACACATTAACAGGACACCTCTTGGCGTGGGAGGGACAATCACATGAAAAATAAGCATAACTCATCAGGTTATTCTTTGGCCCCACATTCTAGTACTCTCCAGTTAATCTATTCATGTCAAACCTCATCCCAGGAAAAGCAATTGCTTATTATAAATTCTGAGTTTGTTATTGGGTAATAAAGCATAAGGAGTACATGCTTACTGAGTAAAAACATCCCTCTCACACCCTTACAGCCACAGATCCTTATCTTGTTTAATGGAAAGGGAAAAGATAGCAGTATGTAATTCCCTTTCACCCTTTCACTTTCTTTTTATTGTAGCCACCCCCCCCCAAAAAAAAAAAAAAAAAAAAAAAAACTAACCAGTAGATGGTCATCTGCATTTATTGGGCATGTATGATTTCAATATGTCCCAGACTCCTCAAAATAAATTACAAACAAAACATTAAAAAAAGACTTTTCAATGCATGAGACTCCCATTACTATAAGGTCTGGAAAAAAACTCTGACCAAATTCCATCACAACAGGAAATGGGATCAGTTTTTTTGTTTTGATCGATTTTAGTTTTCAAAGATTTCTAAAAACCAAAATCAATACCGGACCAATAAGAGTTCAGTTGGTCCAATTGGGCTACTTGGTTCGGCTTTAATTTTGACATTTCATGAGGAATTGAACTTACATTTCAAGCCAGAAAAGCAGTTGTGATTACAAACCAAAGATATTACCTTTTTTTAACCAGCCAATGTCTGAATTTAGTCTTGCTCCTCCCCTCTTCTCAGGCTGGGGTTTTGCTAGATCCGATTTTGATTAATTATAGTCTCAGTTTGTTAAAAAAAAATCTAAATTTAATCTCAAAAAATAAAACCAAAATTCTGGGATCTGAATTGAAATCCAACATGAAGGGAAAATATAGAGCAAAGACAAGGAATTGAACTAGATTCTATGCCATAAAAGCAGTAGTCGCTACAAACCAAAGATATCAATACTGTTGTTTTGAACTGACCAATATCTGAATTCAATCTTGAAAAAAACAAATTTCCCATCAGGTTGTAATTCGGTAATGTAACTCAACACTACTAGCTCATTCTCCTTCTTCAATTAGCTTTGTGCCCAATCCCTTCAACCCTTCAGGTGGGATTTCTGCAACAGTAACAAGTGAGTAGAGCTCCTCTTTTGCATCCTCATCATCGTTCCTCTTCCTGGCAATGCGAACCCTAACCCTCCTTGGGACACTTCGGATCCCCCTGCTCCACACGTGCTTGTTCAACTTCACATCCACCCTCACATCCTTAGTCCCCATCGCTTTCTGTGCAAACTTCCTGATCTCCTTTATGGCCTTGGGAGCCATCTTCTTGAAGGTGCTGTCAATCACAAAAGTTGATAAAAAAAACTTTTATGCTACTTCCATAGGAATGAGATTACCACTCCCACAATTGGCACAAGAATACCCACTCCATTTTAACGCATACAGACAAAAAGCCTTGTATACTGCTGCCATTCCTATTTGATCAACTTAAAGCATCAAATTGATGCATCAAAATGCACATTACTACATTATTTGCATTTTACTCAAAGTAACAAAAAACCATTGGGGTCATAAAATATAACTACAACTGTAACAGTAGGACAAGTATGAAAACAAAGTGACATATGACGCAGTCACAGGTCCATTCCTCAAGTTAGATATAGTTTCCGAAACAATAATCACCAGGATATTGGCATGTACATCCACCTCCCCCGCAAAAAAAAAAAAAAAAAAAAAAAAAAAAAAAAAAAAAAAAGAAGAAAGAAAAAGACCAAGGTGAAAAATTGCAAAAAGCCTAATCAAATCTGCACACAATAATTCAATGTCATGGAAAATTCAGTTGCAAAAATGACTCACTTGGTTCAAACCAGTAAAAAGATCTACCATTCAGCTTGTTTAAGAATTGTATACCAAACAAAACCATTTGTATCAGATGCTTGATCTTCCATCCGGAGGCAAATAATGATAACATTTCTATTCTGTTTACACTGTGATAAAAGTCAATACAATAAAGTGAACATCTTACAAGATAAGGTCTTTGTTGAAGAATACAATATCCCCAACTAAAACGATTTCCTTGCTAGTCACCATTTGCATGATGCAACTGATTTAGGATAAAAAATATACCATAATTTCATGACCCGGTTTCATCTTGATCATCAATATAACACTGCAAGTTGGGAATACCCAAAACTTGCTTACAACAGAAAAGTACAAGCATCACAAAAACAGCAAAGGCAAAGGATATCAAATTCTAATTCATGATGAAGATTATGGCCCATTATTTAATAAAGTAATAATATAGTTTCTACTTTTTTCAATCATCATTTTGGTTCATATACTTAGCAGTGTTGGAAAAGGATACTCAACTTTGAAGTCAAAAGAATATACTCATGTAGACAAAATATCATGCCTAACAACTTTAATCATTGACTTGAAAATTCAGACATTAGTCTTCTTCATACCATCTTCCTATGCAATGCATGATTCCTGGCTTCAACGTTAAATTGTACTTCATGGTAAAGAAATGGTGTTGGTAAGACAAAACAAAAGAACACCTTAGACCATAATCAATAAAATCACTCCAAATATCTAGCTTAGAATGCACCAACACGCATGACTGGATCAATGCCGACCAAGTCCATGTTCTTCGCTCCAGAGATATCGGAAATTAAAGAACCAACCATAATTAACTTACCTAAAGGTACTCAATCACAAGGCAGTATTAGAGGCTTCCATTTAGGTAAAGGAACAAAGGAAATAAATATAACTAGTCCATGGAATCAAAATAAGAAACACATTATCAATGAGTCAATCGACAGATATAGCAAATATCATACCAATTACCAAGCATAACACGATAGAATATCACGCTCTGAAGAAAGAAGAAACGATTACAAAGACATTACTGGGTGAATCGAGAAACAATATTTACCAGCCATGCAACCGCTTGTGAAGATTGATGGTGTACTCCCTGGTAACGACCTCCTCCTTTCTGCCTTTTGATTTCTCCACCATTGTCACTGACCCTCTTCAATATATCCCTCCAACGATACCTGAATCCAACCAGACCTTCAGTTCACACTCTACACAGACTCAGCAAACCAAAAGATCAATTGTACGACAAAACAAGTGGGGGAAAGGTGTAGAGGAGGAGAAAAACCATATTTAATCGAAATATCAGTTGCAGAAAGCGTGTAGTACCTAACTGACAACGCGCGCGCGAGCGAGCGAGCGAGAAAGAGAGAAGGGGGTGGGGGAGACACAACAGACAATGAGGCGCGTTTAGGGTTTTCTTAAGACGTGAAGAAGACGGGTGGGCAGAATTAAAACCCTACCCGCGTGCTTCGTCCGTCATTTTTTCTGGATTCCAATCCGACGTTGCAAAACACCTTATTTATCTTACCACTTCTTTTGGTAAACTACCGATTATACAAGATGGTAATTATATTTACGACTATATACAAGAGCTTTAAATACGAAACAATTTGCAAAATTTGGATATGATAAGATGGATCCACATTGTCTCCCGCCCAAACCGGGCGGGAGACTGGGCGGCCCGGATAGATGGCCGCCACCTGGCACTCAGAGGGATCCGAGCCCTCCATCCGAGCCGACCCCCCAATCGGCTCAGCTTGTCGACTGAGGGGTCGGCTCGGATCCCTCCGAGTGCCAGGTGGTGACCATCCATTCAGGCCGCCCAGTCTCCCTCCCAAACCCAGACGGGAGATGATTTCTGTTCTGATAGGATGAGTTCCGTTTGTTTTATTGTAAAATGATGGAAAATATTTTCTATTTTATAAGATCATCTATTATTTGTTTTAATTTTAAAAGCATTCTAACCAAAAAAAAAAAAAAAAAAACCTTGAAAGGCATAAAAGATATGGATCCTTTGAAAAATAAACAAATTTTGCACTAAAAAAAAAATTCATATAAAATCTCACTTAAATAGAATACTTTACAATCAAACAAGCGGTACCTTAGTGAAACATTGATCTATATGATGGCCATAGATCTCGCTCTTCGTCTTCAATTGTGTGCTGTCATGATAATTGGAGTCGTTGGATAAAGGAGTGAGCATGAACTCACGAATGAATCCCTTAAAAGCTAAGATCAGACGTGAGTAGGTGAGATCAATAGCTATTGGCTGCAGATTTTCCGGAGAACCTTCCTATGACGGTTCCGAGATCTTGGCTTGCGGACTACCTCATCAGTTGACATGATGTCGAAAATGGAAAAAACGTATGCAATCTAGACAGATCCAGGCTCCTTTACATAACCAACTTAACTTCTAAAGTGTCATCCTTGTGAGCTTATACGTGTCTTCTTGTGGTTGAGACTTGTATGTCGACAAGTGTCCCTCTCCAATTGATGAGATGGTTATTCCCGTATTAGTAATTATCTCTTTTAAGTAGAATTTCAATTCATTTAAAATCTTTTCATATCATTATCTTTATCAAAGTATAATTTTGTTACTGTTGAAACATTGGAAAGAAAATAAAATCTGAATTTGAATCTTACAAGAGTTACCATGTGGAAATGCCAGTTTCAACATTCACCAAGCTTGACAAGAATATCTGTCACCTTTTCTACCAAACAACTTTCTTATGGTCCAAAGGAACAATTCCATTTAAACAACTACATGGTTAGAAAAGCTAGTGTAGTCACATAACCACATAATGAATTACTATGTAGTTGAAACTTAACTCATAAATAGTGGATGATTTTAAGACTTTAATTATTTTGATTTAATTCAGCCATAAAAGTTACAATAGAGAAGAGTCACATACATGACAGTTGAGTATAACACTGCAAGTAAGAAAACCCATTGTATTTGAAGTTTTCATAATACCACTCTTCTTTATCTAATCACCCATATAAACCCCTTATTAAAAACCACCGCTCACGAAACAATGGATCAGAAATAGGTCAAACTGTCCTACATGCGAGTGACAGAACCCTCCTAGCTAGGAAGTCAGTTTTACTGTTAATCTTCCTAGAAACAAAAACCCTGGAATTTGTAAATGGTTCTACACCCAGAGGAAGTGAAGTGAGACCACACTCCATGCTTTATCAATCTCATGGTTTGAAGTACAAGATGAAGCCAAAATCCATCAGGAACTAGTTTTTAGGTGGCCTTATATGCATACATATAACGACGCAGTTTTCTTACATCTTCCAATGACTCAGCAAATAGACTGTCGACATACAGACAGATTCCAGCACCACTGCAGTTCCAACCAATAGAAAACACATTTGTAAATAGATACATAGATTCAGAGATTGGATCAATTGATAGAAAGATAGATATGGTACCTCAAAGGTCCAAACGGAAGCCATAAAATATCCCATCGGAACTTTGGCATTCTATCATAAGAACAAAAATAATGTTAATGACAACTACAAGAATAGAATAAATACTACTGCATAAGATATTCAAAGGTTTGACATGACAAAATGTAAACATGTCCTGCCTTAACCTAAAGTAGAGAGACAGCAGATCTACACGAGAACAAAACCAAGTGGATTTGTTTATCCTATATGGGGATATATTTCACTCACAGGGAATGAAACACAATTTGTGCACAGTTTGCTCAACAAGCTGAGTTGGATCGAGTGACCACATACAGGATTTGGTTCTAACCTCATAAGTTTCAGATAATAATAAAATTTAAAAGTTCATGGACAAAGAATGATTATGGGACAAAACTAATGAACTAAGCTAAATGAGATGTTATGATTTCTTCCATGTCCAAAAAAGAACTCACAAATTGTTACAAAATTTAAGGATGTAGTGAACAAAAGTTAAAAAGATATGGATCTCACCAATGGAAAAGCTTGAGAACTTTGTTTACCTCAGCATGTAATGCAACCAAAAGATTGCTAGTGGAACACCAATATAGAAGGAGTACCAAATCCATTGTCGATGAGACTTTGAATCATTTAACAACCCTGTGATAGCCATCATACATGCGAAAACAGCTACACAATCTGTACAGTATTTAACACTGCAGCAGGTCAATCCCATGACTGGTGGACCATAATCAAAACAAGAAAGGCAAAAATAACTAATCACAATGTAAATTATGCAGGCCATTAAAAGCAGCCAACAAAAAAAATGAAACCAATAAGAGAAGTGCTTGTGTAGAGAGAATTCAACTAGACAATGCTTGGAGTGGCAGGAAAAGATGATTTAAGATTAAGATGAGGAAAGGAACTAGAGTAAATACAAAATGAAGATGGGCACTCAAACGATTAAAATCAAAATCACTTGGACCCCCCCCTCTGTTTTCTTAGATATAAGTTTCTATTTATAAGCAAGAGGAACAAAGATGAAACAGACTTCTATAAGATAAAAATTGCAGCAATTGCATACATTTCATAAATGGAATTTATAGATCAAAATCTCATGACAGTTTCTTCCCCATCCTTATTTAATAGGTAAGTGATGAATCAACAAATAATTCAAAATTGAAAATAGTTAAAGGTAGTGCATCAAGGATAAACCAAGGGAACCATATAAAAAATAACCAAATAGTACTCACCGGTGGTGATTTATTTCTGTTAGAAATTTGATTTGTTATGCAAGAAAATAGACAACAATTAATTGCAAGGGAAGATAGAACTTACAAAGTTATAAAATGCTTCATCTGCAACATGAAACATAAAATTAAGGAAACTATCTTGATCACCCAAATGTATTTTGGACAGCTGACTACTAGATTATATAGTAAAGCTGGATTTTCTTCCCTCCCCCCCCTCCTCTTTTAAAACATCAGGCAAAACAGTTTGTCTAGAGCCAAAGTGGTCCAACACAATAAAGGATCAGCTACAGTTAAACTAATGAAAACATGGATAAAAATGAATAAGTAGATTGACAAACCTGCAGAAATGACAATCCATGACTGGACCTCTTCCATGAAGTAACCATGAAAGCGCTGTGGATATAAAAAAACAATTTGTTACATTATCAATCGTCAACATTTCGGTAGGTTAAAGTCTCCAGTGTACAGTTAAGACATCAATATTTCTCTTCAGATGGTGCACTTCACAACTGGCTAATCAAGAACAACCTTGGGTTTCATTTTCCAGACATTGTTTCTGGATATTTTAAAGGCAATTATTTAGTGAATAGGACCAATAAGTAACTGACAATTGAAGAAGTATTCATGATAATAAGCATCATAACCCCATATTTTTCACCCGTTTGCCCTCTGAAGTGGGCCTTTTAATGAGATAACCCGTATTACATCATTGTGATACCAGTAAGTTCCACCTTTTACAAGTCCAAGGAAATCCAGATGCCCTTCCAGCCTGAGTTTCATCAGAGTAGATGGAAATGCAATTACCCCACAGGTTCATTGTCCTATGGAAGCGCATAGGGGTAGGACAAGTGAACCAGTAATGGAGAGATTTTTAAGGTCATAATTACTTGACTCCAAAGGCCCACAGTTGAATTGAGATACCTGGTTCTGTAAGTTGACTGTATAGAAAGTTGATAATTCAATCAAACATGGCCATTTTCACCATCTCCCAGTTTGTAACGAATGGCTAATGCCCAAGAAAAAAAAATCCCTTGGACAAACTTTGTAAATTCATACAAGTAGGTCAGTAACGAAGAATAAATAAGTAAACGTATAATATTACAGAACAGGAAAGGTATAGTGGAACTGGAAACAGAATCGTCCAAATTCGCAAGCATCATGGTCACAAACACTCACCAATTCCCAAGGAGATGAAGCCTGCTGAAAGATGGAGAAAATGAGAAACGCCACGAAACAAAAGAGGATGGCAGCGAACACACTCTACAAGTATCCACCAAGAAACCAAATTCATTCTCTGGAACGAACCTGGATTTGCTTTCAAGTTTGATTTAGTTACATACCCTCCAAAGAAAACTCTGTTTAGCATGGCTCATTTCGAGGGACCTAACTACCTCTTCTTGCTCTGTAGATGGAACAAAGCAATATTTTACAGAATTAAGAACGAAACTTCAAAGAAAGACTGACAGGGGGAAAACAAAGACGAACACAAGTGAGAAGACAACGTTAGAGTCAAAGACGACATTTTGTCAAGATACAGAGGAAATCAGATTAAAACCCATCAACTCAAAGATTAAATTATTCAGGAAAATCAGAAAAAAAAGATTCGTACTTTACAACTAATCTGACAGAAGGTGAAATGGAAAAGAGAAACCCTAACTCGATTTCGAGAGAGACCTTGAGTGTCAATGAGTTTATAGTCATCGAGCGCCGGGTCGTCCCGGGTTGGGAGAGAGTATTTGTCATCTCTACGAGATTTTCTTCTCAACTTTTTCGTCAGATTTAAAATCATCATACCCGCTCTCACTTTCGCTGGCTTTCTGCAAATTCGCAAACAAAAACGATAACTTCAACCTCACCCCCTGCTCCGCAAAAAGGGATAACACCAGGAGCGCAGCATCCTGACACGTGGCATGAGAGGGTAAAGGGGACATTGGGGGACATTGTTGAAAGTTGAAACTAAAGTTTGAATTAAAGAATAGGCAGTTAACAATTAACACCTGAAAGGTATCACAGAGAAAGGGAAAACCCCATATGTCTATGTTTTTCACCTTAGCTCGACTCTGTACCCTAGGGGGCTGACCCCCTTCTTTCACATTCTTCCGTAGATTTTCCGGTAACCGGCTCCGATGAATCACTTCGCCGTCGGCGTTCTTCTCTTAAGCCTACTCTCAGCTTCAATTCTAAGCGTTGATTCTCGGAATACTGGCAGCGATGTGCTCAAGCTGCCGTCTGAAGTGACGGAATTCATCGGTCGCAGTGGCAATAACGAGGATCATGATTCCGTGGGCACCAGATGGGCAGTCCTCATCGCTGGTTCTAACGGTTTCTGGAACTACCGGCATCAGGTAATAATAATCGCTGATGTTTTTGGTTTATGTGTGTTTTGTTCTTATTCCTTTCGCTCTCCCCAAAAATTTGGGGTGCTGTTCGTCTTCTGCCACATCTGCATCTGTTGTTTGAGATGTTGATGTTAGTGTCTTACAGATGACTGGTTCTGCTTATAATATGTTTATTGGTTATGTATTGTTAAAGTTGCTACTGTCAGGTCTTACGTTTGAGAACTTAGGGTTTGTTTGAATGTCTTTCTGAGGATTGGTTTTCTGAGTTTTTCTAATTTGTTTTTTTTTAAGTTCGAAATTGTTGGCAGATTATTTCCACTTGTCGATTTTTGTATCTTCATTTATTTTTCTGGTACAAGCTAATTCTCATTTCAAATTTATTTCAATTAGCATCGTTTGGAGAGATGGAAACAGTAGCAGAAGTGGAAATCATATTATTCCACTTTTATTGTAAATTAGAGATGGTTGTTCAAAGTTTAAGATTCCGGGCTTCTTATAGGTTTTACGTCTAAATGAGTCTTTACTGATTTGTTGTTCGGTATTGTCAATTTAATTTGCAAGTTTATTTCCCAGCTTAATAGCATTTAGATAAGGATGTGAACAGAAAACTGAACAGTGAGAAATTTTGAGGTAACCTAGTATTAAGAGGCATGTGCGCTGTGAAAATTATGTACGAAATAAGGCTAAATGTAACCTAACCAAAGGACAAACGTTATTTGTTAGTTCTCAGCGGAGGATCATCGAGCTTGGATTGGTAGTTATATTTACTTCTTTAAGCATGGAAGATACCCTCTTCATGGTCATTCCTATGCTTATATGCTTTAGCAAAATTATTTTGAAGCACTACCATCGAACTTTTTATGTACAAACTAAGGGCCTGAATTTTTTTTTATTTATGGAAAAATAAGAGCCTGATTTGATGACACTTGATCAGTGACATCTTATGGTTTCATGGATTCTAGTTTTATTCTTTGGTAGAGATTTCCACCTTGGTGCAGCATGCAAAATGGTTTTCATCTGTACAATTGTCTTGCAGATGCAGTAGCCAGTATCCAGGGTTTCAGAAGATTAGAAAAGATGAAGTTTTATGCGATGCTTTTCCAACCCTCTCCCAAAAAAAGGAGGAGGGGGGAGGGAGGAAAAGGGACTTCATGTCTTCTTGTACCTTTGGAAATAGGAAAGCAGTAAAAAAAAAAATGCCATATTTTTTATTGGCCGATATGTTTTAAGCCTTATTAAGATTTTGTAGAGTTGCACTTAAATGATTATTCATTTTATCTTTGGGCGATGAAGTTCGTATGTTTTTCACTTATGCTTGTCTAATTATTGATATGGTGATTCTTTAGATTTACTAATATTACGTATTATATGCTTTTATGTTGGTATTGTAACACCCCACCCCCTCAGGCAGATGTATGCCATGCGTACCAAATCTTGAGAACAGGTGGAATGAAAGACGAAAATATCATTGTTTTCATGTATGATGATATTGCTTTGAATGAGGAGAACCCTAGACCTGGCGTCATCATCAATCACCCACTCGGTGGTGATGTTTATGAAGGAGTTCCAAAGGTTATTTTATTTTATTTTGCATTCAGGTTTAAGCCTGTTTCTACTGTCTGTTGAATGTATCATCTCATGCCAGGAACTTTCTGATTGCAGGATTATACTGGAAATAATGTTTCTGTTAACAACTTCTTGGCTGTTCTCCTTGGAAACAAAACTGCTCTTACAGGGGGTAGTGGAAAGGTCGTGGACAGTGGTCCAGATGACCATATTTTCGTTTTCTATTCTGACCATGGTGGTCCTGGGGTTCTTGGTTAGTAGCTTTACATGTATATCTTTTGCATCAAAATGCTTCACCCTTCTCCTATTGATTTCTTGTTTCTTCACAATTGATAACCCAAAATCTCTGCTCACGACTAGGCTGTTGGGACCTGAAATTTAAATTTGTTTCAATTTGATCTGAATTTTAAGCTACGTTCAATATACTCACATTTGTCCGAACCATAAGATTTTGGATATGGTATGTGGGCATGTCTTGTCTATTCAAGCATGTTTCCCATTGGATTTTCTTATGATGCAGTCTCATTCTTTTCCCTTGGTTTGATTATCATATCTATTATTTCTAGAAACAGATTTTCTGAATGATGAACTGACATGCTTTGTGTGTCTGTCATTTTTCGCCCCTTGGTTAGGGATGCCAGCTGGTTCTTTTCTCTATGCAAACGATCTAATAACTGTGTTAAAGAAGAAGCATGCTTCAGGGACATATAAAAGCTTGGTAGATATCTTTTCACATATTATTTTTGTTCTTTTATGGTTGTGGACAGAGTTAATACCTTCTTAATGTTGTAGGTGTTCTATCTTGAAGCTTGTGAATCTGGAAGTATTTTTGAGGGCCTTCTACCAAAGGGTTTAAATATCTATGCAACAACGGCATCAAATGCAGTAGAGAGCAGTTGGGGAACCTACTGTCCCGGCGAGTTTCCTCCTCCTCCTCCAGAATATGAGACCTGTTTGGGTGACTTATACAGTGTTGCATGGATGGAAGATAGGTATGTGTCGTAAACATTAATTCAGGATCCTTAGAATCCTAAAATTCTTCAATGAAAGAAAGGAACTCAAGAGGAAATATGTCCTATTAGGTTCCTTTGGGAATCAAAGGTTTTTTCCTCCTTTTTTTTTTTTTTTTTTTTTTTTGGGAAGGGGGGGGGGGGGGTTCTGATATTTGCTAAGTCAGCCTAGTTGATATGAGTAGCCTCAGCCATATTTGGAACCAAATATTTCTTTTCCAGATAACGTTTCCTGGTTGACCATAGCTTAGCCTGGCACATTCATTCGGGTGTTGTCTTGAAGAAATTGTAAGAGGTTTTCTTTGATGTCTCTTTTAGTTTTGGTCATCTGTGTTGATTTTTTTGTGGTATTTAATCTGTTCACTCGTGCGCAGTGATATACACAATTTGAGGACCGAGACTCTGAAGCAGCAGTATCAACTGGTAAAAACTTGAACTTTGGACTTACATTACTTTATATGGGGATATTGTAGCATCCTCTTATCATGTGCCCCAATGATCATCTAGTCTGTGTATTTTTTAGAGGTTGAATATTTATAGTCATGCGGCTGGGTCCATTTTCAGCATGGTTGGTTTCCTATATGGATTGTTCAGATGCTGGACCTCACCTTTCTTGATATGGCTCACAAAAGAAGACAGATGATGACAATGGATATGGCATGAAAAAGTCCATCTGTTGAGGAACCTAGATAGACTTGCTTGGTTGTTCAAATGTCTTGGCATTGACCATGCTCATAAATATATTTAGTGTCCTAGGCATCTGCCTTTGTTGACATTTCGGACTTAATATTCTGTTTAATTGTTTCTACAAGTTTGAAATATGTCTGAGCATCTCAGGTCAAAACGAGGACAGAGAACAAAAATTTTAGATATGGCTCCCATGTTCAGCAATATGGCGATTTGGGTCTCAATAAGGAGCAACTCTTTCTGTATATGGGTACAAATCCAGCAAACGATAATTCTACATTCATACAAGAGAACTCTTTGCCATCTTTTTCAACGGCAGTTAACCAACGGGATGCTGATCTACTTCATTTCTGGCAGAAGGTTTGGTCAAATCCTACTTTGTTTGGCTTATTGAATCAATATTTTCAGCCTCTCTTAAAGTGCTGATAGCGTCTATGCCTAATTTATATCGGTACAAATGCTGAAGGTTAGGGTCAATTATATTTCCCTGCTGGGACCCCATGAAAGTAGGATCTCTTCTGGTCATGGCCCTTTTACAAAGGGTTAAACCTGCTAAATGATTTTCAGCATTTTTGTAAAACTTATTATAGCTTCAAATCCCGGTTTTGTTATATAAGAGTGAATAGGCACCGTTCTCTCTCTCTCTCTCTCTCTCTCTTAGTTTGCATTGTTCTTCTACCAATGGTACTTTGACTGTAGCTATTTAGAATTGTAGGAGGGGGGGTGGGGGTTAAGGCACAATGTGAGACGGGAGAGTCGAGCCCATGACCTCCTAAATGCCTGCGCCCTCAACCAACCAACTACGCTAAGCAGTTGTAAAATACTAGAGTTTATGTGGTATGGAATTCATACATCATTTTCTCATTTATTTTCTTTTTGGTTGAAAATATATGTTTTCTTTGGTATTTTCTTAGGAAAAAAAAATGAGACCAATAAGATTGAACATGCACTGTTGTTCTCTCTCTCTTTTTATTTTTAATTTGGATTGTTCTGCCACCAGTTTAGCAAAGCTCCGGAAGGCTCTCCTAGGAAATTTGCAGCTCAGAAGCAGTTTGTTGACGCAATGTCTCACAGGATGCACATAGACCAAAGTATTAAACTTATTGGAAAGCTTTTGTTTGGAATGGAGGAAGGCCCCGAGGTTCTGAAGGCTGTTCGTCCGGCAGGACAGCCCATTGTAGATGATTGGGATTGCCTTAAGACAATGGTAAGTGGCACAACCCTACACATCTGTTACCATTGCTCGGTCAGTTTATTTGGTTTGATAAGTATGACCTGGTTATATCCTATTTGATCAGTACATTATAGCACCACTGTCCTAGAAGCCTTTGACTGATTCAAGATAATGAATACTCAAGTATTCTGTCTACGGGAATTCATTTGAATCTTTGGTGCAGGTGAGGACTTTCGAGACACACTGTGGATCTTTATCCCAGTATGGGATGAAACACATGCGCTCCATTGCTAACATCTGCAATGCGGGTATAAAGGAGCAGCAGATGGCTGAGGCCTCAGCCCAAGCTTGTATCAGGATACCCAACAATTCTTGGAGTTCGCTTCATAATGGATTCAGTGCATGATCAGCAGACAAGACCCAACATCTTTGAACTTTTGGTGTCTTATATATGTAACATATTTCACAGGTAATTTCTATGCGTGTAAGATTGGATCCATATTAAATACAGCTTAGAAAAACATATCATGCTGGTATCTAATGAAGTGTGTAAAATGTTAAGTAAAGTTGATACTATAAGTTTCTGTTTGTGCATTCCAAGTGGAAGATTGTTGCTTTTTCATATTGTAAAATGTAACAGTTATTGTTAAACTTCCTGGAATTTTAATTAAAAGAATTAACAGTTATGGAGATTGTAATTAAGAGAATGGTCATTGAAACGGACAGGAGCAACATTCTCATCATAGCTATGTCGATTCTGAATTCTGATTATATATATATTCTCTTTCTTTTATTCTCAACCAACTATTTTTTTTTCGTTATTATCAAGAATTAATATGCTTCTAATTTTGTCATACAATTATCAATAATCATTACAAAAAACGGTGCATTTGTTTGGCTCAGTATGGTAACCATTTTGTTACATAAAATGTTTCTGAAAAAGAAAAAAAACTTTTTTGTTTGTGTCAAAAATTTTGTTTTTAAGCAAAGAAATACTGTAAAATCGGCGGAAAAAAATAATTCTGTCAGGTTAGAAAAACAGAAATCTAAATGGTAAATATATTACCAGAAGTTCTTTATTTATTTATTTATTTTTTGTATGAATCAAAATTACAGAAAATTCTATTATTCTTATCACTTCCATCAATATTTACACAAATGCCATTACAGCTAACCGCGTAAAAGAATTGAGGCATCTGTCTTAAATTATTATTAAGCCAACTAGTGGTAAGATCTTAAGATTCAATTACTATAAAAATATTATTTTTAAATAATATTTATTTTTTTAGTACATATAAACTCTAAGAATTCTTTTAATCCTATGTAAATAACAATGCTAGACAAAACTAGTCTTGATGGATTCCAATCACCATCTTTTGGGGTATTCCCAAGTGTTTTTATCGATTTGAGTTAAAAACTCATACAAAAAACAAGTGTGAGCAATTCTAATATCAGGCAAGGTTTTTTACATAATGTTTCTTTTGTTTTTAAATTGTTTTCCAAAACACCAGGCAGGAAATTTTTTTTGTTTTTTTCCCGTTCTTAAAAATCACACACAAAAAAAAAAAAAAAAAAACACTTGTTTGAAAGGCTACCATTACAGAGCCTTTGTAACCAAGTGTTCGCAACCTTCTTTCTTTGACCCATATTGTATTAATCAATGATTGCTGAATGATAGGCATTCAAATCCGAAGAGAGGCGACAACCCCCTTAGATGGTCGAAGCTCGGGTGAATTCGAGCCAACAAAATCTCAAACCTATGAGTGGAGAGGATGTGGTTGTGCAACACAATGTGGTCCTACCACAGACAAAACCCTTTGCTCTGTTACCTTCTTTTCTTTTTCCGTTATCTCTTGTACTTCTTTTTGTTTTTCATCTTCCACTGGTCTGCAATTTTCCACCATTAACGGAACTTCCAAGGTCCCCAACCCTTTCAACATGTGTCCCTGATGGATCTCATAACATAACCATTTAGCTAACTTCGATTCAGTTCTAGCACCCTAGTGACTATTATTCATGTGCAAATCATTAAAATTTCTACCTTGAATCTCCAATTCATCCTATTCCTTCTGCCTCTCCATCCATATTTTATTACTAACTTTTTGCTTCTCAGATCAAGTCAATGGTGAAATCCAAGAATTTGCCATCCAATGGCATCAACGGTATCGATCAAAACAATTGTTCATTGAAATGGGAAGAACAGGGATGTCATAACCTTATCCATCTTGAATTCTGAGCGATCATGCACTGTTGGGTATCCACCATGAACAAACAAGAATCCCACACTGCTGCTGGTCCATAGATTCTAAGCGATTTTATCTGACCCTTTGTCATCCACCTCAACCTCTCCCCCTCTTCCCCTTCATTAGATTGCTGGAGACCTTCAAAGGTTCGAGATCGGAGAAAATTTTAGCCACTGTATTCAACTTCAAATTTCTGTCTTGATTCGTCTCGTCCAGATGCAACAAAAGTAAAGAGTATAAGAAACAAACCAGAATAGATCGTCGTCGTTATTATGGTTTTCTCAATTCAACAGATGCATATGATGTGGGCTTCCAATTCCCACTTCCATCAGAGGTTTCTTTCAGTTCTTCATTAATTTACTGTAAAAAAATGGGGAAATATTGGAAATGGCAGAAACGTAAAGTTTTAATAATTGGAAAAAAAGAAGAAGAAGGAATTTGGACTGAAAAATCAGAATTCAGTCCAAATGCCGGAAATGGAAAAAAAGTAAAAAAAAAAAAAAATGCAGTAAATCTGGAGATTCTGGACTGTAAAAAATGGAAAAAAAACTTCTTGATTCACCTATTTGGAAACAACCATTAAGCCCACTTGATGATGAGATATTTTACTTGACAACAATCTGGTGTCAATGACTATTGACAACGATCCGGTGATGGTTGACGTCAGTACTCAATGTCTGTTAGATTGGTGCAACTCTCTCATCCCCTTTACTTCAAATACCAAAATTGTCTTGAGCTCTGTGATATATTGTTCAACGAGTATAAGGTAAAGCAATGCCCATTTGATCAGCTTGTCTTGTCTTGACTCAACAAGGGATCCATCTGCCATTTCCTAACCTCAAGGCAGATTTTGCCACGTATCTTTTTGCCTTCCCGCCAATTTCCCAACCTGAGCCTAATTTGCGGGCCCCGGGTTTCTCCACAACCACAAGGGACCCACCCGTCATTAATGAAAAAGACGAAAAATGGAAAGATAGAATAACTGTTTATCTGATTGATCAAAATGTCCTCACGGCTCACCCTTTCACCTTCATAGATTTACTGAAAGGGGCAAAGGAGTCAAAGCACCACTTTGATGGGCGAGTTGGACTTCCTTCATGGTTCCGTTATTGCGTCATCATGACTCCATGAGTTCGTTTCCGTGTCAATTATATATAATTCCAACTTGAGATTCTCCACTCTCTCAAAGGTTCTTCATTCAATCATTGCCATTATTTATTTCCTGCATCGCGATCCACTGGCCGTGCCTCGTGCTATCTCTTTTGGCCCGTCCATTTAGAATTCATGGCTATATGATCCGACGCTTCATAATAAAGTCATCATGCTTTGATAGGTGTGTTTCTGGCCGCTTCTAGAATTTTTATCATCGATTTTAGCCGATCCAGAACAGAATCGGATTGGAATCGACCTGATCGATCCCTCCCCGATTCCTAACTCTTGAACGAAAGGCTTTGACACAATAGATCTACGGTTCCCATCCAAAGCTAATTTCATCAATTTCCATGAAAGATTGGGTTCCAAACTAGCGGTTCTCGATGGGAGTCCATAGTTTTTCATATGGTCCCTGGGGCTCATTCCCGAAGAATAATTCAAAATTGTCCAGTAGGCGGAGTATCAAACAGCTGGGTTAATAACTAACCCTAGTTAATGGGTGTGTAGGGGCCAGGCGGCAATTTAAGAAACGGAAGTTTAACGGCGTACGAAATGCCGTTAGATCCAAGAACCGAGAAGTCCACTTCTACGTAAACGGCGTTACCGGAGAGCATTTGACCGTGAGATTAGTGACAAAGGATCAGACCGTCAGTTTCTTGATGAACGGAGACGGACGTTGGGTTTCATAAGGCAACGATATTACGACACTGTTCAGCAGTAACGGAGAGGGAGGGGAGGGCTGAATGGGATTCGGAGGGTATATAACACTGGTTTTGAAAGGGTGAGAGGGCATTTCGTTCCATAAGGAAGCTCTACTTTTCGCCGCTCTCTCTCTTTCTCTCTCGTTTTCTTTCTGATAGTCATTTTCTCCAGCCTTTTTTTTTAATCGGAGATCGAAAGAAGGAATTCAGGAGAAGGACAATGAGAGGAGTTGAATGTTGATGAGTTTATTTCCTTTGGTATTGTTTTCCAGTATTTGAAGCTTTCAGAAAATAACGTTACATCAACTCTTTGATGTTCAAGATTTTTTTCATTTCATCTGAAAAATCTGAATTCAGAGGTTTGTAATGCTGGACAAAGCTGAATTTTGTGTTAGTTTGTGTGTTTAACTCTTAAAAAAGCAGACTTTGGTTTCTTTTTCGGTTTTGCAGATACATTTCTGGGAGATTTGTGAGTTTTTGAGGAAGAATTCGAAGTTTTTCTTCGGGAGAAACGATAACCCCTTCTGAGATAATCAGAATCTTTGGCTTGGAAGATCTCGGAATTTGAAACCGTAGTCGACCTGGTGAAGTCTCAAATGACGCGATTCCACTGAATTTCGGATCCTGATCTCGGTGAAGAATCGGTAGAGTAAAAGAAAAGGTTATGTCAATTGACGTTCTTGTAATGGTGAATCTGAATAGAAGGTTAGAAATCGTTCTATGCTGGAGAAATTGTTGGTCCAAGACTGTAGACTTTTGAATTTGAGGTGGAACCTTGGTATTACTAGTTTCTGCGTGCTGTCGTTTGGAGCGATCGTTTATAAGAAGGTGAAATTTTGGTTTTTCTTTCATATATTCTGTCTAAATTTTCTACACTGCTTAACGGAACATCTTCGACCTTTTTCCGTTTCTGTTAACTTCTTTCCCCACTTCAAACTGTTTCAGCGGGCAAGGAGAATCAATCGGGCAAGGAGAATCAATCTGCCCTTTTCTGTTGTAGATTTTGCAGAGGAAAACAGATTCTAACGTCGAATTCCATTCTTCGAGGTAATGTGATTATTCTGAATCATGCCAATCTCTGTCTGCCTCTTCGCCCTGCCCAATCCCTCCGGGAAGTTACGATTTAAACAGAAGCCAGAGAGCCAGAGAGCAAATTGAATGGCGTATTTTTTTTGGATCATCGGTTCCGCATTTTGTTTACTCCGTGGATTCCGATCCTGTTCTTTTTCTTTCGTTCTGGAATTAAAATTTTAAGTTTTTTACTTCCTCGGTGGTGGATACAAGAAGATTTCAGTTTCCTGGCACTTACTGCAATAATCTATTTTGTTCCTTTAAAGTTTATTTGATCTAACCTCGCCTTTCTCCTTCTTCTTCTTCTTCATCTTCTTCTTATTTTTGTTCTCCTTTTCGGCTGTGTTCCATTTTCTCAGCCTTGAAGATCATTTAATTTCTTAAATGGTTTGCCTTAACATTGTGGACTATGGAGTCTTACGTTTCACACAATTAAGAAGTACCATTTCTAAATTCCTTGGATGTGTCTTTGGTCTTCCGCTCTAAGAATCCGGGAACAATCTCCTCATTGGAGACCGATTATATTGAATGATTTTCTATCAGCTTTTTTTTGGATGCAACGGCCATTAGCTGTTTGATTGGATCATTGTCGGCTATCATCGTCGAGATTGTTGCTCCATAACTCCGATTGCTTTATAATTGTAAGAGAATCACCTCCGATTCTCTAGTCTCTGTCATAGTCTCAATTTCCCTCTCCGTCCTATTTCCTCCGGAATCTGTAGTTCTGCTACAAATTAGCGCTTTCTCTCTCTCTCTCTCTCTCTCTCTCTCTCTCTCTCTCTCTGTATTTGGGGGCTATTCAAGATTTCTAGAAATTGGACCCTATTACCTGTAGATGAAGCTAGTTTCAGGGCAAGAACGAAGAACAGTCCATTTGTTAATGGATGGGGTTGTTTTGGTGTCAAAAGAATTTCATTTCAATTTCAATTTCAATTTGGGTCATTTGGTTATTAAATAAAACAGGTTATTTATCTATAAATAATCTAATATATATATATATATATATATATATATATGGGTGTGCCTGTGTAGGGAATGGAAAGAGAGGTGGTGAAGCATCATCCTCATCGTGGGGAGGGTTTGTATAGAGCGTCCACTGAGAGCACTTCTTCAGACTTCGTATTGCAGTGGGGCAATCGGAAGCGTCTTCGATGTATGAAGGTTCAGGCTAAAGACGACTCCACCGATAAAACCACCGTTCGGGTCGATCGACGTGTCGTTAGAGCCGACAAAGACCCTTCTACCTCATCAGTCACCGCCACCGCCACCGCCACTGCCACTGCCACAGCCACAGCCACAGCAAACAACAACCAGAACCACAATAATCTTAATCTCCGTCGACTTCCTCCGTCAACTTCTCCTCCTCATCGAATTCTCAGGTACCCTTCACATCACTGTTATTTATTTCTGTTCCTGTTATTAGCGAAATCTTCATCAGATGAACTTAGGTAATATCATGATGGCTTTTGAATAATTGCCTTTCTTAGTGTGGATTTTTAATCCGACGGTCCAGATTGCACTATAGTGTAGTGTAGTTGGTCGAAATTCCTACAGCTACGGTGGTTAACGTTTCTTTTCCTTTCGGAAAAGCAGGCCCCCTGAGTAGTGGGCCCCGGCCTGGTTCTCTGTTTCCTAAATGACGGTTATCAAGTTATATGGTCTGCCGTTTTAGTCTTTTACCCAACCCTGACCCAACCCTCTGTCTCAGGGTTGGGTTTTTACGTTAATTTTCTCCTCCCCCTCTAGGGAGTAGAGAAGACGCTAGGAAGTGGGTGCGTCTTCCTGTCATTTTCCCACATCGTTTGTTGAGTTTAAAAACATTTTCAAATTTAATATACCTGTTTGGACTTTGGACCTGGGTGGTCCTCGCCGGAAGCCTTGAAATGGCATGGAACTGGGCTGATTATGTGGGCCTCTTCTCAACTCCTTGGGCCGTCTAGGTGGGTTTCGTTGTACAAACGCAGGGCTTTTTGGTATCACCTATCTAATATTCTATAGTAATTTGTTCTTGGTAATGTCCTTGCTGAAGGTCTAAGTCCAAAGTCCAGCTACTTCACTCTATCAACATTCTTTGGAATGACCGAAATTTGGTCTGCCTAATTGGTCAATTGACTTTTCTTTTTCTTCCATCTTTTTAATATTATCAAGGGAGAATTAATTCTGAGTTGCCCTTTTTCTTATATTTTCTTTTATTTTCTCTCTCTCTCTCTCTAAATAAATAAAATATTTAAAAGGGCTTAGCCCAATGGCTTGATCAATTTGCTAATTTGTTGATAAATAGATGATGAGAACCAAATTTTAATAACAATATTGTATATTTCCACGAAATGGGGTAAATGAGAGAAAGGGCAACAGAGGAGAAATGGTTCTTTTTCTTGTGGACCCTTTAGCGTTGCATGTGCGCAACGTATTGTGGGCCCTGATCTTTTCATTCAGCCATTATTGTTGCTTTTACTTTTGATTAATTAGTTGTATTCGGTATCTCCCTCCGTTTCCATTGCGTGGACGGACGAGGACCTACGGATTATGAATCAGGAAATACGTGTACGCTTTTAGTGGGCGGCATACAAACCAACTTGATAAACCAATCAGTTTTTGAATCCACGTGACCTTCGATGGTGCGACCTAATTCCATAACATTTTCTCTTGATGGAGGCGCTTTATTGTGGGGACAGGCGGCGGACAGGAGTCTCTCTGGCTTTCTGCTACGTGTACACCAAGGAGGTAGGGAGTGAAATCCTCGTGCCATTAGGCCACCATCAAAGCCGTTCGATTAGGTTGTTAAAAAAATCCCAGTCCAATTCTGTTCGACACGTGGCCCTCGATTGAGATTGTACCAAAATGCATTTGATCCAACGGCTTAGATCTCCCCGTTAAATAGGAAACACTGTCCTCAGGGTTTCCTTTCTCCCTCATGGTTATACACGTTAAATCAAATTCCAACTCCTGAGGACCTGACATTCCATCGAAACCAAGTAATAATCACTATAGGCTATAGGCTATAGCTAACCCATCTTCTTCCTTTATCTGGTGAAAAAAAAATAAAAAATAAAAAATAAAAAATCCTTTCTTTGTTAGGGTATATTCGTGATTTCAACCTACTAGTAAGCGCAAAATTTGGTTGTATCTAATGTAATACGATCAAAAAGCATATTTGGTTATCTATTTCCCTTACTCTCTCCATGATCTCTATTGTTTACTGTGTCTTCTAATTGTGACTGTGATTTGGGGGTTTTCCTTTTAGGAATTCTGAGATTTCGTTCGCCATGAGGGGGCAAAGCAACGGCGTGCGGACTTCATCTTCACCAGAGATTGGAGGAGAGGATAAAGATAAAGTGCAGGATAAGAAAGTGAGCCATACCAACACCAATAACCACCATAACCACAACAACAGTAACGGTGTCGGTGGGTCCTCGCCTTCGTCGGAGACGGCCCAAGATAGCAAGAAAGGAGGATCACCATCGGGAAGCGAAGCGATCCCGGTGTGGCCTCCGAAGTTCGTGATCGCCCTCACCAACAAGGAGAAAGAGGAGGATTTCATGGCCATCAAAGGGTCTAAGCTCCCCCAGAGACCCAAGAAACGAGCCAAGTTCATCCAGCGCACCCTCAACGTAAGCTCCTCCTCTCCTCCATTTCTGTGTTTTATTTAGTTATTTATTTATTCACTCCTTGCAGAACTCTGCCAAAATTGATTAAAAAAATAAAATAAAAAAAAAGGGAAACTTAATATTGTTACGTAGCTTGAAAAATTACTGGAATTGCCATTTGGCATTTCGACCCTTCACGAGCTTAGTAACTTAGAATCTAGATAAAGCCTAAAACAGCATAACCGTACACGTGGCATTTCAGTTAGACATAACTGGTTGTAACTCACTCCTAAACCTATGGTCGTTTCTTCGTCTTTGTATGATCAATCCATGTTCCAGCTTCCTACCCTTGCGGCGGTGACCGGATAAATGAGTGAGGGAGAGGGAGATGTGTGGCTTCTGCCTCCTGGTGGCGTGGCCTCACAAGTCTCACGAGGACCCACGACGACTCAAACAGGCTGCGAGATCAGGAGGCAGAACACCCATAAGGGTGTGGCTAGGCTTGCCACGTGTGCCCGTGTACTGTAGTTGATTGCTTCAGGAAGGAGCAAGACTAGTGTACGGTGGCGAATATGGTAAAAGAGGATAATGCAAAAGGGGAGACCAACAATATAAAAGTTGGAAAAAGGCATTTGCCACATGGGTCCCACCACTAAAGTAGTTGATTATTTATGATAAGTTTTATTGTTTGACAGTAACAGACTAACAGCTATAATTTTTTTTTTTTGGTAAAACTAACAGCTATAATTTACAGGTAAAGATAATCTTGTTATTATATATATATATATATATATATATATATATATATATATATATATATATATATATATTTGTTTTTCCCTCTTAAATGATTTCTGAATCCGGAGAAGAAGAAGCCAAGGACTGGGGGATCCGCATCCGCTCCTCCCAGAATGATTGGGAGGACAGTGGCAACCTCTTTCAGATGGTCATCACGTGGCTCTTAGTGAATTTAAGATCTACGTCTGAGCCTACAAATCAAGTCGATAGGGGATGTCGGTTCGAACGTGGGTCTTGGATTCACTCCAGAACCATGTGGCAGCCATTCGAAACACATTTTTACATCCTCCCAGAATGACTAAAAGGAGATGATGTGAGGGCACTTTTTGGGGTTTGGGCTTGAACCGGGCAAGGTTCTAAATCCAGAAGCTCCCACATGGCCATTAGGAATTTTTGGGTTTTGGCTAAAACTTTTTGAAACTTTTTATCTGATATACGTGTATCTTGAATTAGTCGATCTGCTTATGCTCTCTGTTTTAAGTTTTTCTTATCTTGGATTCTGTTGGGGTTGCAGCTGGTGTGCCCGGGGTCATGGCTGTGCGACCTAACTCTAGAGCGGTATGAGGTTAGAGAGAAGAAGATCTCCAACACAAAGAAGGTAAATAGATGTTAGCAAAGTCCAGTGTTTCAGTAGGTTGTGTCTTGAAAGCTTTGTTTTTGCGGAATTATAATGGTTTTTGGTTTGTGTCTTGTGTTGGATTTGGCAGAGACCGAGGGGGTTGAAGGCAATGGGGAATATGGATAGCGACTCCGAGTAGAAGTGAGTCATATAATGCCCCAGGAGATACATAAATAGATGGGATAGGCATGTCTAGAGAGACTTTTTGTTTGGGGGTGGGGGGAGTGATTCTACAAAGTGGGAATCAAGAATCAAGATAGGGTTGTGGAATTTGCTGTTTAAAAAGAAGGATTTCCCCCCTGGGATGGTTTCCACCGAGTTCTTGCTTTCTTGGGTTAATTGTTCCATATAAATTGATCCACGTTGTTAATTAAAAAGAAGCGGTTCGTTTCATTCATTAAAGAAAAAGAAATGCAAATTTCAATCATTCATCCAGGTTGAGTGTCTTACTAATCCCTCCATATGTGTATTTAGAATATAATTTTTATTTTATTCCCAATATTTTTTTTTATAATGGATTCTTTACGAAAGTGATCTATTATTAAGGTCTGTTATTTTAATAGGCATATGAAAATGATAAGAATTATTCTCATTAATAAAAAAAATATATAATATTAAGATTTTTTTTTGGTAAAAATATAATAATATAATATAATATTAAGATGGCAAAACAATCAATGAAATATCCCATTAGGGATATAGTAATCGGTATCTGTGTTTGGATCGGCCAGGATTGGGAGTTGTTGTCCGGATCAAAATTCTCCTTTATTTTTATAGATCTCCCTGTGAAATGTCCGACGAGGATTGCATTGTCTTTCAGGCATTACACAGTGAAGGTCTATGAATTTATTTTTTTTAAATATTAAAAAATAAATGGGATTGGATTAATATTCATGGCTAACTTGGTACCAATTCTTTAAACCATGTTTATGTTTGTCCTATTTATATTCGAACATTTTTTTTTAATTCATTCATAAAGACAAACTTCTACCTATCTTCTACCTCTCAAATCTTCTGATACGATTTGATATTTTTGTTCTGAAATATAAGATGAGATACCTATGTCCACCCAACTTAAGATAAGCACCCCCCCCTAAAAAAAAGAAAAAAAAAAGAAAAAAAAAGATACGAGCCACTTGGTGAAGTGAATGGTCATAACATTTCTTCATTCTCTCATGAAATTATGAGTTGATTCTACGCAATAGAGAAAAAAGTTTGACTTGGATCTTCTTCTGTCATCAAATTGTATCAGTTAGATTGGAATACTTGGTACGCATGTTAATGCATCCCAATTTTTTGGACAAACGACTGATGTACTAGGCAGTAGGAGAAGATTTTCCCTTGATTTATACTAGAAACCCTTTCCATCGTACTTGTCGAGTTTCAATTATGTGGATTAATGGTTTATTAAACTAATCGTTAGATATAATTGGGGCTCCC
This sequence comes from Protea cynaroides, assembly GCA_028583415.1. NCBI lineage: Eukaryota > Viridiplantae > Streptophyta > Magnoliopsida > Proteales > Proteaceae > Protea > Protea cynaroides. The sequence goes on along the minus strand of CM053274.1, from coordinate 98,878,789 downwards.
ATGATAAACCACCTCCTAAATTTGGTGAGTCATATCAATTACATGGCGAACCATGCATGGACATTTTTTTCCTGATTTTTCAGCCGGTTCTCACTGAGTAGATTTTTCAAATTTTTCTCAAACCGACATAGCCATACAATTGTGTGTCAGATTCTTTTGAAATCTCTTTAGTCGGATCAGGTGGCCTTAACAGCAGATAAAGCTTGGAATGAGTTTGAGATAAGTAAAAAATTTAACCATTCCACTATTAGTTCTCTCCAGTTTTCAAAATGGACTCCTCCTTCAAGGGGTTTTATTAAAATTAATAGAGATGCAACCTACTTTCTTGGGGATTCTTATGGAAGTATTGATTTCATATTCAGAGATTCTTTCTCGCAAGAATATACTTGCTTGCTTTTGTTTCTTAAGTTTCAACTCAGCTTGGGAAGGTGAAGCATTAGCTATAAGAAAGTTTCTTGATTCAGCTATATCGATTGGCATCAAGAATATTGTGGTGGAATTGAAGATATTATTTTATCCACCATAAATCATGTTCGGTTCACTAATATTCTTATTCATCCGATTGTATCGGACATTATTGGTCTTGCTAAACTCTTTGAAGATTGTTCCTTCTGCTTTATTTCAAGGGATGCCAACAATTAATATTGCGCATTTCCTTGCTCAGGAGGCCATGACTGTTACGGGGATGCTTGAATGACCGTTGTCCACTTCTCGATTGAATGATATTTGTATCAATAAGGTCTTGGTTTCTTATCTTTGTTTAAATGAATAAATTCTCCGATTACCCAAATTTTTTTATTTTATTTTTTGAAATAAGGTGAACCTAAATTTTGTGTACAAGGGGGGAGGTCCATGGTCCCTTGCTAATTTATAGAATTGAATACATATAAAAATAAACTTTGAAAGTCAATTAAAAAGTTAAGGATTGGAAATAAATTGTTAATTGAATGAATGTAGGATGGAAAATACTAAGTTATAGATGGCTGGCACAAATGTTTGCCATAGATTGAATAGACTTTATATTTTGTGAATAGCTGAACTCGAAATTTAGTTATTTATAAATTTCAGCCAAAACATGGTTGTATAAATGAAAAAAAAAAAAAAAAAAAAGCTTAAAAATTCAACCAAGAACAAGAATGAAACTGTTTCCAAAATATACATTGGAAAATATAAGTGCATATGTCATTACATGAGAGAATAAAAATGATTGACTCTCCAACTAGAATTTGACATGTGATCAATTTAAATCATTTTCTAAACATCTATATGGTCAAGAGATTGTTATGTCACTCTTCCACACTGCAAAACAAGGAACTACTCTAGAGATACTCTCCCCAAGAATCTATGCTTTATGATATCAAACATGCATACTTATTTATTAATGGGGGAGAATTAATTAATAATAGTCTATTGTTGAGACACCGGTCAACAAACCACAACAACATTGACATTCAGAATTTGTGTATACATATATGTTATCAACATCAAAATTTGTGTATACATATATTTTTAGCTCCATAATCCTATTTATCAGTTGTTCCATGCGAATCGATTTCCAAGATAAAACAATCCTCAAAACCAAAAGTGTTGCATTTATTTTCATGGTTTACTCAGAGATTCAGAAGGCTATCAAGGCTATAATGGAATTGTACTAATCAAGTTACATCATTATTTTATGGGTTAAATCTTCTCTCTATATATGGGAGAAGAAGAGACATCACCAATGGTTGTCTCTAAAGAGTAGTGTGTCCAAACATCATGTCTCTACAAATAGACATGTCTATTGACCATTTAGACATGTCACCAATAGTCACACCTATTGATCATTTAAGTGTCTATTAGAAAGAGACATAATCCTTTAACACCTCTTGTAAAGATGCCTATTAGGAAAAGACACATTTTCAATATCACATAAAAATAATAAAATGATATTTTAAATCTAATAAATCCATAACATTAAAATTACAACATATTCTTTCTACGTGTGGGAGAAAAAAAAATTTCTATAAAATAAAATTTTTCATTAATTTTTTTATGCTTGGATTTTTCATTATTTAGTTTAACATAAAATGCAAAGGGTGTGTATTCGAACAAAAGTTGGAAAAAGACATCGTGTCGTCGAACATTTTTTGTAATTTCCTTTTTCACTTACTTGGAGCATGGATGGTATCATGCATGCCACTACAAAACAAAAGTTGGAAGAGAGACATTTGCCAAAGGGGTCCCACACTCCCACCACTAAAAAGAGAATCGAGTTCGTTTCAAATTTGGAATGAACTTAAGACTTGCCAGTGTCGGATAGATGGCCAACACATGGCAGGTCGGTAGATTCAATGACTCTTCATGTAAGAGTTATTGTATAAAAAAGTTTTAAAAAAACTGTGAAAGAGTGAGACCATTAGATCTGCCGAAGTGCGAGTCGGCCATCTAACCGGCATTGGCTCCATCCCTAAAAAGAAGTTGGGTTAATTATCTATGAAATTTTTTTAATGTTTGACAGTAATTGTTATAATTTATAATGAGGGGTACTTTTTTCATTATGTTTTTTTTGTTAGCTTTTTCTTTTTCCTCTCGGCTGTTGGAGAGCCCAGTGAATGATCTGATGACCGAGCCTGGGAAAAGGGGTTGGGGGTACATTTTGGGATTGAGATCGTCTCCAGTCCGTCTAGTTCGTCCAACCGTGAATGGACGGACTGAAATCAAAGGACACGCCTACCAATACATTGGGGGATATGTCTTGTGATTCTAGTTCGTACGATCACGACTAGATAGACTGGAGACGATCTTTTTCCTACATTTTGGGCTTGGACTTGGGCTTGCAACGGCACAAGGTTTTAAATCCAGTTATCCATATTGGCATTCTGCCATGACCAAAACGGGATCAGATCAATGTATGGATCCAATGGAAAATTAACATGTGGTCTTGAATATAATAAATTAAAACAGGATTGAATCTGGTCGTCGTTGTTTGTTTGTTTTTTTTTTTTTTCCTGAAAAGAAATATTGGATACCGCTGTAGTTGTTCATGTTTTACATAATTTTTAATAAACATATAAAATGATAAGAGTCACTATAAAAAAATATAATATTAAAAGTGAAAATATGTGAGGGTATCAATGATTTGTCATATAATAACAAAATCCTTTATGTATTATCTTCTTTACCAGAAAAAAAAAAAAAAAAGTATTTTCTTCAAGATTCAATTTGGAATTTTGGATCGATTAGGATTGAGAGTAGTTATCGGGATCCATTTTTTCTTTTTTCTTTTTAACTTTTAAAATTATTTTTAATTGTTCTTAACTATAGATAAATGACATGGCAACCAAACCTATGGATGGTTGACACGTCATAAAAATATTAAAAAATAAAAATTAGATCAACTTGACATCCAGGGCCATCAAAACACTGATTATTAATTTAAATTATGTCCATACTTGTCCCACATTTATTTAAAAAAATTATTCCTTTTTTTTTTTATTCCTAGATAGATGTTCCACCTCTCTTCTACCGTCAGCATCCAATGAATTCCTAATTAAAATTAAGAATCCCTTTCAATTGATTCTTTATAAAAGTGCCATTGCTATCCTTTGCTCTTGGGTTTGGATCTTCTCCTATCATTGGAGGGACTTCATTTATGATCCAGTAATTGAAATTCACTTGATTCACATAACAATACATTAGTATCTGTGTCGAGTGAATTCCAGTTGCTAGCTGGATCACGACTGGAGGAACTAGACGATATGAGAAAATATTTTCCTCCCCTCAGCTCTTACCGTCTCACTCCATTCTGTTCCCATTCCAACACAATAGCTCAAATTTCTCTCAAACCTATATAACCACACAATGGTATGTCAAATTTTTTTGAAATGTGGAGGATCTAAATATTGTGGATAAAAAGAGATCCATGGTCCCTTACTAATCTCTAGAGTTGAATACATATCAAAATTAATTTTAAAAGTCAATCAAAAAGTTAATGATTGAGAATAAATTGGTAATTGAAAGTAGGATGGAAAATGCTAATTTATAGGTGGTTGGCACAAATATTTGCCACATGACAGATTACGTGATTTAAATTTTATGGATAGATGGACCCAAAATGTACCTATTCATTCATATAGCAAGTTTAAGCCTAACATAGTTGGACAAGCTACAAAATAAAACTTAAAAAATCAATACAAAAATGAAACTTTTTCCCACCCAAAAAATAAACTTTGAAAATATAAATGAATATTTCAATACAAGAGAATACATGGTTGAATCTATGCCTAAAATTTGACATGTGATAACTAATTTAAATCATTTTCTAGACGTCTATACAGTCAAGAGACTGTTATGTCACTCTTCCATGCAAGCCTACAAGAACTTATGTTTTTTGATTAGTAAACATATGTACATATTTGTTACTGGGGGAGAACTAATTAATTATCTATTAATGTTGAGTTAGAATGGATGTTGCCAGGCCAATCCACTTTTTCCACATAGAGATATGAAGTAACAAAAATTTAATAATCATTCTCTGGGGAGTAGCATGTATCGTATTCCATCACATGATTTTGTATGCTAATTCCTCAAGACCTCAAGCCCTTAAGTCGATTTTTTAAGTACCACATGGGTATTTAGATAATTGTACCTATATAGATTCTGTTATAAATTGATAGCGAACAAAATCTTTTTAAGATGAGAGACGGGAGGATAGAGAATCTTACCAAATTACATTAATCTTTGTATTGTGTGATTATTTTTTTCTATTTTATTTTACTTCTCTGTATTGTAATTAAGGTATTTATATACATTTAACTTTGGCATCTTTGATATAACTTCATTTTAACCATTAGAAGTGCAAGGATATAAATCTTGACATGATGGAGCCATACAAAGAGGTGGAACCCAAATCTTGACATGTAATTAATTCGAAGAGTCCCCCCTACCCAATCATCTGTTTACAAAAGAAGGCTATCTAGGTGGTTCAATATGGCCAGACTGGATGTCTTTAGCTCATTTTTTAATAGGGTTTCTGTGACAAATAATGTGGTAGAACATCAAAACTGCTAGCTACCTAAAGACGGGCGTCGCTTGTCTCAAGTACTTGAGTAGTTGGTCCAGTGAGTGATCCAGCAGCTGAACTCATTCAATACATAGATCAATGTATTGTTGGGTTGTGTCTTGTATTTTGTGGGGTCCATACAATTAATAGAGTTGTACTTGTATTAGGGTTTGGTCTATTACATGTATGGGATAAACTTATAATTGTGGTGGGATTGTAGTTTCTAGGTTTCCCTATATATTGTCTCTGTGTGGAAAAATCTAGGTAAGGCTGGGTGACAGCTGTAAGGTTGACAGAGGAGAACACTCTGTCAGGTGGAGAGTTGTAGAGGTTTCTTGACAATAAAGAATTCTCTTTTTCTCCGTGGACGTAGGCATCCCACAATAGGGTGTTGAACTACGTTAATCTTCGTATTTTTCTTCTTGTTTGCGTCTCCGATCCTAACAAGTGGTATCAGAGCTAGGGTTCTTTGAAGAACGAAGGAGGTACGCAGTATGAAGAAGAAGAAAAAAAAAAGGGGGATTTGAATCCCGACACGGTACACATAATGGCCAGTTGATGTTGTACCGTGGGTAAAGAAGGACTGTCAGGCTGCGGTGAAGAGTCGATTCTCTAGGACTACGTTGGAGGTGCAGAGGTGAGAGACTCAGGTTCCAGGTGTATCTGGAGTTGCAGCAGGCTGTGTGTGATGTTATCTTTTCGGTGATGCTGTGGCAGTGGAAGAGGTAGAGTCACATCACTTTGTAAGGTGGTGAGCTGTACAGGACACCCGAACTGGGTGTAGGCTATTTTCGTTTGGGTGTAGCAGTTTGACAGAGATGGGTTTACAGACTCAACGTCAACGGGTTCTTCTTCAAGGTGGTTAACAGAATTCAAGCCAGGTGGAGATTTGTTGGGTTGTGTCTTGTATTCTGTGGGGTCCACACAATTAATAGAGTTGTACTTGTATTAGGGTTTGGTCTATTACATGTATGGGATAAACTTATAATTGTGGTGGGATTGGGGTTTCTAGGTTTCCCTATATATTGTCTCTGTATGGAAAAACCTAGGTAAAGCTGGGTGATAGCTGTAAGGTTGACAAAGGAGAATACTCTGTTAGGTGGAGAGTTGTAGAGGTTTCTTGGCAATAAAGAATTCTCTTTCTCTCCGTGGACGTAGGCATCCCACAATAGGGTGTTAAACCACATTAATCTTCGTGTTTTTCTTCTTGTTTGCGTCTCCGATCCTAACATGTATTGATATGTATGTGGAGTGAATTTCAACCATTGGATCATGATTCAAAGAATTACTTAACTTGAGATGAGCTCTGTCCATTTTCAAGGGCTGAAAACAATATAACCGACTCTGTCCATTTTCAAGGGCTAGAGGAGGAAGATGGGCGAGGTCAGTTGAAGCTTTGGTCCCTCCTTTAGGAAGGTGTCGAAGATGAAACAAGCGATGATCAGAGCAAGCATGATCACCCTCTCCTGGCCCAGTAATTCCCCAATCAAAGGTTCCTGCTTGATCGTAGAGCACATAACTATGATCATAGACTCTCCTTAGATTGAGTGACTGTAGTGTTAGATTGGTACAATCGGATGTATCACCATATTCAGGATTCAAAGAGATACAATACTGACCTGGCTTTATCTGATTGTTCTTATCAGGCTTTCAAGCTCAGTTAAAATGCCAATTAGTAGCGTAGTAGTTAGGTATGTAATGTAAAATAAATCAGCCTTTGAGGAATTATTCATTGTTAAGAAATGTTATCTAATTAAAAATTCATTGTTAAGGCACCAACTCCATAAGATATTTTGGTGAAGATAAGCATGAATAGGGGCTGAATTATATAATTTGATTAATCTAGAACCTCGCCTTTTATAAATGGAAATGTGACACATTTTTTGTCATTTTGTATTTATTTTCCTTTGTGAGATAAATTTTTTTCTGAAAGGGATGGTGGTGGTGAGAACACCCTTGGGCCGGGTGACCTAGCAGATTAGCTCACTATATCATATCAAATGGTGAAAAGAAATATCTAAGCATATTTATGTAAACATTTTTTGTGGATAAGTACAATTATTGAATTTTTTTTTTAAATAATCACATGTGGTGAGATCAATATTTCTCTTAAAAAACCCGTTAGATTAGTTCTATTTGATTGCAAGGGAAGGTAAGTGAAAATTTTCAATCATAAAATGAAAACTTTTATGATTATTACTTAACATGATTGTATAAATTATTTAAATTTCTTATCATATTTAAGAATGATACTCTTAGATGTATTTTTTATTTTATTTGTCAAATACAATGGATCGTATGAAATAATTTAGAGTTAATCAATAAGTGTCAGGGGAGATTCATATAGTAAACGAAATGTCAAGGGGAGATCCGAATAATTTTCCATATATATTACTAACATGGTTTTATAAATAACTTCCAAGCATTACAAGGGAGGGAAGGAAAATTGATTTACAAAAGAAAAAAAGAATTTTTTTTTAATCTTGATTGTGTATCCTACTTAAAATTATAACATATTTAGAAATTATTCTTGGTAGTTGCAATTTTTATTTTTAAATAAAGAGATTTAATTGCAAAGAAAAGTAAAATTTAATCACCAGAATTTGAAATGTTTTGAAATTAATTAGGCCGATTCTTTACTTTACAATAAAATCTCTTTGATTTGAGAAAAAAAATAAAAATTTCATTTGAAAAATATAATTATTAAATATGATAAAAGTTTTAAATAAATAGATTATGATTATAAATATTATCCTTTTTGGAAGAGAAAGTTTTCTGAATATATATATATATATATATATATATATATATATATATATATATATATATATATTTTTGGGTAAGTATTTTCTGAATTGTTTCATTGCCTACTCCCATCAATGGAAACGACAGCTTGTCACATGAGGCAGTATGACGTGGGCCCGTGCCACTGATTGGGCGAATCCAAGTGAAGGATGACTGCATGACCCATCCAAGTTGCGTCCCAAGTCCGCAACTTGAGACTTGGGATCACTGCATGTACTCTCCAAGTTGCGCCCATTGATTTCTAAAATGCAGTTTACCGATTAAACCTGGAGAAACGAACTGTACTTGTACTTCTTGTTCTTGAAGAGAGGGGGAGAGAGAGGCAGCATGGCTCATGACTATGAATCCATCATCCATCAACTGTCACGGAGCTCGTGTCACTGTATCTGTCTACAAGGCTTCCCAGTTCCCGGTACCTTTCTTCGAAAGGAACACCATCTCTCTTTCTTCCAAATTTTCCTATAAACTATAAATAGTGCCCATCTACCGTCCACTTCTAACTTCTTATAAGCTCAGTTTGCAGCAGAGAGAGAGAGAGAGAGAGAGAGAGAAATATGGTTTTCAGCAAATGGCTGGTTTCTCTGATTTTTATCTTTCACTTATTTGGGACGATACCTACTCTTTCAAGTTCTTCCTTGACGGCCAAAGAATTGGCAGATATCCCTGCGAATTTTCTCAGCCATGCCAAAAGTCCAGAGCTTACAAATTGGATGGTAGATATTAGGAGGAAAATACATGAGAACCCAGAACTTGGGTACGAGGAATTTGAGACCAGTCAACTTATCAGAAATGAACTTGATAAGATGGGCATCCCTTACAAATACCCATTTGCAGTTACTGGCGTGGTCGGATATATCGGCACCGGTCGACCACCTTTCGTCGGAATTAGAGCAGATATGGACGCTCTTCCCATGCAGGTCAGCATCATACTCTTGGGGGATTTTTTTATTTTTTATTTTTTATTTTTTGGTCTAAGCCTACGAGTTGCATTAATTCCCTAGCTTTGAACCATGAGTTCCACATGATCAGTGCATGGATTAACCACCCTGATATCATTTGACATCGTTCAATCCAAGTGCTTCAGCTTTAGATGATCATGGGCTCCACATGATCAGTGAATGGATTAACCAGTCTGATATCATTGATTGTTATGTGCTCCTGTGACTGAGCTTTAATTTTTCTATGTGATTTATGAACATACCCGAGATTTTTTATTTTTTATTTATTAATTTTCTATTTTTATTTTTTTTATCAAATTTTTAAATGTGTTTGAAGTGATCAGAAGAAGTTTTGTTATGTGATTTTGCTTACTTGGGTTTTACCGTGATGATATAGGAAAGTGTGGAGTGGAAGCATAAGAGTAAAGTCCCTGGGAAGATGCACGCTTGTGGGCATGATGCTCATGTTGCCATGCTTCTGGGCGCGGCTAAACTCCTTCAAGAGTATCGCGATAATTTGCAGGTTTATCTTCGTTCCATGCTTATCAGTTGATTGATCCCATATATATATATATATATATTTTTTTTTTATTTTAATTAACCTTTTTTATGTTGTGCTTAGATTGTTTCCTCATCCTGTTGTAGTAATTGATTTATGGGTTTCACCACAAACTGATCAATACTAATTAGAAGTCATGGCCTCCACCATCACACCGTATAGTTTTTGGCCCCTACAACTGTTTGATGTAATTCCTTAGGGAAAATATTGGGAGAATAGTCTCACATCGATTACCTCTAAACCTTTTATCACATTATATACATGTGAGTTTGAGTTTTTGAGTGGGATATTTAGTCTCATGGTTGTTGAGAATAATCCCACATCGCTTAGAGACTAGAACCTTATGTGCTTTATATATGTGAGAGTCTCTCCATTTACTGGTTCAAACTTTTAAGATGGATACTTAACATGGTATCAGAGCTCTAGATTCATTCCGTACGGTCACTCAAAAGAGGGACTACATGCCACATATATTGCCACCCAGAATAGGGTTGATAGTTGGTGTTGGATTAAATAGGTGAAGGTATTGGGAATAGTCACACATTGCTAATGAGATTGGAATCATGTGATCTTATACTTGGAGAGTCCCTCCACTTACTAGTTCGAACTTTTGAGTTGAAAACTTGACATGGTATCAGAGCCAAGTTACCAAAAGAGGGACGCAAGATGCACAAAAGAGGGACTATGGTCACCCAAAGAGGGACGATCACCCAAAGAGGAACAATATGTCACCCAAAGAGGGACCAGTCACCTGAAAAGTGCCACGTATTGTCACATATACTACCACATATACACCACCTAACGGTGGGGTTACATGTGAGGGGGAGTATTGGGAATAGTCTCACATTGCTAATGAGATTAGAATCCTGTGGTCTTATACATGGAGAGTCCCTCCACTTACTAATTCGAACTTTTGAGTTGGAAACTTGACAGAAGAGACTCCGGTGTGTATAAGGAGATTAAAGATTATTTGGTACTGAATAGTCGATATGGGACTAAACTCCCAACGAAAGGGTTATTGGATGTATAATTTCATTTCTTATTATAGTTAACAATATAAGTGGTCTAACTAGTTTGAGAAGCAGCAATTTATGTGGGTAATGTGAACGATATATGGTGGTTTGAACAGGGAACAGTTGTTCTTCTTTTCCAACCAGCTGAGGAAGGTGGTGGAGGAGCGAAGAAAATGGTTGAGGATGGAGCATTGGAGAACATTGATGCTGTCTTTGGGCTTCATATATCTGGTGACATACCTGTTGGTTCCATGGCTACCAGGCCTGGCCCTTTAATGGCTGGAAGTGGGTTCTTTGAGGCAGTAATAAGTGGAAAAGGGGGTCATGCAGCCATTCCTCACAATACAATAGACCCAATTTTAGCATCCACAAATGTCATTCTTAGCTTGCAGCATCTTGTTTCACGTGAAGCTGATCCTCTGGATTCACAAGTATGGTTTCTCTTTCTTTTACTGTTACTTTATTTTTTTATTTTTTTAATCTCATCAAATGTAAGAATAGTTAAGCTTTTTTTTCTGCAATAGTCTTAGCCCTGTGTTTTTTTTACCCATACATTTCCCAGTTGTTATTTCACACCTTATCTCATTTTGTTCTTTTACAATTCATTCAAAGGTTGAATCCCCTTTTTGCAGTGTCTGTGGTCTAGAAAGTGATACCTACAAATTCATCAACCTAGTAAATATCCTGAAAATAGTCATTTTTTTCGCCTTGTTTATTTTATTATAAAAAGTTTTATATAAATGATATTTTACATGATTTTCTTTGTATTTTACTTTAAAATATATGGTGGAAATCTTATTTTACAGGAAAAAAAATTTCTTTTATACCATTTTACATGGAAACAAATGGAACCTTTGCAAAATCTGGAACAACATACTTTTTATTTCTAAAATGCCCTTCTTCCAAAAAGCTTGTGTCATCACTTATTGATAATCACATTATATATTTATAGTGAAAAAGACCCCACACCCACACTGTTAGTGTGGGGATTCTTCTCACACCTTCTCACAAAACTAACACTCTTGGTGTCTTCCTTTGACATTTTCTCTCTCTTTTCCACGTAGAAGATATTGATTTTCATATGCTGATTGGTGTGGCATGGGAGATTCCCTGACACCAGCTGCATAGGGAACTCTTGTCCTTATTACGTATGGGAAGGATTGATAACAGTGTTTCACCTAGCATAAATTGTTGGGAGTAGAATGTCTTGTATTCCGTTGCATAAATTTGTGGGATAATTCATGTCTTGTATTCCGTGGCATAAATTTGTGGGATAATTCACTGTTCACTGTGGACTCAAACAAGAAATCTTGTCAAACTATGTTAATCTTTTTGTTGTGTGACTGTTCATTTCTATTTCATTTTATTTTTCTGCATTGTGATTAGGGTTCGATTATCTACAATACTTGCAGGTGGTCACAGTTGCAAAGTTTCAAGGAGGTAGCGCGTTCAATGTTATTCCAGATGCTGTAACAATTGGTGGCACATTCCGAGCTTTTTCGAAAGAAAGCTTTATGCATCTCAAGAAAAGAATTGAAGAGGTAAATCAATGATGAAATGTACACATTGATAAACAGCTTAATTAGGCTTTTTTTTCCTAGTAGTGACAAACCTTGTTACAATTAGATGTTTGCACCGTTTACACTAATCCTTATATGAAATATCATAACTGTCCTCCTGCATATTGATATTTTCATGATGACCCAATGGATGTGCATAAAAAAAATTAATTACAATTACATGTTATAACAACTCTTGTTACATTCAGATGGACCCATATAATTAATCTGGGTGTGATCTCTAAGTAATGCTTTTAGAATGCAAATGATGACAGATTATCAAGGGACAAGCTACAGTGCAGAGGTGCAGTGCAACTGTAAATTTCCTTGAAGACAAGAAGCCCTTCTACCCAGTAACTGTAAACAGTGAAGACTTGCATGAGCACTTCCAGAAGATAGCAGGAGATATGATAGGTGCGGACAACCTGATAGTATCACAACCCAGGATGGGAGCAGAGGATTTTTCATTCTTCTCTGAGATCATACCTGGGTACTACTTCTTCCTTGGGATGAAGAATGAGACACGTGGACCTCTTGCATCTAGTCACAATCCATATTTCACAGTCAATGAAGAAGCATTTCCTTATGGTGCAGCAATACATGCATCTTTGGCTACTAGGTACCTTCTCCATCTACAACCCAAGTCGGCAGAAGGAAAGGTTAAGGATGAATTATGAGGTGGTTCTTAAATATAGTATCAGTGGCTTATGCTGTTACATCATATGAATCTGAAGCAGATAATGATTTTACTTGTATCAGTAACTAAAGTTATATATCTGTGTATTTGTGTAAATGACTCACAATTACACCAATAATAAAGAAATATAGGAGATCCATATTTTGTGGGGCCACAGAATGAAAATAAAATAATAAAAAATAAGTGTAAGAATTGATGAAATTTTGTGGATGAATGAAACCAAATGTCACTAGTTCTTATGTTAAGTTTCAGTAGAAACAGAGTTGAACAAATGGCAATACAAAGTTCTAAAAGTTGAATGGAAAAATGAATTAATTTCCTTGAATTTATTTCCAAAAGGAAACGGATGACTGAAACTAAGTGCTAGTGAATATTTTAGTACATAAGAAGGTATATGCGATTGAGTTTAAGTTTGAATTTTAACATGTGATTAATCTAAATTATTTTTTAAATATCAATATAGTCAAAACTACTATCACTCTTCCACATGGCAAGATGAGGCGCTAGTCTAGAGATACTCCCTTGTCTTGGCAACTACAAAATCTTTTACTCACAAATAAATATATGTACATGCTATTCGCATCACCTCAAGTATGGAAAGTTGTCAAACGATCCATTTCTTCTACAGGGAGATCTGAAGTTAAGAAAATTAGGTGACCATTCAACCATGTCAACTTTGGGATAACCTCATTTCAACCATTAGAAGTACAATATAAATCTTGATTTGGTGGGCCATACCAAGAGATGAAACATTGAACTTGACATGTTGCTAATCCAAGGGGAGGCCCTCCCATCCAATGGTCAAACTATAAAAAATGTTTTCAATAATGGCTTACCCATGATACCATTTTGGGTAATTACTCTTGAGGTACTTAATGTTTATAGAAACTAAGCTTGGTATTTAATGTTTCAAAAACTATGTTTAGGGTATCTTTTTCTTATTTTAAACTTTGCGCCTCAACTAGCTACCTCCAAGAACACCTCGCCTATTGTTTTGCCTCCTCTCATTGCTTCACTTCCTATCGCTGCTTCTATCACTCGTGCATCCTCCGATACATGTTATTCTAATGACTCCCAACATAAAGAGTGTGTCAAACATAACTTATACAAGAAAAATTAAAAATATGAAAAGAGAAAGTATCCAAACATAATATCTATGAAACGTAAGGTATCCTAAGCATAATTTTTTAGTAGTGAATGAGTATCCCAGATGTTTTTTTTTTTTTTAAACGTGCTTTACCATAAAATAAAAAAAAAGAGTACCCTAGTGTAATTTAACTACTAGGTTGTTTTAAAGAAATATTAGGATTTTAATGATAGATAGTATAGTAGAATATCAAAATATAGTCTATCAATAAGTAGACGTTAAACCACATATTACGTGTACATTGTAAAACTAATAGGCCCTTGAGGAATTATATATTTTGGGAAACCACTATTACTGTTTATCGAGAAAAAAATAAAAAAAGAAGAAGAAGAGAGAAAGACACGTAAATTTTTGTTTTTATTTATCATCGCTTATGTCTTATTACTTTACCTTTCTTTTTCTCTCAATTTTGGTGAAAGGAAGCATGAAAAGGGGCAGAACATTGAACTTGGCTAATTTAGAAATTTGTCTTTTACCAATGGAAATGACACATTATAACTTTGTTCCGTCATTGATGAGATATTTTTTGCCACTTTGTTATTTATTTTCTTCTCCAGATTTTTTTTAGCTCAAAATCCTTTATAGGAGGAAGTTTTTATGGACTTAATCTTCATAGAAAATAAAGGTAGTTATAATAAGCAAGAGATTCGTCGAAAACGATGATTGCAAAAAACCCAAACTGAGGTAACTCAAAACTCAACGAACCAACCTATGAGTATCAAGGATTCTAGATGCAAATACATTTGGTGGATAAGTGCAATTATTAGCATTTCCCTAGATATTGAGGCCAATATTTTCTTTACCAAAATCCCTTGTCATACAATGGTTGTTTACAGTCAAAAGTCAAAACTGAAATTTATTACTTTTGAATCTTTATATTGATGAAAATGAATGATTCACAGTATAACTCAGCTTTAAGTATGATATATCTCAATGCAAACAACTTTATCTATAATTTTTACCTTCATTGCATGCCTTGTATTCTTGGGGCATAAAATCCAAAATCTACCAATAAAATCTCGACAATAAATTCTAATTTTTTGAATCTTTTGGACTCCGTTTGGTTGTAAGGAAATAAAAGATAAGAAAATGAAATCAAACAAGTCTAAAATGGTATATTTTGTAATCATTATGAATATGATTGTGAAATTAATTCCAAAATATTCTAAATCTGATTATTGAATTTTACTTTGGCTCTGTTTAACTGAAACTAGTGGAAAGTAAAATTGATTAAAAAGAAATGGAGAAAGTAAAATCAAATTTCTCTGATCTACACATCAGAGAAACTCCTCTCTGATCTACACATCAGAGAAACTCCCCAGAAAGAAAAAAAAATTGTAATTATGATTGTATAAGCAATTTAAAATTCTTTTGGTTCCCAAATCCAAATCTTGGAGTTGACTGGGGCTCAATGCGTCGCTGCCATGGCCCTTGGATATGAACCCTCCTGGGTCTATCTCAGTACGTCCCCTTGAAAGCAACGGTTTAGAAGACAGCAACGTCAGTGGGACTGGAACTGAAGCATGACCCATACAGTTGCCTATTGATTTCTAAATTACAGTTATCGAATAAATCCGGAGGAAGACACTGCACTTGTTCGGGAGAGCTGCCATGGATCATGGCTACGAATCCATGACGCATCAACTGTCACGAAGCGATTGGCTTCGTATCATTCTGCAAGGCTTCCCAGTTACCGGTACGTTCTTGGGAATGACACTCAATGTCTCTCGCTTGCTATATTCCCCACAAACTAAATAAGGCCCATCAGCGATAGACTTCTGACTTCTAAGTTCAGTTTGCAGAGAGAGTGAGGGAAAACCATGGTTTTCAGCAAATGGGTATTTCTAATTTTTATCCTTCGCTTATTTGGGACGACCTCTCTCTCTAGTGCTTCTTTATTGACGTCCAAAGAGCTGGCCGATATCCCTGGGAATTTTCTAAACCATGCCAAAAGACCAGAGGTTGCGGATTGGATGGTAGGTATTAGGAGAAAAATACATGAGAACCCAGAACTTGCGTACGAGGAATTCGAGACCAGTCAGCTTATCAGAAACGAGCTTGATAAGATGGGCATCCCTTACAAATACCCAGTTGCAGTAACCGGTGTCGTCGGCTATATCGGCACCGGTGGACCACCGTTCGTCGCGATAAGAGCAGATATGGACGCTCTGCCTATGCAGGTCTGAATCAGACTCTCGAAAATACTATTTTTATCTATTTTCTTTGAAGAATTATATGGTTCTATGAGATGGGTCAAATGCATTTGTGGGCTTGAGAATCGATTGTTTTGTGCTCTAGATGATTAAGCTTTAATTTTTCTTGGTAATTTGTGAACAGGACCTAGATATTTGTTTGTTTTTGTTCTGTGATTTTGCTTACTTGGGCTTTACTGTGGTTTATGATGATAAAGGAAAGAGTGGAGTGGGAGCATAAGAGTAAAGTCCCTGGGAAGATGCATGCCTGTGGGCATGATGCTCATGTTACCATGCTTCTGGGCGCTGCTAAAATCCTTCAAGAGTATCGCGATAATTTGCAGGTTAGTTTCAGTTTCATGGTTATCGTTTGATTGTGTGTGTGTGGTGATCATGTGGTGATGAGCAATGAGCATGGGACGAGTTATATTTTACCTTTTATTATGTTGTCATTCATCAATTTAATTATCTCCCTCTAGTTTTCCATGGAAACTATCATGTCTTAGTAAATTCTGCTTTTTAAGGGACAGTCATCAAGTAGTTGTGATTTCAATGGATAACAACTGTTGCCTCAGCCTCTTAAATCAGGTGATACTTTAACTCCTTAAATGTAATGAAGAGTATTCAAGATAATGAGTTGGAAAACTGCAAGTGGAAAATAGCCTATGCTCTTCAGTGTCCCTGTTGACTCATAGAAATTAAAAGAACAGAATCGGTTCAAGAATCTGGTATGTTCGCGTTATATGTGGGAAATTCCTGGGGTTGTCTAATGTCATGTTCTCCCTCATTGTTTGAAAATTATAAGATCCTTGGCATGATAACTTATTTCTGAAAGAAAATCAAGCTTTCATTGGGAAAAGGTTTTTTTTGGTGCTCGAACATTTTCCATATTTACTCTTGTTTACTCCCCTGTTATGTAATTTCCTTTTGATAACTCTCGTATCATGAAAAATTTTCCCCATAAAAAACATAAGGCGGGGGGAGGGACTTGTTACTCCTCTCAAGATAATCTAATCTGGTCTATTGGTGTTGATAGCTTTCACCCAGCCATTCAAGTCACCATCACAAATTGAAGTAGACCAACTAGAAGAAAATTTTCAACTAGTCCTCTTTCAAGTTATCAGGATTGTTGTAATTGGTTTAAATCTTCATATGCGAGCCAAAAACTGTCCTTTCAAAAGTGCTAAGAGGGTCACCTTAGTTATACTGTGTACTGAATGCGTAGGTAGCAATGCTAGCAAAATTATGTTGGTATTGGTATGAATTGTACAGCTAAGTTTGTTGGTCTGTGAAAGGTGCCAAACAGGTTCTGCCAGTTCGGCAGCTGGGTTGGTCTCAATTTACCCATTGTTCATATACAATGGTCATGAAAGCAATTTTTTTCCAGTACACTGCAACTAGAAAATAGCCAGTTCAGCAGTTGACTAGAGTCTTCAAGTGAATATGAGTTGAAAAACTGCAAGTAGAAAATAGCCTATGCACTTCAGTATCCCTGTTGATTCATAGAAATTGAAAGAACAGAATTGATTCAATAATCTGGTATGTTCGCATTATATGTGGGAAAATCATGGGGTTGTCTAATGTCATGTTCTCCCTCACTGTTTGAAAATTATAAGATCCTTCGCATGATAACTTATTTCTGGAGGAAAATCATGTCTTTATACAGGGTTCTCTCTTTCTTCCCCTCTCCCTGTCATGGAATTAAAATTGCACTGTTCCTGCTAGTTGTTGATGCTAATTGATTTTAGTCCGGCATAGTCCTCAGGAAACAAAAAGAAAGAACATGGTGTTCTTTGCATATTCATTCCACCTGGTCCTGTGGAGTGGAGTGTGACAGATGTTTGATGATAAAACCTATCCACTAGGTAAAGTAGTAGAAAAAGTGAAGTTCCTGCTCTATGTTTGGAGTTGGACCTCAATTCTTATTGACTTGAAAGGCTTCAGCTTCTGAGGTCCTAACTGAGAATTGGGAAAAGATTCTCTATGATGATGTTCTTATTTATTTATTTAATTTTTTTTTTGTTGATTAGCTTCATCTTTGATCTGGACTTTATTTCTCTTCTTCAATAAAATGTACTTGAGAGAGAGAGATATAGGGAGAGATTCTCTGCAATTATCACCAAAACCCGGGGGGTGGAAATGGTGTGCAAAGTTCAATTTTCCTACTTGTGGATTTACATTACACTGCTGTGATCATGTAATAATCATTGGAAGTTGCCACCCTTAATAATAATTTCATTCAGTCCTTTTAAATCTTTGATAAAACTTTGAAAATGCACTGGTGGATGGAACAACTGTCCTCGTGAAAATCTGTGACATTTGAATGCACAGAAATATTCCTTTTTTAGGTTAATTTACTAATTGGGCCTCATGGAAGTTTTATAGCATGAATTAAGTGGTTTTGGCTTAAACATTTGTGTTGAACCCTACACATCATCGTAGTGAGTGGATTCTTTACACTTTGAGGCCTGGAACTGGGTTAAAAAATCAGAAAATAATATTCCAACACAATGGTTGAATTAATGGATTCTGTTGCTGTTTTATTATGAGGGAGGAAGGGGTGAAGTTAGGAACAGTGCTTCGTTTTTTAATCACAGTATTTCTTGCTTTGAACAGGGAACCGTTGTTCTTCTTTTCCAACCAGCTGAGGAAGGTGGTGGAGGAGCGGCAAAAATGATTAAGGCTGGAGTATTGGAGAACGTTGTTGCAATCTTTGGGTTCCATATATCCCATGAGGTACCCATTGGTTCAGTGGCTTCCAGGCCTGGTCTTATAAGGGCTGGAAGCGGCATCTTTGAGGCAGTAATAAGTGGGAAAGGAGGACATGCAGCCATCCCTCAGCATACAATAGACCCAATTTTAGCAGCCTCCAATGCGATTGTTAGCTTACAGCATCTTGTTTCACGTGAAGCTGATCCTCTGGATTCACAAGTATGGTTTTCTCTCTTTGCAGATTTTCTTTGCTAATCTTGAATGCAAGAATAAGTTAGCTTTTGTTGTGGTTGTAATTGAAGCATAGCAACCAATACTATTCGAGAGGTAGCTCTAACCCTCTTTTGCTGCAATAGCCTTAGCCCTGTCATTCTGTCCAATGTATTTCTCAGTTGTTATTCCACAACTCGTCTCATTTGGGGTTCTTTTACAATTCATTGAAAGGCTGAACTCCCCATTTTGGGTCTTAGTGTGGTTTTGAAAGTTACCTATGAATGCATCCTCCCAGAGTTGGGGTAAATCTCCATGAAAATGGTTACACTCTGCAAAATCTGGAACGACGTGCATTTTTTTAAATGTCATTTATTCAGAAAGCTTGTGTCTGACTTATGGATAATAACATTATATATTTAATTTTGGGAAGAGGTTTTCTACAAGGGAACCATATCTATCACTACATATATCCCCTTGGACATCTTTTATCTGCCACATGGTAGATCAATTTCAGTCAACATTTGGGTAGTTAAGAAAAGATTTAAAATATGATAGCCATCTGATTGAGTTAAATTTTAAGATTGATGGATTACTAGTCCACAAGGTCCCCTATCTACCCAACAGTTGCAATGAACAGTCAAGCTTCCCTAACTTTCAACAGCTGAAAATATGAGAATAGGTCAACACATGGTGGGTCATAAGGTCATGATGGCCCATGAAGTTTGACATTTCAGTAATCCGGGGTGCCCCAAATATCTGATGGAGGGATTGGGTGACAGTCTTCCACATGGCATAGAAACGGGTGACCTAAATTTCCAGTGAGGGATTTGGGTAACATTCTTTCACATGGCATAAATAGCTTTGCCCATGCAGAATGTCTCAAGATGCCCGTGTTAACATTTTTACTTCTATTTATTTCCATTTCATATGAATTTGTTCATGATTTACCCACAGGTAGTGACAGTTACAAAGTTTAATGGAGGTAGCGCGTTCAATGTTATTCCAGATTCTGTGACAATTGGTGGCACATTACGAGCTCTTTCAAAGGAAAACTTTATGCTACTTAAGCAGAGAATTGAGGAGGTATATCAATGATTTGTGCATATTGATGAGCAGCTTATCATGGTAACTAATTATTTTAAAATGCAAGTTACAGGTTATCACGGGCCAAGCTGCAGTACAGAGGTGCAGTGCAAGTGTTGATTTCCTTCTACACAAGAAGCCCTTCTACCCACCTACTGTAAACAGCGAGGACTTGCATGAGCACTACCTGAAGGTCGCAGGGGATATGCTAGGTGTGCACAACCTGAAAGTGATAAAACCGTTAATGGGAGCAGAGGACTTTTCATTATTCACTGAGGTCATACCTGGGTACTACTTCTTCCTTGGGATGAAGAACGAGACACGCGAACCTCTTGCATCTAATCATTCCCCTTATTTCACTGTCAATGAAGATGCACTTCCTTATGGTGCAGCACTACATGCATCTTTGGCTACAAGGTACCTTCTCGAGCTCCAACCGAAGTTTCAGTTGGCAGAGGGAAAGGTCCATGATGAATTCTAAGGTGATTCTTATAGTATCAGTGGCTCATAGAAATTTTAGCCGTTCAGGTACATCTCGCAGTACTGTGTTTTTGTGCCATGAAGCTGGAACAGAAAGATATTACCTGTATCGGTAACTAAATGTCTTCATGTATTTGTGTAAATAACTCCCAATTACACCAGTAAGGAGGAGCAATATGATGCAAGATCGATTATAAATATTTATTAGTTTGGAGAAGATAATCAAATAACAAGGCGGAAAAAGTGTGTTCTAAACATAACTTCTATAATAAAAAAATAGAAATATGAAAAGTGAAGATATCTCAAACATAATAATTATGAAATCTAAGTTATTTCAAGCATAGTTTTTTAAACATGAAGTATCCCTCTCATGCATAGTATTTTTTTGGGAGTAAATTACACTTGAAATACCCAATGTTCAAGAAAAGGACACTTGAGGTACCTCAAGTTTCAAAAGTGACATATGAAGTACTATCAACTGTTTTGATTCACAAATTTAACAAATTTCCCCTTTAACCCCTCCACCTCTACCCCATCTCTACCTTCTGGCTCCACCTCCTCCTCATCCTCCGCTTCCACTCCAATTTGCAGTAACAGTTGTCAAAAGAAAGGCCCACTCTACCCCCTCTCTACAATCCCCTCCATCACCGCGAATATGGTGTGTGTGTGTGTGGTGGTGGTGGCGGCGGTGGTGGTGATGGTGGTGGTGGTGGTGGTGAGAGGGGAGGGGGGGAATCCGTATCAGAAAATTTACAGATTGCCATTCGAGAATGCACGGCATCGAAGTTTCATTGACAACAAGAAGTTGAATTCAAGGGATATTGAGCTGCGATGATGTAGACCGAAGCTTGGAAGGACTTTTCAAATAGCTCAGTAACACCATAAATACAATAGTCTTCCAAATGTGAACGGTTTCTGATAGAGATGAGCTGATTTTTAAGTTATCTTCAATGTTATCTCACAGGTTGTACTGCTTTTTCCAGTAAAAACTGAGAACAATCAAAACCATGATTATATACCCAAAATTACCCTTTATTCTTCTTCCATTTACTTTGACAAAATCTTCATTACTATCAATTCTTGAAACTTTAACGAAGCTATTTAATTCATTCTCTCCCTCTTCTGTTTCACCCGATTTGTCATCTTCTGGTTCCCCTTGTTCACTCTTATCTTCTTCTATCTGTCCTTGTCCTTCCCCTGTGGTTGCGTTCTCTTCATCCAAGCAAATGAATAATACTTCACTACTTAAATCAGGCTGGTTCTCCTGATCTTCTGTTTTCTTTGCACCACAGAACTTTCTTTGGGTTCAACTTCTTTAACAGCTTCTTTGATTTTATTTTAGCATTGAACAATTTCCTCATCTTTCTCCCAATTCATTGAACAATTTCCTCATCTTTCTCCCAATTCTTACCCCTTTTAGATGATGATGCAAGTCCCCATCTTTTGTCACGACTAAGCAAGCCCAAATATGAGGCCACGTGTTGAATTTTTTTTTTTTTTTTTTTTTGCTTAGAACTTGAACCCTCACTGATATACATTCTCCAGCACTTCTCACGACTGGTTAGATCCTAATCAATTTCATCCTAACTGAACTCTTAACCAGTGGTGGGTTGGAGGTATGGGGGCAGATGTGTGTTCGGGGGTTGTGGAGAGAGTTGCAAAGAGTGGTGGGGAGGGGGATTGTGGGGTGGGAATTGCAGAGGGGCTTGGTGAGGGTTGTGAGGCCGCAGTGGCTGCAAATGGGGGAGAGGGCGAGTAGTAGGGGTAAAATAGAAAATATGTTTGATTTGTGAATAAATACATTATGTAAAATATCTCAAATATGAATTTTGAAACCCTAAGTAACCCAAGTGTTTTTTTTTTTTTTTTTTTTTTAAATTAGGCTCAAATATAATTTATTCCTCTTTTTTTTTTCTTTTCTTTTTTTTTAACCTTAAATCCCCAAATGTAATTTATCTACTACTTTTGAAAGAATATTAGGATTCTTACTCAAAAAAAAAAAAAAAGATTCCAATGACAGTTATTTATTAATTACTAGATGTTAAACAACATATTAGTTAAGTATACATTGTAAAACTAATCAACCCTTAACCAATTATATATTTTTAAAGATTATTATCTTACTAAAAATTCATTGTCAAGGAATTGACTGCATAAGACTGTTTCAGGAAATGGGTAGAAAAAGAAATGAAAAGGAAGAGAAAAAGACACGTAAACTTTTGTCTTAATTTATCATCACTTTTGTCTTATTATTTTTTATATTTTTCTTCTTGAATTTTGGTGAAGGTATGCATGGGAAAGAGCAGATCATTGTTTAATTTGACTAATCTAAATTATAACTTTGTCGTGTCATTAATGTAATTTTTTTTTACCATTTTTATTTGTTTTCTTAGTCAGATAAATTAATCCATAAAGGATGGTAGAAATAACTATCTAGGTCCTAGGTATAGATAGATTTGGGGAATAAGTGCAATCATTAAAATTTTCCTAAATAACCCCATGTGGTAAAACCAATATTTTCATTCTAAAAATCCCTTATCATACATTCTCTTGGAAGTAAAATTTTCAAACTTCAAAAAAAAAAAGAAAAAGAAAAAAGAAGTGATTTATACAATCATGTTAAACAATTGCTAAAATTTTAGCTTGATAGGTTGAAAAAATTCCACATTTTTCCTTTTAATTTCCATTGTAATCAAACTAAACCACAAAGGTATATAACTAAAACTGAAATCCATTACTTCTGAATCTTTAAATTGATGAGAATGAAGGATTTATTGTATACTTTGCTCCAATGATGATATATCTCTATGCAAACAACTTATGATTTTTAATTTTTACTTTGAGTGCATGCCTCATATTGCTAAGTCCAAAATCTATTAACAAAAACCCAATCAAAATTCTAATGTTTTGAATCCAGATTAATAAAAAGAAGGGAAGTACATGATTGTGATGTGATATTAACTCCAAATTAATATTCTAAATATGGTTATTTAACTTTTGCTCAGTCTAACAGCAACAAGAGGGATTCAAAACCAAGAGGGGAGCTGAAATTGATTCAAAAAGAGAAAAACAAGTGTTGTAATTATGATTGTCTAACCAATTTATAACTTTTTTTCGTACGGTAATTGAAATTTTCAGATGTAATCTTTACCAAATATAATTACGAAATAAAACATCCCCTGAAGGCAACGTGGAAACGCGCGACAGCAATATCAGGGAAAAAAATCGAAGGAAGACCCATACGGGTTTCCTATTGATTTCTAAAATGCAGTTACCGATTAAACTCGAAGGATGACATTGCAGTTGTTGTAGTACTTGTTGGGGAGAGAGGGTGAGAGGGATAGGCTGCCATGGGTCATGGCTACGAATCCATGACGCATCAACTGTCACGAAGCGCTTGCCTATGTATAATGTTCTTGGGCGACAAGAGACTCACCTTTCTCTCTTGCTTGCTGTATTACCCACAACTAAATAAGGTCCAGTTGCGGTCGAGTTCTGATTTCCGAGATGAGTTTGCAGAGAGAGGGAGCGAGAACCATGGTTTTCAGCAAATGGGTTTCTCTGATTTTTATCCTTCACTTATTTGGGACGATGCCCACTCTCTCAAGTTCTTTTTTGACGGCCAAAGAGCTGGCCAATACCTCTGTGAATTTTCTCAGTGATGCCAAAAGCCCAGAGGTTGCGGATTGGATGGTAGGTATTAGGAGGAAAATACATGAGAACCCAGAACTTGGGTACGAGGAATTTGAGACCAGTCAGCTTATCAGAAACGAGCTTGATAAGATGGGTATCCCTTACAAATACCCAGTTGCAGTTACCGGTGTCGTCGGCTATATCGGCACCGGTAGACCACCGTTCGTCGCGATAAGAGCAGATATGGATGCTCTTGCCATGCAGGTCAGAATCAGACTCTTTAAGAAAAAAAATTCTTTATTTTCTTTGAAGAATTATATGGTTCTACGAGATGGGGTTAAATGCATTTGTGGGTATGAAAATCGATTGTTTTGTGCTCTGGATGTCTAAACTTCAATTTTTCGTGGTAATTGGTGATCGGGGCAGATATTTATTTATTAATTTTTTTTTTTTTTGAATGGGTTTAAGTCAGCAGGAATTCTGTTCTGTGATTTTGCTTACTTGGGCTTTACTGTGATGATATAGGAAAGTGTGGAGTGGGAGCATAAGAGTAAAGTTCCTGGGAAGATGCACGCCTGTGGGCATGATGCTCATGTTACCATGCTTCTGGGTGCCGCTAAAATCCTTCAAGAGTATCGCGATAATTTGCAGGTTAGTTTCAGTTACATGCTTATCCTTTGATTCATCCTATCTCCAGATTTTTATTTTGACTTTTTTTTTGCTTGGGCCGTTTCTCTGCTTCCTGTTTTAGCAATTGATTGGTGGGCTTTTCGACACATTGATCAAAACTGGTTAGAAGGCACGATTCTGAATTCTTGACCACCACAGCGTATTGTTTTGGTCCCTAAAACTGTTTAATGTTATTCGTATTTCATATGTTGAATTTAATTGTCCCAGGAAGGGAACTAAACCTTCAATCATTTTCCTTGTGTGTGTGCGAGTGTGGTGATCGTATGGTGATTAACAATAACAATGAGCATTGGACGAGTTTCTGATTGTTGGTTATAAAGTGGTGGATGATTTTGTATGTTATGTGAGTATAGTATACTAGCATACTGAGTAATGTGAGTGCTATTTCGTGGTTTGAACAGGGAACTGTTGTTCTTCTTTTCCAACCAGCTGAGGAAGGTGGTGGGGGAGCGGCAAAAATGATTGAGGCTGGAGTATTGGAAAATGTTGTTGCTATCTTTGGGTTCCATATATCCCATGAAGTACCCATTGGTTCAGTGGCTTCCAAGCCTGGTCTCATAAGGGCTGGAAGCGGCTTCTTTGAGGCAGTAATAAGTGGGAAAGGGGGACATGCAGCCATCCCTCAGCATACAATAGACCCAATTTTAGCAGCCTCCAATGCGATTGTTAGCTTGCAGCATCTCGTTTCACGTGAAGCTGATCCTCTGGATTCACAAGTATGGTTTTATCTCTTTTTCTATTCTTAAATGCAAGAATAGTTTAGCTTTTGTTGTTTTAATTGAAGTGTAGCAATAACCAATACTCTTTGACTGGAACCTCCATCCCTATTTTGCTGCGAGAGCCTTATCCCTGCCTTTCTCTTTCTTGTATATCTCAGTTGTTATTCCACAGCTCTTCTCATTTGGGGTTGTTTTACAATTCATTCAAAGGCTGAACTCCTAAATTTGGGTCACTGTGGTTAACCCAGGGTTGGAGTGAATCTCCCTGAAAATGGTTACACTTTCCAAAATCTGGAACGACGAGCATTTTTTAAATGTCATTTGTTCAGAAAGCTTGTGTCTGACTTATGGATAATCACATTATATATTCATTTATGGGAAGAAGTTTTCTACAAGGGAACCATATCTATCACTACATAGGTCCCCTTGGACATCTTTTATCTGCCACATTGTAGATCAATTTTAGTAAACATTTGGATAGTTAAAAGAAAAGATTTAAAATATGATGGATCATCTGATTGAGTCAAATTTTAAGATTTGATGGATTACTAGTCCACAAGGTCCCCTATCTACCCTACAGTTGCAATGAACAGTCAAGCTTTCCTAGTTTCAACAGCTGAAAATATGAGAATGGTTCAACACATGGTTGACATGTCACCAATCCGGGGTGCCCCAAATATGTGATAGAGGGATTGGGTAACAGTCTTCCACATGGCATAAATAGCTTTGCCCTTGCAGAAATGTCTCTCTAAGGTGCCCGAGTTAACATTTTGCCCTTTATTTATTTCAGTTTCTTATGAAGATGTTCATGATATACCTGCAGGTAGTCACAGTTACAAAGTTTAATGGAGGTGGCGCGTTCAATGTTATTCCAGATTCTGTGACAATTGGTGGTACATTACGGGCTCTTTCAACGGAAACCTTTATGCAACTCAAGCAGAGAATTGAGGAGGTATATCAATGAAATGTGCATATTGATAAACAGCTTATCATAGTGATTAATGATTTTAAAATGCAAGTGACAGGTTATCACAGGACAAGCTGCAGTACATAGGTGCAGTGCGAGTGTTGATTTCCTTCAACACTATACGCCCTTCTCCCCACCGACTGTAAACAGCGATGACTTGCATGAGCATTACCTGAAGGTTGCAGGGGATATGCTAGGTGTGCACAACCTGAAAGGGATAAAACCGTTGATGGGAGCAGAAGATTTTTCATTTTTCACTGAGGTCATACCTGGGTACTACTTCTTCCTTGGGATGAAGAATGAGACACGCAAACCTCTTGCATCTAATCATTCCCCTTATTTCACAGTCAATGAAGATGCACTTCCTTATGGTGCAGCACTACATGCATCTTTGGCTATGAGGTACCTTCTCGAGCAGCAACCCAAGTTTCAGTTGGTAGAGGGAAAGGTCCATGATGAACTCTA
Source organism: Protea cynaroides (assembly GCA_028583415.1). Lineage (NCBI taxonomy): Eukaryota > Viridiplantae > Streptophyta > Magnoliopsida > Proteales > Proteaceae > Protea > Protea cynaroides. The sequence continues at coordinate 98,851,873 of CM053274.1, read as the reverse complement.
AGATGATTCTTATAGTATCAGTGGCTCATGGAAAGCACACGTTAGCTGTGCAGGTACATCTCACAGTACTGAGTTTTTGTGCCATGAAGCTGGATGAATAAAAATTTTACTTGTATCAGTTACTGAACGTCTTCATGTATTTGTATAAATAACTCCCAATTTCAGCAGTAAGAAGGAGCAATATATATGATGCAAGATCCATTAGAAATATTTATTTGTTTGGAGCTTGATTTGGGCGGTGTACTAGTGTTGTCTCTGTGAGATGAAGGTCCCCCACTCACTTTTGACACTGGTGACATGTTCCCCATTTCTCTTTCAATGGATGCTTGCTGGATTTTCTCTCCACCGACGGTACTGTGGAACCGAATGTCACTAGCTCGTTTGTTAAGTTTCATTAGAAACAGAGTTGAACAAATGGAAAACAAAGTTCTAAAAGTCGAATGGCAAAATGAATTTATTTCCGAAAAGAAACGGATGACTGGAACTACAAGTGAATATTTTAGTACATGAGGGATGACTGAAACTACAAGTGAATATTTTAGTATATGAGAGTGGTACAGGTGGTTGAATCTAAGTTTGAAATTCAACATGTGACTAATCTAGAATATTTTTTTAAATATTTATACAGTCAAGATTGCCATATCACTCTTCCACCTGGCAAGATTAGGTGACTATTCCACTATGGCAACTTCATTTCAACCATTAAAAGTACAATATATAAATCCTGATATGATGGGCCTTACAAAGAGATGAAACACAAAACTTGAAATGTTGTTAATCCAAGGGGAGGCCCTCCCATCCAATGGTCAATCCATAAAAAAGATGTTTTCAACAATGGCTTCTAAAGGCCATGGTGGAAGTCTTTATCTTTGATACTATTTTATATAAATTACACTTTAGACACCTAACGTTTAGAGAAACCAAACCTGATATCTAATGTTTCAAAAACCATGTTTGGGGTATCTTTTTTTATTTTATTTTAAACTTTGCATATCAACTATTTTTAAGAACGCCTTGACTATTATTTACCCTCCTCCCACTGCTTCTCTTCCTATTGCTACCCCTATCACCCCTGCATCATCCAATACGTGCTACTCTGACTCCCGTCATAGAGAGTGCATCACATAACTTGTATAAGAAAAATAAAAAATATGGAAAAAGAAGGTACTTTAAACATAATATTTATGAAATGTATGGTATCCAAGCATGGTCTTTTAGCACCGGAGACTTTTTTTTTCCCCTTTCAATGTTAAGTACTTAGGTGTAGTTTATCTACTAGGTTGTTTTAAAGAAATATTAATATTTCAATGACAGATAGTGTGGTAGAATAACAAAATATAGTCTATCAATTAGTAGATGTTAAACAACATATTAATTGGTATACATCGTAAAACTAGTAGGCCCTTGAGGAATGATACATATTTTGAGAAACTACTGTTTCTGTTTGTCAAGGAATAGATATAAAAAAAGAAAAAGAAAAAGAAAAGAACAAAAAAAAAAAAAAAAGAGAGAAAGGCATGTAAATTTTTGTTTTTATTCATCATTATTTTTGTCTTATTATTTTTTCTTTCATTTTCTCTCAATTTTGGTAAAGGCAAGCATGAAATGAGGCAGATCATTGAACTAGGCTAATCTAAAATATCGTCTTTTACAGATGAAAATGACACATTATAATTTTGTAATATCGTCTTTTATAAATGAAAATGACACATTATAATTTTATCGTGTCATTGATGAGATATTTTTTGCCCCTTTGTTATTTTTTTTATTATAAATAGTTGTTTTTTATTTTTTGCACAAAAACCCTCTTATGGGAGAGTCTCATTCATCCCCAGGGAGAAAAAAATATAGTTACAATAGACTATAGATCCACCATAAACAATGGTTGCAAAAAACCTTGACTAGGATAATTATTCAAAACCCAACAGGCCAACCTAGCAAGCATATTTATAGAGAGGTTAATCCAAAAGGGATGATTGAAATAATTATCTAAGTACAAATACTTTAATTAAAATTCTCATAGATAATCACTTGTGGTGAGACACTGAGACCAATATTTTCTATGAAAATCCCTTATTATAGAATAGTGTATAGTATTCAAAACTGAAATCCCTTACTTTTGAATCTTTATTTTGTGAAAATGAATGATTTACAAGGATAATATATCTCTAAACAAACAACTTGACCTTCGTTGCAAGGGGAATAGAAGATAAGAAAGTGAAATGAAACAAGTCTAAAATGGGATATTTTGTAATCATTAGCATTATGATTGTAAAACTAATTCTAAAATATTCTAAATCTGAGTACTGAATTTACTTTGACTCATTTTTGCTGAAACTAATGGAAAATAAAATTGATTAAAAAAATTTTCTGGGAACCAGACGTCCTCGCATCTACATACCAGAGAAATTCTCCCCAAAAAAAAAAAAAAAAGTTTTGTAATTATAATTGTATAACCCATTTAATACTCTTTTGGTTCCCAAATCCCAATCGTGGAGTTGGTTGGTGCGGCCTTGGATATGGATCCTCGTTGTCCTGGGTCCATTTTTTCCTGTCGGACTCATGCTTCGGGAAGGCACTGCACTTGTTTTGGGGGAGGAGAGAAGAGAAACTGCCATGGATCATGGCTATGAATCCATGACGCATCAAACCATCAACTGTCACGAAGCGATTGCCTTTGTATCGTTCTGCAAGGCTTCCCAGCTACCGGTACGCTTTTCGGAAGAGACTCATGTCTCTCTTGCTTGCTATATTCCCCGCAAACTAAATAAGGCCCTTCAGCGGTCGACTTCTGACTTCTAAGTTCAGTTTTCAGAGAGAGGGAGGGAGAACCATGGTTTTCAGCAAATGGGTTTTTCCAATTTTTATCCTTCACTTACTTGGAACTATACCCACTTTCTCAAGTTCTTCCTTGACGGCCAAAGAGCTGGCTGATATCCCTGTGAATTTTCTCAACCATGCCAAAAGACCAGAGGTTGCGGATTGGATGGTAGGTATTAGGAGAAAAATACATGAGAACCCAGAACTTAAGTACGAGGAAGTCGAGACCAGTCAGCTTATCAGAAACGAACTTGATAAGATGGGCATCCCTTACAAATACCCAGTTGCAGTTACCGGTGTCGTCGGCTATATCGGCACCGGTAGACCACCGTTCGTCGCGATAAGAGCAGATATGGACGCTCTGCCTTTGCAGGTTTGAATCAGACTCTCGAAAAAACTATTTTTATCTATTTTCTTTGAAGAATTATATGGCTCTACGAGATGGGGTCAAATGCATTTGTGGGCATGAGAATCGATTGTTTTATGCTCTAGATGATTAAGCTTTAATTTTTCTTGGTAATTTGTGAATTGAGCCTAGATATTTGTTTGTTTAGTTATTTTAAGTCAGCTGGAATTTTGTTCTGTGATTTTTCTTACTTGGGCTTTACTGTGGTCAATGATGATAAAGGAAAGAGTGGAGTGGGAGCATAAGAGTAAAGTCCCTGGGAAGATGCACGCCTGTGGGCATGATGCTCATGTTACCATGCTTCTGGGCGCTGCTAAAATCCTTCAAGAGTATCGCGATAATTTGCAGGTTAGTTTCAGTCACATGGTTATGTTGATTTTGTGAGTGTGGTGATCATGTGGTGATGAGCAATGAGCATGTATTTTACCTTTTTATTATCTTTTCATTAATCAATTTAATTATCTCCCTCTAGTTTTCCATGGAAACTATCATGTCTTAGTAAATTCTGCTTTTTAAGGGACACTCATCAAGTAGTTGTGATTTCAATGGATAACAACTGTTGCCTCAGCCTCTTAAATCAGGTTATACTTTTGCTCTTTAAATATAATGAAGAGTCTTCAACTTCAAGAGAATATGAGTTGGAAAGCTGCAAGTGGAAAATAGGATGCTCTTCAGTATGCCTGTTGACTCATAGAAATTGAAAGAGCAGAATCGGTTCAATAATCTGGTATTTTTGTGCTATATTGGGAAAATCATGGGGTTGTCTAATGTTATGTTCTCCCTCACTGTTTGAAAATTTTAGAATCCTTGGCATGATAACTTATTTCTGAAGGAAAATCATGCTTGCGTTGGGAAAATGGTTTTTAGGGACTGGAACATTTTCCATATTTACTCCTGTTTACTCCCCTGTTTTGTAATTTCCTTTTGATAACTCTCGGATTACAAAAAATTTTCCCCATCCAAAACAAACCCCGGGGAGGGGGGGTGGGTGTGGGGGGGGGGGGTTGGTGGACGGACTTGTTACTACCCTCAAGATAATCTAATCTGGTCTACTGGTGTTGATAGCTTACACCCTGCCATTCAAATCGTCATCACAAATTGGAGTAGACCCACTAGAAGGAACTTTTCAATTACTCCTCTTCCAAATTATCAGGATTGTTGTAATTGGTTTTTAATCTTCAAATGTTTGCCAAAGACTGTCCTTTCAAAAGTGCTAAGAGGTTCACCTTAGCTAGTCAAAACAAAATGGATGTACTGAATGCATAGGTAGAAATGCTAGCAAAATTATGTTGGTATTAGCATGAATTGTACAGCTAAGTTTGTTGGTCTATGAAAGGTGCCAACAGGGTTCTGCCAGTTCAGCAACTGAATTGGTCTCAATTTTCCCATTGTTCAGATACAATGGTCATTCTAATTGGGTTTCATGGAAGTTTTACAGCATGAATTGAGTGGTTTTGGCTAAAACATTTGTGTTGAAATATCCCTATGCATGATGAGTAGTGGGTAGGGAGTGGAAGAATCTGCATTCTTTGTACTTGGAGCCCTGGAATTGGGTTAAGTTAGGAACATTGCTTTGTTTTTTAATCAGTGTAACACTAACACTAATGATGGTCTAGTTAGTCTGAAATGTGAGTAATGTCAGTTTTATTTCGTGTGCTATGAACAGGGAACCGTTGTTCTTCTTTTCCAACCAGCTGAGGAAGGTGGTGGGGGAGCAGCGAAAATGATTGAGGCTGGAGTATTGGAGAATGTTGTTGCTATCTTTGGGTTCCATATATCCCATGAGGTACCCATTGGTTCAGTGGCTTCCAGGCCTGGTCTTATAAGGGCTGGAAGCCTCATCTTTGAGGCAGTAATAAGAGGGAAAGGGGGACATGCAGCCTTCCCTCAGCATACAATAGACCCAATTTTAGCAGCCTCCAATGCGATTGTTAGCTTGCAGCATCTCGTTTCACGTGAAGCTGATCCTCTGGATTCACAAGTATGGTTTTCTCTCTTTTAGTGTTGCGGATTTTCTTTTCTAATTTAAATGCAAGAATAGTTTAGCTTTTGTTGTTGTTTTAATTAGTGTAGCAACCAATACTATTCGAGAGGAAGCTCCAACCCTCTTTTGCTGCAATAGCCTTGTTCTTTTACAATTCATTCAAATTCTGAACTCCTCAGTTTGGGTGTCACTGTGATTTTGAAAGCTACCTACCATTGCATCCTCCCAGGGTTGGGGTAAATCTCCCTGAAAATGATTACACTGTTCAAAATCTGGAACGATGTGCATTTTTTCAATTGTCATTTTTTCAGAAAGCTTGTGTTTGACCTATGGATAATCACATTATATATTTATTTATGGGAAGAGGATTTCTAGATGGGAACCATATCTATCACTACATAGGTCCCCTTGGACATCTTTTATCTTCCACATGGTAGATAAATTTTAGTCAACATTTAGATATTTAAGAAAAGATTTAAAATATGATGGTCATCTGATTGAGTTAAATTTTATGATATGATGGATTACCAGTCCACAAGGTCCCCTATCTACCCAACAGTTGCAATGAACAGTCAAGCTTCCCTAGTTTCAACAGCTGAAAATATGAGAATAACTCAACACATGGTGGGCCATAAGTTCATTGTTACAGAAAACAACTAGATAAAAACAGTAAACATTAAATTCGAGAGGAATAAAAGAGAAAAAGAAAAGGGGGAGAGCAGAGCCAATTCTGTTGTAAAGGCAGAATCGATGGTAATCCCTCCCTCCCCTGTAACTCTTATTTATAATTGTAGAAGAAAACTAATAAAGTTACACATTAACATACTAACTAGGAATCCACCAGTCCTTACGGTTTTGAATAGTATTTTTTTATTTATGCTAACAGTCATGATGGCCCATGAAGTTTGACATGTCAGTAACCTGGGGTGCCCCAAGTATCTCATGGAGGGATTGGGTAACAGTCTTGTACATGGCATTGCAAGGGTGACCTAAATTTCCAATGAGGGATTTGGGTAACAGTCTTCCACATGGCATATATAGCTTTGCCCATGCAGAAATGTCTCTAAGATGCCCATGTTAACATTTTTCCTTCTATTTATTTCTGTTTCATATGAACTCATTCATGATATACCTGCAGGTAGTCACAGTTACAAAGTTTAATGGAGGTAGCACGTTCAATGTTATTCCAGATTCTGTGACAATTGGTGGCACATTACGGGCTTTTTCAAAGGAAACCTTTATGCATCTCAAGCAGAGAATTGAGGAGGTATATCAATGAAATGTGCATTTAATAAACAGCTTAACATGGTGACTAATGATTTTAAAATGCAAGTGACAGGTTATCACGGGACAAGCTGCAGTACAGAGGTGCAGTGCAAGTGTTGATTTCCTTCTAGACAAGAAGCCCTTCTCCCCACCGACTGTAAATAATGACGACTTGCATGAGCACTACCTGAAGGTCGCAGGGGATATGCTAGGTGTGCACAACCTGAAAGTGATAAAACCATTGATGGGAGCCGAGGACTTTTCATTATTCACTGAGGTCATACCTGGGTACTACTTCTTCCTTGGGATGAAGAATGAGACACGTGAACCTCTTGCATCTAATCACTCCCCTTATTTCACAGTCAATGAAGATGCACTTCCTTATGGTGCAGCACTACATGCATCTTTGGCTACGACATACCTTCTCGATCTCCAACCCAAGTTTCAGTTGGCAGAGGGCAAGGTCCATGATGAACTATAAGGTGATTCTTATAGTAACAGTGGCTCATGGAAAGCACACGTGAGCTGTGCAGATACATCTCACAGTACTGTGTTTTTGTGCCATGAAGCTGCAATGGAGATTTCACTTGTATCAGTAACTAAAAATCTTCATGTATTTGTGCAGCTCCCAATTACACCAGTAAGAAGGAGCAATATGATTCAAGATCCATTAGAAATATATATTACTTCGGCTTGAGTTTGAGCTGTGTACAAGTGTTGTCTCTGTGAGATGAAGGTCTCCAACTCACTTTTGACACTGGTGACATGCTCTTTTCCCCATTTCTCTTTCAATGGATGCTTGCAGGTCTGTGATGCAAACAGACACACATCAATATTAATGTATGATCTATATATGGCTAATACAAATAGTAAAGTGTGGAAAGCACGCGTTAATATTAATGCAGAGAGAAGCAGATTGGGGGCAAAATAAGCCCCCCACTCTGCTTCTCTCTCTTCTCCCACTCACTCTTTGCATCTCTCGCCTATCCCCTGCCCCTCCCCCTCGCCCCCACTCTCTCTTTATCTCTCTCCAATTAGCTCTCTGCATTTCTCCTTGGTTTCTCTCTTTCCCTTACTTTGTTTCTCACTCTCTCTTTCCACTTCAAAAGTTCGAACTAGTAAGTGGAGGGACTTTTCATATATAAGACCCCAAGATTCCAATCTAATTAGTAATGTGAGACTATTCTCAATACTTCCATTCACATGTAATTCCATCGTTAGGTGTTGTATATGTGGTAATATATGTGGTAATACATGACAATTTTTAGGTGACTGATCCCTCTTTTTCATGTGATTGGTCTCTCTTTAGAGGTGACATAAAGTCCATCTTTTTGGGTGACCGTCCTTTTTGGGTGACTGATCCCTCTTTAGGGATGACATAAAGTCCTTCTTTTGGGTGATCGTCCCTCTTTCGGTGACTTAGCATTCTTTTTATGGTTAATATGAGAGGGAACCTGAAACTTTGATACCATGTCAAGTTTCCAATTCAAAAGTTCAAACTCGTAAGTGGAGGGACTTTTCATATATAAGATCTCAAGATTTCAATCTCATTAGCAGTGTGAGACTATTCCCAATAGTCTCCTCCTCTTTTTCTCTCTACCTGCTCACTCTGTATCTCTCTCCCCCCTCCCTTGCTATGGATGGTTATTGTGGCAGATGGAGACGATAATCAAATAACAAAGAGGAAAAAGAATGCCAAACATAATTTCTATTAAAAAAAAAGAAAGAAGAAAAGACATGAAAAATGAACATACCTCAAACATAATATTTGTGGTATCTCAAGCATAGTTTTTTAGTTGTGAAGTACTTGATGCATATTTTTTTACACCTTAAATACGGATGCACATCGTCTCCTCCTAGTGATTCTGGGAGGACGCGGTAACCTATCTTGGATGGCTGCCACGTGGCTCTCGGTTGAATCCGAGACCCACGTTTGAGCCGACAACCCCTGTCGGCTCGGCTTGTCGGTTGAGTGTCGGCTCGAACGTGGGTCTTGAATTTACTGAGAGCCACGTGGCGGCCATCCAGGCAGGTTGCCATTGTCCTCCCAGAACCACTGGGAACAAGATGCGGATCCCTTAAATACCCCAAATATAATTTATCAACTATTTTTTAAAGAATATTATGATTCCAAATATCATGGTAGAATATCAAAATATAGTCTGGCAGGGGATAGATATTACACAATATATTAGTTAGGTATACATTGTAAAACTAGGGCCTTGAGGAATTATATATTTTTAGAAACTATTGTCTCACTAAAATTCATTGTCAAGGCACTAATTGTAGAAGATTTTTTTTCCGTCAAGAAGTGGATAAAAAAAAGAAATGAAAAATAAAAAAGAAAGAGACGTTAACTTTTGTCTTTATTTATCATCAGTTTTGTCTTATTATTATTTTTTCTTTTTCTTTTTTTCTCTGAATTTTTGGTGAAGATAAGCATGAAAACGGGTAGATCATTGCTTGCCTAATCTAAATTATAATTTTCTCTTGTCATTGACGAGATATTTTTTTGCCACTTTGTTATTTGTTTTCTTTGATTAGATAGGTTAATCCAAAAGGGATTGAAGAAATAACTATCTAAGTGAAGATATGTTTGTTGGATAAATGCAAATTTTAAAATATACCTAAACAATCACATGTAATGAGAGTATGAGGCCAATATTTTTTTTTCCAAAAATTCCTTATCATACAAACTTTTGTAATCATTAAGTCACATACTGTCACATAACTATATAGCTAACTCAAAATCATATTTTATATTTGGTTATTAACTCTCATTTTATTTTGTATCCAAATCTTTTGCATTTGAAAAGTAAAATAAAAATTATATCTAAAAAATATCATTATTAAATATGATAAAAAATTTAAGTGGTCTATACAATCATGTTAAGTGATGACTATTAAAATTTATCTTAGTTGATCTGAAAATTTTCATTTCTTTTCCCTATAAATCACCTTGCACCCAAATTGAACTACAAATGTGTATAATAAAAACTGAAATCCATTACTTTTTATTCTTTAAATTGGTGAGAATGAAGGATTTAAAGTCTACTTCTCCCCAATTTTGATATATCTCTATTCCAACAACTTATGATTTAGGTTTTACCTTCATTGCAAATCCAACCTCAAATTCTAATATTTTGAATCCAGGGAAATAAAAAGAAAAGAAATTCAATTATTTTAAAATGAGGAAATTTTGCTATCATCACTGACATGATTGTGACACTAATACCAAAATATTCTATATGTGGTTAAAATGAAATTAATTCGAAAGAGAAAAATAAAAGTTTTTTTTTTGGTTAAGAAAAAAAAAAAAGTGGTGTAGTTATGATTGTCTAACATATTTAAAGCTCTTTCCAAACGGTAATTGAAATTGTCAGATGTAATCTTAGGAAATATAATTACCAAATCCGAACTAGTCGAAGAAATTGGGGATTAATGCCTCAACGACATTGGATATGAATTTCATGGGTCTATTAAAAAACATCTCCTGAAGGCAACGTGGAAACAACAGCAATATCAATGGGACTCGAACTGAAGCATAAGTGCATGAGTAGTGAGTGCATGACCCATACAGGTTTTTATTGATTTCTAAAATGCAGTTACCGATTAAACTCGAAGGAGACGCTGCACTTGTTGTAGTACTTGTTGGTGAGAGTGGGTGTGAGAGAGAGAAAGGCTGCCATGGGTCATGGCTACGAATCCATGACGCATCAACTGTCAAGAAACGCTTGCCTTTATATAATGTTCTTCGATAAGAGATTCATCTCTCTCTATAGCTTGCTATATTCCCCACAAACTAAATAAGGCCCATCAATGGTCGAGGTCTGACTTCCAAGCTGAGTTTGCAGAGAGAGGGAGAGAGAACCATGGTTTTCAGCAAATGGGTTTCTCTGATTTTTATCGTTCACTTATTTGGGACGATGCCCACTCTCTCAAATTCTTTCTTGACGGCCAAAGAGCTGGCCGATATCCCTGTGAATTTTCTCAGCTATGCCAAAACACCAGAGCTTGCGGATTGGATGGTAGGTATTAGGAGGAAAATACATGAGACCCCAGAACTTGGGTACGAGGAATTTGAAACCAGTCAGCTTATCAGAAACGAGCTTGATAAGATGGGCATCCCTTACAAATATCCAGTTGCAGTTACCGGTGTCGTCGGCTATGTCGGCACCGGTAGACCACCGTTCGTTGCGATAAGAGCAGATATGGACGCTCTGCCTATGCAGGTCAGTATCAGACTCTAGAAGAAAAAAATTTCTTTATTTTCTTTAAAGAATTATATCGTTCTACAGGATGGGGTCAATGCATTTGTGAGTACGAAAATCGATTGCTTTGTGCTCCGGATGACTGAACTTCAATTTTCGTGTTAATTTGTGAACGGGGCCGAGATATTTGTTTGTTTAATTATTTTTTCTGAATGGGTTTAACTGTTCTGTGATTTTGCTTACTTGGGCTTTAGTGTGATGATATAGGAAAGTGTGGAGTGGGAGCATAAGAGTAAAGTCCCAGGGAAGATGCACGCCTGTGGGCATGATGCTCATGTTACCATGCTTCTGGGCGCCGCTAAAATCCTTCAAGAATATCGCGATAATTTGCAGGTTAGTTCCAGTTACATGCTTATCGTTTGATTCATCCTATCCCCAAATTTTCTCCTTTTGACTTTTGTTTTGCTTGGGCCGTTTCCCTGCTTCCTGTTTTAGCAATTGATTGATGGGCTTCTCGAGACACTGATTAAAACGGGTTAGAAGGCATGATCTTGAATTCTTGACCACCACATTGTATTGTTTTAGTCCCCAGAACTGTTTGATGTTATTCGTATTTCATATGTTGAATTTAATTGTCCCAGGTAGGGAACTAGACTTTCAATCTTTTTCTTGTGTGTGTGCGAGTGTGGTGATCCTATGGTGATTAACAATGAGCATGGGATGGTTATTTAGACCTTTCTATTATATTGTCATTTATCAATGTAATTATCTCCCTTTAGTTTCCTATGGAAACTATCATGTCTTGGTAAGTTAGGTTTTATAAGGGACAGTCATCAAGTAGTTGGAATTTCAATGGATAAACAGTTGTTGCCTCAGCCTCTTGGATCAGGTTATACTTTTGCTCATTAAATTTAATGAAGAGTCTTCAAGAGGATATGATTTGGAAAACTGCAAGTGGAAAGTAGCCTACGCTCTTCAGTATGCCTATTGGCTCATAGGAATTGAAAGAACAGAATCGGATTAATCCGGCACATTATATGTGGAAAAATCATGGGGTTGTCTAATGTCATTCTCCCTCATTGTTTAAAAACTTATAATATCCTTGGCATGAGAACTTATTTCTGAAGGAAAATCAAGCTTGTGTTGGGAAAACAGTTTTTTGGTATTGGGACATTTTCCATTCTTTACTCCTGTTTACTCCCCTTTTATGTAATTTTCTTTGATAACTCTCCTATTACGAAAATTTTCCTCATCCAGAAGAAAAAGAGAGGGGAGGGGTGGCAGGAGTTGTTACTTCCCTCAGGATAATTTAATCTGGTCTATTGGTAAGTTGCCATCACAAATTAAAGTAGACCAACTAGAAGAAACTTTTCAACTACTCCTCTTTCAAGTTATCAGGATTGTTGTAATTGATTTTTAATCTTCATATTTGAGCCAAAAACTGTCCTTTCAAAAGTGCTAAGAGGTTCACCTTAAGCTAGTCTAAACAAAATGGGTGTACTGATTGCATAGGTAGATGATATGCAAGCAAAATTATGTTGGTATTGCATGAACTGTAGAGCTAAGTTTGTTGGTCTATGAAAGGTGCCAAACTGGGTTCTTTCAGTTCAGCAGCTGGGTTGGCCTCAATTTACCCATTGTTCAGATAAAATGGTCATTAAAGCAAATTCAAAATGAAGTTAAATTATTTTTACGAAATTCATGAAAACAAAACATCAGTTGTTATGATGTTGTCTAATGGAAGGACTGGTCCTATTTTGGCTTTGAACTGCAAAGAATTTGAAATGACTAGTAGTACTGACTTTGGACTACATTGGCAAATTGTTTTTGGGTGGTAATCTTTCATATCTTTTGAGGCTTTGTCATATAGCTTTCATTTGAGGCCTTTATCAGTATAGTTGCTCCTATATTTTGGGATTTTTTTCAACGTCATTTGAAACGAATCTTGGGCTTATCTCTGAGCACAAAATGGACAAGTGTAAAACCTACAAATATGAAGTAAAACACATCCACTTACAATTGATAGATTTGAAGAGACTGATTCCTTATATGTTCCTAAAATCCATAGCTGAGAATTGGTTCCTGATATTAGATCTTGCAATAGATCCTGTCCTGAACAATAAACCCCTCATAGAATAAGCTAAAGCTTATAAGCTATCTAGCCTTTAAATACCTTCCTAGTTGCCTTCTATCTGGAGAGAATATGAAGTAATGTTTTGATGGCAGACACTTGATTTTGAGAGTACACAATATCCCCTTTATGTACCTTTTTTGCAGTATCCCCATTATATGCTTTTGTTGCATGTCAAATGTAGAGTTCGCTTCTCTCTCTCTCTCTCTCTCTCTCTCTCTCTCTCAAATTGGACTGTCTCTGCTAGTTGTTGATGTTAATTGGTTTTAGTCCTGCATAGTCCTCGGGAAACAAGAAGAAAGAACATGGTGTCTTTTGCATATGCATTCAACCTGGTCTTTGTGGAAGGAATGTGATCATTGTTTGATGATAAAACCTCTCTACTTGGTAAAAGTAGTGGTGGAAGTGAAGTTCCTGCTCTCTGTTTTGACTTTGAACCTTAATTCATGTTGACTTGAAAGGCTTCAACTTCTTAGGTCCTAACCAAGAATTCTAAAAGGATTCTCTATGATATGATCTTATTTAATTCTGTTTTTGTTTGGTTAGCTTCATCTTTGACCAGCCTTTACTTCTCTTCTTCAATAAAAACTATTCGAGAGTAAGGTTCTCTACATTTGGATGCCTTATTAGTAAAGTATCACCAAAAGAGGGTCTCTACATTTGGATGCCTTGTTACTAAAGTATCACCAAAACCCCTGAGGGCCCTGGAAATGGTGTGCAATGTCCCATCTTGTGAATTTACATTACACTGATGTGATCATGTAATAATCCTTGAAAGTTTCCACCCCTTTCTTCAAGTTTCAGATTTGGTTGATTTAATTTTTATTCTCTCCTTTTAAAGTTCTTTTTATTTTTTTTATTCATTTTTTTATTTTTTTGTGAATACAGATGATTTGATCTTTTAAAGCTTTAATAACACTTAGAAATGCATTGGTGGATGGAACAACTGTCCTCCTTGCATAAATCCATGACAAGATTTCTTTTTTAGCTTAATTTATTGATTGGGCCTGGTGGAAGTTTTACAGCATGGACTGAGTTCTTTTGGCTTAAACATTGCATTTGTGTTGAAATATGAATGAAAAGTAGTGAGTAGGGAGTTGAAGAATCTGCATTGTTTGTATAGATTGCATTTGCTTGTACATGGAGGCCTGGAATTGAGTTAAAAAACAAAATGTTACGTTGCAGACATATCGCGGAAAATATCCCAACAGAATGGTTGAATTATTGAATTCTGTTCCTGGTTTTTTATTATTATTATGGGAGGGGAGGAGTTAGGAGCATCTCTTCATTTTTTTTATCACTGTATCACTTATAATGATCTAATTAGTATGAGAACCACTGTAACATGGTACATTTTCTGATTGTTGGTTATAAAGTGGTGGATGATTATTGTAAGTTAGGTGAGTATACTGAGTAATATCAGTGCTATTTTGTGCTTTGAACAGGGAACTGTTGTTCTTCTTTTCCAACCAGCAGAGGAAGGTGGTGGGGGAGCGGCAAAAATGATTGAGGCTGGGGTATTGGAAAATGTTGTTGCCATCTTTGGGTTTCACATATCCCATGAAGTACCCATTGGTTCAGTGGCTTCCAGGCCTGGTCTCATAAGGGCTGGAAGCGGCTTCTTTGAGGCACTAATAAGTGGGAAAGGGGGACATGCGGCCATCCCTCAGCATACAATTGACCCAATTTTAGCAGCCTCCAATGCGATTGTTAGCTTGCAGCATCTCGTTTCACGTGAAGCTGATCCTCTGGATTCACAAGTATTGTTTTCTCTCTTTTAGTGTCACAAATTTTCTTTTCTAATCTTAAATGCAATAGTAGTTTAGCTTTTGTTGTTGTTTTAATTAAAGTGTAGCAACCAATACTATTTGACAGTACCTCCAACCTATTTTGCTGCAATAGCCTTAGCCCTGTCTCTCTCCCTTATGTATCTCAGTTGTTGTTCCACAGTTCACTCATTTGAGGTTCTTTTACAATTCATTCAAAGGCTGAACTAAGTTTGGGTGTCACTATGGTTTAGAAAGTCTTACCTACAAATGCATCCACCCAGGGTTGGGGTAAATCTCCCTGAAAATGGTTACACTACAAAATCTGGAACAGCGTGCATTTTTTAAAATGTCCTCATTTCAGAAAGCTTTTGTGACTTATATGGTAGATCAATTTTAGTCAACCTTTGGGTAGTCAAGAAAAGACTTAAAATATGATGGTCATCAGATTGAGTCAAATTTTAAGATTTGATGGATTACTAGTCCACAAGGTCCCCCATCTACCCAACAGTTACAATGAACAGTCAAGCTTCCCTAGTTCAACAGCTGAAAATATGAGAATGGTTCCACACATGGTGGGCGATAAGGTCATGATGGCTCATGAAGTTTGACATGTCACTCCGGGGTGCCCCAAATATCTGATCGAGGGATTGGGTAACAGTCTTCCACATGGCATAAATAGCTTTGCACATGTAGAAATGTCCCTTTAAGGTGCCCGTGTTGACATTTGCCCTTTATTTATTTCAGTTTCTTATGAAGTTGTTCATGATATACCTGTAGGTAGTCACAGTAACAAAGTTTAATGGAGGTGGCGCGTTCAATGTTATTCCAGATTCTGTGACATTTGGTGGCACATTACGGGCTCTTTCAACGGAAACCTTTATGCAACTCAAGCAGAGAATTGAGGAGGTATATATCAATGAAATGTGCATATTGATAAACAGCTTATCATGGTAACTAATGATTTTAAAATGCAAGTGACAGGTTATCACGGGACAAGCTGCAGTACATAGGTGCAGTGCAAGTGTTGATTTCCTTCAACAGAAGAAGCCCTTCTACCCACCTACTGTAAATAATGATGACTTGCATGAGCACTACCTGAAGGTCGCAGGGGATATGCTTGGTGTGCACAACCTGAAAGTGATAAAACCGTTGATGGGAGCAGAGGACTTTTCATTATTCACTGAGATCATTCCTGGGTACTACTTCTTCCTTGGTATGAAGAATGAGACACGTGCACCTCTTGCATCTAATCACTCCCCTTATTTCACAGTCAATGAAGATGCACTTCCTTATGGTGCAGCACTACATGCATCTTTGGTTACAACGTACCTTCTCGAGCTCCAGCCCAAGTTTCAGTTGGCAGAAGGAAAGGTCCATGATGAATTATAAGGTGATTCTTATAGTGTTAGTGGCTCATGAAAGCACCTGCTAGCCGTGTAGGTACATCTCACAGTACTGAGTTTTTGTGCCATGAAACTGGAACAGAAAGATATTACCTGTCTCAGTAACTAAACGTTTCATGTATTTGTGTAAATAACTCCCAATTACACCAGTAAGGAGGAGCAATATGATGCAAGATCTTTTAGAAATATTTATTAGTTTGGAGCATGATTTGGGCAGTGTACAAGTGTTGTCTCTGTGAGATCCCCTACTCACATTTGACACTGGTGACATGCTCTTTTCCACATTTCTCTTTCAATGGATGCTTGCAGGTTTGAGATGCAAACAATCACACATCAATATTAATGTATGTTATATATGGCCAATACACATAGTAAAGTGTGATCAGGCAAAAATATGCTAGTTTCATGTAATGACAGAAGATTAGTGACTGTCTCTCTCTCTCTCTCTCTCTCTCTCTCTCCAGCTCTCTCTTTGCATCTCTCTTCGGTTTCTCTCACCTTGTCCTTCTGCTTCATCTCCCCCTCTGTTTCTCTCCACCAGCTCATTCTGTATCTCTCCCCCCTCCCCCCTGCTGCTGCCGGTATAGATGGGTACTGTGGCAGATCGATCAGAGAAGATAATCAAATATCAAAGAGGAAAAAGAGTGTGCCAAACATAACATAACTTCTATAAGAAAAAAATAGAAATGAAGATAATCAAATATCGAAGAGGAAAAAGAGTGTGCCAACATAACTTCTATAAGAAAAAAAATAGAAATATGAAAAGTAAAGATACCTCAAACATAATATTTATGAAAATGTAAGGTATCTCAAGCATAGTTTTTTTCAGTCGTGAAGTACTTCATGCATTTTTTTTTTCAACGTTAATACCTCAAGTGTAATTTATCTATTATTTTTTAAAGAATATTAGGATTCCAATGACAGATAATGTGGTAGAATATCAAAATATAATCTATCAATTAAATGTTAAACAACGTATTAGTTAGGTATACATTGTAAAACTAGTCAGCTCTTGAGGAAGTATATATTTTTAGAAATTATTATCTCACTAAAAATTCGTTGTCTAGGCACTGATTGCAAAAAAAAAATTTCTTGGATAGAAAAAGAAATGAAAAAGAACAGAGAAAGACACATAAACTTTTGTCTTATTACTTTTTCTTTCCTTTTCCCTGAATTTCGGTAAATGGAGACACGGAAATGGGTAGATCATTGCTCGCCTAATCTAAAATATAACTTTGTCGTGTCATTGATGCGATATTTTTTTGCCACTTTGTTATTTGTTTTCCTCCTAAAGGGATGGAAAAAATAACCATCTAGTTGTAGATACATTTGGTGGATACGTCCAATTATTAAAATTTGGCTAAATAATAACATGTAATAAGATCAATATTTTCTTTCTAGAAATCCCTTATCATATAAATTTTTGTAATAATTACATCACGTGCTATCATATGATTAACTCAAAATAATTCCATATTGGTTACTAACTTACATTTTACTTTGCATCCAAATCTTTTGCATTTGAAATGTAAAATAAAAATTACATCTAAAAAGTATCATTATTAAATATGATAAAAATTTAGGTGATTTATACAATCTTGTTAAACAATAGCTATAAAAATTTACCTTGGTATGTTTGAAAATTTTCACTCCTTTAATTCATCTTCTATATAACCAAAACTGAAATTCATTATTTTTGAATCTTTAAATCGGTGAGAATGAAGGATTTTCTGTATACTTTGCTACTGAGATGATATATCTCTAGGCCAAAAAAAAAAAAAAAAACACTTATGATTTATAGTTTTTACCTTCATTGCACGCCTCAAATTGTTGGGAAATAAAGTCCAAAATCTATTAACAAAACCCATCCAAAATTCTAATGTTTTAAATCCAGGGAAATAAAAAGAAAGGGAAATGGAATTAAATTATTCTAAAATGACAAAATTTTGTAGTCATCATTCACAAGATTGTGATATTTTTTTTTTCAAATTATTCTAAATCTGATTATTAAATTTTACTTTTGTTCAGTCTAACAGCAATAAGAGGGAAGTGAAATTGATTCAAAAGAGAAAAATAAAAGTGTTGTAATTATGATTGTCTAACCAATTTAAAACTCTTTTTACGGTAATTGAAATTTTCAGATATAATCATTACCAAATATTTATTAAATTCGGACGGGTCGCATAAACTGAGGCTGGAGTTCGGATTATGTACATGTATCTCCATGGGATATGAATTCCTCAACGACCATGGGTATGAATGCCTCAACGACCAGGAAATATGGATATGAATTTCCTGGGTCTATTCTAAAACATCCCCTGAAGGCAACATGGAAACGACAGCAATGTCAGTGGGATTCGAACTGAAGCATGACCCATACAGGTCTTTCTATTGATTTCTAAAATACAGGCGAATAACGATTAAACTCAAAGGAAGACCCTGCAGTTCTAGTAATTGTTGGGGAGAGAGGGGGTGAGAGAGGGGCTGGCTGGCTGCCATGGGTCATGGCTGCCATGGGTCATGGCTACGGGATTCAAATCGTCTCATTCCTGAGATTCGAGAGGCGTGACGGCGACCTCACTGGATGGTCACCATGTGGGAGTCGGATGAATCCGACCCTTCTGTTCGAGCTGACACTCTCTTTTCGGCTCGACTTGTCGACTCGAACGAAGGGGTCGGATTCATCCGACCTCCACATGGCGACCATCCAGTGGGATCACCGCCACGCCTCCTGAATCTCCGGGATGAGACGATTTGGATCCTGACTACGAATCCATGACACATCAACTGTCAGGAAGCGCTTGCCTTTACATAATGTTCTTCGATAGGAGACTTATCTCTCTCTCTCTCTCTCTTGCTTGCTATGTTCCCCACAAACTAAATTAGGCCCAGCAGCGGTCGACTTCTGACTTCCAAGCTGAGTTTGCAGAGAGAGGGAGAGAGAACCATGGTTTTCAGCAAATGGGTTTCTCTGATTTTTATCGTTCACTTATTTGGGACGATGCCCACTCTCTCGAGTTCTTTCTTAACGGCCAAAGAGCTGGCCGATATCCCTGTAAATTTTCTCAGCTATGCCAAAAGACCAGAGCTTGCGGATTGGATGGTAGGTATTAGGAGGAAAATACATGAGAACCCGGAACTTGGGTACGAGGAATTTGAGACCAGTCAGCTTATCAGAAACGAGCTCGATAAGATGGGCATCCCTTATAAATACCCAGTTGCAGTTACCGGTGTGGTCGGCTATATCGGCACCGGTAGTCCACCGTTCGTCGCGATAAGAGCAGATATGGACGCTCTTGCTATGCAGGTCAGAATCTGATTCTAGAAGAAACAAAATTCTTTACTTTCTTTGAAGAACTATATGGTTCTACGAGATGGGGTCAAATGCTTTTGTGGGTATGAAAATCGATTGTTTAGTGGCCTGGAAAACTTCAATTTGTCGTGGTAATTGGTGGTCAGGGCTGAGATATTTGTTTGTTTAGTTATTTTTCTGAATGGTTTAACTGTTTTGTGATTTTGCTTACTTGGGCTTTAATGTGATGATATAGGAAAGTGTAGAGTGGGAGCATAAGAGTAAAGTCCCTGGGAAGATGCACGCCTGTGGGCATGATGCTCACGTTACCATGCTTCTGGGCGCCGCTAAAATCCTTCAAGAGTATCGCGATAATTTGCAGGTTAGTTTCAGTTACATGCTTATCGTTTGATTCATCCCATCTCCAAATTTTTTCTTTGACTTCTGTTTTGCATGGGCCGTTTACCTGCTTCCTGTTTTAGCAATTGATTGATGGGCTTCTCGACACAGCGATCAAAACGGATTAGAAAGCATGATCTTGAATTCTTGACCACCACAGCGTATTGTTTGTCCCTAGAACTGTTTGATGTTACTCGTGTTCCATATGCTGAATTTAATTGTCCTAGAAAGGGTACTAGACCTTTGTTATGATCCCACATTGGAATCCCATACCTAGTTCTTAAGTCTTGGTGTTCTCCCACTTAATAGACTAGTCTTTTAGGTCGGACTCTCCTTTGGACTTGAGTTGTAGCATTTGATGCTTTCATTGAGAGGCCGATGCTGCGGGAGGGGCGACCTAGAGAATGAGCGACCTGGGAAATGGCTACTTGGTGAAACAGAGTGAAAGCCATCCAGAGTGGGCAATCTAGAGTGGGCCGACGTTGGCGTCGGTTTTGAAAAGGGGGGTGGCAATGTTATGATCCCACATTGGAATCCAATACCTACCAAGTATGGTTTTTAAGTCTTGGGATTCTCCCACCTAATAGACTAGTCTTTGGGATTGGGTTCTCCCTTGGGCTTGAGTTGTAACAACTTTCAATTTTTTTGCTTGTTTATGTGCTGAGTGTGGTGATCGTATGGTGATTAACAATGAGCATGGGACTATTTGTTTTGACCTAATTATTATGTTGTCATTTATCAATGTAATTATCTCCCTTTAGTTTCCCGTGGAAACTATCATGTCTTGGTAAATTCGGCTTTATAAGGGCCAGTCATCAAGTAATTGGAATTTCAATGGATAACAGTTGTTGCCTCAGCCTCTTAGATCAGGTTATACTTTTGTTCATTAAATTTAATGAAGAGTCTTCAAGAGGATATGATTTGGAAAACTGCAAGTGGAGAGTAGCCTACACTCTTCAGTATGCATATTGGCTCATAGGAATTGAATGAGTCGGTTCAATAATCCGGTATGTTTGCATTATATTGGGAAAATCATGGGGTTGTCTAATGTCATGTTCTCCCTCATTGTTTGAAAACTTATAAGATCCTTGGCATGACAACTTATTTATGAAGGAAAATAAAGTTTGCGTTGGGAAAACAGTTTTTTGGTACAGGAACATTTTCCGTACTTTACTCCTGTTTACTCGCCTTTCATGTAATTTTCTTTGATAACTCTCCTATTACCAAAATTTTCCTCATCCAAAAACTGTTCTTCACCTTAAGCTAATCTAAACAAAATGGATGTACCGATCGCATAGGTAGAAATGCAAGCAAAATTATGTTGGTATTGGCTTGAATTGTACAGCTAAGTTTGTTGGTCTATGAAAGGTGCCAAACTGGGTTCTTCCAGTTCAGCAGCTGGGTTGGCCTCAATTTAGCCATTGTTCCGCTAAAACTGTCATGAAAGCAAATTCAAAATGAAGTTAAATTTTTTTGACCAAATTCATGAAAACAAAACATTGGATGCTATGATGTTCTCTAATGGAAGGTCTGGTCATATTTTGGCTTTGAACTGCAAAGAATTTGAAATGATTAGTAGTACTGACTTTGGACTACATTGACAAATTGTTTTTGGGTGGTAATCTTTCATATCTTTTGAGGCTTTGTTATATAGCTTTCATTTGTCAGTATGGGTGCCCCTATATTTTGGATTTTCTTTAAACTTAATCGATTCCCTATGAAAAAGTTCGGTCATTTGAAACAAATCTTGGGCTTATCTCCAAGCACAAAATGATCAAGTGTAAAATCTACAAATATGAAGTAAAACACATCCACTTACAATTGATAGATTTGAAGAGACCGAATTGTATAAGTTCCTAAAATCCATAGCTGGGAATTAGTTCCTGATATTAGATCTTGCAATAGATCCTGTCCTGAACAATACACCCCTCATAGAATAGGCTAAAGCTTATAAGCAATCTAGCCTTCAGATACATTCCTAGTTGTCTTCTATCTGGAGAGAATATGAGGTAATATTTTGATGGCAGACACACTTGATTTTGACAGTACACAATATCCCCTTTGTGTACCTTTTTTGCAGTTTATCCCCATTATATGCTTTTGTTGCATGTCAGATGTAGAGCTCACTTCTCTCTCTCTCTCTCTCTCTCTCTCTCTCTCTCTCTCTCTCTCGGATTGTTCCTGCTAGTTGTTTACGCTAATTGATTTTAGTCCTGCATAGTCCTCAGGAAACAAGAAGAAAGAACATGGTGTCTTTTGCATATGCATTCAACCTGGTCTTTGTGGAAGGAATGTGATAAATTTTTTATGAGAAAACCTCTCTAGTTGGTAAAAGTGGTGGTGGAAGTGAAGTTCCTGTTCTCTGTTTTGACCATGAACCTCAATTCATGTTGATTTGAACGGCTTCAACTTCTCAGGTCCAAACCGAGAATTCTAAAAAGATTCTCTATGATGATGATGATCTTATTTAGTTCTGTTTTTGTTTGATTAGCTTCATCTTTGATCTGGCCTTTAATTCTCTTCTTCAATATTGTGATAGAGAGGTTCTCTACATTTGGATGCCTTGTTACTAAAGTATCACCAAAACCCCTGAGGGCCCTGGAAATGGTGTGCAAAGTTCAACGTCCCATCTTGTGGATTTATATTACTGACGTGATCATGTAATAATCCTTGAAAGTTTCCACCCCTTTCTCCAAGTTTCAGGTTTGGTTGATCTAACTTTCATTCTCTCCTTTAAAAACTTTAATAACCCTTAAAAATGCTTTGTTGGATGGAACTACTGTCCTCTTTGCATAAATCCATGACATTTAAATGCATGACAAGATTCCTTTTTTAGTTAATTTATTGATTGGACATCGTGGAAGTTTTACAACATGGACTGAGTTGTTTTGGCTTAAACATTACAATTGTGTTGAAATATGCATGATACGAAGTGAGTAGGGAGTTGAAGAATCCACATTCTTTGTATAGACTGCATTTGTTTGTACATGGAGGCCTGGAATTGGGTTAAAAAAACCAAATGTTACATTGCAGACATATCAAGGAAAATATTCCAACAGAATGCTTGGATTAATGGATTCTGTTGCTGGTTTATTATGTTTATGTTTATGTTTATTTTATTTTTTCTGGGTTGGGGTGGAGGGGGGAATTTAGGAGCATTTCTTCTTTTTATTTTTATTTTTTTATCACAGTAACATTAATAATGGTCCAAATTAGTATGAGAACCACTGTAACATGGTACGGTTTCTGATTGTTGGTTATAAAGTGGTGGATCATTATTGTATGTTATGTGAGTATTGTAGTATACTGAGTAATGTCAGTGCACTTTGAACAGGGAACTGTTGTTCTTCTTTTCCAACCTGCTGAGGAAGGAGGTGGTGGGGGAGCGGCAAAAATGATTGAGGCTGGAGTATTGGAAAATGTTGTTGCTATCTTTGGGTTCCATATATCCCATGAAGTACCCGTTGGTTCAGTAGCTTCCAGGCCTGGTCTAATAAGGGCTGGAAGTGGCTTCTTTGAGGCAGTAATAAGTGGGAAAGGGGGACATGCCGCCATTCCTCAGCATACAATAGACCCAGTTTTAGCGGCCTCCAATGCGATAGTTAGCTTGCAGCATCTCATCTCACGTGAAGCTGATCCTCTGGATTCACAAGTATGGTTTTCTTTCTTTTAGTGTTGCAGATTTTCTTTTCTAATCTTAAATGCAAGAATATTTTAGCTTTTGTTGCTGTTTTAATTAAAGTGTAGCAACCAATACTATTTGACAGAACCTCAACCCTGTATTTTGCTGCAATAGCCTTAGTGCTATCTTTCTCTCCCATGTATATATCTCAGTTGTTATTCCACAGCTTATCTCATTTGGGGTTCTTTTACAGTTCATTCAAAGGTTGAACTCCCAAGTTTGGGTGTCACTGTGGTTTAGAAAGTTTTACCTACAAATGCATCCACCCAGGGTTGGGATTATCTCCCTGAAAATAGTTACACTTTGCAAAATCTGGAACGATGTGCATTTTAAAATGTCCTTATTTCAGAAAGCTTGTGTGACTTATGGATAATGACATTATATATTTATAATGGGAAGAGGTTTTCTGCTTGGGAGCCATATCTATCACTACATAGGTATCCTTGGACATCTTTTATCTGCCACATGGTAGATCAATTTTAGTATGTATTTGGATAGTGAAAAGAAAAGATTTAAAATATGATGGTCATCTGATTGATAATTTTAAGATTTGTTGCATTATCAGTCTACAAGGTCCCCTATCTACCCAAGAGTTGCAATGAACAGTCAAGTTTCCCTAGTTTCCCTAGTTACTAATCCGGGGTGCCCCAAATATCTGATCGAGGGATTGGGCAACAGTCTTCCATGTGGAATAAATAGCTTTGCCCAATGAGAAATGTCTCTCTAAGCTGCTCGTGTTTACATTTTCCCCCTTATTTATTTCAGTTTCTTATGAACTTGTTCATGATATACCTGCAGGTAGTCACAGTTACAACGTTTAATGGAGGTGGCGCGTTCAATGTTATTCCAGATTCTGTGACAATTGGTGGTACATTACGAGCTTTTTCAAAAGAAACCTTAATGCAACTCAAGCAAAGAATTGAGGAGGTATGTATATCAATGAAATATGCACATTGATTAACAACTTATCATGGTGACATGATTTTAAAATGCAAGTGACAGGTTATCACAGGACAAGCTGCAGTACATAGGTGCAGTGCAAGTGTTGATTTCCCCTTAGACAAGCCCTTCTACCCACCGACTGTAAACAATGGCGACTTGCATGAGCACTACCTGAAGGTCGCTGGGGATATGCTCGGTGTTCATAACCTGAAAGTGATAAAACCATTGATGGGATCAGAGGACTTTTCATTATTCACCGAGATTGTACCTGGGTACTACTTCTTCCTTGGGATGAAGAATGAGACGCGTGAACCTCTTGCATCTAATCACTCCCCTTATTTCACGGTCAATGAAGATGCACTTCCTTATGGTGCAGCACTGCATGCATCTTTGGTTACGAGATACCTTCTCGAGCTCCAACCCAAGTTTCAGTTGGCAGAGGGAAAGGTCCGTGATGAATTATGAGGTGATTCTTATAGTATCATTGGCTTACGGAAAGCAACCGTTAGCCATGCAGGTACTTCTTACAGTACTGGGTTTTGGTGCCTTGAAACTGCAACAGATAAAGATTTTGTATCAGTAACTATAAATAACACCCAATTACATCAATAAGAAGGAGCAATTTGATGCAAGATCCATTAAAAGTATTTATTAGTTTGGAGCTTGATTTGGGCAGTGTACAAGTGTTACTCTCTGTGAAATGAAGGTCCCCTCACTCACTTTTGACACTGGTGATATGCTATTTTCCCCATTTCTCTTTGCATGTTTGAGATGCCAACTAGCACACATGAATATTAATATATGCTATATATGACCAATACACATGGTGAAGTGTGGTCTGCCAAATATATGCTAGTTTTCATGTAATGACATAGTGATTGACTATCCACAGGTGAGCTATCTAGGCTCTCTTTCTTTGGTATGATATATGGTATTTTTTGTATTTAAAATAAATTGATATGATCTTAAATCTACAAATTTGTTAGAAGGTGTTTATCATTATTTTGATAATCTATTATTGTTTATTTATGTCTAGTGGTATTAGATGGTTATTATTTAAGACTCCTATTTTATTCTTAAATAAAAATGATTTATTATAAATAAATCATAAATATATATATAAATTATACCAAAGAGGTCCCTAGCTCACTTGAATGTATCAAAATTTAGGAAGAAAACCATTATCATGAAAAGTACCCCTAGATTCCTCTTTTGAGCATTATTATGAAAAAAGCCCTCAGATACCTCTTTTGTGCATTTGGTTCATACAGGTTAGACGATCCTTTTCATAAAGAAGGGAAGAACATGCCGCAACTATTAAATTCCAAATTTGGACTTCTTTTAAGTTTCACTTCAAAATACAGAATAAGCAGAAGGGACTTAAAACAAGGATTGAGACTTTTTTCTTTCTTTCTTTCTTTTTTTTTTTTTTTTTTTTGTTTTTTTTTTCTTTTTTCTGCGAACGAGAAACTTATGGCTCATTCTTCGATGAACTGGGTAAACCCTGGGTTCATGGAGATCTCATTATCCACATGTATCGAGTCAGTCCAAGGCCCATGAGAACCATCAACCTTTGTGTGAATAGTCTCAAGAGCTTAAGAGGAGTCAAACTCATGACCTTCAGATCTTCAGGCATGGTCTCTTTCCAACTAAGCTACATGCAAGGTTTTAGTAATGATATGGGATTCAGTGAAGTCTAATATGGATTCGACCCCATTTTTTATTGTTTTCTTAAATGTATCGGCCATGTATCCTTATCCTATTGTATGTGGAATGGATCCGTATTACCGATACCGTGTCAGATACCAGTCACTTAAACTTTGATTGAGTTGGTAGGGAGAGAAGATGCAAGAAACGTAAGTGCGAGATGGGGGTTTTTCCATTTGAAATTTTGGATTGGGATTTAGGAGGGAGGTAAAGGGAAGATCTTAGAATTGGGTGCATGCCTATCATTGTCTGGCTTGAATTTTCATTTTCATCATCACCATATGGCTGGACCCAGAAACCTGGCCTTTGCCACCGGTGGGACCCCTTGACCTTCCATTTTATCAATGGCAAGTGAGACCAACTTAGCAGCAACCTGGCTTACTTGTCAAGCTCTCATGCTTTCTTTCCTTGCATGTCCCTTTTGTTCAAAAACCTTTCTTTGTCGTAAATAGATTCCATGTTTCTTTAGAACCTCATCATCAGTCCAACAAAAGGTGTTCATTTAACAAAGTCTTGCCCAGGCCAGGGGCCAGGACTCCGCCTTCAGGGGGTTAGAAGTCTTGCGCGACAATGACTCATGCCCTGATTAATGGGTGTGGGATCCATTTGCGAGTTTTGTTAATCTTTTTCTCTTATTCCCAGAATTTTCTTTTGGTAAAATTTCTTTAAGTTAGTCTATCCATGGAAGTTTTCATAACTGATGTGCCACATCGGTGGATAATTTGGAAAATCTGACCGTCGAATAAGAAAGATGTGGTCAAGATTCGTCACATTCCAGTTTTTTTTTTGAAAAATAAAATAAAATAAATAAAAAAACAGATCATTTACTCTAATCCGAGAGTACCAGAGAAACCAAGGAGAGTAGAGACGAAAGGGGCATTACTGGGAATTTGTGAATAAAAACAGATATTTTTCATTGGTTAACTTCCGACCACATCGCACGACAGAATAGAAAAATTTTTGTCTAAATAAATATTCAAACTTTTTATATTGAATTAAAATTTGACAATTAATCAAGAACTATTTTTTTTTGGGTAAGAAATCAACAACTACTTATTCACAAAATTTATAACTTAGTATTTAGTTCCAACCACTTAATATTTAAATTCAGAAATTTCGTGTACTACAAGTCACAAATAAATTTATGTTTACCAAAAAAAATCATTTTAATTTTTAGGAGATGGAAGAATCTAAAACCCAAAACTGTTCAATTCCACACAACACAAACAAAACGTAAAACGTGTCAACTGCCAAAATTCCATCCCAATATAAAATCGGATTCACATCTTCGTTCTGAGAGGATGCGACAGTTTTACTCGGATGACTGCCACGTAGTTCTTAGATGAATCCAAGACTCATGTCTGATCCGGCACCTGTTTCTTCTTTTTCAATTTAGAAAATGAGGTGAAATGGGCCCACGCAAGTCAATAATCTTATAATAAAAGTAAAAGATTAAGTGACAAGTGATTAACACTTAACAGCAACTTTTTGGTACTTACATGATTCTTTACATTGCCCGTTTTGCCTTTTCAGGAGCACTTTTTCTACTGTGTAAGGTGGATTTCGAGGCTTTTTGGCTGGATTCGATTCGGGCCCTTGATCTTCAAAGAGAGTTACGAATATGACTACGCACAGACCCGTGATTTCCCAAATCATTAAAGCCAAAGAATAAAAAGAAATGGATCCAATTCATCTTTATCTTATAAGAGGATGACAAGTACGCACGGTATCAATAAGTGGAGAATGGAACGTTCTAACTTCTAACTAAGAATAATCAGGATTCACATCGTCTCAATAAGTGGCAACTCTGTTTGGATGGTTGACATGTGGTTTGGTTTTCGATGAAACTAAACCCACGTTCAAGCCGACATTCTCTGTCGACTTGACTTGTTAGCTGGGTGTCGACTTGAACATAGGTCTCAAATTCATCGAGAATCACGTATCAACTATCCAGACAGGATTGCCTCCATCTTCCCAGAGACTCTGGGAGGAGAGATGCGGATCCAAATAATCAACTTTACAGGGTCCTCCACTAAGATATTAATTTAATAAAAAGTTAATTACTAAATAAGTACAAGAGAGGTGTCTTTCCTACTTTCAACTAATGTAGTTGGATATTTATTTAATATTAATTTAATTACCAAACACGTTCAAGACAAGTGTCAATAATTCATTATTGAGGACCTCGTTCAAGACAACTTTACGGAGACAATGTGAATCACTATGGTTGGCACGATGTACATTGATACTTTTCTCATACGGAGGAGCATTATAATTTCCGCTAAAATGGTGACCACGTTCTGTTCTGTGAGTGGTTCAATGACCTATGAAATTAATCAGCAAACGTCGAGGCTCATTTGGAAAATGCAGAGCCAACTAAGCATACAATTCACAAAAGAAAGAACGATGAGCGATACGGAGGGGGAAAATTGTTGTAGAGTTACGTTTTTATTTTAATTTTTTTCCTTTTAAAAATCGAAAACTGCTAAACAGATCGAGCAGATCAGTGACCGCTGAGCGCCATTCAATAGGATAAAGAGACTCACTTCTCGTCTTAAATGATTACACACAGCATATGAAGAAAGCAAGAGAACATAGTAGAATCATACAAAAGAGATCAAGAGTATAACTATGGAAGAATATATCTATTATGAGTATCAGAAATCTCAATACATGGTGAAATCCATCAGTAACATCTACGTCACAGTAGTAATAGAATAAACT
Source organism: Protea cynaroides (assembly GCA_028583415.1). Classification (NCBI taxonomy): domain Eukaryota; kingdom Viridiplantae; phylum Streptophyta; class Magnoliopsida; order Proteales; family Proteaceae; genus Protea; species Protea cynaroides. The sequence goes on along the minus strand of CM053274.1, from coordinate 98,823,137 downwards.
GGCTCACACAAGAGGAAAGAAATTACAAATCCATTCATCTATGACATCTTATTTCTAAACACTGTCTGTAATTATATAGAACCGTAGGTGTTCATCAGACCGTCAAACTATGGCAGAACCAGAGGATTTCCTTCACTGAAAATCGATCAAGATCCTCCGATCCACTGTGGAAGAACGATCTGAAGATTCTGAACAATGCAACGCAAAAAAAGAAGAAATATACCTACTGAAAGAGCATAAAATCGTCAAAGTACATGATAAATCTGACAGAAACACTCATAAGAAGTTCCGTAATCTCCAAATGACTAGAAGCGGGTGAGATCTTGGAATAATGGAATCGTTCATCGATAGAGCGATCCAAACATGAAAGCCACGAAAGAGACGAGGAAAGCAGCGGCGACCGAGGGGGAGACGGCACCGAGTCCGGCACCTGAAGTAGGGCTCGGGGCCGGAGCATCTACGGCGGTGGCGTTTTCAATGAGAGAGAAGATGGCGAGGACGATCGCCATGAGAGCCACAAACGAAGATTTGCTGCTGAAACCCTCCATATCTACTTTTTCTTCTGGGGTTTCGCTTCCTTGAGAGAGGTTGAGAAGGGCTTTCAGCACACAACGAGGGATTTGGGAACGTTGTTGTGCCGAGTGAGGAGGTAAAGATAGTAAAGGTGGGGGCTGTATTTATATATGAGGGCCGTGTGACGAAGAACGATTCTCGGACAGCTGACCCCCGACGACAGCCTGGTCAAAGCGGGAGAAGACAGCTGGCAGTCTGTGGGCCCCACCAATTATTATTACGACGCAACCGCTGCCATGGGACATCCCAACAGTTTTTTTGATGGTTTTCTTCGTTAGGGCACCTCTGGCTCTGATTATTTCCTTAACTTGTCGTGGCCAGTTGTCGTTTGAATTTTTGGTTTATTCTTATTTTAAAACATTCTTGTATTATTCTAATAATTATTCAATTTTTTTAATCCGTAATTTTCTTTTTTTCAGATTTGATAAAAAATCTAAATTTTACTTCTCTTTGTCTCTTTAATTTTCTTAAAATTCCCATATTACCCCACACTTCTTCGAACACTCTGATGGTGATTGTAGAAACCGGCACCGATGGTAAGATTGGTAACAAAATTAAGTATTCATGTCTTCAAAGGATCTGAATTGCCTCTTGTGGACCAGTCACGTCAACCGTCCATTGAATAAACTAGGATACTTGGCATGTATGTCAATGTATTCCAATTCATTAGATAAATAATTGACGACAATTGACGGATTAGACAATATGAGGGGATTTTTAGATACGTCGCTTTTGCATTAAGTATAAAGTATATTGATTAAAAAAAAGTTAATTCCTTATTACAATGTAGAATTATTAACCACCCAAATATTATCCACCTAAGTGGGGCAGGGTCCATGATTATTGCCAAAACAGGAATGATGCATAATGTAAGAGGTAATTTTATGACTTATGAAAAATGGGTCCACATTCAAGAACTTATCTTACACGGCTATCGCCATGTGGATGGATAATGTTGTCATTCTTTTTTTTTTTTTTTTTTGATAAAAATAATGTTGTCATTCTCACAATCAGTTAGAGAAGTCATGGATCATGGATTGAATTTGTGGTCAATCGTAAAATTTAAAACCTAATTTTATCAAATATCTTCTCTTGTTATTATCAAAAAAAAAAAAAAAAATTTAATCCTTCTCTTGTATTAACATTGATAAGACCACTCTGAATTAAATTATAAAACAAAAAAAGCAACGGATCAGCATTTTTTTGTGTCCTATACCATGGATCCAAATCCTCTCCTGCAACAGGAGGGTTCTGTGGCTGATCCAAAGGGTTGGGGATCAATCGATCCGCCTATCAATATATGGGAAGGTGGATCGATTAAAATCTCACCCTTGGCAAACGACAGGTCGACAGATCGACAGGAGATGATTTCATTGCCTAAACCGTGACCGTGACCTAGTAAAATGAAAAACGAAATGATCACAATGTTCTCTCTCCTTTAAAATAAATTAAATAATCTACCCTCAAATTTCCTGATATCTGAGAAGTTAGAATCTCAATGCGGAATTTCCTCTTCTTTAAAACATTTATAATTTCCCTTTAACAAAACCTATTTATCATTTGAGACTAAAAAAATTTAATGACATTCAAAAAATTTACAACTTCATTCAAATTAGGGTTTGGGTCCATTTGCTTCCCCTTGCCTTTTCCTCCTTCAATGCGGTAAATTACTAAATTTAAAAACAAAATTCACATGCCAAGTGGCAAAACGAAAAGCTAAGTTGTGAGTTTATTTACGGATTTCAGGGTAGGAGGTGTAACTGATAATGGACCAAGCCATGATAGACCATCTGAAAGCTCTAGAAAAATACTGAGAAAGGCATCTCACAGGTAAAGGGTAACAGATGAAAAGTCTAATTGAAGAAATTGGAATCTTTCATGAGAAAAGGCCTGATTGATGAAAGATTAGAATACATTCCTACCATTGAATGAGAATGGGTTAAAGAACGAAACATTTCTGTTCTAGGCTCAAATGCAAAATGGGAAAAAGGATCACATTCACCTGCCAGAACATTATCACACGTATCTGGCAAATATGGAAATGGAATAAAAAGGATGTCCCAACGCACAAGACTCTTGCTACTACAGGGTTTGGGGAGGGCAAAATGTACACATTACCCCCTTAAAATAGAGAGGCTGTTTCTAGGATTTAAACCCATGACCATCAAGTTGCAATATAACAACCTTACCATCACATCAAGACTTGCCCTATAAATATGGAAATGGAATGAAAAATATAATTGCAAATATAGGGTAGAAACGCATTCATATCACATTATACAGTAGCAATTGAAAACGGGGAAAAAAATAAATACTACAAAAATTTGGATACAACAATGGAAGTTGGATGCTTATTCCTGGAAGCTGGAATCTGTACATCCGAAAAATGCTTTTACAGTACTTGTTTCCTTCTGAAAATCTCTGGGATCTTTATGCCATTGTATGATGTAGACAATACTGAAGTTGGAGAGAGGGATGCAAGAGTCTGATACAAGCAAAAACCACTCATGTCTTCAGATACCTGCAAAGAAAGAAGCTACAAATTTTAGTGAAAAGAGTAGTCTCCCCAAAAGTGTACAGATAGATTTAAAATCCATCTCAAAAAACTTTTAGTAAGTGATGCTTAAAAACATAACAATCATGGGATCTGGCACCATAGGGTAAGTGTCAAGTTTTCAACTTAAAAGTTTAAACTAGTAAGTGGAGGGACTCTCCATATATAAGACCACAGGATTCCAATCTCATTAGCAATGTGAGACTATTCTCAATAGTAAAGACTTGTTTAATTTTTACCTTATTTGAAAATTTTCTGAAGGAGACATTTTTGGGTGTCCATACTGATAGATCTCAATTCAGCTCCATTTTCCCGTGCTACCCACCAAGGAAGGGCTCTCTATTGCCGCTCAAATATCTGCCAGGTGGCAGCTCAGATCAAGTCTTAATATTGTGGACAAGGAGATCCAAGGTCTCTTGCTCACATATCAAATTTTAATCCAAAAAGAATATGCCGAGAGGAAAAATATAGCTTTGAAAATTGACATACATGGAGATGCATGAAGATATTTGATTTAATTAATCACACTGTTCAAGAGAGAGAAACAAGCAGACTGGTCAATGAAAAGGAGTGATAAGTAGCAGAAACAGCCAAAGCAAGCAGAGTCATCAATGGAAGGAGCCATAGGCAGTCCTTACATTTTGGTACAAAACAGACAGAAAATTAAATTAGCAGTCGAAAGCTATAAACAATTATTGGAAAATAAGTCCCAAAAATAGAATTGACCAATGGGGGGGAGATGAAATTCCTATCATCCTATGGGTTTAAACATGAAGTTTGAAAAAGCTGCAATATTCTCAGTTTTTCATATCTAATCATGGCCAGAGTCCAGAACATAAGAAGGATGACCATTTCATCCTCCAAATGATCAAGGTAGTACATTTCAATTACTTCAAACAATATAACAGGAGAGATCACCATAGAAATGCAAAATGAAAACTGTCCTCAATGGCAAGAGAACAAAGTTTGCCCAAAGATTATCATTGCTCAAACATGAACTGTTCTCATGCACATGCACACACTAGTGCTTAGCTTGGAGCTAATAAACATCAGAACAAGGAACTATTGATATTTTCATGCCTGCAAGCCAGTCACCAATGATGCATATAAGCACTAACCAGTTCCAAGTTCCATCATATGACACTGATGATCCTAAAGATAGGATCGGGACTGGGATCCTCTGTAGGGATCCACATCCTCTCCATCCGCTGGAGAGAAGGCGGCCCATTAGATGACAGACACATGGGACTCGGGTAAATCCGAGCCAATGTCAGCCATTGAAGGGGACCGCCACCTCTCCATCAGAAAGCGAGGATGGAGAGGATTTGAATTCCCTCTGTAGTGAAGTGTAGTGAGGATCCCTCCCACTCAAAGTGGATTTGCGTGTATCCCAATGCATTTTGAGTGGATCTTTTTCTGAAAAAAAATACTAAAGCTTGGTTGCCCTATTCGGAATCTGCAACCATGAAAAGGATTCAGCCATTTATTGAAGGAAGGCATCATTATGAGTTACAGTCCTCAATTTGTTTCACTCAAAAAAGCAGTTTGATGGAATTCCATGAGTCCAATAATCAAGTTTGGTGGTTTGGGGATGGTCCGAGTTCAACAAACCAAGAGATCGGGATTCGGTGGTACGGTAAGAGAGAGGAAAGAGCTATATTGTTGTCATCATCCAGTAGAACGTGTGCTTCAAAATATACGTAAGTGAAGAATATTACTCTCACATACGATAAGAAGTTGGAACTCTATCTAAAATGCCACACAACGTAGTTAACACCACTCCTCTTGATGATGATTAATGGTTCCTTATTGTACTCGAAAAGGGTAATTTCCAATCACGTGGAAATTTCGAAACCTCTGATAAATCGTTGATCCGATCAAACAAAAAGATGGAACAAAAATGGATTCATGATAAGGAAGCAAAAGAAAATTTGTAGAATACATACAAAACATCCTTGAATCACTTCCTAATAACCCCTTTGAGTGATGCAAATATCAACACAAAATTTAGAAAACGAGAATAGATTCTGCTATCAATTCTCATAAATCATTCATATAAAGTCATGACTTATTTATATTTTTTAACTTGTAAGCTTTGGTAATGCGGTACTTTGATGGTAGTACAGTAGTACATGGAGGATGCTCGATAGGACAGCTTTGTGTATTTTTTTTTTTTTGGGTAAAACAGCTTTGTGTACTTCACAAGTTAAAGTTAGTACAACAAAAAAAAAAGGGACTTAGCGGTCAATACAACCGACTTTCCCCTATTTAGATTTTAGATCCCACAATAATGTGATAATGCACAGTTGCACACCATATGATAGCAAAACTGGGACTCAACTACCATGTGGCAGTTAGAACCATTATTAAAAAAAATAAGAGAGTTTGGATTGGAATGAATTGAATAAGTTACATCCATCAATAATGTGAAACCATGGACTTTTTGTTCCATTAGGGGTGTCAATTTTAAGATCAAATCGTTAGTTTGGATTAAGTTGGTCTGAATTAATCTGAAATCGATTTAGACTAAATTATTACCTAACATATTTTGGGTTGAGATATGGTATATCTTATCGATCTTGGTCCCGGCTAGCCCAATACGAGCCTGAAAAAGTGGACAGATAAGTCTGAACCCAAAAATGGTTCTTACCAAACCGATTTAGACCGAATATTAAAAATAAGTTCACTACAACGTTTTGGATGTCCTTAATGGGTTTCCTACCAGGCTTTCAACCCGAACTAGCCTATTAATTAACAACCTCATAAGTTAAGTTAGATAACAATCCGAAATTGGATCGGCTCGTTAGTTAATGTACACAGTGCAGCTCTCCCAACCTGAATCTTTTAATGGACATGTTTCGATCATGCCCTATAAAGCCCAACACCGATTCACCCTGGACCAGCCTGTTGACATCCCTACTTCTATCTACTCTTACAATAGCAACCAGGATCCTCTCCGTTGCTCAGTGAGTGATCCAATGGCCAAGGATCAGTTGGCACGTATAACTATCGGATCACTCACTGGGTTTTTGAGCTGTAGAAAAGGATCCAAACCCAACTGCCTAGGACTAAAATTGAAGCAAACTAGCTATTGAAGGTGTTGTCTGCCCTAATCTCAGTAAGAATTTTAGTTTGATGGTGCCAGGTCTTGGAATTGAATTCAACCTTCGCCTTAGAGGATGGGTTTTTTTTTTTGTTTTGTTTTTGGAGGGAGGTGGGGAGAACCATTTGTACTTTCTTTCTCATTATAATAAAATAAAATAAATCAAAATCGGCTATTAAAAAAGTGAATCAAATTGAACTTTAGGTAATTGGTTAAGTTTTGGATTTAAAGTTAAACAATCGGTTCGGTTTCAATTTTAACTAGGAAACCATACGTTGCAAACAAGTAAACCGAATAATCATTAAATTGATTGATTGTTATAATATTTTTTATTCTCTCTTTCTCTTGTGCTTTTTCATCTCCCATCGTTGCTTTATCTTTATAAAATTTTATAGACCGAATTCCGTACTCTTTCTATTAGAATTTGTGTATTTTCTAGCATTGATTCCTCTCGGTGTGTGGGCTGGTAAAAGAGTAGAGAGAATATTGTGTTGTTATGCAACACCAATTTGAAAAGGCTCTTGAATTTGATATAGTTTTGGAGGGTTGGATGAAATTTTTTTTTTTTTTTTTTTTTTAACACAAAACGAGATTTTCATTTAATTCCATAGAAAGAAGTAAAAGCATTAATTGACAACTAGAACCTGTCCGGATCCAAATCGTCTCATCCCTGAAATTCGGGAGGCGTGGCGGCGACCCCATTGGATGGTCGCCACGTGGGGGTCGGATGAATCCGACCCCTCCGTTCGAGCCGACAAGCCGAGCCGACAAGAGAGTGTCGGCTCGAACGGTTCATCCGACCCCCACGTGGCGACCATCCAGTGGGGTTGCCGCCACGCCTCCCGAATCTCAGGGATGAGACGATTTGAATCCAACATGTCCAAGGTGAGGTCCCATGTAGGACATGTTCTAGTTAGAGATGCAGCTTTTTCTTTACTCAAAAAAAAAAAAAAAAAAGGAAAAAAAAGAAACGAGATGCAGCTTTTTCCAAAGTATAATTCATCTTGTAATGCACAATAACTTGTACAGCCTAAAGATCCCCTGTCAAAGAGACAAGCATAAACAATGACACAAATGGTAAGAAAAACACCTCATTAAGACTGTAACGAAAACAGGAAGTTGCACATGCAACTTTATCTTCACAATTAGCATTCTCACTTAGAAGTCATATATTAAGCTGCATAGATTAAGCAGCACATATAGATAGGAAAACAAAGAAATTATAGCAGGCTAGGAATCTGTTTCCGATAGAAAACAGCACCTCATCGTTCATGGTGTGCATCAAGCTGGAGTCATGATCCAACGCTCGAAACCAAGCAGGGCTCGAAACCAAACCTTGGTGTGGTCACAACGTTCTGAACTCCAAGACACAGAACCAAATACAATAAAAAGAACTACAAGATCCAGAGAGGCAAAACCCTCTAGTGGGTTGTCCTGGGTAAGGCCTAAGGGTCCTTGTTGTCCCCTATCATTAAAGCCCTTAGTTGGGATTGAAATCTGTGGAATTTCTCTCCTTCTAGGTTATCCGATGCAGTAACTCTCTTCTCTTCTCCAAGATAGCATAAGGAAGAAAGGCAGAAGGGTAGCATACGGGTAACCATCAATTTGAATGTAAACCATAGCACGATCAAGAGGAAATTAAAATCATAAGTAAATTACAGAAGCTTTTCTTGAATTGAATAATGAAAGAAGGGAATTCCAGGTGGGTAGAAGCTTGGCAAGAAGTATTTTTGCTTTCTTTCATATTTCTGTATAAATAGAAGGGACAGAGGTGGTGCTCATTGAACAAGTCTTACGAATTAGAGGGAGAAGCAGTAAATATCAGAGAGAAAATTAGTGATTAGGGAAAAGATATTGAGGCTCGGTTCCCCCTTTCGAATCTTGAACCATGGAGAGGATTCAGTCATTTATTGAAGAAAGGCATTATTATGAGTAACAGTCTTTAGCTAGTTTCACCTGAAAAAGCAATTTGATGGAATTGGGTGAGTCCAATAATCAAGTTGGGTGGTTTCGGGGTGGTCCGAATTCAATAAACCGAGAGATCTGGATTCGGTGGTAGGGTAGGAGAGAGGAAAGAGCTGTATTGTTGTCTTCATCAAGTAGAACTCGTCTTTGAAAACATACGTAAGTGAAGAATAATTATTCTCACATACGATAAGAAATCAGAACTCTATCTGAGGTGCCACACAACGTAGTTAATGCCGCTCTTCCTGATGAGGATTAATGGTTCCTTGTTGTACTCGAAAGGGAAATTTCCAATCACATGGAAATTTCGGAACCTCTGGTAAATCGTTGATCCGATCAAACATAGAAATGGAACAAAAATGGATTCACGATGAAGAAAGCTAAAGAAAATTTGTAAAATACATACATACAAGCATCCTCGAATCACTTCCTAATGACCCCCTTTGAGTGATGCAAATATCAACACAAAATTTAGAAAATGAGAATAGATTTTCAAGTCTCGTAAATCATTCATATAAAGTGAGGACTTATTTATAATTTTTAACTTGTAAAGCTTTGGTAATGCAGTACTGTAATAGTAGTACAGTAGTACATGGAGGATGCTTGATAGGCAGCTTTCTGTACTTTTTCTATTTTGGTAAAACAGCTTTGTGTACTTCACAAGTGAAGTTAGTACAACACAACAAATAGGGTCTTAGCGGTCAATCCAGCCAAACTTTACTCCATTTAAATCCCCCAATAATGTGATAATGCACAGTTGCACACCATATATTTATTGACAAAATTGTGACAGAACCACTATGTGGCAGTTAGAACCATAATAAAAAAACATAAGGGAGTTTGGATTGGAATGAGGTGAATAAGTTACATCCATCAATAATGTGAAACCATGGATTTTTTGGTTCCAGCTAGGGGTGTCAATTTTCGGATCAAATCAGTAGTTTGGATTGAGTTGGTCCGAATTAACCTAAAATTGATCTATACTAAATTATTACCTAACATGTTTTGGGTTGAGGTATGACATATCATATCAGTGATAGTCTGGGCTAGCCTGACATGGGCCCAAAAAAGCGGACCGATGAACCTGAACCCGAAATTGGCCCTTACCAAACCGATTTAGATTGAATATTAAAAATAAGTTTACTATTTTAGTGTTTTAGATGTCCTTAACGGGTTTTCTACCGAGCTTTCAACCCGAACTAGTTCAATAACAACCTGATAAGCTAAGCCAGATAACAACCTGAAATTGGATCACCCAGTTAGTTAATGTGCACAGTGCAGTTCTCCCAGCCCAAACCTCTTAATGGACATATTTCGATCAGACGCTATAAAGCCTAACACCAATTTAGCCTAAACGGGCCTATTGACATCCCTCATTCTATTTACTCTAACAATAGCAACCAGGATCCTCCCCGCTGCCCAGTGAGTGATCCGATGGCCAAGGATCAGTCGACACATATAACTATCGGATCACTCACTGGGTTTTTGAGTTGCAGTGGAGGATCCAAACCCAACTGCCAAGAACTAAAATTGAAGCAAACTAGCTATTGAAGGTGTTGTCTACCCTAGTCGGTAAGGATTCTTGTTTGGTGGAACTTTAGGTAATTGGTTAAGTTTTGGAATTAAAGTCTAACAATTAGTTTGGTTTCGATTTTAACCAAGAAACCGTTCATTGCAAACTGGTAAACCGAATAAACATTAAATTGATTGAATGTTATAATATCTTTTATTCTCTCCTTCTCTTGTGCTTTTTCATCTCCCATCGTTTCTTTATTTTTGTAAAATTTTATGGACTTCTGTATTCTTTCTATTAGAATTTGCATATTTTCTAGCATTGATTCTTCTCTATCTGTGTGGATAGGTAAATGAGTGGAGGGAATATTGTGTTGTTATGCAATACCAATCTAAAAAGGCTCTAGAGGGGAAACTGATTAAGAACTGAATAAGATGAACCGATGACTCATCAGTTTTGGTCTAATTGTTATGGTTTTGATTTTTTTTCATTACATCTCTAATCGAATCGAAATAGAAACGATAAATCAAAACTGAATTAATTGACACCCTTAGTTTGAAACAAAAGGAAATGAAATGCAAACTTCAAGGATTGTAGAATAATTGGATTCCAATCTAATGGTTCAAAGATGCATATATGCATCTTCAAACGACCAAAAAAAAAAAAATCTAATTCGATCTTTTTTTTTTTAATGAAGCTAATTCGATACCTTCTAGAAGAAAATAGTTTAGCATTTGGCATCTTAATATGAAAAAAAAAATTCACAGGATTGCGTAAAGAATTTTTTCCTCTTTTTTGGGAGGGGATTTGGTTGAGAATAACGTTTACAAAAGTGATTGGTTTGATCATGGTACAGAAATTGATTTTATGGACAAGACTGGTCGAGACATGCCGAACATAATTATCTGAAACCATACTGCACTGATATATCATACATATATAGACTAAGGAATCGTATATAAAACGAATAAGGAATTATATCCGATACCCAATAAAAATTGCATTGAATTACTGATATTGAACCAATTGCCACCCAGACCTATACAACCATAAGCCGTCCCCTCATTCCTCACTCCTCACTAACAAAATTAATCATGAATACCTTCATCAACACTAAGATGCTGATCTCTAGATAAACAAGGAAACCGGATAAATGAAGGAAGAAGCATTAATCAATCCATTATAATAAAAAATACACAAACACATTGTCGATTTTTTTTTTGGTAGAACCGAATTTATTCATTAAATTGTGACATGCTCATATAATGTTTGAGACCTGTAAGTATGCATGATCTCTACAAACAAGTTAACCGGATAAATGAAAAAAAAAAGCATTAATCAAATCCAATATAATGAAAAAAATCTCTTATAAATTTTTTTTACTATGCGTTTAACAAATTATATAAGAAGAAACTGAAACTATAGTTGGTCTGTAAACTATTTCTACTTATTTATCTATCGCAGCCTTGAGAGATTTGAATGTCTGTACCATCCAGCAATGTCGAAGAAATTGATCGACATATCTATGAACAAATAAATACCGTTTCCTCTCTGTAGGGTAGCTGTTTCCTCTCGGTAGAGTAGAGAAGAATGGAATATAGATATTCTCTTGATTTCGACTACATCTTCGTTCAAACTTGCAGCAGGAATGTATCATGGCTCAATTTAGCCATCACCAAGAAATCTACCCATTTATCCCTAAGATGTATTAGCACAAACATATCATTAACAATTAAATAGAATGTGAATCCCATGGCTTTGCTAGCTTTCATTAATCATATGTCCATACACCATGGGCCATAATAAATTATGGCAAGAGATCCATCCACGATAAATAAAGATCTTCTTCCTATAAATTTACTAGGAAGAGGACAATATTCAATGCTCCAAAACTTTTCATTGTCAATATCTAAAGCAAGAATATGTCTGGTTCATCAAAAGACATTTCAATGAACCAGTAGAGGGTTCCATCCAAAAGCACTCGAAAACATGATCCAAACCTTTTTATTGGGGAGTCTAATATTCGCCATGAACTTTCACCCACTTAATTATCTCACAAAATGCTCGGACCAATTTATATTTATTGCTTAAGCTGTTGAAGGCAAGACCAACAAAATAATGTGGATATAAATAATGTTGATCTAAAAGGGTGGGAGCAAATAAGTTGTGATTTGGGCAACATCATACTTTCTCTTGTGATGGGAGCGGGGTTCGGAGGGAAAAGCAAGTTTCTTTTCTGGCTGACTTACAGCCAGGAGGCCAAGGGAGGCATTTGGTCTGCTCGGAATTAAGAGACAGACACGACCACGACTTTTCATTGGAGTTATATAGAGAAAACCATTGCAGAAACCCACAATTTTGTGGTTTCGATCTAAACTTGAATTTAGTTCAAACCCCCTTGGTATTTCTCTAGTTTTCGAGTCTCGTTCTTCATTCACCATCAGTAGGCTACTAATCTTGACTGGTCTGTCGAAGGAGTATCCTCGAACTCTTATACTCAGAATATTCTGTAAACAAATACATTATAAATATATCTGTCTGCTTATGATAAGATTCATCAGAATGTCTAGATTCTCCTGTGATATGGATCCTAGATACATAATGCAAGCAATCAGGTTGAGACGTTGGGTTGATGTCAACTGCCATGCTGTAACTTATATCAGGCCCGGCTTGGGTAGGGCTTGGCCCTAAATTTGTTGGTTTATGTTGAGCAAGGCTATGGGGTTAAATTCTGGGTTGGCCCAGCCGACGTTTCATTCAAGTCCCCAGATTTACTTTTACCTTGCGGATCGGTTTTAAGAAGTCCAAATCAGAAGGACTTTTTCTTGTGCTGATCTTTTTCCTCTAGACTTTCAATGGTAACTGACTATGGTTAATATCGTGTTCGATACCTAGATTTAGTACTTACAAATGCCTTTTAATCAGGGGCCTTATTACGTTACAATAAACCAAATAAACGTTAAATTGAATGAATGCTATAATATCTTTTATTCCCTCTTTCTCCCATGCTTTCTCATCTCTCTTCGTTGCTTTATTTATATAAAATTTTATGGACTTCCATGCTCTATCTATTAGAACTAGCATTGATTCCTGTGTGTGTGTGTGTGGACAGATGGATGAAAAGGATCTAGAGGGGAAACTGATTAAGAATTGAATAAGCTGAACCGATTAATCATCGCTTTTGGTTTAATCGTTTTAGTTTTGGTTTATTTTCATAATATTTTTAATCGAATTGAAACCAAATAGATAAACCAAAACTGAATCGATTGACACCTGTAGTTTGAACCAATGGAACATAAATGCAAACCTCAAGGATTGTGGAATAATTAGAATCCAATCTAATGGTTCAAAGATATACATCTTCAATCGACAAAAAAAATCTAACTCGATACCTTCCAAAAGAAAATACCAAGCATAGCTAATTGGCATCATAATAACTGTATAAGGAAAAAACAATAAGTGCACTGAATTACTGATATCGAACCAATTGACACCCAGCCCTATCTAAACATAACCGCCTCCTCATTCCTCACTCACTAATAAAATTAATCATGAATACCTTTGTCAACACTAACTGTTGATCTCTAGATATACAAGTAAACTGGAAGAAAAAAACATTATTCATATCCAATATAATAAAAAAATACAAAAACACATTTTCTATTTATTTTTATTTTTTTATAGTAAAACTGAATTTATTCATTTAATTATGACATGCTCATATAATGTTTGAGATCTGGAGGCATGCATCATCTCTAGATAAAACAAATTAACTGGATAAATAAAAGAATAAGCAATAATCAGATCTAATATGATAAAAAAAAAAATCTCTAATAAGTTATACAGTAAATGTAAAAAATTTACAATGAATCTAACAAATTATATAAGAAGAAATGGATGAAACTATAGTTGGTCTGTAAACAACCTTTGTTCATCTACTGCAGCCCGGAGAGAATTGAATGTTGGCACCATCCAGCAATGTCGAAGAAACTTATTGGAATATTCATAAACATATAAATAATGCTCCCTCTTGGGAGAATAGAGAACAATGGAATACATATTTTTATTCAAAATCTGCTGCATCCGCACCAGGAATGTATCAGGGCCCAAGTTAGCAATCACTAAGAAATCTTCCCATCCTTCCCATCCTATCTTCTGTAATATTGACATGTCATAAGTAGTTAAATTGAATGAGAATCCCATGGTTTTGCTACCCTTCAGTAACCATATTTCCATAGACGGATGATTACAATAATTACGATAATGATATGACTGATAATCAACTATGGCAAGAGATCCATCTATGGTAATTAAAGATCTCCTTTTTCTAAACTGTTTAGGAGGATGACATTTTTCAATGCTCCAAAACTTCTCACATTCAATGTCGAAGGCAATAATGTCTATTTTGTTGGAGTAGAAGGAAGGATTATTATCAATGAGCCAGTAGAGGGTTCCATCCAAAAACACCGGATTCAAATATGATCCATATATTTCATGGGTTGTTTTTCGGAATGTTCTTGGGAAGTCTAATTTTCGCCATGAAGTTTCACCCACTGTAATTATCTCAGAAAATCCTTCACCATGATATCCTCCTTCAACTTCATAATAAACTCGGACCATTTTATATTTATTGCTTACCCTGTCAAAACCCAAACCAACAGAATAACATTGGGTGGAGAGCATTTCAAGTTGTGATTTGGGCAACTTCATCCTCTCTCTAGTAATGGGATTTAGGAGATGGATGGGACCATTACCATATGGTGTAGTTATACAGAGAAAGCCATTGCAAGAAACCATAATTTCAGGGTTCCTAATAAATCCTTTTGATTTTAAATCAAACCCCATTGGTATCTCTCTGGGTTTCCAGTCTTCTTCTTCATTCATCATGAGTAGGCTATTACTAGTATAGTTGGGAAGTTTAAGAAAAAGACAGGGTTGTTGATGCGATACTACCTTGGATTTATCATGCTTCAACAAACTATACCAGGACTTGCATACACTTAGGAACTGTACTGCAGATACTATGGGAAGTCTACACCAAATCTGAAAAATAATGTCATAAGGTAAGAGTTTCATCACCTTATAATTACCTGGATCACCTCTGTTCGTCTTTTTATTTTTTATCACAATCTCCTTATTTGCATCACCTCTGTTCGTACTTTTATATCTGATCACAATCTCTATATTTGTACCACCTCTATTTGTGATCATAATCTCCATATTTCAGTCGACCTTTCTTCTCGTCTGTTCCTACTGATCAAAGTGAAAGAGCCTTTTTGATTAAGTGTAAGTTCTCACCGCCATAGGCTTGTGAGTTGTATTGTATATATATATATTTACTTACCTTAAATTCGTTAAGAGTTTTTATTTTTAATAGATTTATTTACTTTTATTACCAAAAA
Source organism: Protea cynaroides (assembly GCA_028583415.1). Classification (NCBI taxonomy): domain Eukaryota; kingdom Viridiplantae; phylum Streptophyta; class Magnoliopsida; order Proteales; family Proteaceae; genus Protea; species Protea cynaroides. Next base: position 98,808,027 of record CM053274.1, on the reverse strand, counting down.
AAAAAAAGATTTACTTATCTTAAAAAAGGTAATAGCCAATTCAACAAATCAATTACCTAAATTAAAAAATAAAAATTATTTCCATAGAACACTTGTCGTCCATAGAATATACTAGAATAGTGATCCGGATTCCGGACTCCTAACGTTCCACTGATCAGTTTCAACGTAGGTTACAAGAATCCGTATTGAATGTAAATATTCTACAAGAGTTATATCGCATGTGGGAACTACAGGGGTGAGTTCCACATAAAGGACTCCTCCTTTCTCTCCTGCTGTTGCGTTGAGATGAGGTTTGTTGTAACCGATAAGGGAGTCCTGTAACTTATATTCAGGCTAGGGTAGGGCTTCGCTCTAAATTTGTTGGCTCTATGTTAAGTAGGGCTAACAGGTTAAATTTTGGGTTGGCCCAGCCCACGTTTCATCCCTATTACTTATCTAGAGATTCTGTTTGGGTACCAGATTTAGTATTATAATTTTTTTTGGTAAAAAGATTTAATATTACCTCACGGATTGGTTTTAGGAGCTCCAGGCTCTTCTGTAGCACTCATAAGTGTTATACCATCCGTTGGATCTGCATTATATGGACAAGGCTGAATTTAACATTCAAAAATAAAATATTGCAGTATTACATTATACTAGAAAAGTAAGAGTCTAAAAGTAGAAATTATACAAATCGATTTTCATTTGCATATGCAGAAACTAAAATCGAAAAAAACCCGCTTCTCCTATTTTCGTTATGAAGTAGAAGTTGCTGGGCTGCATTGGCATACGATGACTAAATAACAGGAGACGATCCACCCACATATGTGTGATTGCATGTGTGAATGTAGGGGTGGAGGGTGAGTGCATACATGCATGCTTATATGTTTGTTGCATCTTAAAATAATTGTAATAATCTTGAATAGGAATCAAGTTGGGTTCTTATGGGCCCTTTTTTGGCCTCATTTATGATGTTACTTAAATATATATTTTACCAAAAGAACAAAAAGTTCAGATATATATTTCGTGTATGATGGATCTTACATGGTGGTGACACACAGTGTTTGTGTTAATACTACTTAACCATTCGATCCTCATAATTAAGCTGGACATTGACTTTATCTTTCCATAACTTTTCTGTTCACTCTCTTCTCTCCTATGTTGAGAACCGATAAAAATCAAATCAAATCGAAAGATAGGCATGCAATTGGTTAGGTTTGGGATTTAAAGTCTAACAATCGATTCGGGTTCAGTTTTACCAAGAAACCTCTGTTTGCAAACCAGTAAACCGAATAAATGTTAAATTGATTAAATATTATAATATCTTTTATTCTTTCTTTCTCTCATGCTTTCTGCTTTCTCATCTTTCTATAATAATTTGCATATTTTCTAGCATAGATTCCTCTCTGTGTGTGGAGTCACTGTGGACAAGTGTATGAGTAGAGGGAATATTGTATTGTTATGCAATACCAATCTGAAAAGGTTTTAGAGGGGAAACCAATTAAGAACCGAATAAGCTGAACTAATTACTCATTGGTTTCGATTTATTTTCATTATATCTCTAATCGAATCGAAATTGAACCGATAAACCAGAACTGAATCGATCGACACCCATAGTTTGAACCAATGAAACTGAAATGCAAATCTAGAGGGTTGTAGAATAATTGGATTCCAATCTAATGGTTCAAAGATATACATCTTTAATCGACAAAAAAAAAAAAATATATATATATATATATATATATATATATATATATATATCTAATTCGACAGCTTCCTAAATATTGGATTTTCTCTAATACGAAACTGGATCTTCTCTAGTCGAACAACCCCCCAACCATTGGATCTCCAACTGAAATATTGATCTATATCCAATAGTTTCCATAGTTCAATGGTGCGTGCACCTCATGAACTGTGATTAGGCTCCTTTAGAAAGGACACCTATCAGCCACTTCCTTTTCCTGTTCTCTGTTCTCATACATGGCCAATAGAAATTTTCTTAATTTTTAATTTTCTCTTCTCCCTGAATCCGTTCATATTCATATTCTATTTCAACTTCTTTATCAGTTGAAATTTTATATTAGATTTATAAAAATAACGGTATAATCTTAGGAAATTTCACCTAACCCCCAAAAACTATGTCAAATTCGATCTACTACCCAATTGTTTCCAGATATTCTAACCGGTCACATTTAACTGACAGAATGGACTGAACATATGAGTAGATATTCCTATCCTTTCTATTTCAAATTTTATAACATTAAAATGAGATAAAGTTACTAATTTGTCCTTTCTTTAAAACATTAAAATGAAACTTTAAAACATTAAAATAAAACATTGAGTTATAGGAATAGTTAAGAATTTCGGCCAGAATATTTCGGATTTTAGCTAACCCGAAACGATACTGGGTATCGACCATAGTTTCAAATTTCGGCCGAAATTTCTGATTTCGGCCAAAATGTTTCGGTTTTTGGTCTATACAAAACGAGATGTGCTCTCGGTACCAAAAATAAAATAAATTCGGTTAAAATTTCAGTTTTGACCATATTTTCGATCGAAAAATATGGTCGAAACTCGGTGACATGCTCTGGGTAAAATAAGATGTGAAACCCATCTCTAGAAAATGATTCCACTGGATATAGATCATGATGAGATTTACAGGGAGGATACACGTTCTATAGCTCTCCTCTGCCTTCTTGTCCTCTGCTTCATCGCTGCATACTCTGTCTCTTCTACTTCCCTCTACTATGATGAGCAGGAATCTTTATATCAAGTGTTGGATTCAATCAACTCCGGCATCGATTGGTGATCTCTCTTCCCTGACGACCTCTGCAACTCAGCTCCTCATGGCATCGTCTGTGACTATTTCTCAGACGAAAACGGTACCATTACGCCTCACATCACAGAGCTCAACTTCGGTTACGTTTCAGATTTCTCTCCTAACCCTCCTTGCACTTTTAATTCCATGTTTTCCCCTCGACTCTCCTCCTTCATCTATCTCCGCAAGCTTTTCTTCTACAGATGTTTCACAGAAACCCAGGTTTCTTTCCCTGGGTTCCTCTCAACCTTGGGTTCTACCTTAAAAGAACTTGTGTTCATCGAAAATCCATCTATGGTCGGGACTCTGATTGGAAAGTTCGGCAATTTCAAGCATCTCAGAAAGTTTATTCTCACCGGAACTAGCGTTTTTGGAGAAATCGTGAATTCAACTCTTCTGGTTTTCCAACAAAAATTGCAGGGAATACCTTCAGCAATGACAGATACTCATCTGTCGGTCAAGCAATCGTGAATTTAGCTGCCAATGACACTTCCACCAAGTACCGATTTCCTTCTATGATCACATCTAGGTATTCATAAACTCCAGTTAGAAATCGCCCAATTTTCACCCATTTCGATTTGCAGAGACCTGCATCAAGACCTCTCTGGCTTAATCGACTCATCAATGGACGTTTCAGACTCGATAACGAATCCGTTCCGAGAGATTTGATAGCTATTCTCAGGTACAAAACAAGTACTTCTTCATCTTCCTTCAAACAAAATCAATCTCTGCAACTCACCGTCGTTGGTTTTAGGTAAATGTGTTTTTTAGTTTGGGGGCATTACGGTCTTTTACCTTTGGAATAAGGGCAATATTGTCCTAATATTTGCAACTAACGGAACTCTACTAACGGGTGGGGTCTCTTTGACTAACGGTGAAAAATTTTGGGAGGTAGATGAGACATTTGAAAACTTTTTGGGTGGTAGATGAAACTTGTGAAATTGTTGGGGGTTAGATCGAATTTGACATAGTTTTTGCCTTTTTGGGGGTTAGATGAAATTTTTTCTTTATTTTATTTTTTTCTGAAAAAAATAGTAAGACCATGAACTCCAATAGTGGGTCAGTTTTTCACCAATGTTGCAGAGAACATGATTAAATTTAAGAAAACATAAGGCTCTACAGCTGGAAATGAAATGAAAACTCAATATCTTCCATTCCTTGGGGTTTTTTATAGTGGTTATCAAGTGGTAGTGAGGATCTCAATTATCGAGTTATACTGACTAAACACTGATCAAATCGAATAAAATGAATCGTATTAATGTTATGTGTGTTTTGTATTAATGTGAAGTCTGTTTCCATCCAAACCACGAAAAAAAGTATTATTCATCATGTAAAACACAATAACTTGTACAGATTAAAAATCCCCAGTCCAAGAAAAAAGCATAACCAATGACATCAATGGTATTAAAAAAACACCTTATAAAGACTAACGAAAGCGGGAACTTGCACAACTTTTTCTTCACAATTAGCTTTCTCACTTGAAAAACAGCACCTCATTGTTCATGGTGTGCATCAGATTAGCTGTAGTCATGATCCAACGTTCTAAACTAACCAGGATCTTCCAAGCAGCTCTCCAACCAAACCTTGGTGTGGTCACAACGTTCTTAACTCCAAGACACAGAACAAAAAACAATACATAGAACTACGACATCCAGAAAGGATTTAGCCATTCATTGAAGGAAGGCATCATTATGAGTTAGAGTCCTCGATTACATTCAAAGAAAGAAATTTGATGGAATCTCGTGAGTCCAATAAGCAAGTTTGGTGGTTTGGGGATGACCTGAGTTCAGCAAAGATGGTGGTCAGTTCCCGAGAGATCTGGATTCGATAGTAAAGCAAGAGAGAGGAATCAAGAAAGAGTCATTTTGACAGTTGCTTGTTGTACTCAAAAAGGAAATTTTCCAATAACATAGAATTTCACATTAAAGACAGACAAAGCAACAAGTCTATAAACTCAAAACCCTTCAAAACTTAAGAGGATCATCGAGTAACTTAATGACAAGAACCTCTGGTAAATCATTGATCCGATCAAACAAAACAGATGAAACAAAAATGGATTCATCATGAAGAAGCTAAAGAAATTTGTAAAATAAATATAAAGCATCCTTGAATCACTTCCTAATAACCCCTATGAGTGATGTAAATATCAACACAAAATAGAGAAAATGAGAATAGATTGTGCTATCAACTCTCTTAAATCATTCATATAAAGTCGTGGCTTATTTATAGTTTTCTAACTTGTAACTACTTTAATGGTAGTACAGTAGTACATGGAGGATGGTTGATAGGACAGCTTTGTGTACTTCACCAGTGAAGTTAGTACAATGTAAAATGCAAGGTCGGATCGGTCCATTCACATTGTACATTGTGTTAGACCAGGTTGATCCCTGATTGGATCTCTTATCTTAGCTTGTTTTAATAATTATTAAAGAGGGTTGAATTCAATTCCTGTTATCCATTGGGTCTGTACTTCAATTTGATTTGGACAGCATCAATGCTGTGTTGGATACCTGGCTTTAGAACCGTGCTTACAAATGTCTTTTGATCTGAAACCTTATTACGTTATAGGCCACCTTCGATCGTAGTCTACTCAGATCATTTGAATCAAGGCTCATGTAAAAAAATTTAGTTTTTTAATTTTTCCATCCTTTATTTATCAAAAAAATATATTTAAAATATCATTTAAGAAGAAAATTGTACAACAAAACAAATAGGATCTTAGTGGTCAATCCACCCAACTTTGCTCTATTTACATCCCTCAATAATGTGATAATGCATACCATATATTGACGAAAGTGACTGAACTAGTACGTGGCAGTTAAAGCCGAAATTAAAAAAAAAGTAAGAGAGTTTGGATTGGAATGGGTTTAATAAAGTTACATCTCTCAATAATGTGAAACCATGAACTTTTTGGTTTATCTAGGGGTGTTAAATTTGGGACTAGACTGGTAACCCATATCAAGTTGATCCAAATTAATCAAAAATTGAATTATATTAAATTGTAACTAGATATGTTGTGGGTTGAGGTATGATATATCCTATTAGTCTTGATCTGGGCTAGTCCAACACCCACCCGAAAATTGGACCGATGAACCTGAACTTGATAATGACCCTGATCAAACCGATTTGGACTGAATATTAAACCTTAGTTCACTACTTCAACATTCAACCCGAATCAGGACGATAACAACCCAATAAGCTAAGCCCGATAACAACCAAAAATTGGATCGGCCAGTTAGTTAATGTGCAAAGTGCAGCCTGAACCTCTTAATGGGCATGTTTTGGTATAGTCTTATAAAGGCCGACACCAATTTTATCTGGATCGGCCCGTTGATATCCCTATTTCTATCTACACTTACAATAACAACCAGGATTCTCTCCGCTGCTCAGTGAGTGATCCGATGACCAAGGATTAGTTGGCGCATATAACTATCGGATCACTCATTGGGCTTTCGAGTGGTCGGAGAGGAAGCGAACACAACTGCGTAGGACTAAAATTAAAGCAAATTAGCTGTTGAAAGTGTTATCTAGCCTAGTCGGTAAGGATTCTAGTTTAGTGGTGCCAAGTCTTGGAATTGAATCATGCCTTCACCTTAGAGGGTTGTTTGGGGGAACCATTTGTTCTTTCCTTTTCATTATTAAAAAATAAATAAATTGAAATTGGCCAATAAAAAATCGAATCAAATCGAACTGTAGGTAATTGGTTAGATTTGGGATTTAAAGTCTAACAATCAGTTCGGTTTTGGTTTTAACCAAGAAACCATTGGTTACAAACCGATAAATCGAATAAAATTTGAATTGCATGAATTTTATAATATCTTTTATTCAAACTTTCTCTCCTGCTTTCTTGTTTCTCATCGTTGCTCTGTTTTTGTAAAATTTGATTGACTTACATACTCTTTCTATTAGAACTTGCGTATTTTCTAGCATTGATTCATGTGTGTAATGGGTGGATGAGTGGAGGGAATATTGTACTCTTGTGCGACACCAATCTGAAAAGGCTCTAGAGGGGAACGGATTAAGAACTGAATAAGCTGAACCAATTACTCATCGGTTTGGGTTTAATCGTTTTGGTTTTGGTTTATTTTCATTATATCTTTAATCGAATTGAAACCGAACCGATAAACCAAAACTAAATCGATTGACACCCATGGTTTAAACCAATGGAACTGAAATGCAAACCTAAAAGGTCGTAGAATAATTAGATTCCAATCTAATGGTTCAAAGATATACATCTTCAATCGACCCCAAGAAAAAAAAAAATCTAATTCAAAGAAAATACATGCTTAGCCTTTTGGCATCTTAATAACAGTATATGGGGAAAAAAAATATGCCCAAGATTGCCTCCCCATTCCACACTTCCTCCCTAATAAAATTAATCATGAATATCTTTATCAACACTAAAATGTTGATTTCTAAATAACCAAGTAAACCAGATAAATGGAAGAAGAAGCATTAATCAAACCCAATATAATAAATTAAGATGTGCTCATATAATGTTTGAGATAGGGAAGCATGCATAATCTCTAAGATAAACACGTCAACTGGATAAATGAAAGAAGAAGCATTAACCAGATCCAATATAATAAACTGTAAAAATTTTGCTATGAATTTAACAAATTATATAAGAAGAAATTTAAACTATAGTTGGTTTGTAAATCATCTCTATTTATCTATCGCAGCCTTGAGAGATCTGAGTGTCGGCATCATCCAGCAATGTTGAAAAATCTTATTGGAACTTTCATGAACAGATGAATACTGCTTCCTTTCGGGAGAATAGAGAACAATGGAATACTCATTTTTTTCCAAAAGATCCATCCGCAGCAGGAACGTATCGTGATCCAATTTAGCAATTACAAAGAAATCTTCCCATTTATTCTGAGGATGTAGTAGTCCAGACATATCATAAGTAGTTGAATTGAATGAGAATCCCATGGTTTTGCTACCCTTCAGTAACCATATTTCCATAGAACATAGACTATCAGGATTATAATCATAATAGGAATGATAATCAATTATAGCAAGAGATCCATCCACAATAATTAAAGATCTTCGATTTCTAAATTGTCTAGGAGAAGGACAATCTTCAATGCTCCAAAACTTCTCACTATCCATGTCTAACGCTAAAATGTCTACTTTCTTTCCAGAGCAAAGCCAAGAATAATTATTCGTGAGCCAATAGAGAGTTCCATCCAAAAACACCGGATTCGAATATGATCCATACAATAAACGGGTTTTTCGAAATTCTTCCGGGGAGTCTAATTTTCTCCATGTAGTTTCACCCACTGTAATTATCTCAGAAAATCCCCTAACTTCACCATCAGAATATGCCTGATGATTTTCATAATAAACTCGGACCACTTTATATTTATTGCTTAAGAGGTCAAAGCCAAAACCAACACAATAACCAGGAATCAAGAGGGTGGGGGACAAAGTAAGTTGTGATTTGGGCAACATCATCCTCTCTCTAGTAATTGGATTTAAGAGACAAACGGGACCGCAACCTTGTATTGGAGTTATACAGAGAAAACCGTTGCAAGAAACTATAATTTCACGGTTGCGAAAGTCGCTTGATTTTAGGTGACAAACCATTGGTATCTCTCTGGTTTTCCATTCTCCTTCCCCATTCACCATTAATAGGCTATTAACATAGTCATAGGGAAGTTTAAGAAAAAGACAAGGTAGTCGATGCGATGCTACCATCGATTTATCATGTCCCAACAAGCTATACAAGTGCTTGCATACACTCATGAATCGTAGGGCAGATAGTATAGGAAGTCTGTACCAAATATCAAAAATAATATCATCGGGGAGGAGATTCATCTTGGTGGTGGTATTACCTGCATGATCATCATCTCTGTTGGAAGTCATTGTATTTATGATCATGGCCATCTCCATATTTCTGGCGATCCTTCTTCACGTACGTGTGTCTGTTCTTCCTAATGATCAAAACATTAATCAAAACCCAGAATAGAATTAAACCAGAGAGCATACGTACAAAAGAAAGAAGGAAACTCTTTATATAAAAAGATTGAACCGATTGCCAGACTGATAAACATGGTAATTAATTTATGGTATATAAATCTGGAGACTCAAACAAGGAAACCCTTTCTATAAAGAGATTCATCCGTTCGCTTGCTGGATAAACATGGTAATTGACTTATAGTGTCTTCATGTACTGACGTGGAGAGATCTAATATTAGTCGCCACTTCTGGTATTTCTTTTGAGAATCAGAAAATTTCTAACAATAAAAAATGGATGTTATTGTATTAATATATATTACATTATTTCACACGTTAAAATTTCAGGCAACAAAACACTCTTCTCTCTCTTTTCGGATTCGGCTCCTCACTAGTGAGGTGGAACGCTACATATCCAGTTCTTGTAATTAGAGTATCTTCCACCTAAGGAGCACAGCAACCACAGATATACGGTTTGAAATCCAAAGGCCAGAGATCATATTTGATTGCCATTTGTACATTTGGTGCACTCTGCAGATGCATTGCCGCCTTGTAGCTAGCATTCCCCCTACCTACGGAGGAGCCGAATCCTTTGTTCTCAATGATCAAGTCCTCTATATACCTGTACTTCCCTATATATGTGGAACTGGGATCGTCGAATCCTTTGTTCTCAATGATCTAGTCCTCTATATACCTGTACTTCCTTATATATGTGGAACTCGGATCTTCTCCTGTGGTCCATCTCACGGACTGGACTGCATCAGCATATGACAACATGGGCAATTCCCACCCACATGTGTGATTGTGTGTGTGTGTGTGGATGTAGAGGTTGAGGTTGAGTGCTTTAATGTATGCCTACGTGTTTGTAACATTTGAAAGTCGTCATAATAATTTGCACTAGGAATCAAGATGGGTTCTTATGGGGCCTCTTCTTCCTCATTTATGATGCATGTTAATAAAATATATATATATATATATTTTACGTATGATTGTTTTTACATGGTGGTGAGACACAGTGTTTACGTTGATATATGGTTATAACCTTAATCATACCAAACAAAATATAATGAAATGAGGCTGATATCAGTTGGTCTACGATCAAGCTCTATCAATCTGTTTGACTTCGAATAATAAAGCAACTGCTGTTCAACCAAAAAGTAATTAATCGAACATCTTAAACCCTTTCTTACAAACTTCCATCCCATCTAACCTTTAGTCAAGGTGAGAATAAAGCTGTGGGATAACATTGACAACTAATTAATTCCATATTTGTTGGAAAAAGAAAATATTAAAAAGACACCAATTATAAAAGGGACCTCGACACTTAAGAAAGATTCATGGTTACTTAATAATCTCATATTTGAGTTAAGGAAAATTTTGATGGACCTCCTTTTGTATTGCATGATTGACATAGTACACCCTCCATATGGAATTAATCCAATAAACATTCTTTTTAATCTAATAGTTATAACACTGTACCCCACTCCCTCCGTCGGTATCATCTCCAACGCATACGGGCATTGGAGGATAGGCAGTGATTAATAGATGATCGCCGTGTGTTGGTGTTCCAATCTTACAGTGATGTCAAAGCCCTTGTAAGATAAAGTCGGTCTTCACCCTTCCTCCTTCAGTTGCCCAATCCGACGAAGCAGAAGCAGAAGCAACCATAGAAGAAACAGCAGTCCGCCACACTAAAGTTGAACCAGAAGTGTAAGACCCGTATCGAATTAACCAGTCTTACCACCTTGTACCAAGTCTACCCATCATGGTCGAGTCAAATGGACCAAGTGCGGGAAGAAAATAGCGAAGACAGATATTAAACTGACCCAAAAAACAGTCAAAATGAGGGTAGGGTCGCATACCCAGACCAGCAGGGTCGACCCCCCCTCACATAGAAATCAGACCCCTGATTTTTCACTGGGGGTCGGACAACTTAGGAACTGAGGGTCGACGGGATCTCCGACTCCCTCATCGACCCCCTGTCTCCCGACAGAAACCGCAAATAGGAAACTTTTCAAATTTCAATAGGATTTCTTCCTAATCTTAATGAGACTTATTTTGGAAGATTTTACTCTATAAAAAGGACGTCCCTAAGCCTCTTTCACTCCTTTTGAAACCTTAATTGAAAGTGAGGGAAGAGAAGAGAAGGAGAAGAGAATGAAAGTGGAAAAAGAAGACTAAGGAGAGAAATTCAGAGAAACCTCTGAATCTCAGCAAACCTAAGGTATGGGCATGATTCCATTAATGAATTAAGACCTTAGAATAGTTCATGAAGAGGGTATGACTTAGAAGAAACCCAAATCATCCGTCCATGGGGGATTTCGATGAAATCCATGGAAGGAAATCATGATAGGTAAAGTAAGGACGAAACCCAGAGTTAAGCCATAGAACAAGCTTAGAATGAATTGTGAAAGTAAGCCATAGGACCCAAACGTGAAAGAATGGACTGTAGAATGAAAATCTCGACTCAACCTAGGGGGGTCGCACGTGGGGTCGATTGAGAATCGACCCTACCAGACCACAATATCGACCCCCAGTATTCAAGAAGTCCAGAATAGGGGTGGTCGCACCCAGGGTCGATGGAACATCCGACCCTGACATCGACCCTACCCTGGGGGTCGATATAGACTACTACCCTACCTGTGACCCACCCTGCGATCCGTGCTTAAAACAAGCCTAATGATGCCGGAATGACTTCTAACCAAAATCTATCGACTTGTTAGGTTTTTCTATTGATATAAAAGTGGTTTTAAAGCTTGAAAGAGGATCAACACTCAAACAAAGGTGAGGGAATAAGACCTAAACTAATTGGTTAATAATAAACTATTTTTATTTCTTGAATCCAATGCCATGACTGATTCTATGCGTGTATGCTTATATGTGCATTCAATATGTCATCCAATATTTCTGCTATTACTGTTCATGCATATTTAATTATGTTTATTTATAACATGATGATGATGATGATGATGATGCAAGGAATAGACATGTGAATGTATGTGTATGGTTAGTGTACATGGTACGGGTAGGGAATGGTATCAACCGGTACAGTCATGCCATTTTCATGGGGTATATATTGTGCCATGGTTCTACTCAAGTCATGTCCACTGACATCGTCATATCGCCATTACCTTAGCGGAACTATTACGTCGTAGGGTATCAGGGGAGGTGGTCTCGGACCTTGTAGTATTCGACTCTGTCGGGGGGCCTTAGCTCTATCTCTATGGATGTATTGAGGGATGCTGGGGTGAGGCTTTGGATACACTGTTTGACATTAGGATTGGTTAGTTGCGAGCCCAGTTTACAAGCCCTCGCCAGCAGGGGCTTACGTGTTGGTATGGGCAACCAGTACAGTCATGCCGTTTTCATGGGGTGTATATTGTCCATGGGGGTGCATGTGGGACGACAGTGCCGATACTCATTGGGCTGATTCACACACTCGTGTATAGAGGTGAGGCGGCCACCGAACCTTTCTATAGCACATTGCAAACTTATAAACCAGACTATAGATATGAATTTAATGCATGCATTTATTTGTTGTATTGTTTTATTTGCTCACTGAGCCATGATGTGTGCTCACCCTTTCGACGTCGAATATTTTTAGTTGATGATGCAGGTACCACGGTGGAAGACTATATGAATACTTCTGTGTACGGGCGCATCGCTGCGATGGAAGTTGAAGACTTCGTGGAAACGCATGACTCTTCATGCGAGTGCAACATATGCATTTTCGATTAGATTTTGATTTGAATTATTAAGGAAATGTAATTGATATTTTATTTACTTATGTCTCAGTTGATATAACATAACTTGATACTTTATTTATGATTATCACAGCTAGATTCCTCAGTTCATTTAATATTAAGACTTCCGCTATTGTGTATTTATTCTGATTATGATTGTGGATGTGTATGGTTTTATTTTCAATGAACACAATCTATTAGAAATCCTGGTTGAACCGTTGATTTATTAGCGGTTCATCACACCGTTCTGAATGGTGTAGAATTGGGGTGTGACAAGAAGGCGTCGAAGAAGACGAAGATGACGACAGCGAAACCATTGCGCAATCGAATGCAGAAGCAACTTTGTCATCCTCGTTGATGGTATTGATGTCGATAACTCCTCCCATTAATCAATCAAACCCAAGTGAAATCAGCAATAGAGGGGTTCCAAGCTGAAGAAGCTGAGAAGGTGAGTGAAGGAAGAAGAAGAAGAGAGAAAATGAGAGGGAGACTGAGGGACATTCATGGCTGCATTCCCGAAGAAAACTCTGATGGAGACGTGGACTGGAGCACCTGATGCTTAAACTGCCACCCACCCTTCCGTAGTTCTGTGATCAGAATGAATGAAGAACAAAGCAAACATAAAATCACAAAGAGCGACAAAAAAAAAAAAAAAAAAAAAAAAAAGACAAGATCAAAAGCAACGAAGAACCAAAGCTGAGTAAAGGAAAGCCATCAAAAATCAAACAAACACTCAAAAGCTCAAACAGAGAAGAAAAAATTGAAGGAAGAAAACAAAAAATACTTAAAAAAAAAAAAAGAAGAACAAACTTAAGGGTGTCAACGGGCCGGTCCGGGCCGGTTTCGGTTCGGGCTGAATCGGTGTCGGGTTTTATAAGCGCAGCCCAAAACATGTCCATTAAGAGTTCGGGCTGGGTTGGGCTGCGCGGACACAATAACTAACGGGCTGGTCCGGTGTCGGTTGTTATCGGGTTGGGCTTATTGAGGGATTTGGCTGATTCGGTCCGGACCGGGCTATCAAGCTTATCGGGCCAATTTTATATGTAAGATATATTGTCATTTTATTATTCTATCATAAAATTAGCACATTCCCTATATGTATGTAATCAATAAATGAACAATAACATACTTTTTCAACTTCGGATTCATATAATCTTTCGGACAGAAGTAAACAACGTGTAATAAACACAAAATTTAAAACCAAAAAATTAAGAGTGCTCGGAGAACCTACCGGTGTTGGCCTTACGGGCCGGGCCGGTCCGGGTTTCGGTCCGGGCTGAAGCGGTGTCGGGCTTGCCGGACGCGTCCATTAAGGTTCGGTCCGGGCTGGGTTCGGGTTATTTCGGGCTGGCTCGGTCCGTGCTACCGGGTCGGGCCCATTTTTGACACCCTTAAACAAACTAGAGTAATTATCGGGCTTCATGTTAAACTGCTCTCCTTCGTAACTAAACTGATCTGGTGCCTAGCTTGGCTGGAAGAGCTTGTCGAACCTTGATGCGTTCACAAACCCAATCAAAACTATAACAAATAAACTGAGAAACAAGAGCTTGATCAACAAAGAAGAGAGAGAAACTGCCGTTAGAGTTCTCCTTCTACTCTGTCTGCAACGAGACTCACAAAACTAATCATATGCAATGTTGTCCGTCGGATTACTGCCTTTCCACTTGGCAGTCATCTGACGGTCACTGCCATCCTCCAATGCTCGTACGCAATGGAGGCGGCAACCAGAGAGAAAGAAAAAGAGGGATCAGATGCAACGGTTTCATCAATCTATCCTGCGACGGGATTTTAGGAGACGTTGGATAAATCCGACTCCACGTGGCATGCATTGAACACAGGCAGCCACGTCTCCTGCGGATACCCTCGCAGGAGACAATTTGGATCCTAATATTTGTAGGTTTCTGATTCTGTTTTTCAAAATAAATAAATTGTCCAAAAGAAAGTGATGCAATCTAAGGTTGTAAATCAGTTACATATCGGGTTATCCCTTATCTAAAGGCTTTGTTTGAGTCCCAAGATTTAGTATTACTTGCGGGATCGGTAAGGGTGTCAAAACTGGGCCCAGCCCTGTAGCACGGACCGAGCCAGCCCGGTAGCACGGACCGAGCCAGCCCGATATAACCCGAACCCAGCCCAAATCGAGCCTTAATGGACAGGTTTTGGTCTGAGCTTGTAAAGCCCGACACCGTTTCAGTCCAAACCGAAACCAAATCGGACCGGTCCGTTAAGAAGCCCAAATTAGCCCAAACCGATAAAACCCAACCCGAACACCGGTAAGGTCCGTTCGGGCCCAATTTCTTAGTTTTAATAGTTTTAAATTTTAATGTGTTACACTATTAGAGTTCCTTTCATGATCTAAAAGATTATGTGAATCTATAGTTGAAAAGATTATGTTAATTGTTATAATTTATTAAATTACATACATATGGAATGAATAATGCTAATTTTATAGATATAAATAATAAAATAGGCTATATAGTTTACATATAAAAGGGGCCCGATAAGCCCAATAAGTCCGATCTAGACCGAATCAATCCGAAATCACCTCAATAAACCCAGCTCGATAGCAAACCGACACCGGACTAGCCCGTTAGTTATTGTATCCAGCGCAGCCCACCCCAGCCCGAACTCTTAATGGACATGTTTTGGACTGGGCTTATAAAACCCGACACCGATTCAGCCCGGACCAAAACCGGCCTAGACCAGCCCGTTGACACCCTTAGGGATCGGTTTCAGGAAGTCCAAATCAGTACTGGATTATACCTTTTCGACTACTGATCCATCTTTATCTTTGGTATAATTCTATTTTGGGTTCTGATCAGTAGGATTAGATACGAAAAGAATATGGAGATGATGATCAGAATTACAATAGATTGAGAGCACGAACCCGATAATGGTTTGAATCAAAATGATTTAGATCGAATAGTTAACCCTAGTTTCACTACTTTAACCTTCTATATGACCTTAATGAGTTTTCTATCGGGGTTTCAACCCAAACTGGCCCGAACAAGCCTTATAACATCCTGATAAGCTAAGTTAGATAACAATCCGAAACCAGACCGGTCTGTTAGTTAATGTGCATAGTGTAGAGTTTGTAGACCCCTCAACTTGAACCGCTTAACTGACATATTTTGGTCAAGGCCTATAAAGCCTGACACTGATTCGGTCTGGATCGAAACCAACCTAGACCGGCCCATTGACACCCCTAACTATAACATTCAATCATTCAAAACCAAAATCAAACCGATTAAAAATAAATTGTATATTACAGGCCACACGCTAACGGGTCCAATAATTAGAAAATGACTAAAATACCCCCTAACATATCAACAATGCAATGGAGATAAAACTAGGAATATATGTTCAGCATCATATGGATCCGAGGATAGGTTTTGTCAATCCACTGAAAAAAAAAGGGGTTGAATCGTCTCCAATTATTGGAGGCACCATATTAGCATAAAGACCAATAATTTACCGATATTAACCGATACCCATATCGTATCGGATACCGTGTGAACTAAAGCTACTAATTGTTTTGTTCATGCTTGGCACCGACAATCTCTACAGTGGGCCCAACCAACAAAACCCTACGATACGCCTAGCTTAATACTGTGTTACTGTCCCAATCGCTTTCCTCTTCTCTGAACCCTTGCGCCATTGCTCTTCATTTTTCACTGTCTTCGCTGGAAATCAGGTTAGTCTCTATCTCTCCCTCTCTCTTCGTTTGCGTTATGTTTTCTGAACTCTTTCTTCTTCTTAAGATTCATCGGTTCGCATCGTCGGTTAGCCTCGCCCTTTTGGGAGTTACCGGAGGTAAGTCTCTGTCTCGCGAAACGACGCATTGGTTCAGAAGGGATATCTGAGAACATCGGTAGAGATTTTTTTTTTTTTTTTTTTTTTGGGTAAACCATTGGTTGAGAAATCAAAGCATAGTTTATCAGCGGTACACATTGGGCTTCAGGGGTTTTGATTATTGGGAGTTTGATGATTAATTAGTTGCGTTTTGTGTCTGTCAAAAAAAATCGCTACGTTTTATATCATACGGTATGTGATTTTGAATTTTGAATCCTGCAACTCTATTGAGGCCTTGTTTTCGGGTGCAAAACCCGTTGGTGTATATGGGTTTTCTGATCCTTTCATCTTCTTTAACCGGGAACAAGTATAGTAACCCTGCTGAGAACAGGTTTTGGCTGTGATCAAACCCATTGGAAAATCTATGTATATGGATTTGTGGTTTTTAATATATATTTTTCGTCGGGTTGTTTTCTTCCCTATATATAACCCTCGAATTTGTATATTATAAGCCAGTAGTTGTTTATTAATGCTGCAAGTATTTTAGGCTGTTGCATTGTTAGTTTGCCCCTGTTATTTCTTTTTGACATCAGTTTCCTAGAGTTCGGGATTTGATATTTAGTGTGACCATTCCTGTTTCATTTGATTGTCATTCAACGATGCCAACTTGGCCTTTCAGCTCGCAAGCTAATTCATAGTTATTGTGATTGAGAATTGCTCTTTCTTTTTTTCCCATTCCTTTTGACTAATATCTGTTGCATTTTGATATAATGCCCAATTTTGGGCTCATGTTTTTAAACATTAATTGTATTAAATCCGTGCTGTATTGTTACCATGTCTTTTCTTTTCATTTTTTTTTTTTTTTTTTTTGGGAAAAGTATTATTGAAGTCCAGTGCTGTTGTATCTACTAATTATGCTCTTTACAATCGCAGTGATTGCGGTTGCGGGCAATTGCAAAGATTGTAATCGACAATGGGTAAGCACAAGCTTGATCCTGTAGTGATCTCCAATATAGGGTTCCACTTCCTCTTCTGCGGAGATGTGGTGTCATCTGGATGCGAGAAATAATATGATCATTTGTATTATTGGTTGCAGGAAAGGTTAACAAATTCGATCGTTGTATTGTTGATTGCAGGTAAGGTTCATGGATCTCTGGCTCGTGCCGGTAAGGTGAGGGGGCAAACCCCAAAGGTGGCCAAGCAGGACAAGAAGAAGAAGCCCAGAGGAAGGGCTCACAAGCGTATGCAGTACAACAGGCGTTTTGTCACCACTGGTATGCCCCTCTATTTTCTTCTCTCTGAGCGATTGATCGAAGTAACTTTTATGTTTCTCTTGTTGATTCACTACTAGCATTCTTTCGATAATATATCTAACAAATAAACTCGTTCTACATCAAGTTAAGTAAACTCAACTGTTATGAACTGTGGATTTAATATTCTTGGACATATACAGCTGTGGTTTACTTTGTGAATAGTTGATTCCATGGAAACCTTGTATTACTTTCATCACTGCATTGTGTATGATTCTATCCATTAACAAGAAAAAAGAGAGGGAGGATTTATCCATTTCTTTGTTTGTGGCTGCCCCTGGAGCGAAAGAAAAGCTGGGGCTTTGTTTGTGGCTCCCCCGGAATTGGAAGAAAATTTAGGGTATATTGGGAGCTTTAGTTTAGTATATGCTCAAGTTTAATGTATTCAGTACATTGTTGCCTTGTGAAGGTGGTGATGATTCAGGATGTCAATAAATTTTCATAAACGTATGATAGGTGGAAAAATAGTAGTGTATTTGTTAAAAAAAGCTGGCCCAAATAGACCCCAGCAGCTCAATCGAAGGAGATGTACCTTTTCATCTTCAGTTCAGTTTTCAGTTGTGCCAGTTTTGGATTATCTCCTCCCTAAAGGCAAGTTTTCCTTCCCTTTTCATATCACATGGAAGGCCAATGTGCATGGAGAAGTGGCCTTCTCGAGGGTGGTAGCAAATGGTAGAATTCTAGCAATGGATTATGTTCAAACTAAGGGGGTTTTCTTTGAGAATTTTTCACTCTAATCCGACCTGAAAAAGTAAAGAGGATTTTATGATTTGTATCTTCGTTTACTTTCTTACATCCTAATGTTTAAAGAACATTGTTGTCTTGGGGAGGGGGTGTTGGAAGGAAATTCTCTATTTCAATATAACAGACTGAGTTTGTGCATGGTTTCTCTGTTTGCAGTTGTTGGATTTGGAAAGAAGAGAGGACCTAACTCATCGGAGAAGTAAGCGCATAATATGAAAAGTTCGTGGAAGTAAAAGAATTTGTTTTTGTATTTTCCTCTGCTTTGTGTGGACTGAAGCAGTCAGCCATATATAACTTGTTTTCGGATACTAGAATTTTATTAGTTTATGGTGTTCGGATGTTGACTGAGGACTTTCTAGCAATCTTTCTTGCCTTGTGAAATCATTATACAGTTTTCTTCTCCGAACTTGGCATTTTTATTATTGTTTTCATCTGTGTTCATAATTTTCTGTATATTTTGATATAAGTATGCACGATTGTTGGCTGTGCAAAAAGGAGGTGAGGGAGAGAGATTGGGATCTGTGTACACCGGGCAGATGCTCTGCATCACAGTAATGAAGGACGCATGTTACTGTGCCTAGAGATGGAAATTAGGGTCAGACAAGGTTATTGCTTATCACCCATCTCTGTTCCTGAATCCCAAGTGGAATGCCTGAAATCAGGTGATGAAAGATGGGTTGTGGCTTATGACTTTCCTGTCATGGGTGAACTATCTTATTTTTTCTCTGCTGCTTTCTCTCCATTCAGTGAGAAAACTTTTTTATTGGTTTGAGATACAAGCCATTTGGTCGCATGTTTGATTTATTTTTCATCAAATGTATCAATTTTATGTTTAAACTCTCGATAATCAGTAGGAAAGATACCATGAATCTTATTTATCTAAACCTTTTCCATCGAAGAAATTATATAATCATGAATGATTAAATGTAAATGTCATTTTTTAATTGTTTTGCGATAAGATCCCTTCAAGAAAGGATCATACTCTTTAAATAAGCATTCTTGTTCAATTTTATCATTACATAGTCGAATTCGATTTTCGATTACATCGAGAATAAGAGACCCTTTGGCTAGGGCTTCAATTCGATTTAAAAATTTTTCCCCTCCATGGTCCAAGTCCAACCAACGACCTAATACTTCCATTAAAACAATTCTCCAACTGAAATTTATGTGGGCATTGCACATAACATAGTTTCGATGTCAGTGAATACATCACCCCTCGTCTGATCATTTTTTGTTTATAGTTTCGGTGGAAGATTAATTTTTTTTTATTGATCAAATTAACCTTTAAAAAATATGAACTACCTATTTTACCTTTACTCATACTCAAATAGGGTTACTATTTGCTGCAACCACAGTCGAATCATTTCCCGCCGAAAGACTTTGAAACCCTTGAAGCACATTCAACATTGGAGATCTCTGCCGCTCCAAATCTTTGAAATTTTGAAGGTCACTGCAAATCTTTGAAACCCGAAGCGATCGGACTAGAATCGAGAATTCAGACTTACTATTGCCATTGGAGTCACCTTTTTGGTGCTGGAAATCGATCGGAATAAGGTTGTTTGAGTAAAATATATGCTGTGAACTGTGGAAGAAGCTAAGATCACCAGAGCTATGGACTGAGATCACCGGAGAAAGTAGATGCCACCGATGAACCGATTGCTGTGGGAAATCTAGAACAGTCAAGCCCTAACACTCTTTTGTAACCCCCTCTCTTGATCTCTCCTTGATTTCCAAATCTCTCGAAAATGAAACCTCATGTGAATCTCATCAATTTCTATATCTGCAATTTCCAACCCATTAGGCTGCCCATCTGAAAAACCTCAAACCCTCTCTCTCTCTCTCTCTCTCTCTCTCTCTCTTCTCTCTTCTCTCTTCTCTCTCTCTCTCTCTTCTCTCTCTCTCTCTCTCTCCATGTCCACAGACATTTGAGATTTTTCCTCCTTCCTTTCCCAGTTCATCTCCAAAGAAACGACAATTGAAATCGCAAATGTCTCTAGCATCTCGTAGAAGCTTTCCATTGATCTCGCAGTGTGAAGAATCGGGGCGAGAGGATCAAACGATCGCCAGACCTAGATGGCACTCTTCTGGGGTGTCTAGCAGCTCCTTTCCATACTTCATGCTGGTGGCCATCGAGGCCTGAAGCTTTCTGAGGGAATCACTCTCGTACTTGCCTCACCTCTCATCCTCTTCGCTTACAAGCTAGTGTCTGAATCCCTGGGGATCCAGCTCCTCATCTTCATCTCCTTCTCCGGTTTGAAATTTCGTGACATTGAGCTCGCATCTAGGGCAGTGCTACCGAGGTTCTATGCTGGAGACATTAGATCGGAGAGCTGGAACGTGTTCAACAAGTGTAAGAGGAAGGTAGTGGTTACTGCGAATCCGATCGTGATGGTGGAACCTTTCGTGAGGGATTTCATGGGAGGGGACAAGGTGCTTCGAAAGGAGATCAAGATGAACCCTGAGGTCCCGTTTGATAACACTCCAGTTCCCATGGAGTTACTTCTCGTCCAGAGTCGTTTTCTATTTTTTCTCTAGAATCAAGATTTTTGGAATAGAATACTGTTTGATAATGCTGCTCCAAAATCAAAAGACTATGCTTCTAGAATGTTGTTTGGTGATGGTGGTATTGGTGGCGGTGGAGGGGTGGTAGTGGTGGCGGTGCTGGTGGGTGGTGGCGGCTGCGGTGCTGGTGGGGGGTGGTGGGTGGTGGGTGGTGGCGGTGGGGATGGGTGGTGGTGGTGGTGGCAGCAGTGGTGGTAGTGGTGGGTGGGTGGTGGTGGCGGTGGTGGTGGTAGGTGGTGGGTGATGGTGGTGGCGACGGTGTTGGTAGGTGGTGGTGGCGACGGTGGCTGCTGCGGTGGTGGTGGTGGTGGCGTGTGGCGGTCGTGGCGGTGGCGGTAGCGGCGACTGTGGGTAGTGGGTGGTGGGTGGTGGGGATGGTGGCGGTGGAGGGGTGGTGGTGATGATGACAGTGCCAATGGTGGTGGTGATGACAGTTAGTAGTGGTAATAGCTCCGGAGCAAAAGAAGTAAGTTTTTTTAGTTCCAGTTTTTTAGCTCCAAGAGACATTTTTGAAATGGTTCACTCTATGGGAGTTAAAACTTAAATCGTGTTTATCAATCTCCATTCTACTCCGGATTAGTTCCGGAACTAAGAAGTAAGGAGCTGGAGTGTTATCAAACGAAGCCTAAGACTCAGAGGGCCATTGGTTTCGTGAAGAAGGTGATGGAGAATGAGAAGGAAGATGGGAGGAGGGTTAATTTTAGTTGAGATAGAAGGGTTTTATTAATCTTTTAATATTAATAGGATTTTAAAGTAATAAAACGTTGAGGGTAGAATTGTCTACAAAAAAATTCACTTTAACACCGTTAAAAATTAAGAACGTTTGTCTTTTCCTGAAACTTTAAAAGACATTTGTCCTTTAGGCATAGTATTGGAGTTGTTTTCTTCCTATATTTATAAAAACACAAGTTAGAAGAAAGGGTTACATTATTATGTTCGAATTCCACACTAGAGAGTGGTTCGGCAAGCATTGCAATGGGGCCTTCAACAGAACTACTTTCATTTACAAATTGAATTAGACAACTTTGAAGTGGTTCAATGTTTAAATGGTTTCAAACAAATGGTGGACATTTTTTTGCATACTATTATTGAGGACATGGTTCAGGTTTTGGCTACCAAATGCATTGTTACTTTTCACCATGTAAAGAGGAATAGAAACTATGCGGACGAAACAGGCTTTTCCAGGTTCTGAACTTTTAATGCTAATCCCATAGTCCCACATCCAATGTATAACTCTGGCCTTAGGGAGTTACGGCCAGTTTAAACCAGTTACAATGTGTCTGGGTGATAAATGTATGGAAAAGGTTTTGCAAGCTGGCCGCTTGGGGAATTTCCTAATCCAAGTCAATCAGCGTCTGAGAATTGGAATTGTCAATAGAGACCCACAAAGTGAGAAAAAAAAAAAAAGTAAAAGAGGAAAGAGTGTATTAGTTATATGAGAGAGCATAGGAAAGAATTCAAAAGCCATGGGCATGAGAATCTTCTTTCCTAAGACGTATAATGGCACTGATAAATGGATTCTCTTGTTTATTGGAAAACCTAAATTTGCATGTGACAAAATTTGCATGGGTGCAAGGGGGAACGAGATCGTCTCAAGTTCAGAATGAATTTGACAAAAGTCAGTGTCAATTGGATGGCCGATATTTGGTATTCTCTCACATCCAATGGTATGAGAGTTATTGAGTTCTTTTGCAATTTTTTTTAATTTTCCTTACAATAACTCTCATAGCGTTAGATGTGAAAGAGTGTCAGGCCACACTGGCTTTTGTCGAGTTCATTCCGAACTTGAGATGATCTCATTGCGTTCAAGGGTCATACAGCCTGACAGTGATCACCTGTGCGTCCAACTGCCAATTGAGAATATAGTAGATATTCTAACAAAGACAATTCAAGCAGAAATATCAGACTTCTCTGGGTCTGCCTCCAGCCCAATCACCTTGGTTCAGATTCCACCCCACAGGGCTTTAGGCAACCTAAATTTCCGAGGCCCTAATCAAATGTTTGATTTTTTTTATTTTTTTTTGGGTAAAATTGATTTTTGTTCTTTAATGGAACCAAAAAAAAATTGTAATAAATCTACAGTGTGGGTGAAGAGGATCCCAGTATCCCATCATTATTATTTTTTCTATTTAACAAATACCCAAAATAAACTTGTGGGAGAGAATTTCCAACAATGCCAGCATTAAGGGCATGAGAAAAGGTATCGTTAATGGGGACCCATAGGGTCAAGGATGAGAGAGAAAATAATAGAATATGAAAGGGCATGGAACTCAAAAAATGCAGGCCGCAAATAGACCATTGAGACATACAACTTAGAAATGTTTGTTGTGGCCCAACTATGATGGACTTCTTATCCTATATTGTACACAAATGATTCTAAATCTACATGAATGTTACATTTCTTTTTCCTAGCTGAAATGTCCTAGAAGAACCAGGTTTTCACATTATTGTTGTGGATTTGTGACAGTAGGAATAAATGTAAGGCGCATTTGAAATTGGACAGTTTGGCATCAAATTAGTATTGTGGTCTTACTTGAGTTAGGTAGAGCATGTAGTTTTGGTGGGGTCTCACTAATCCTTGAAGTGGTATAAGTATTAATCAAAACTCCATTTTTATACTTTCTATAGTGAATCTCTACTTATGACTTGCTTCTGGATTTGGGTAAACCATGTGGGTCAATTCTTATTGCTACAGGTGCTGTTTTAGTTTACTATTTCCACCATTTTTTATACTATTTACATATTTTTTTGGGAGAATATAGGTTTTCTATAATTTCAAACAAATTTTATTCGGATTTAAAAAAAATATATCTCTAATTTTTTTTCTTGCTTGAATGAATTTTCTATGAAACTTTTGGTTATGTGATCATTTTCCCCTCTAGATGACTATAGTGGAGCAAAATAGCTTTGAGTATAAAGAATTATTAATTTAACTTTTATTATTAGTTCATAATATATATATATATATATATATATATATATATATATATGGGCTCAAAAGTTCTACTTTTGAACTGTTGATTATCATGTACTAATGCTTTTGTATGTTCTCCATTGCAGATAGAGGAGAGAGAGAAAGAGTATTAATTTTTTATAAAATGGGAAAGAGGGTTGGCAGGTTAGGGCTCAAAGGAAAATTGGTTTTTTTGGCAGTAGTTTTTATTGTTTTGCATGATAGAGTCAATGGAAATATGATCAAACCAAGACAAAAACTTTCAGAAGATGATAAGAAGGCAGAGCTTCTGAATAGACCTACAATCAAAAGCATTCAGGTATGGAGTTTTAATTTCTTCCCTCTTCTCTTACAAAGTTATTTAGCTCAAATGTTAATTTATAGTTTTAATAGTTTATAGACTGTGATGCAAATATCACCAACTTTCACAAGGCTATAGTGAGTTTGTCCTTATAGTGTGCTCCATTTAGAGATTAAAAAACATCAACTTAGCTTCCACGTTCCTCATTGTTGATGACTTGGGACATGTTGAGATCTAAAATAAGTAGAAAAAACTATGTGCAGTCCATGTAGCTCAAAATCAAGCCAGATATCTAAAACATTTCTCTTAGTAATGGTGTAAGGCTCATGCTTATTGCAGAGTGAAGATGGAGATATAATCGAATGCATTGACATGAACAAGCAACCTGCTTTTGAACATCCTGCCCTAAAGAATCACATTATCCAGGTCTCTCCATAATGGCATTTAGACCGGTGACTTTGACTCAAGAATTTTAAGTCTAAATTACAAATGAATTGCTCTCATTATGCAATGGTGAAACTAACATATTTTTTACATGCAGATGAAACCTAGTTATGATCCAATTACAGATAAAACAATGAAAGAAGAAGAATCTTCTATGACTGTTATATCCCAGTTGTGGCATAGAAGTGGAAATTGTCCAGTTGGAACAATCCCCATTAGAAGGATTCATGAGCACCTACTTAAGGCTAATTCTCTCCAGAAGTATGGCCGAAAAAATCCCTATGTCGTTCAGGCTCCTAAGAAAACAGAGAACAAAGAGATTAAGCATATCAATCACATTCCATATCTTGACAAGACAAGAACCTCTTATGATCCACAGTTGATCAATCGCTCGGTACGCCACATTTCTATGACTAGAGGAGGTGCACATTGATGGTGAATGAGTATTACTTTGCAATAATTTTCTATCTAATATTTGTTTTACCTATGTTCTTGATTCTGGATCAGGATGCACTACTTATTACTCAAGGTTACAATTATATAGGAGCTAAAGGTGACCTTAATGTTTGGAATCCAAATGTTGAATCGGAGGATGAGTACAGTGCAGCCCAAATATGGCTTAAAAATGGCCCTTCTTATTCTTTTGAAAGCATAGAGTCTGGCTGGATGGTCAGTATACATTACTTAAGAAATGAGTTTCAGTTAGAGAGGAACTCTACCACCTTGTATCATTTTGCCTGCTAACATTTACCATCTTAATGTGTATCACTTCCACTTTTCTAGTTGTCTCTTAATGGAGAAATTTTCTACAAATATCAATCTGCAAACCCTTTTGAATTTTTTCAGGTGAATCCAAGTATATATGGAGATAGACGGACGCGATTATTTTCCTATTGGACTGTAAGTCTGTATGCCCCCTTAAACATGATGAAGTGATAACAAAAAGATATTCTTTATGGATGGCTTCACAACCTGCAAGTTAGTTTATATAAGATAGTTCAAGCTCCTAAAACTAATTTATTTTCTTCATTTTGATTTGCTTTCTGTTTAAGGTTGATTCATCAAACGAAACAGGTTGCTTTGACCTCATCTGCTCTGGGTTTGTACAAACAAACCATGAGATAGCCCTTGGTGCCAGCATTGATCCTATATCAGGAGACTCTGGACCCCAATATCAAATATCTATTTACATCTATATGGTAAGGAATGATGTTCTCTCTGTTTCTTTCTCTCTCTCTCTCTCTCTCTCTCAACTTCCTTCCATTTTAAATGTGATTTAGGATACAAACACAAGTAATTGGTGGCTGCAATATGGGGACAAGATCAACATAGGATATTGGCCTGCTGAGATACTGGGATTGTTAAGGCATAGTGCAACATATGTTGAATGGGGTGGTGAAGTCTACAGTTCTAAGATAGGCATCCCCCCTCACACAGCCACAGCCATGGGGAGTGGTGATTTTGCTTCGAGTTTGTTTGGATCTGCGAGCTACATTAAACACATTCGGATACTAGACTACTCGCTGTCACTGAAGTACCCTTTATGGGTTTCTGCTTATACAGATGAGGAAAATTGTTATACTGCAGTTTTTTATCAAGAGGGATACATAATGGAACCAGAGTTCTATTTTGGAGGCCCTGGTCAGAACCCCAGATGTCCATGAGAAGAAAAATATAAAGACAGTTCACAGCTTATCAGTCTCCAAGTTTCTAACTTCGATGCTTTAAGTAGGAAGCTTGCTTGATGGTGTTCACCATTTCTCATCCTCGGTTTCTGTGAAGTGGAGTTAAAACTTAAAAACCATAAAAAAAGATTTTTTTGTTAAAATTAGTTGTTGATGCAGGTCTCATGAACTTAAAACTTAAAAACCATAAAAAAAGATTTTTTTTTTTTTTTTTAAATTAGTTGTTGATGCAGGTCTCATGTTCATGGTGGTTTAAAGGTTAGGCTTTCTCTCTTGCAAATGAAAATGTCACTTCTAGTGACCTATGTCCCTTTGCTAGCATTGCTCCTGATCTGGTTCACCTCTAGAGTCAGCTTTCTGATAGGAGAATACTCTTTGATAATGTTACTCTCAAAATCTTATTTTATTCCACAGTTTATTGAGAATAGAATCCCGTTTCATCCGATGATAGGGAGGCAATGAATGGTGAGTGGTGGCGATGGATGGAGATGGTGGTGGTAGCAGTGGTGGTGGTGATAGCGGTGGTGGCGGCAGCGGGGGTGTGGGTGGTGGTGGTGGCTGCCATCAAGCCTTCGTTTTGACCCGATTCTGTTCTTTTTTGTTCTCTTTCATCTGCTGTGGTGCAACAAAAACTAGTTTTTTAACTCCAAAATTTGGGCAAAAAAAAATCCGATTCATTCCCTTAGAACTTCAATTCAGATCAGACTTATCAAACAGGATTCAGCTCTGAAATTGTTCTCACGAGAGAATCCCATAATTCCTCATTCTCCTCTCGTAGCTGATTTATCTCTTCCTTTTTTCCTTTTTCTTTTTTTTTTCTTTTCAGGGAATCAGCAGTTCCTACTGCTCTTTCTTTCCTCTAGGAAAAATACGGATTCAAATCGTCTCCCGCCGCTGGAGGCTTTCCAGCGCCATCCAGCGGCTGGAGTAACTCCGACACAAATCCCAATACAGATGAGTGCTTGTGCTGCTACACCTTGTTAGCTCAAGCTCCCTCTCCTTCTTATGCTCACTCTTTCCGCTCACTCTTTCCCTTCTACTGTTCTTCTCTTCTCTTCGTATTTGCAGAACTCTTGAGCACCAACTACTGCTGCACCTCCTTTTCTTCCTACCGAAATGATAGGACTTCCTTTTCTTGCTATGCAGCTCAGCTGCAATTCCTTTTCTTCTTCCGACGGCTGAGCTCTTCTTCTGCAACCAATTTTTTTCTACTTGAAACTCACTCTCTTGTTTTCCTAGGGCAGAGGTGAATTTGTGGGAGTGGAATGAAGAAAACAATCCTCAAGGAAACCTTTGCTTATATATTTTCAATTAATATAACTAATTACTTAGTGAAATTACTAAGCTGTCCATAAACTAAATCAAGTAATAGTCTAATAACCCTTCTAACTAAACCCTCATGTTACTTGGAATCACCTTAAAGCCCCTTAATCTTTATTTTATTTTCAAAGAAAACCTACACCTGTCCGTACAAGTGTTAGTTCGTTTAACGGGTCATTATCCTCTCCAATTGTTGGATTCTGAGGATCAAGTTCTTTATCCTGACGCGCCTACCAATATATCGGTAGGTGCACCTGGTTAAGAGAGACTGCTGGATCCTCGATTGAAAGATCCAACAATTGGAGACGAGATAATAAGTCTCGTTTAACACACAAATGACAGTTCAATATGTGAGCTGTCTTCTTGCATGAAACCAACAAATTATGGGTGGGGCTAACCGGTCTGCTGGTTGGTCCATGGGCCGGCCAGATCAGAACCAGGTGGACCACTCTTTGTTTTTTTTTTTTTTAAATCTCCTCCTCTTTTTATTTCTCTTTCTCATCAAGTGGGGCCCACTTAATCCTCTAACAACAAATTAATAAGATCTTTCATGATATTTCATCTAATAATAATATTATAATAATAATATATTAATACATATGACAGCATATAATTAATTTAATAATATAATAAACTCCCCTTGGGCTAGAATTTTATCAAAATGTCCCTTACTTCTCAATAATTCAAAGAACTATCTAAAAAAGTCTAGAAAGATTCTCTCATTCACGATACCTTAGGGAACTAGGGTAATACAAACGTAGTTTGACAGTGATCACCCACACGCCCAACTACAAATTGAGAATTTAGTAAATATTCTAACAAAGATAATTCAAGCACAAACATTAACTTCTCTAGGTCTGACTCCAGCCCAATCCCCTTGGTTCAGATTCCACCCCACTGGCTGGAGGCAACCTAAATTTCCCAGGCCCAAATCAAGTGTTTGATTTTTGTTCTTTAATGGAACCCCTCAAAAAAAAAATATATTTAATAAATCTACACAGGGAGAAGAGGATCCCAGTATCCCACCATTGGATATCATTATTATTCTTTCTATTTAAAGAATGTTTGAAATAAACTTGTGGGACAGAGTTTCCAACAACGCCAGCAATGAGGGCACCAGAAAAACTATTGTCAATGGGGACTCATATAGTCAAGAATGAGAGAGAGAAAATACTAAAATATGAAAGGGATTGGAACTCAAAAAATACAGGCTCCATATAGACCATTCAGTCATCAGGTTGGGCCAAGCCCACCTGTCCGAGTCCAACATTACAACTAAGCAATGTTTATTGTGACCCAACTATATATGAAGGATTTCTTATCCTATATTGTACACGAGTGTCTCTGAATGCACATGGATGTTACATTTCTTTTCCTAGCTGAAATGGCCAAGAAGAACCAGGTTTTCACATTATTGTTGTGGATTTGTGACAGTAGGAATAAATGTAAGGTGCATTTAAAATTGGACAGTTTGGCATCAAATTAGTATTTTGGTCTTACTTGAGTTAGGTAGAGCATCTAGTTTTGGTGGGTCTCACTAATCCTTGAAGAGGTAAGTATTAATCAAAACTCCATTTTTATACTTTCCATAGTGAATCTCTACTTATGACTTGCTTCTGGATTTATGAGTGTTTCCATGTGGGTCATGTCTTATTGCTACAGGTGCTGCGCTGCTTTTAGTTTACTATTTCCTCCATTTTTTTTTTATACTTTTTACATATCTTTTGGGAGAATATAGGTTTTTTATATTATCAAACAAATTTATTCGGATTTTAAAAAAATATCTCTAATTTTTTTTTCTTGCTTGAATGAATTTTCTATATAATTTTTGGTTTTGTGATCACTTTCCCCTCTAGATGACTATATTGGAACAAAATAGCTTTGAATATAAAGTATTATTAATTTGACTTTTATTATTAGTTCATAAGAAATATATACAACTATATATAGAATTAATTTTTAATATAATTTTTCTTATATATTTCATATGTATGAATAAAATAAGAAATTCATAGAAATTAACAAAAGAAATGCCAGAAATTTTGTCAAGCTTCATTTTGAAATATTTCATTGAACTTCAAAACATATGTGCTTTATATCATAACAAAAGAAAATTCATATTTTAGAGACTACATTCCAAACATCTTGACCCAAAGGAGGAAACTTTTCATTCACTTTAAAACTTCATTACTACACTTCGTTCATAGCTCATGTTTTCTCGGGGTTTTGAGTTCTTTGGTTCTTTTTGTTTTTCCTAATTGGCTTATTCTTCATATATATATATATTCTCTTACGCCTCAGGAAGCAGAAGGTACTGAGTTCGACTCATCTTACTGTCTTGGGACCACTCACACGGGGTGTTAACTGCTCTTTCTTTCCTGCTATGGGTGCAAGTGGAATGGTTCTCATTCAACCTTGGAATGATCCGGTCCATGTGGTTGTGAGGTCAGTATGGGCCTATAGGATTAGTCAAGCTTAAGATCTAGATACCCGTCGTTAACCCCCAAAGAAAAAAAAAAAAAAAAAAAAAAAAAATATATATATATATATATATATATATATATATATATATATATTGAATGCTGATTATCATGTACTAATGTCTTTGTATGTTCTCCATTGCATGCAGAGGAGAGAGGAAGAATTAATTTTTGATACAATGGGAAAGAGGGTTGGCAGGTCAGGGTTCAAAGGAAAAATGGTTTTTTTGGCAGTAGTTTTTATTGTTTTGCATGATAGAGTCAATGGAAATATGATCCAACCAAGACAAAAACTTTCAGAAGATGATAAGAAGGCAGAGCTTCTCAATTGACCTCCAATCAAAAGCATTCAGGTATAGAGTTTTAATTTCTTTTATGTTTTTTCACCTCTTCTCTTACAAAGTTATTTAGCTCAAATGTTAATTTACTAGTTTTAATAGTTTATAATCTATGATGCAAATATCACCAACTTTCACAAGGCTACAGTGAGTTTGTCCTTATGGTGTGATCCATTAAGAGATTAAATAACACAAACATAGCTTCCATGTTCTTCATTGTTGATGACTTGGGAATATCTTTGAGCTCAAGATAAGTCTAAAACTATATGCAGTCCATGCAGCTCAAATCAAGCCAGACATCTAAAACGTTTCCCTTAGTAATGGTGTAACTCTCGTGCTTATTGCAGAGTGAAGATGGAGATATAATCGAATGCATTGACATGAACAAGCAACCTGCTTTTGAACATTCTGCCGTACAGAATCACATCATCCAGGTCTCTCTGTAATGGCATTTAGACCGGTGACTGCGACGCAAGAATTTTAAGTCTAAATTACAAATGAATTGCTATCATTATGCAATGGTGAAACTAACATAATTTTTTACAATGCAGATGAAACCTAGTTATGGTCCAATTACAGATAAAACAATGAAGAAACAAGAAATTTCTGTGACTGTTACATCCCAGTTGTGGCAGAGAAGTGGAAATTGTCCAGTTGGAACAATCCCCATCAGAAGGATTCATGAGCACCTACTGAAGGCTAATTCTCTCCAGAAGTATAGACGAAAAAATCGGTATGTCGTCCAGGCTCCTAAGAAAACGGAGAACAAAGAGATTAAGCATCTTAATCACATTCCATATCTTGACAAGACAAGAACCTCTTATGATCCACAGTTGATACACCACATTTCTATGACTAAAGGAGGTGCTCATTGATGGTGAATGAGGTCTAATTTGCAATCACTTTCTATCTAATATTTGTTTTACCTATGTTCTGGATTCTGGATCAGGATGCACTACTGATTACTCAAGGTTACAATTATATAGGACCTAAAGGTGACCTTAATGTTTGGAATCCAAATGTTGAATCGGAGGATGAGTACAGTGCAGCCCAAATATGGCTTAAAAATGGCCCTTCTTATTCTTTTGAAAGCATAGAGTCTGGCTGGATGGTCAGTATACATTACTTAAGAAATGAGTTTCAGTTAGAGAGGAACTCTCTACCACTTTGTCTCATTTTGCCTGCTTACATTTACCATCTTAATGAGTGTCACTTCCACTTTTCTAGTCATCTCTTAATGGGGAAATCTTTTACAATTATCAATCTGCAAAACCTTTTGAATTTTTTCAGGTGAATCCAAGTATAAATGGAGATAGACGGACACAATTATTTTCCTATTGGACTGTAAGTCTGTATGCCCCCTTAAACATAATGAAGTGATAACAAAAAGATATTCTTTATGGATAGCTTCACAACCTGCAAGTTAGTTTATATAAGATAGTTCAAGCTCCTAAAACTAATTTATTTTCTTCATTTTGATTTGCTTTCTGTTTAAGGTTGATTCATCAAACGAAACAGGTTGCTTTGACCTCATCTGCTCTGGGTTTGTGCAAACAAACCATGAGATAACCCATGGTGCCAGTATTGATCCTATATCTGGAACACTGGACCCCAATATCAAATATCTACTTACATCTATATGGTAAGTAATGATGTTCTCTCTCTCTCTCTCTCTCTCTCTCAACTTCCTTCCATTTTGAATGTGATTTAGGATACAAACACAACTAATTGGTGGCTGCAATATGGGGACAAGATCAACGTAGGATATTGGCCTGCTGAGATACTCGGATATTTGAGGTATAGTGCAACATATGTTGAATGGGGTGGTGAAGTCTACAGTCCTAAGATAGGCATCCCCCCTCACACAGGCACAGCCATGGGGAGTGGACATTTTGCTTCGAGTATGTTTGGAGTTGCGAGCTACATTAAACACATTCGGATACTAGACTACTCATTGTCACTGAAGTACCCTTTATGGGTTTCTGCTTATACAGATGAGGAAAATTGTTATACTGCCTTTTTTATCAAGAGGGGTACATAATGGAACCAGAGTTCTCTTTTGGAGGCCCTGGTCGGAACTCCAGATGTCCATGATATGATGAAAATATAAAGACATTTTATAGTTTATCAGTCTCCAAGTTTCTGCCTTTGATGCTTTAAGTAGGAAGCTTGCTTGGTAGTGTTCACTATTTCTCATCCTCAGTTTCTGTGAAGTGATGTTAAAACTAAAACTCTAAAAAAGACAATTTTGTTAAAATTAGTTGTTGATGCAGGTCTCATCTTCATGGTGGTTTAAAGGTTAGGCCTTCTCTCTCTCTACCTTTTAAGGCAGTTATTTGATTTCGAAGAGAAGAAAATAAATTAAGAATCCAAAGCTACCATTCCTAATGAATGCTTCTATAGGCCCCGATTAAATTTGATTAAGAAAGTGAACTGGATTCCATCACTACCATTCTGTATCTCCATTCTGGACTAAAAAAATACAGAATAGGCTAAAGAGCACCTCAAAAAGTGATGATAAAACATAACGATTTCTTACCTACAAAATAAGTTACTTTCCTCCCAATCAATAGAAACAAAGCTTTCTGAACCTAAAATACAATTTCTTTATAATCTTTTAGAGGCAATATTTACAATTATATAATATATCACCAGAACAGAAACAAAACCCTGGTCATCAAACTACCAAGCACCTCAATAAGAACCAACAATATGAACAAACACCAAATCAAACTGGATCAACTCCAGATCATTTATCGCCCAGTGATTGGACTTGGCCTCATGGAATTAAGTTGGAGATAACATCAGATGATTAAGACCCAACACTAAACAGAATCATATTGATGCCTTTCTCTCTGTATGGACCGGAAAATTCGTGCTGCCGATTCAGTTGCGAATCTAGGATTGTGTGGTGCAACCTTGATCACTCGGACCTGCTGGTCGCTGCTGGGAGCCTGAGGATTGCAATCAGAACCCTGCACAGCTGGAGCCATAGGAAAAGGCAGGAGAGGATCCCTTTCATCTACATGTCCTGACCCTGCAACTTGTGCCTTCTCACAAGGACTGCTTGCCGTACTCCCTCGTAATTCACCATCTTTGGATGTTTGAAACTTCCAAATACCACTATCCACAGCATCGCTCTTCTGGTTTGCATAATTACATGAGCGTTGCTGGTGTATGAAGTTGATCTCCCCTGTTGATAACTGTCCTGCTTGCCCATGTAACCGGGCATTAGCTAATAGGCTTGCCTGTTCAACAGCTGAGGCGGGCATAACCGGACTCATAACTGGAAAGCTATAAGGAGGGAAGTAGGTCTGGCCAACTGGAGGTACGCCAGGAAGAAAACCTATCCCTTGGTGAGTAGCTTGAACTCCATGTGCAGGATTCATTAAGTCCCTTGCCACTAGAGGTAGGCTCTGAGGCCCACAGCCTCCATACACTGGAGCCATGAAACCAGCATGAGGACAAGGCCCTGTATATGGCTTGTAGATAAGACCTTCAGAAGGTGACAGAATGGGAACCAACCATTGATTCCCTGAAGGTGGATGGAAACACCAAGGACCCATATTGCTATCAGTACCCACAGGTGCTGGTGGTGGATTTCTAGAATAAGGCCCACAGTTTGAATGTTGACTAACAAGTCCCCTGTTGATACCATTGTTTAGAGAAGGAAGAGTGGGTTTCCCAAATGTGTTCTCAGCATCGCATTCGGTACTCTGGTTTGGCTTTTGAGAATCACCTATCTTCTTAACATTCCGCTGCGGTGACTTCAGAACATAGTCAGAAGGCAGCTTATTCGTTGGAGACACATTTAGAGAAGGTTTGGCCAGATAACAGTTATTCTCAAGCAACAAATGTGGCGAACCAGCAATCAATCTCTGAACCTGTTTGAATATGAAGGATTAAACTTCCTTTTCTTCTAGAATAACCTAAGTCGAATAATAAATTTGAAATATATGCATCACAGTAAAGAACAGGCAAGTAGCATGTTAGGTCAATATCATCTTACCTTTATCAATCTATGCAACTCAAATACTTGAACAGCAAACAACCTTTGTTGACTGAAAGTAGAAAAAGGTCACATCAAAAACTTTACATACAACTTTTGGACAAAGGAAGGAAAAAGTAAAAGCTATAATAACCAGGTGATCATAAACAAAATCAGTAATTCATGGGCAAGACAGAGATTCAACACAAAGGTGTTCATTTGTCAGACATTCACACAAGATTCATAAATGGGCAAGACACATATTCAACAATACACGTACATTTGACATACATTTCACACACTTTGAAGCACTAAGAATCATAAATCTAACCAGGTAACCATAATCAAAATCAGTAGGAATTAATTGGCAAGAGAGAGATTCAACACATAGATGTACAATTTCTTAATCAGTGTTGATGACCCAACCATTATGTCTTTGACCTCTACTTTTAAATCTTAAAACAGGAAAGCGATGGATTTTGAAAATTGTTTTTGTCAGTACAAGTTAAGAGTTAATATATGGGATCCAGCCCAAGATGAATTCAGGCCATTCATCTATGAGGGAAAGCAGAAAAAGCAATCAAGTGCCATGACATACTGCCACTGGCATTTCTCTCAATGATAACGTCACTCAGCCAGCGGACAACTCCAATTGAGCGGAAACCTGAAATGTCAACAAGGGACCAAGAGTCTACTTCTACCTGCCCACAAAATCTCAACCCCATCTGACCTACCACGTGGCAGATACTTGTACCATCCATATATTCCTTTGGATAGGTGATCTTGGAAAACCAGCCCCCTTTTTTTTTTCCAAGAAAGGAAAACTATTTGAGTGATAAATAATCTTTCTAGTTGATATCCAGATTTTCAAATGAATTCCTTCTATCATCACCCACGCTTAATTCATCAATATCTCCTGCTGAATGCTGAGAACCCATCAAAGAATTCCAAAGGAAAACTAATATTTTCTTCTGCTCTTCTGTTTTCTTATTCTTTTCTACAGTTCCCCACCGTGATTTGGGTACTGTTTCTAGTTTTTTCATTCTTCCTTTCTCTTCCTTTTTCTTACAAGATAAATCAATACTAAACTTAAGATTCACAATATAAGCATTATTAGGATTACAAGCTCTGTATTTGTTTGTTAATATGACACAAAATGCACATGCAAACTTAGATTGCATTTTTCTTCCTTTCTCTTTTTCCCCTTTGCTTACAAGAGAAATCAACACTAAACTTAGAATTCACAATATAAGCATTATTAGCATTACAAGCTCTGTATTTGTTTGTTAATGTACTTGAAATTAACAATCCTGTGGAGAATTCCAATCATAATATCTACAATATCAGCATTTGAAGAAAAAGTATGGTATTTCATACTTGATCTTACAGTCATTCGTATGGGAATAAATGTAGGCATAATTGAGCAAGGGTACTTACTTGACAATTGCTTTTCTTGCTTTCCAAAAACGCTTCTGTCCTATCACTCCTACAACATCGTCAGGGGATATGTCCAATCCCGACATAGAGTCCACCATGGAGGTCTCAGAGACTTCATCATTTCGATCCACATCTCCCACTTGTAATGACCCACATGCATAGTCTTCATGGTAATCAGTCCCATTTTCAGCCTGATCAGGACTTCTGCGGCTATTTCCAGGTGATTTTATGGAACAGGGTTCACTTCTCACCCTAGTGATATCTCTCTTTTCCAACCCAACAGGCTTGACTAAAATTCCATCAACACAGGCACTGTTGTTTTGGAACAAGCCAGCTCTATTTTTCTGTTGTACAAGTCGATCAGCATCACATAATCTTCCATGATCATCCAGTAGATTACTTTGACGTTCTAGATTTGCAGATCTATCAGTATGCATTAAGGGCATGGAAACCTTTACTCCAGCACGCTCCCTACTCATGATAGACCCTTTCAGGTTCTCCTCACAGTGGTCCCTTATTTGTTTTCTCGACCTCATGTCCGTGGTGCTGGTCTGTTTTGAGTACTTATCGCTACCATTCTGGTGTTGCATTAAAAAATTGCTACTGGTACCTGCAGGATTCAGCGGACTGTTCACTAGAGTGTCTGCAGAACGACCCTGGCTTGTTGGACAGAAGGAAGCAAGTCTTTCCCTCTCCATACTGGGCAGATCCTTATTAGGACAAGAAGCAACTTCTGGGTGGACAAAGGTAGGAACCCTTACATCGTCCTCATCTCCAAGCTTCTTTTGACCTGAGTTCTTTGAGTTGGAGTAGTCAAACGGATGGAACGAATTGCACTCAGAAGTCAATAACATGCGCCCTGTTGCATCAGAAGTTTGATAACATGCATTTTTCATCGATTTCCTCTCAGACACTGGCATTGATGCATTCAAATTCACGCCATCAGGAGAAGAAGAATGAAGCTTCTCAGTCGAATGGGAAGGTGTGGGAGGAGGAACGTAAACGGGGGAAAACACACTTCTTTCATGGTCTCCACCCTGAAGAAGTAAATCATACTTTGCAATCAGAGATAACAGAAGGCGCTGATGCATTGAACAGCAACGTTATTTAAATAAATAAATAAAAAATCTCGGTTGCTCAAATGAAAAATAGGTGCAACGACCCAACAAACCAGTCCCCCTGTTCCTCCTAAACTATTCAAGAATACAATGACGCAGAAACAACAGATTATACTCATAACCAATTCTAAAACCATAAATTCCTCTTATTTGTTTGAAAGCCACACATGCGCACACAATCGCCAACAGTTAAAACAATAACCGTAACAGAAGTCATATATAAACATCAATCGCAAACAATCAGAACAATAACTATTCGTTTGAACGCAATGACGTAATCGGACAAGAATTCCATTAGTGCACCATAAACGACTACTCCCCCTCGTGAATTCCCGTACCAAACAAAAAAAAAAAAAAAAAAAACCCACAAAATTCTTAAACCCACCTGACTCGAGGGCGTTGAAGGAACCAAAGTGTCAGCATTACGAAGCGGCTGGGACAAAGTTGATGCTGACCAAGAATTGAACCTCTGAGAAGGTACACTAAGTTGTTCATAGAGAGCCATCTTGTTCCTCGGGGGTGCCCTTGGCCCTCCTTTCTCTTTATCATTAACATGGAGCCTAGGAAACAAAGGACCCATGATCTTCCCCTCCTCTTTTCCCCCCTTCATCCTCCCTCCTTTCCAGGAGTTCAACAAAAAACCCAACTACAGAAACAAATTTTGGGATCAAATTCACCAGAACATCTCATGCCCCAGGACTAGCACAGCCATACCCACTCTCTGAAAGTGAAAATCTCGCGAACCCGGATGGGGAAATCGACTGCTCTACTGAAACGACGACAAATTCCAAAAGAACCCAATCTCACTCCACTTGCAACTGAAATCTCTTCACTCCAAATCGATGAGGAACAAGAAAAGCACATCAACGACTTCTCAAAACAGGAAGAAATAGGCAAGTAAATATTTAGTAAAAGAAGAAGGTCGAATTGGAACTCTATTGAAAATCTAAATCATCATCTGATAGAAATAAATAAAAATATAAAAGGAAAACAATGGGTGGATGACAGGTACGAAAAAGTGTTGGGTTTATGGACTCTTTACCGGTCACCTGCCTAGTCAACAGAATCATAGAACTAGAAAACACAACTTCTTCGTAAATGACGGAACTGGGCTCCCGTCGAAGCTAATACCCAGTCTGTCCACCACGAAAAACAGTTATTACATCCGCCCGGCTGCGAAGGGACTGTTTGGCTGTTTGCCCAAACGCAGGTGGTTTGCCACGTAAACTTTGCAGCTATTACAAATTTGCAATAACAATTCTGCACCCTCGATGACATGAAATTCTTTACCCCAAAAAAAAAAAAAAAATGCCAAAAGGATAAAAACATCATTTTCATAGGGATTTAAATCATCTACTCACTGAGATTTCAGGAGGAGGGATGGCGGCTTGGATGATAGTCGCCACCTGACTCTCTGGTGAATCCGAATCATCCATCCCAACTGACACTCGAGCTGACAAGCTGAACCGACAGAGGTATCTACTTGGATAGATGGCTTTGATTCATCCAAGAGTCAGGTGTTGGTCTAGGTCACCGCCTTTCCTCTCAAATCTCAAGGAGGACATGATGTGGACCTACATGAGAGATTCAGTGGGGCACAAATTTTTGTGGGGAGGCGATCATCTTATTCATATGTTTCATTATATAATCATCCATTTTTATTAAAAGAATGTTTAGAACGACAAAGTGAGAGCTATAGCAAAACCCTTCCCTGTCCCTCACAATTCCTATGCCTCTATTGGCAGATCCGTTGTTGCCAGTTCCCATAGATTGATGCAGGCAACAACGTGTGGGGATCCTCGACCTCTCATAAGGCATTGGGATACTATTGTTTGGCAGTCAAACACCTTATGATAGGCTGAGATCCTCACTACTTGGTTGGCAGCCAAACAGAGGATATCGGTCCGGCAACAACAACACTCAAAAAACTCCACATCCAAAATAAAAATAAAAAAAGAGTTGAGGTTTCAGTCTGGTTTTGTGGATCCTTCGGTGGGAGGTCATGCACAAGTATCCAAACCCTAAATCGGTTGGTTTATAAAATGAGTTAAGCGGTTAAACCCGGCCGAGCGACGCATTGTAGAGAAGGTAAGTTTTAGGTCAACCTTCGCGCACTCGTTTGAACGTCTCGGTTTGTTGCGACCCGGTCAATGGAATCATAGGGGGTGTAATTACTAATTGAGGACGGGAAAAGGAAAACCCAGAGATAAAAACAACCGATTTTTATCCTTTCTCTTGGGCTTTCTTACAAGATTTTGACCCCGTGGGAGGGTCGATCACATGGCTTCTGCTCCTTCTTCTCATCAGACTGACGTTCCTATCCCCCCAGACCCAGGTATTTATGTGTTTTGCATGTTTCCATCTGATCGTAACTATGAAATTGCAGCATTCTGGACCTCCTTTTTTTTTTTTTTTTTTTTTTTTTTGTTTCATGGGGTTTTATTGAGTAATTATATAGCTGTTGCCTCTTGGTTTTGGTTTTCAGCTGACTGCTGATTATGTGTTATTAGTATGAAAAGCTAAACTGTTTTGGATTGTTATGTTTTTTGGAGCCTGTTTGCTTGTCGTTTCTCAATTTCTGTTTCTTCTTCTCGTTTTTCTCTATTGTTTCAGACATGCGTTTTACTGTTAATTGCTAA
This sequence comes from Protea cynaroides, assembly GCA_028583415.1. Classification (NCBI taxonomy): domain Eukaryota; kingdom Viridiplantae; phylum Streptophyta; class Magnoliopsida; order Proteales; family Proteaceae; genus Protea; species Protea cynaroides. The sequence goes on along the minus strand of CM053274.1, from coordinate 98,768,415 downwards.
TCACGCATATTGCGACCACCTTCCTTGTCCATTTAAAGATTTTGCATCCGTGCGCTGCTGTTACTTGTTGGAAGTTGGATTTTGGGACTGGATTTATAATTTGTTATTCATGAGGTGGGATTTTTTTTTTTTTTTTGGGGGGAGTGTGAGGGGAAGGAGAGGAATTGAATTTGACATTTGATGTTTTTGAACTGGGATCATGTTGCTTGTTTTTGAACGTGATCATTTCAGCTCTGGACTTTATAATTTAGGATCATTTGATTGCTTCTGTTTGTTTAGCTCAAAGTGCGTTGATAACGTGATTTACTTGGTTTCTGACATGACAAGGTGTAGTTTTATGATAATTAATGTCTCATTGAGGTGGAAATGTTATCTCTTATCCAGGGAGGTTTAATGGCGTCTGTGGATCATAGCCTTCTCTGCAATGTTATTGTATAACTTTTGAATGATTTGAAGGTTTGTCATAAAGTTGCAAATTGGCAATTTTTGTCACACAACACGTTATTGTTGATTCTAAGGTTTGAGTTGTCTTCATTAACTTTTAACAGCTAGTTTTACTACGTGGAAGGGTGGTGCGGCAATTCCAACCATTGGAAATCTAGGGAAAGGTCTGGACAGGCCATGTGTCTAATTCAGGCTCAAATTCAATCGTATACCTTTCTATGTGTTGTTATGCACTACTTTCTTTCACAACTTGGAGAAATCTGTTTGGGTTGAAACTTGACCTGTGGGCAGTGGTCCTTTGGTCACAAAATTTCAGCCCCCTTCTGACCTGACAAGTGGTACAACTCGAGTGTGCTGGCCATTGATACCCTATGGAGTCCTTTTCCTGTTTTGTTTATTGTTTACTATTCCTTTTATTTTTTTTTTCTAGGAGCATGATGCTGTAGGGAGAACAGTATGTCATACTGATACTGTGATACACCATTACTCCCGAGTACTTAGTGCCAAGTTGGGTGAGGATATTGATGGAGGAACTACAGGGGGAGAAGTTTTTTTATACTAAAAAACCTTGACAACTGGAAAAAAAGAGCAATGACTTGTGAGTTTATTCTTTTTGTCTCTGTTTAGCTTTTAGGGCCCGTTTGATAAAACTTCTGCTTTTGGATTCTGGATTCTGGTTCAAATTTGGATTCTACTCCATGCTACTCCAAGATTATTTTGGAGTAGAAACTTGTTTGATAATGCAATTCTGAAATGAATTCCAGAGTATCTTTGAATTAGAAACATGTTTGATAACACACTTATCCCTCCAATCAAAGTCTAGAAAAACAGTTGTGGTAGTAGTGGGTGGTGGTGGTAGGAGGTGATGGTGGTGGGCGGTGGTGGTCGTGCTGGTGGTGGTGGGTGGTGGGTGGTGGGTGGTGGTGGCGGTGGTTGTGGTGGTGGTGGGTAATGGCCATGGTGGGTGGTGGTGGTGGGTAATGGCCATGGTGGGTGGTGGTGGGGGTGGTTGTGGTGGTGGTGGTGGTGGAAGAGGTGGCGGCGGCAGCGACGGTGGTGGTGGTGGTGACAGTGGCGGCGGCAGCGGTGGTGGTGGCAGTAGTGGTGTTGGTGGCGTGGTGGTGGCGATGGTGGAAGTGGGTGGTGGGTGGTGGCGGCGGAGGTGGTGGTGGTGGGCGGTGGTTGTGGTGGCTGTGGTGGGTGGTGGCGACGGTGGTGGTGGTGGTGGTGGGGTCAAGTGAGAGTCATGTGAGAATCAACTCTTTTCTTTCTCCCAAAAAGTTGATCAAACAGCTTGGAGCAAGTATTTATGACTCCAAAAATTAGGATTCTGGAGCCATTCTGAATCCGGTTCACTCTGTGGGAGTTGAAATCCAACTAGACTTATCAAACGCGCTTCTGCTCCAAAATGGCTTATTGGGAGCCAGAATCCATAGAATTCAGAAGCAGAAGTTCTATCAAACAGGCCCTTATTCGCAGGTTATTTAGTTCAAGGGATTGATACCTGATGGGGAGTGATGAGAGGGAAATTGAAGAGATGTTTCTTGGTTGAATATTTGAACATAATAAAAGCAAACAATTGAGTGATGTAATTGTCCATAACATAGTTACCTCTTCGTTATGTGTTGGTTCCCATTAGGGCTGCAATAGGGCCGGTTTGGGCGGGGTTTTTCAAAACCCTAACCCTAACCCTGGCTATTTAAACTTAACCCTAACCCAGCCCAACCCTATCAGGGTCAGAAAATATACAACCCTAACCCTGACCCTGTCAGGGTTGGGCCTAACCCTAACCTACCCTGATTGACCCTGACAGGGCCGGGTTGGGCTGGATTAACCCTGATTAACCCTAATTTAGGGTTGGAATGACCCTGATTGGCCCATAAATATACAACAAATTATCAAATAACATATATATAACAATTATAACTTAAAGATATAACAAACACAAATATATATATATATATATATAGGGTCGGGGTGGGTTGGGCTCAACCCCGGGGGTCAACCCTAACCCAATCCAACCCTGTCAGGGTTGATCAAAATTTGAACCCTAACCCAACCCTATCAGGGTTTGGGCCGGGTTCAACCCTGCCATGGTTCAGGGTGGGTTTGGGCGGGTTCGGGTTGTCAGGGTAAAACTTGCACCCCTAGTTCCCATGTATTTGGTTACTTCCGATGTGATTTCATTTGTAACTGTTGGAATTCAAGCTTTTATGGATTTTTTACTACCCAATATTTTGAGTGAATTAAATGAAGTCAACTTAAGCCTACCCTCATCTATGCCTTTTCAGTTTTCCTTGATGACCTGTTCGTATCTTAATTTTTCTCTCTTTCCTTTCCTTATTGATATGTATGTGTTATTTAAATTTCATCTTTTTATTTGCATGTTTAACTAATTGTTGATATATTTAATATTTTTATACTTTACAGGGGACAAATGTGAAGACAATGATGTGAGATTTTCACCAGTTCCCATTCACATTGTCACCCATTCATCACAACTCCCAGTTGAATTTTTGGAACCATCTCCTGACAGGCAGTTGGTCATTGGTTTTGATTGTGAGGGTGTGGACCTTTGTCGATATGGAACTCTCTGTATCATGCAGGTATGGGTTTTTTGTAACTTCCCTTTGCCCTTGAAAACCAGAGACATAAGTAGAATAATCCAGGGAATAACAAAAGCATTATTTTAATTTATATTGTGTATATTGTGCCACGTAAATGGAGAAGTGTACACCAATATCATGTGCACTTACAAAGGTCTGAATATGAAGCACATATAAAGAGAAAAGTTTCATGGGCTGTCTTCTGATTTTCATGTCAATAACATTGTTTTGATGGCATTACATCTTGGTACTTATATTTTCTGTAATTTAAGTAACTATGTGGGATTCTGTTTATGGCTCCATTAGTTGTAGATAGAAGTGTAGATGCCTTTGCCATAGATGAAAGTGATCTTCTGTATGAAGAAAAGTAAATTTTGGGCATCTTCAATTTTTTCTACCTTTTTGGGTTGTCATATTGTTCTATTGAGCATGGCCTTTTAAGAATGCCTTTTGAGGTTCTTTAAAGAAAAAGGAAAATAAAGAAAGGGGATGCACATCGTCTCCTCCCAGTGATTCTGGGAGGACGCGGCAACCTATCTCGGATGGCTGCCACGTGGCTCTCGGTTGAATCCGAGACCCACGTCTGAGCCGACAACCCCTGTCGGCTCGGCTTGTAGGCTGGGTGTCGGCTCGGACGTGGGTCTCGAATTTACTGAGAGCCACGTGGTGGCCATCCAGGACAGGTTGCCACTGGGTTCTGGGAGGACAGGATGCGGATCCAAAGAAAGGATGAGTTTTTCTAGTCCAGCAGGTCTAGTGAGCTTCTGTAAACTAGCACAAATATCTGCCACATGGAAAATTTGATGAGTGTGCAGATCATGTAAATTATGGATTGATACCATGGAAAGTATATCTCATTTACTGATGGAGCCGTGATTCTTCTAAACTCATTGATGGTCACTCTAGTTCTACTAGCACTAGTAAGTCCATTATGAAGTAGACAAGGAAGAAGTTTATTTTCTTGGACTTGAGCTATGTTACCTAAGTACAGACTGCATCACTTCTGCGATTGGCTTAGCCCGATCTGTGTGTCCCATCCATTTGATTGTATAGGGTGATGCCATTTTGATTGTTGAGGGTTTAAAGGTTGGGGAGAGTGCCATGGAGATACTCTCAGTTGAAATAATCAATATGTAAGTGTTTGGTTAATTGCCTAACAGATGAGCTTGCTGATTTGGGGGGAAGGGTTTGTGGGTGGTGTGTGTTTATATATATAGCTATTTTTCTGTTGTCTTAGTGCTGATATTTTCTTTTGGTTGATCTTTCTCCTATTCTTGTTTGCAGTAAATATTGATCTCTTATTTTTTATTAAATAAAGTGATCATACATTAAAGAAAATGCAAAACCAGCTGCTAATTGCTCCTTCCTAGAAGATTACAAGATTTCTTTCAGAAATAAATTGCTTTAATCTACAAAAACAACAACAACAACAACAACAAAACCTTATCCCAACTAAATTGGGTCAGCTACCTGGATTATTGTCCTCCACTCAACTCTGTTCAATGTCGTACTTGAAACAAGGCCTAAGCTATGCATGTCTTTCTCCACCACCTCCCCTAGAGTCATCTTAGGTCTGCCCCTAGCTCTTTTAGATTCTTCAATATGAATCAAATCACTCCTCTGTGCGGGAGCATCTAACGGCCTCTGTTGAACATGGCCATCCCATCTCAAACGGCTTTCTCGTTGCTTCAATCTAGTATCCAGTAATTTTAATGAGGCTGTTGGGCTATCCGTGTCTAAACGTTTTATGCAAATCCAATTAGCATGGTAATGACTGGGTCATATAGTTCCATGTCCCAAAATACTGTTTATATGTGCTTGAGCAGATAATACTAAATTGGACAAGGGTTAGTGAGTAAAGATTCGTGTATCACAAGTCACCATTCAGAAAACATTTCTCTCATTCCTTGATTCCCTTTGTTGCTGGTTCCTTTGTTTAGAATATCAAAGCAAAAAAAAAAAAAAAAAAGTTAGGGACTGCTGAAGTTAAAATATCAGCTCATCTCGTTGCCATGTAACCGTAACTCAATACGAAGTCTGCAAAGCAGCACTGATGGCTTTATGTTATCAAAATTCACTCCTAATGAGGTTAGGCATGAATTTTAATGTTATAGTGGAGAGATATAAACAAGTAAAGAAAGGCTGATGATGTAAAAACTGATGTTATGTGATATTGTCATTGAAGCTGGATCAAGAAATTCATGTCCCATATTGATTTCTGTTCTTAATTTTTATTATTAATTAGTGAATTTCATCTTGTGGGTGGTGCAGTAGAACTACTAATTACTTAATACATGGTTTTCAATGGCCAATTTAAATAAATGTTCAAAGGTCTCTTTCCCCTCAAATGTTTGCTTTTTAATCCTGTGTTAAGAACTTCTGTCATACACAAATTTCATATTTGTAATCACTTATCAGGCTTTTACTACTTGAGTGAACTTTATTTGTTGATATAAAGCCTTCCTCTGTTTGTGTCAGCTTGCGTTTCCAGATGCCATATATTTGATCGATGCTACTCAGGGTGGGGAGATGCTCATGAAAGCTTGTAAGCCTGCACTTGAGTCTAGTTACATCACAAAGGTCATTCACGATTGCAAACGGGATAGTGAGGTCTCTATTTAATTATATTAAAACTGCAATTTTGCATGTCTAATGAGGAACTACTTGATCATGATATCTGGTGATTTTCTAAGCTATTTCTTAATGTGTAGGCACTATATTTTCAATTTGGCATCAAACTGAACAATGTTGTTGATACCCAGGTAAGGCTCACGCTGATCAATATCTTTGGTTACATTGCTGTGATTTTCATCCTGTAACCTCCTTTTTTTCCCCTTCCCTGGCTGAGGCTATGAATTTAATTGTTTTTCCTGATGCGCAATTTTCTTAGCCAGTTGTGGGGGAAAAAAAACTATATTGCTAGGAAAAGTAAAACTTTCATATGATTGTGATTTAAAATTTCCCTCCTGTTTGTCCTGTGATGCTATCCCTCACCTTTCCAACCTATAGGGGAGTGGTGATGATAAATAGCCTGATTTATTTGTTCTAGAGATGCTGGAATTGAGAGTACAAGGGTGAGTAGAAGGGAATTTCACAGGGAGAAAAAAAAAAAAAAACAAGGTTGAACACCACTAATAGCTACTACTAAGATCTCACTGTCGTAAGCAGGTTTCTATTGACATAAATCCCCTGCCCACTCCAACTTTGAAAAGTCTTTCTGCGATCAGGTTAGTTGATATAGACTTCCCACGGTACGAGATGTTTAATGAGGATGGGCTGTGCAACAGATCCTTTTGATGAAAACTGGTTAACTTCCATCTCCCCCAGGTGTGAGTGGTGAACCAAGTGGAAATACTGTCTCATTCTCCCTTGATTGTCAAGCTGTTTCCCATCCACAAGATCCGGCAAAACAACATTGTAATTGACAAGTGCGAGTCTTAGCAACCCAACTTCTCTGGGGCCTTAAATAAACCTTTACGATCCTGCCAGTTAAGTACTCTCATCCCTAAACTCTGGGTTGCCCAAAGGAAAGCTTTCTAAGTTCAGTTTCTTGGTGCTTTGACATGGTGGAGTGAATATAGGCTCTTTGCAGAACTGGTTTCTACTTTCCAATACCAAAAATAGAATTTAAGGCAATACATCTGAAGTTCCTGCTGTGGATGCCTAGTGAGTCATCCAGATGGTGATCATTTCAATAATCTCCTAATGGATTGATTAAAAATATGCTGCAGTTGTTTTCCTCCCAAAGTTTGGGACCCAAATTCTTCATAAGCTGGCCATCAAAGTTATCTTGGAAGCTTTCTGCATTCAGCAAAAGTACAAATTGCCAGCACTGCCATGAATCCATGACATCATCTGATTTGCCCAAGTAGATTGGTTGAACAATAAAATGATTTGAAATTCTAATGGCTATTTCAAAATAGAGAAATAGATGACTTTCTTCTGAAAATATGCACATAATGCAGATATCTGGGAGAAAATATTTTCCCTTTCAGCTTTGTTGGAGCTGATTGTTAAAAACCATTCTTTTGTTGTTTAGGGTATTTTCTTTTCTTCTTGGTACTGCTTTTATGTCACAAAATCTTTTGATATTCATCACAAAGGGAAAACGAAAAAAAAAAGAGTTTACTAAAGAATGCTAGATAAAATAATTTTTTATTTATTGTTTTTAAACCATTTTTAGTTTTTCTTTTTTAGTTTTTAAACCATACATACTAATCATAGTAAGTATTATTTTAATACATTTAATAAATGAGAAAAAAAAAAGCCTGACTTGCTACGAATAATTAACACAGGAGTTCCATGCTCCTAACATAAAGCAAGCCTCAATGGCTGCATAGTGAAGCATTTCCCTTTAGGCCGACCTTGAGGCAACCCTTAAAATCCTAAGCTAAATAACACTGTTAAAACACTGGTCAAACTAAAACTTTTGGTGTACTAATCTGACCCAAGCACTGGTTTTAACTAGAGGCCATTGCTTAAAGCAATGGTAAAAGGTTTGGGCTGCCAGGGCAAATGCCCGGGTCTAAGTCAGCCAGCCACTTTGTTAAAAATGCCAAGGGTTAGGACTGACTCCAAACTCACCCCTCCCAGGACCCGCATAGGTGGGACCAGCACTGAGTAATGGCCCTCATTCTTTCTCCTTGCAGACCTAGGTTCCTAGGTTCCTAGACTTAGATGTTGTATACTGAATGATGAATGGGGGACGCCTTTTTATGCAGACTGGGAAATGGCCCTCAGTCTCCTTGCACACCTAGTTTCTTCAGACTTAGATGTGTATACTGAATGATGAATGAGAATGCCTTTTTATGCAGATTGGATATTCTCTGATAGAGGAGCAAGAAGGAAGAACAAGAGCACCAGATGACTACATTTCCTTTGTTGGCCTACTTGCAGATCCACGTTATTGTGGTATCCCTTTATTCATACTGAAATATTCATTCCATTTATTTTTTGTTAGTTTGGAACTTTTTGTTTTTTTATAGGAATACTAGCACTACGAATGAAACCCTCCACGTGCAAGTGGTCCTGATGGGTTGTAAGTTACGTACAATGATTTGGTTCGTAGTACTAGTATTCCTTTTTTTTTTTTTTTTTGTGGGGTGGGTTCTGAAATAAAAGTGGGTGGATCTCTTGTATTGGATTTAGTTTTTAGTTGTCTGAAGGACAATGAAGGATCAGTGCTACAACTTCGTCCTGTAATAACTTCAAAGCACACTTTTTGTAACTGCTTCTAGGTATCATTTCATCTTCTTATAGTAATTATGTATGTTGCATTTAAGATTATCTTGGTTATTCATTTGGGTTTTTAGTGAGTTGATAAATCTTGAGGAAGCAAATTACCAGAGTCAGGAAGATAAAAATAATAGATTGAACTTGGATAAGATTGGATGCATTAATGATTCATGCCCTGTCCTGATCTGGCTTTAAGTTTACACGGTTTGAAATCTCAGTTCTATCTTTCACCCGAATCACGAAGCTGAACTGTTTTGCTAGCCATCTCGCTGGCTGGCAAAACCGAAATATACCTGGAAAATGGTGAAATATGCTCGAAATATTGCATTTTTTTGGGCAATAAATTTTGACCGGCCATTTTGGTGGTCAAATGGGCATATTAATGACCGAAACTTCATGGAATCCTTATTTAAGCCTCTATAAACATATGTGAACCTTTATATTGCAAGAAAAGTCACACAAAATGGTAGTTTGGCTTTGGATCCTTCGTTAGCAGTGTACGGCAAACCTTGTTGTATTTCTTCTGTAATATAACCCATTCTACACATGATTTAGGACTAAAAGACACATGGTTTAGTACTTTTAACACATTATGCAATTAGGTTGGCAGTCAGTCTTTAAGCATCGATTCAACAGCAAAATGAAGGATTTTAACCCCCCAAAAAAAAAAAAAAAAAAAGATTTCCTAGCAATTCTGAAGTTCTTCCAAAAAGGAGGCAAAATTTGGCAAAATGAGCGAAATTTGGCTAGGTGAGAGAAATTTCTGTCGAAATGTAAGTTTCTTGAGTCACATGCCAGACCATGCCGGTAAGATGTGAAACCAAGATATGTAGCCCAAATTAGCAAAATGTTAGCAAGATTTTGAACTATGAGTTTAAATAACAAAACAGAATAAGGTAGTGAGCTTTAAAGATATGAAGTAGTCATCCAATACATCATTGCCGTATAGTGCGTTAAGTCACAGTTGGAGACTACAACCTCCAGTACTAACCCTGATTCTTCGTGTAAAGGAGCAGGTAAGAAAGACACGAAATATTTGATTAATGAAAAACAAATATTATGATGTGTTTGGCAATACCTTTGTCCTCACTGTGTGAATGGCTTATATGAAGACATGATAATGTTTTATGTCTATACATTTCCAATGGTTTGCATGAATGCACATAGATTCATGCTTTTTTTATTCATGAAGACATGATAATGTTTTATGTCTATACATTTCCAATGGTTTGCATGAATGCACATAGATTCATGCTTTATTTATTCTTTTTATCTGCACCAAAAATATATATCTGATTATTAGAGGAACTCTTTAGAAACAAGTTGAAAGCAAAGCTATACAAAAAGTAGAAAGTAAAAAATGTACAAATCTGCATGGGCCAAGGTCTATTTTTTAGTACAAACTACCAGCGAACTCTGAGCTCCCTAATATTGAAAATTTTGAATTCTTTAGATGCAGAATCAACCAAGTTGATATTTTTTTATGGTATATTCTTGTAGAAATGTGTAAAAATGATGAGCGTCCAGCTAGACAGTTCTTGGATTACAGCTCCTTGGACTTCCCTCACTGGTGGGTGAGATGATGGCTCATAGATATCCATAAATGCTTGGTTATTTTACTTTTCCTTGGTTTTCCTTTATGTAGCTTGGGAAGTTTCTAAACAAGGAGGTCAAACCACTGTTGATACCTGCTTTGGTTTTAGAAACATCAATATTTGTGATTTAGCAATAATTCTTGCTTGCCACCAGCTGTTTCAGTTGATATTCATATCTTTTCTTATGCCAATATCTGGCCTGCCCCTTCTGGCAACTAGAAAGTGACAAAATGTGCAAAATGTTGAGTGAGGACTATGCAGTATGCACTACCAAAGCTTAAGTAAAGTTGAAGATATCCACCTAATTTTCATCATTGGTTTGTAATGTCTTTGTGAATGGAAGCTGGTATGCTCACTGATGACTAAAACTGCAACTACACAAGTTTAGATTTTTTTATCTGACAGTATTTTAATGTTACTTGTTCTTTCATACTGATACACTCAACACAGGGTTGAGAACTAGCATCTCTGTTTATTCCCGTTGTTTGATGTCTTTTCAGGTGTATCATATCTTGAGAAGCAAGAAGTGCGGGTCCTTCTGAGACAGGTTAGTGTTTTTTAGTGTTCTGGAAGTTACATTTAATGTTCTTGCTCATAAGGATGTATCTCTGAATAGAATACTAATGGAAATTGGTTCAGTTTGTTGCTTGAGATGTAAGGAGACCAAAATGATATTTTTATGAAAACTTTGCTGCTAGATTATATCGGATAGGTGGCTTCTAAAGGCCAGCTATGTTGAGATGAATTCTAGGCTTTTAGTTTAAGTGATTATTACTTTTAATCACAACTAATGCCATAAGCACAGGTCTCTGCCCAGTTTGAAGAGCAGCTAGGGAACTTCATTGTTTACCTTACCAATCAAAGAAGGGAAAAAAATCCCAATTGGTGTTTCAATCAGAAAAACTTTCATCAGAGGACAAGAGACCCCCAGAGAGGGAGAGGGGGAGAACAAAGTGCAACCTCAGTTATGTCGTTCACTATCAATTGACAAACATGGTTTAGTATTTATACATGCCTCCAAGAAATCTGCTTTGTTGCCTTTTAGGGTCAGGATAATGGGATGTTGACCTTATGTTTCAGCTTCCCTCCAAACCCAAGCCCAACCCGAAAAAAGTTTTGGGCTGTTCAAGCACAAGCCCACCCAACAAAATCTTGTAAGTCCATAGTCCTGCTCAGGTTGTCATGATTGGGTCAGGGCCCATAGTTGTCAAGGCGACAAGGCGATCCAAGGCGTTTGGGGCCATCCTGGGCGCCTAGGCGCCCGCCTAGGCAACGCCTAGGCGACCAAGGCGTTCCCAATGCATTTTTTTTATTTCTAAAATATTAATGTTTATATATATGCAACATTCTACATAAATAATCAACATTTAAGACATAACTTAATTTATATGTGATGTGGACCCAAGTTTACTAATGTACACTAAGACCTGGGATTGTGTCTAGAGTTAAGTAAACAATTATTTATGACTAACATTTGCGTACTTTTAACGAATTTGATCGGAGCGTAACTCCTTTAATATAGTTCGGATTCAAGTAATCTCGAATTCGTTGCAAAACTAGCATAATCAGCTTTCCAACAAATCCGAGATTGCTTGAATCCAAATTATAATGAAGGAGTTACACTCCGGTCAAACCTTGTTCGAATACGGGAATCTTTGTTTAAAGTCGTCGAATGTAAATTATTTTTTGGGCATCAAAGCAAAAGATTATTTTGGGGCACTCTTGGTTTTTAGTGATGATTTATTATAATAAGATTTATAGAATTTTTATATTTAGAAAAAAGCCTAGCATTTAAAAGTTGAAAATCACCCTTGCACCCAAAAATATGGTTTTTGTTCTTGAACAGGGGGGTTGACTTTTTTTTCCTTCTGGAATTTGAATTTTAGACTATTTTTATTGGATTCAAATAGGGGGGTATTTGCTTATTTATGAATAATATCTTAAGTAAATGAAATATAAAATTAAGAAAACATTTACTTAAATGATATTAGTCATAAATAAGTACTTCCTGATAGCCTGATAAATGTTGTTCCTGTCTGGCCTGGGCGACCACAAGGTGCCCTGGCGCCCAGGCCTGTACAAACCGCCTGGACGCCTAGGCGTCGCCTAGGCGATGCCTTGACAACTATTATGGGTCAGGCTCAAGCGTGTTTCTCACCGAGAGTGACTTTCTTAAATTCTCTCCTTTCGATTTACAATCAGCCTGACGTGAACGGCCGCTTTCTCAGCAGGCAGTCAAGCAAAAGTCTCGGAGGGGGTTTCCCCTGCAGAGAGCCGGATGAGGGGAGACTTTAAATAAAATTCATTCTAAATTATGGCAATACAGGAGGCAAATTTACATGGATGTGAAAATCGTCGTCCCACACATAAACCTTAAAGAAAAAGTAACTTTTACTTACAATCCTATAAATCTAATATTATAAACTTTACCAGAATTGACATGTATAAGATCTAGAGTAATGACTTAATATAATTATATAACACATTTATGTCATATATATATATATATATATATATATATATATATATATATATGAAAGCCTCAGGTTTTCTTTGGCTCGAGCTTAAGTGGGTTTGGCCCTCAACCCAAGCCCAACCCAGTTCAACCTCAGGTTTTCTTTTTTCAGCACAAGACCAACCCCTTTTTCTTTTTCTTTTTTTTTTTGGGGGGGGGGGGGGTGTGTGTGCACGGTTGGGTTGGGGTAAACTGCCCAGTGCCCAGTCCAAATTGCTTTAAGAGGGTATTGATTATGATCTACATTTTGAAAATTTCTAACCACTCCTCACCCTGTTAAAATAAAATTGCTTAACAACCTCCCCAGTGTATTTGGACAAGAGAGCCAGAGTAGGCCACTGACACTGTAATTTCAAATGTTTTTGGTGCTTAACCTTGTAGCTTAAGATTATTTTAGCCCTTCTTACTTCCCGTATGCTCCTAAGAGATGCTCATAAAGTAGATTTTCAAAGTACTTTGGCCATATTGTGAAAATACCTCATGTTCCACCATCTAATCAAACCGTCTCAAAGGGGAAACAAAAGAAGCAGTTTCAGGAAAAGTGGTTCGTAATATATATAGGGTATATTACATTCATTGTTGGACAATATAGATTCTTTTTTAATTATATATTTTCTTGGTGGGTGGGTTTGTTGGGATTGCTGAGGCCCTTGCTCATTCTTGTTGCATGCACTTGTGCTCCTTTGGTCAATGTCCAAAAGGTTTGCTGATCTCTAACTACTCTTATGGAAAAGCTTAAGGACCACTATGGATTAGTGATTTGGAGAAAAACTATTGGGGAAATGCTGTTGGATCAAAGGGCCATATTCTAGTTTCCTCCAGGAGATAACACCCAAAGCACCTTAGAACAGAATCCAGTAGTTTTTTTATTCTCTGCAACGAGTTTTTTTTTCATTCTCTGCTTGTCGTCTTCTTCTTCTTACTCTGCATTGACCTCTGCAACTACAGACACTTTCTTTGTTACTTGACTGGTTTTACCCCTTTCTCTGCATGGGTTATCTCTTCTTCTATTCTTTGCATTTTTTTTTATTCTCTGCAAGGCTGAAGGGTTTACTTCTTTTCTGAATGCTTTACTTCTTCTGTCTGCTAGTCTGCAATGCAAGTCCGAAAACACATTAATTAGTTTGTACACTTGTTGAATGTACACTTGTTTTTTTTATTCTCTGCAAGGCCGAATGGGTTTTCTTCTTTTTTGCATGGTGGTTGAATTTACACTTGTTGAATGTATATTAAATAGTTTGTACACTTCTTCTGTCTGCAATGCTTACTTACTTCTTCTTTTCTGAATGTACACTTGTTTAATTCTCTGCATTTTTTATATTTACTGCTTTCCTGTTTATACACTTGTTGAACTGGTTTTATTTGTTTGTTCTTGATAGTCAGGTACTGCAATGGTTTTATTGTTATAGTAATATATAAAGTATAAACATAAATATAGCATTATTGCTATTTTAGGCACAAAAAAATACACTAGGAGCGCCTTGGTCGCCTAGGCAACGCCTTGCCTAGGCGCCCAGGACGGCCTCCATCGCCTAGGGTTGCCTTGTCGCCTTGACAACTATGGTATTTGCTTAATGAGATAAATTCGGTCCATGTAAAAACTGAGGCAGTAGGAGGAGATTTTCTTGTTTGCCTACAGTTGTCGATTGACAATTGAATGTGAGTCTGTTACACTCAATGGGGAGTCAGCTCTGAGGTCTCTGAGGAGGACTTACAAAAGTTCCTACATTAACAAGAATGTTAGGAATGTCGAATATCCTTATTTAAAGGGAGTCTCTGAATACCACCTCTATATTTGAAATATGACACATTCTTTTAAATACCTCTTATATTATTCCCAAATGTTTTTTTAACAGCGGTAAAAGAAACTTTTCACAATTTTTTAAAAAAGTGACCCATATTTATGTCATTGTCAAGGGTTGTCTTTCTCTTGCACGGTTTTCGACTCGACATGTAAAATGACAAGAATTACCCTCACTAAAAAAATGTGTGCCGTACCAGGAGGGCAAACAAGTAAGGTATCAAATCATTTGATTGACACCTTCTGAGGTGTCAATAGCCATTAATTATGCAAGTCACTCTGTATTTCTATTTTCTATATATTTTGAACAAATGCATTGTCTCCAGTAATTTTTGGGAGGAAAATAAATTATTTCCAAGTTAGTAATGTGAGGTTCTCCACTTAAAAGTCAGAAGGTTTATATTTCGTAATTGCTTAATAGTCTACCAACCTACTGGTCTTCCTCAAACCAAAGGGTTAGGCAGAATTATTATCTTTGTGTTGTTATCAGCCACTTAGCTAGGAAGATACTAACTCGAGGGATCAGGGCAAGGGAATGGAGTGGTCCTGAGCCTGACAGTCTGAGTTAACTTATGCATAATCATTAAAGTTAATGGTCTGGTGATCTTATTTTTGCTTCTTCTCTCTCTCTCTCTCTCTCTCTCTCTCTCTCCATTTTATTTGATTTTGTTTCCTATTGTTCAAATGTAGGACAAATATGTAACTGATTATTTTGTCTTGGCTCTTTCTATGTTATTAATAATAAGGTGCTGTGCCTTCCCTGGAATTTCATGAGACTTTATGTCCTATTATTTTCATTTTCAGGATCCTGAGTTTTGGATGTACAGGCCATTGTCTGAATTGATGGTCCGTGCTGCTGCAGACGATGTTCGGTTTCTTCTTTACATCTACAACAGGATGATGGCTAAATTGACCCAGCGATCCTTATGGCATCTTGCAGTTCGTGGTGCACTTTATTGCAGATGTTTCTGCATCAATGATGATGAATACGCAGATTGGTCGCCTATCCCCCCTATTCCAGGTCTCGCTTTTTTTAAGCAAGTATGGCAATCTTAGTGATGTGAAACATTTGTGTCTCAATACTCCTGGAATTATTGCTTTGGTGACAGAAAATGATAACGTTATTGTAACATAAATAGAAAATAAAAGAAGATGGAGAGAATTAATGTGTATTCCTCTCCTCTTAGCAGTCACTATTTATAGACAAAATAAAAAGGGTAAAGTGATAGGTCTAGGACTTCACAAAATAAGGAGTCCTAGTTACAAATTAAATAGGAGTTCCACATGTCAACATGACAAGGACTTTCATGACTAAAAGGATGAAGAGAAGTCGTCTTATTCTAATAAAGAGAAGCAGTCCTATTATAATTAAGGAGAAGGTGAGAGACTAGGACTTTTTAAAGGATAGAGTCCTAGTAACAAGTAAGAAGGGGCATAGGATAGGCCACATGGTCTCTTAATTAAATCGGTATTGGGCCTGAATGATCAAGCCCCATCACTAAACATTTAAACTAAGCGGTAATAGGCCTTGATAAACAGGCCCATCCCTTTACAATAATATTAGTTAACAATTATAAAACCATACAAAATTGGCTGACAACAAAGCTTTGTGCAAGCTTGTCAATATGGGCATTACTTTTCTAATAGGTTACCTGCATCGCTGCATGTAAAGGACATCCTACATTTCATTTCAGGGGTAAACATGTCAAAAGACCAAAATATTTTACTGGTAGTCTGGTACTAACCTCTTGGATTCTGTCTCTCTATCCTCCTATGGAGAATGATAGCATTTTTCATCATGGCACTAATTTTTATTTGGTTTATACTAAAGGTTGAGAGGCTGTGATTAATTCTCTTCCATTTAATTAAAATATACTCAGATTTACATTACATGCAATACTGAAAGGTT
The DNA here is from genome assembly GCA_028583415.1 of Protea cynaroides. Taxonomy (NCBI): domain Eukaryota; kingdom Viridiplantae; phylum Streptophyta; class Magnoliopsida; order Proteales; family Proteaceae; genus Protea; species Protea cynaroides. The sequence continues at coordinate 98,752,310 of CM053274.1, read as the reverse complement.
TATACTTGCAGTAAATGGCACTGTTTAAGTCTTTTGGCATTAGTGTTCAAGAACCTTTCTGATAGACATGTAAGAACAGTGATGCTTTTCTCCTTTCCTGAAATGGTGCAAATTGAAGGTATTTAAGGGACAAGGAAAGGCTAAGAATGACTTGGGTGAGGGTGGTGAGAAAGACATGAGTCCTTCTGAGCTAAAGCAGGATATGGCCCTGAATTGAGTGAAATGACAATATAGGATTTTCTATGGCTTGACTCCAAGTAGTTGGGATAATGATTAGTTGACATTATTTGTATTTTATTATTTAATTTTTTTTCATAGGGTAAATTTTTATGAGTCGGATATTGCATTCATCAAAAGAAATGCCCTATTATACTGTAGAAGAGGAGATATTCAAGGCTATCTACTTGCAAATTTATACAAAATTACAAAGTAGTGTTAACTTCTTGTCATTGCATTAGCGATTTTATGGGGATGGGTTATGTTTTCTCTTGTTCATAACTAATCAACTCAAGATACTTAGGTCCCTGTGATCTCTTCTTTGTGCATCTGGTGGCTACCATGCGTTAGAAAAACAGATTAAATGCTCTCGTGGTTTTTTTCACGCAGCATCTTCTTATTCATGGTTCACATTCTCGATTCAGCTCTCCAAAGACTTTCAACTCTTCCTTCTCAAAGTCCCTTTCTGGTCACATGCTAAAAGCTTCAAATATGATTGCAAACTTGAGGTGGACTTGCTCGTAGTACTCCACTACAGCTTTGAATATATCGTTTTCTCCTGGAATGTCTGCACTGTCACCTTGGTAGACAAAATAGTGTTAAATTATCTTCCTTGCATTATCACTCTTTTGCGGATAGGAGTTCCATAAGTTGTTCGTGCTTACTATGGAAGTTCTTTTCTTTGAAGAGGAACATCTTTCTGATTGTAAGAATCTCTGCTTTGCTGTTGTTTGCCCTCTGTTAAACATACAGCCATATTTTTCGTATTGGAATACAGGTAGGTTCATTGCATAGTGGGTGGGCAAGTTAAAACTGGTCGTGAATCCAATACTGTTTTATCTTGATACAAGATTATATTCCTTAAAATATCAGTTCTTTCCAGGGGAACCAGAAATATAAGTTCCATCCATGGAGCTCGGGAAGAACTGGTTGCATCCCTTGACAGAATTATCAATAGCATTTATTATGCTCATGCTTAAATTCTGTGAATGCAATAGATCTCAAGGCGATTTTAGACTATGCCAATAGATATTGGCCAAGGTTGATTAGTACAATTTGCTGAAAGTTGTATTTCATTTTACTGAGGTTATGTTCTGGCAGATAACCTAATTTTGGAAGGGAATGTACCTGAAGAGGAAATCCTGTCAGTATTAGATGTTCCTCCAGGGAAAATGGGACGTGTAATCGGAAAAAGAGGGGCTTCCATCATGTCAATCAAGGAATCTTGCAAGTAAGTCTCTCTCTCTCTCTCTCTCTCTCTCTCTCTCTCTCTCTTACACACACAGCACACACAAAAACTTGTTCACATTTATTTCCCTATAATGTGCATCTGTTGGTTGAGACTTAATGGTTTTATTTACTTTCTGCATCTTAACAGTGCAGAGATTCTCATTGGAGGTGCCAAGGGACCACCTGACAAGGTTTGTCTGTTAATACCATTAAGCAAACTTAAGATTAGCACGTAGCACCTATGCATTTTCTCATTTGGTCCAGAACTCCATCACCTTGCATGACTCATCTGTAAATTTGGAGTTATAAATGAGTGCATCTTGAGCTGCTGTCTTGTTAACGCTATCATTTTGACAGACAATTTGATCAGTGGATTGAGATCGTTTCCTTCATCAGTTCATCCTCCATCTTCAGGTTACTAACATGGGGGTTCATGTAGGTATTCATCATTGGACCTGTGAAGCAGGTGAGAAAAGCAGAAGCTATTTTGAGGGGGAGGATGCTGGAAATGTACTGACAGCCTCTAGTGAAATGGTTCTCTTCATCCCTTCATCTATGCTGACACTGAAGTGTTCGGTTCTTCCTTAAGACGCTATACATATTGTAAGGAGCTTGATGATTAAACACCTCCGACCATCATTTCTTTGTGTGCAAACATGATCAATCCTGTAGAAAGCTGTTATCTGTCAATATTGGTTCTGCTATTGGGTGTATTTGGGCTCAGCTGCTAAACCTGCTTAGGTGATAAATCAGGCATTGGCATGCAAGTTATGCTGTTGAGCTTGATTTGACTTACTTCAAATCCAAGTTATGGAGTGACAAAGTCCTACAGTTGGTTCATGTGGTTTCAATTTCAGGTTGAGTGCTTAGCCGTTAACCTGTGGACGATACAATGTTGCAACCTTAACCTGAACCATTTATGATCCGTTGCCACCTCTAGGAGAAATATAGCTCAAGGGTCTCAGAGGGTTAGTTTGGGTGGGATTCAGATGATAGATGGGACCCAGAATTTTGAATCTCTTAATATTTAGGCGGTGCTAACCCAAATTCTATGGATGATTTAGAGGCCTACAGCCCAGAATGTGCCCCTGAGGCACTAGTCTGGTTTCGATGCAAGCATAGATTGAAAAACATCAACAAATCACATTAGGTTTGAACATCTTAAAATCCAGAAAGGAACTGAAAATGTAATGACTTTGTGTAACCGATCCATGATATCCTTCAGGAATTTGGACGGCTGAAAAGGGACTGAGCCCAGTATCACCGAAGGTGAGTGTGTTAGGCGATTTTGGACCAATGAGCCTTTCACCTACCAAGGTTTTGATGTCTTTGGTTGCTTTTTCTCAAGACTGCGGGCTCCGGTTGGTTTTTTTTCAAGACTGTCGGTGCAAATTAGTTGGTTGATTTTTTTTTTTTTCTCTAGACTGTTGGCGCCGGTTGGTTGCAAGGGAAATAAAGTCTCCCTATATTTCTATGTAAAAAAAGGTAAAGAAAAAAATTCTTACAAAATAGGATTTTCCACATTTTATAATAAAATGTAAAGAAATTTGAGAATGTTTACTTTCCCCCTACTTTTATCCTTGCTCTCTCCTCTGAAATCTGGATCTTTGCCTCTCGTTTCAAAGTTACTAGTTAGCGGTCCTCTGTGTGTTCTTCCTTCACACATTCTTTTTTTTTTCTCTCTTTGAAGTATGCCCCGTTACCATGTAGATCATCCTCCCAAAATTAATTTACTTTAGTTATCTTTATTCTTTGTGTCGTAACATCCAACCTTGGAGGTCATTTTCATCTGCTACACACAAGTGTAGCAAACGATTATTCCCATATCCTCACATTCAAGTTCTCTCTCTTCTCGGGCATTCCCAATCTTTCCTGATCAGGTGGAGCTGAGCTTGTATTTGTGCTGTCGTTTCTCATACCCATATGGTGTGATGTGAAAAATTCGCTAACACTAACATAGTGAGAAACCTTCTATCAATTAAAAAAAGTCATTGTGGGATAATTTTCTCTCCCAATGAGGAGTTTCTGGATAATGTTAAATATTGGGAGAGAGAGAGAGAGAGAGGGAGAGAGAGAGTTAGGGCTATGTAATAAAGAGTCACTAGAGTCAATCATCAGATGGTCTCAATCACAAACAGCTCTACAGCTTCGATTTTCCCCATGTGGGAGATTGCGTGGTTGTCCATTCAGGAGATGCCACGTAAGTATGTAGGCGTTCATTTCATGTGCGGGCCCTGATAATAAAAAGTCAGAAAGTTTGTACAAGAGGAATGTGGGCCACATCCCATAATTGGGCTCCACCCTCCTCTTGCTTTGCTGGGAGCCTGGGACCAATCCAAACCAGCGGGCCAGCGGCTCTTAGCTGACCTAAGCCGAGAAATCACACACAACCGTTGAGTTGAGCGGAGTTGAGCAGAAATGAGATGACTCTGTTGACCCATTTTCAAGAGATAGAAAGATGGACCACTAAACCACTTTAGTGATATGGGCCGGCCCAATACCTTTATCAAACATTTCTTCTGGGATTCCAGAGCTCAAAAACCTGTTGCTCCACTGGCACTAGGAAGTAGGTACAAGGTTAGTGACACATCTGAAGTTCCATCTTTATGAGTTGCTGGGTCATTGATTATCTAGAATCAAGGTTCTAAATTTTGGATCTCAGGTCGAGATTTCCGAGATCTCAGTCAGGTCGAGATCTCCAAGATTTCCAAAATTTCATAAAATTTAAAACTATACTTAAAACTTATACAAATCAAATCCAACAGCACCCAACATGAGACTACGTTCAGTTTGGAAATCCAGCTCAATCTGGCTTTGGAGTACAGACCAATGGAACCTGATCTTTAGACAAGAAAGTCTCCTCTGCACCCACCACTCTAATTTGAAGGGAAAATAAAGAAAGGGAGATGAAGATCAGGTAGACAACAGAACGTGATCCTGCCCTCATTTACGAGTTTTCTATAATACCCTTATTTTCTGTGGTGCCCCAATCTTTTGTCCCCTTTTAGAATCAATGTCAAGTAGAACAACCCTTCAGATTTCGACAAGTAACTACTATAAAGGAATAGTGACTACTGAGTAGTACTACTGTAGTAGGCTAGGGCCACCATTGTTGGTGAGTAGTGAGTCTAGTGACCCACGACTGGGTCATCTTTCTCTCTCTCTCCCCTCATCACCCTGTGAGTGATAAATTATATTATGATCACATCTCGAGTTTATTTATCATTTTTGGTTTCATACGAGAAGGTGGTGAAGGAAAAAAAAAAAAAACACCAGGGCTGACAAGAGGAGGTTGCATGCATGTGGACGACTCCGTATCCAGACTACCACAGTCTCTCTCTCTTTTCTTTTGTAGGATTTGCTGTTGCATGAACATATAAATACTCTATGCATGCATAACCATATTTATTTATGTAGAACTTTGTGAAAATGAAATCCAAGATTTCTTGTTTACATCCACCATGAGATCAGAATTCTTTCACTATCAAGGGAGAATAGGGTTACAGCCAAAATACTCGTATAACCCTAAAAATTCAAGTTTCAATACAATACAAGATGCCCTACTCCGAACTAAGTACAGATAATTACTTCACTCCCCTTAATGAACATATAATGCAAATATGGACCATCAATTAGTTTCTTCATGTCTACCTTCTCTCATCTTATCTGTATATACATACTACTCAATGAACATAGAATGCAAATATGGACCATCAATTAGTTTCTTCATATCTACGTCCTCTCATCTATCTATCAGTATACATACTAGTGATTCATTCAGTAATCCTCCTCCAAAGAAGCAAGGACAGAGTCTTACAAAGGTGACACCAACAGGTCCCAGAGTCCAGACTGATCTTCAGTAATATCCACAGGTACACACTCAGGACTTAGAAGGGCCTGCACCAGATAACATACACACTCCCTCCTGCCATATTGATCATCAAGAGAGTTTGTTTTTGTCAAACACATCATCTAATATTATTCTAAATTCATTCTATATAATCTACTGCTTATATCTTCATCAATTTCATGAAGGTTAGTTCCACTCATAAATAGGATGACATCAGTTTTCATCATAGGAAATCTCTTAATTGGTGGGCCACATTTCACAGCTGTCTTCTAGGTTCTAACCCAAAGGTAACAGTAACCCTCAACAGTCAACAGTACTGTAACCACAGTGATAGAAACTATATACAATAATGGTTATGATTAAGCCCATGATTAACGACCCTATGATTCTTTATAACACACAAAGAGAGATACTGCTAGGAATTGCTTACTCTCACTGCAGGCTTACTGAAACTTTACAGAGCGCATGGAATACCATAAGCAACCAAAAGGAGGTGCAGAGCTTTTCCCCATTTGTTATTAATTATTTTATTAATTAAGAGTCTTTCCATATGACACGGCTGGTGTCAATTGCCCATTGATACTGATTCCTTTTCCTAGGATATCATTATCACAGAAACCTCAATATATGAGGATATTTTGGTTTTTGAACGGAAGGGATTTTGAGTTTTTGCATGATCCGATGGACACAGATGGCCGATTGGTGCCAATAAAAAAAACCCATTAAATAGTGGGTCATATTGTCATATTCAAAATGCTTCCGATAAATCTCATGCTCTCCATCTGCAAAGAAATTCCCGACACCCCCACCAATGCGCCACCAAAAGCCCCATCTTTTTCAACTCAAATTTCTATTCTTCTCCTGTGACAGAATATACTAATTTTATATTTCTTCTCTCTCTCTCTCTCTCTCTCTCTCTCTCTCTCTCTCTCTCTTAAATCATATGTTACATGATTAAGTATCACTACTTACCAATAGTACTATATTGGGTATCAGAACTTCCTATTTATGACCGACCATATCTCAAGGAATCAAGACTGGACTTTCCTACCATCTCAATGTTGAAGAAAACCTTCTCCTTCATCTTTCTTTCTATTGAATGACTATTTCAGAAACCCAACTTTCATTTTCCCTGCCCTTCTAGTCTTTGGCTCTTCTCTTTCTTGGGTGTCTGTGTACGTGCTTTTATGCTGAATCAGTTTCTTTTCTTCCACTGGAGATTTATTCACGTCCCTGATGTTTTTAGTGCCATCAATTTGATCCTGAAAAAGCAATGGTTATCTTGATATGGAGTACTGAAGATGGTTATTGTTTGTGCCCTTAGACTGTTAGTATTGAGCTATTCAAGTTTCTCAGAACCAAAAAATAAGATTTTTTGGGTTCCTGAGCTCTTCTTTGAGTCTTGTGAACAGGGTAACAGTCAGATCTGGACCAGGTACATATCATGGATATATGTGTTAATTGTTACATTTTCTCTTTCTTAAATTTTTGCATTTTCTTTCTTTCTCTATGAATTGGAGACATTTTTTCTTCCCCTTAAGAGATTTTCAGAAAGTCTGCTTTATTTTTTTTAATCACATTTCTCTACTCGTGCATGAGACTCTGATTCTTGTCACTGCTACAGATAGAAAAATCATCTCTATCTGATCACTAGAGCTTGACAGGTTTCTGTCTCAATCTATATGGATAATTTGGGTTGGAATGACCCTCTGAGCCATTCCTCATGCCTATGGAGCAATCACCAACAACATGAAATTGGACAGAGCTGTATGGTTTCCAATTCCAGTGGTTATGACATTCTTGGTTGCAAGATTGATCTCCCTCAAACTGTCTTTGGCCCAATTCCAGTGGATTCCATAAATGCTGCTCCAACAGCCACTTGGGGAGAAGCTCTGACCCAACACCCAACACTGAGTGGTGTAAACACAGATTTTGGAGATGTTGATGGACTGCAAGTTCTTAATGGTATTGAAGATTGCAAGAAGGGCTCACTAGAGTCTCTGGACTGCTTGTTTTCAGCAACCAACAGCATTAATACTGATACTTCAGTTGAATATGATCGAATTTCCATGATATTGTCCGATTGCAGAAATCTATGGAATTTCAGTTCCAGCAGCCCTATATCGTCCGGAGAATCTGAGAACAACAGAGAGATCCTTAAGCAATCCAATGAAACAATCTCGGTTTCAGACCTAAAAATCTCACAAGGTTTTTCCAGGCCTCTGGATTGTACTACTACTGGTAGGACTACTTCCACAAATAAGGGAAGCAAGGATGGACATCTCCAGTCAGATTCTTCAACAAAAGAGAGTCGATTTCAGCTAATTATCTCCAAGAATCCGCCCCCTCTGAGATCAAAGAGACCCAGATTGGAGAATCATCATCAAATATCATCAAACATCAACTTCCAACAGCCAAGCAGCTCTTGTATATCATCTTCAATTGATGAGCCTGACACTGAGGCCATTGCCCACATGAAGGAAATGATCTATAGAGCTGCAGCACTCAGGCCTGTGAATCTAGGAATGGAGGTGGTGAAGAAGCCTAAGAGGAAGAACATCAGGATTTCTAGTGATCCACAAACAGTGGCTGCAAGGCACAGGAGGGAGAGAATTAGTGAGAGAATTAAAGTGTTACAGAGGCTAGTTCCTGGTGGAAGCAAGATGGACACTGCTACAATGCTTGATGAGGCTGCAAACTATCTCAAGTTCTTGAGATCTCAAGTCAAAGCCTTAGAAAACATGGGGCACAAACTTGATTCTGTGAATTCCACCTCCACAAACCTTCCCTTCCTTTCACCTTCATTCACTTTCAGATATCCTTTTCCCATGCAGACCTTTTTCCCATTCCCAAAACCCTAATCCCACTCAAAAGTAGAAGAGGGCAAAAAACATTGTATTCCACTGCATGGGAAACTTCTAAGTCTCTCTCTCTCTCTCTCTTAATTGTTAATCCCCACTAATAACCAGAACTTTGACCTGGAGATGACATCCTAATCCAAGAGTCCCTGACTCATTTTTACACCCTAATCATGTTTAAAGGAACCTGGCTTATCATAGTCTTCATCATCACATCTTTTTTGTGAAAAAAGAAGGGGGGGGGAAAGCACAATTAGGGAGCAAAGGAAAGCACAATTAGGGAGCAAAGGTAAGATCTCTCTTAAAAGTCAATCATAACCTTACAGTCATGACCCACAACCCAAGAAAGAAGATAAGAGAAAAGAATGGGAAAACTTTTCTCATTCAGAAAGAAAGCTTCTACAATTATAGAACCATGATTAAGATTAAGGGTTAGACAAAGTACAACGTGGGCATCACTTTCTCTTTTCTTTACAAGGGATTATTCTAATGTTACTTAAACCCACTTTTCTTAGAGATCTTTATGGTGGCTGTTTTTTAATGTGGGCATGTTAGCTAACCAACGTAAAAGACATTCCCTTTGGGCCTGAGAACCCCAGTCAGTGGGCCTGTCTCCCTCATCCAAGCCAAGCGTGCCCTTGAAACTCCCCCCAGCATTTGTGCTTAGCACGTGTTTCCAATATATATATACAGCATTTGTGCTTAGCACGTGTTTCCAATATATATATATATATATTTCCCTTTTGGCTAGTTAGGGTTGTTATTGGCTCAATTCAACTTATATGAATTACTAACCTCTCATGATTTTCTGTTTACTAGTTTGTTGTTGATGTTCTTATTCTTTGTCCTCATTGATGAAGATGATGATTTTTGTGGGTTTTCATGAACTTTGATTTTTGCTACCTTGTATGGTTTCTTTTTGTCTTTTAAGGGATGAAAAGGGAAGTTTGGTGGGATGATAATGGATGGTTGGGTTAGTGATTGTTTGTTTAAATTAGGAAATTCTGTTAGGATGAGACCCAGATCTCTGGCTTGGCTTTAGTGTAATATTTGTCACTTCACTTCTTTTGTTTTTTCTCTTCCAAGTTGACAAATTCTGAGATCTCATGTAACAAACTTTGAGAGATACTATCGCGTTAATGCAACACAGGAGATACGTGATTAATAATAGGGTAAACAACGTAGAGATCAGGTTGGTGAGGGTGAGAGTCCATACGTAAAGGGCTTCCGATAAGACCAGAGAGCAACCATGAGGAACATGTCATGGTCCAATTGTATTTCCTATCAATGATGACCTGCAGCGTAAGCCTTGAGGGCCCACATGGGCTGAGCTGAATAAATGATAATGATCACCAGTGCCAATGACCATTAGATCTCGCAAAACCCCACCTCTCCGGTCTCAAATATCAATAATATCATCTATATATTGAGGTTTCCATGATGACTCAACGAGTGTGCATGAAAGGAATCAATGTCAATATGCCATTGACAGCGTACATAGGCAGGTATCGGGCATCAGATTGCCCAATCAATCCCCACAGCCCCACTCACTGTCCACAATACTTACAAAAGATTCTCGCTGCATGTCACAGGGTATAGGTGACAAACTGATCAAGTTCCCTGCGAACCATTTAAAATCTGAATTGGTTTCCTCCCAAATTGAGAACTTACGTTTGAAAAAATATGAATGGTTTCGGATGTGAATTTGAACCAATACACATTTTTAATCGATTTATTATGTGTAAATGGTTTTAATCAATGCTGGGCTGATGCCCTACTTACACAGTTAACAAGCCACAGTTATGAAACCAAATATCATTGTTAATGTATACAAAATAATATGAAGCACACCATGCCAAAGGCTTTAACAACTTTTACCAAACAGTGAAACAATAAGAATGAGAAAGCTCATTTTTTAAAACTACCAAACTGCTGTTGTTGGCCAAGGGTTGGAAAAATGTCGTTTCCGCCAGGTGAAGATGTGAACCCCGATCCACCAAGACCTGATCGCATGCTCATGGCTTTCCCCATGTAAGCTGCAGAAGGTGGAGTTTTTTCCTTCTCATCTGAAACATCGCTTAGGGTGCCAACAATTCCAATGTCCGCTAGAGATACCACCTTCTTGGCTATAGATTGGATGAAGATGCCAAGGTAAAACAAGCAAAAATCAACTTAATGAAATGACTCACATTATCATAACCAAATTCAAGATTATTCAAATAAATATCAAGGATATCCCACATGTTCAAAGCTTAATCCATCTCCCCATTTTCCCTCAAATTCCATGTGTTTATACTTTCGAAGACCCAGAAATCCAAAGTAAGAAATTAATGATTCAGATTTTACATAAATTTGACTCAAAGAGGATGAAGTAGTTCCTGCACTTCCATAGAGTTAACATGTAAGCTCCCATAGGTAGAGCTTAGTCAATTTGGTGTATGCTCATACTCTTACATCTCTTACCGATACATGGGCCCATGTGGGTTTTTTATTCAACAGAAATTGCTATTTGGTTCCACAACCACATGAATAGTAATTGTTAAATTCTCAGATACGATGCTTAGTTGGGTACCTATACCAAGAGACAACCCAAGACCAGGATCCCTAAATCATGGCCTCAGCGCCAGGCCCCATCCCAGGTCCAGGCCAGCCACACATAGGTATTGACTATAACAGAAACTAATTATACATCAAGTTACACCATATAAACTAATTGTACATCATATTAGGTGACTGAAGACAAACATGCATGTGCCAAGGTCAGTCTGAAGCCCTGAACCCAGCTCAAACTCAGACTTAGTGCAAGATCCTCAAGCCAGCCCGCCCAGGCTTCCTTCTTTATAGCATATAAGCCTTAAAACCAAATCAAATGCCACTGCAAATAATCAACAATTTCCTCACATAAACACCTTAATAATCACTAAATTGAGGTTCCATCTTCCCGACAACATTGGACATGACCGACCTAAGTTCCAAACTTGGCAGGACATTTGAAATTATGGATAATCAAAATTTTAGGATATACTACATTAACTGATTATATGAGAAAATTTCCAAAAAGAAATATAACAGACGTAGATTTTTACTGATTTCAATGGAGAAATAGACAGCAACAATTGCATATTCAGATAAATAGTCATAACTTATGCCTACGGAAACAGCCTCTTCGCATTGGGGGGTAAGACTGCGTACATTCTGCCCCTCCTCAGATCCTACAGTAGCGGGAGCCTCGTGCACTGGAGCACCCTTAGACATGACTCATGCCTCAGCAAGATTGAGCAGTTACTAGTGTAACCGTTATTTAAGCCATCTTCTAACCAAAAATTAGAAAACTAACCCCCATTTGACATGACTCGCGCCTCAGCAAGATCGGGCAGTTACTAGTGTAACCATTATTTAAGCCATCTTCTAACCAAAAATTAGAAAACTAACCCCCATTTGAGAGAAGACATAAGTCCTAGAAAATTAACAGCAAAACTTAACCCCAAAAAGATCATCAGCTAATAGCATAGAGCTAAATTGTCAAGTTTTACTTCTTCTCCTGGCGCCCATACAACTTGACTTTGTTGTAACATCTTAAGGAACAATTTCCTATACTCCAGATCTTCACAGCAGAACCCAGTGGTCCAGTGGCGTCACTGAGATGCAACCAGTTATCACATCGCTAGGCTTCCCAATATCACAAATGTCTAGTCTTGGCTGTCACCGAAGCTGCCAGTGAGGTTCATTGAATAATTTAGCCTCAGAAATAGCACACCACCTCCCTTCAGCAAGAGATCCCCAACAGAACATATGCCCCAGAAAGTGCTCATTAATTAAAATGGAATCCATGAAAGAAAAGAGGTTCAAGCACTCAATGCGCAACGCAAACCACCCCCCCCAACAAACACACACAAAGAGGAGCAGCCCATTTTGAAAGCTGAGAGACTAACTGCTTGATTTTTCCAGGGAAGAGATAAACTTAAGAGAAATCTAACCATAACATCAAAGACTTTTGTGTGGGAAGCTAAAATAAATTAGAGCTGCCATATCTAAAGCCCTAATTAAATTAAGCAGACATTTTTCAACTTTCTCCAGTCAACAGAACAGTGAAGATAAAAATATGGAGAGGTACAAAAACAGAAATACAGAATTTGAGGCCATCTCAATCAGATAAAGAATCAATAATTTGAGCCATTCAATGAAAAGTAAGATAACACAATAAATGTGTAGAATTCACATAAAATGTAACCAAAAAAAAAAAAATTTGCACCTTACTATGAAACTGAAAATCATATCAAAATTATGAAATGAGAGCTTACGAGCAGAAATATTCAGATCAATCAGTCCACGACTTAGTGAATCCGCCCAAATTCCAGATTTGACCTGGAATGTACCCTTCTTCGGTGGAGGTTTAGATTCTGTTGAAGGTCCTGCGTTCAGGTTGTCAAGACTGCCATCATTGGCAGAGTTTTCGGTAGAACCAGTAAGCATTTTACCAGTATGAGAAGAGAATGAACCAAAGAGGTCGGATCCATCAAAACTGTTAATTGGCACTGCAGCAAAGGGATCAACAGTACTTGAGCTCTTCAGCTGACTCAGTTCAGCATTTGGAGATTCGTTTGCGATCTGCGAGACTGGATTTGGAGCAGCAAATAAGTCCACCGTTGAAGCAGCAGATGCAGAAGGAAAGGCAGGCTGGGAGGCAAATAGATCAACATTTGCCTATAAAAAGGAGTCGGAGGAAAAAAATCATAATGGAAACATTTCACAGATCAAAAAGAAAATGGAGCTTAAACAGAATAAGTGCCACTGGTCATCCAATGCCAGATGATTCTCAATTTACAGACAATGCCATTCCAGTCAGTAAACATTATTAAAAAAAATAAAATGGAAAGTCAAAGGTTTCACATCCAAAAGCATCATTTACCTTCAACCTTATATCCAGAAAATGTCAATGAACAGCAAGGGCCTTCTAATTTATCTATGTTTACAGGGGGATATTGCATAGAAAATTGGAGTAATCACCTAGAATTCCCTAGAAAACTGCTCTTTAATTCCAGTACTCTCCACATTGCAAATGAAGTAAAGTCTATGTTCAATGCACACCTATAAACAAGACATATATGATTTGGGGAAAATAATAATCCTCTGATGCTAAGTAGAACAGTCATATGACTCATATATATCTACAACAAAATTGCATCATTGAGGAAGAAAAACGGTTGCATTGATAATACGAGTCATACGACAAAGTCGGTTTTGCACTTCTACAACCCCAAAAAACAGGGTTTTTTTTTTTTATAATGAAGAAGAAAAGAAATAATTCCACATACTAAAAACAGATATAAACAATGGTCACAATAGTAAAAGATATACCATAAGGGTGTTCCCTATAAAGCCAATGGTCACAACAGTAAAGTCATCCTTCCCCGTAGCACAAATCAAGGAAACAGTTTGGAGAGTTCTGTATTCTCGTATGCATAATTTTTTTGTGTGGGGAGAGAGGATGATGTGCCACGTGTCCCTCTGCACCATATGAATATCAGGGCCTCACCCCCTGGCCACCTGGGTGAAGAGGTTTCAAACTTGGCTATGACAGTTTCCTTGAAGAGATGAAAGGTTTTCAAAGAAAAAGAAGACCAGCATACATTAAGGTACTTGGCATACAACAGTTACATAAATCCTTCAATTCAGTCAGCATCCAAATGCCAGGTCTCTTGGATTTGCAGAGCTCAAGTATTTGGATTACAGATCTGCAGAATTGGAAATCCATAGACAAGCCAAATCCATGTTTCCATGCAAAACATCAAGTGTTGGAAAACAAGATAACTCTTGATTTAAAAATTTGGCATAGACTCTACGTAAAGTTCCTGTGACATCAGGCTTGGAAGCAAGCTACGCTACGTAAACATTCCAACAACTCACTTTTATGCCTGGTCTGCAGCCTACTCTATCAGCTTGGAAGGAAATTAACAGTCACCAACCTCAGCACCCACACCCCCAAGGGGTAGTAAAGGTAAAATGGAAGAGTGGAAGCATAATCATGCAAATAAAAACTACAGAACAAAAGCAGTCTCTGGCCTCTCTATGGTAGGCTGAACCACTTTACTACACATAACTAGGATTGTTAGAGAATACTGTGTGTTCAAGAAACAGTACCAGGTTACCAGCAAATCCATTAGTGTTCTCCCTTGACCCAAAGGGTAGTAAAGGTAAAATGGAAGAGTGGAAGCATAATCGTGCAAATAAAAACTACAGGACAAAAGCAGTCTCTGGCCTCACTATGGTAGGCTGAACCACTTTACTACACATAACTAGGATTGTTAGAGAATACCGTGTGTTCAAGAATCAGTACCAGGCTACCAGCAAATCCATCAGTGTTCTCCCTAGACCTTAAACTCCTGACCCGATGCAGGATGAATGGAAATTGTATTATCTCCTTTTATAAAAAGAGGGATGACAATGGCATTTCATTCTTCCTGCATTTCTTAAGGATATGATAGGAAGAAAAAATCTGACCTGAGACTGAGATCCTGATCCTGCCTCTGCTGTCACATTAGGTGAAGCTGATACAAAAGTTGCATCTGCAAACAGATTAACCTCAGCCACAGTGTTGGTGTCCACTGAATTCATCTGTGTTGGCACAGGTGGTGGTGCATCCATGAGGTCAACAAACAAATCTGTCCCACTAACATTTGCAGCAGCCAATCCTGTCACATAAAAGAATAACATTTCACATATCGAAATGCTAATTTTGACCTTCCTAATATGTGATAAAAGTAGTGTTGATAATAGTTAAGTCACTAAAAAAAATGTAGCTGAGAAAATTTAGATGCATGATGCATATACGCAACTATGACAGGGGCATTGCATCACTATAAAGGCACAGGGTTCCATTGCAAATCAAAAGTGCCACAGCATCCATTAGTTACAGAAAAATTAAACAATAAATACTATCACAAAAACTGTCAAAACATCCCTTATTTTACTTCTTTTCTCCCATACAACTGCAAAGAAAATACTATGTTCAACCAAGGGACAGATTGCCCAGACACTAACAATGGATGGATGAAATTACAGCTTAGGTTGCTTATTCCCTCTGATGAGATCTAATCACGTCTGCAAAATTGTCTTTTAGGCTCCCTTATTCCTCTTTTAGCCTCTAGCATCAACCATGATAAACCCACGTTTTTCCAAAAGTAAAAGTACAATGAAGAGGCAAACAATTACAATGATATAAAACGGTTCCAAACTATGCATTGGTATCAAAATGATGCCCAATCATTCCATATAATCTTTCAAGGGTTCTCTACCTGCACTTCTTAAAACATTTTAGTTGAGAAATTAATAACAAAGATATGCCTAAACAAGCATCATGAAGTATGGACTGCATGATTGCAGGCCTTATTCATTAAAAAAAAAAAAAAGAAGAAGAAGAAAAGTTTGCTTGCTTAGAGAAAATCCTTAAAGCGTTAATTCCAAAATTAGCATCAGAACATGCTGATAGAGAATACATCAGATACAACATACATACTAGAGTACACATTAAGCATTCTATTCCCCTTTTTCCTTCTGTTCATTTAGAACATGTCCATCATTAGACATCATTCCCAAATGCTTACCTGAGGTGATCGAGGAGGAAGTTCCTCGAGGATCAAAATCATCATCAAAATCATCATCAAGATTATTATTGTTTGGAGGTGCAGTTGAGCTTTGGGATGGCGGAGCACTGTATTTATTATCAGAATGACTTAACTTTGATGATGCACTAGACGTACTGGACGACAAAGCGTCTCGATCCCTGCTGCAAAATCAATGTCTGGAATTAGACATAGCTGTTCTGCAGCAACTTATCACACCGACAAAAACACTCATGGAGGAACAAATATGATTTGAGGAAACTGACAACTGCTGGGAATCCATTCTCCAGAGGTATGCATAGGCATGAGGCAAACATTCAGTAATTTATAGGTTTTACACTTTGATAACTAACCAATAATAAGAACACCAAAACATCTCAAAGAGGAAGAAGTGTTGTACAGAGCAGGCCTAAATATGAGGGTCATTCAGATTTAACGTGCACACATGCAGCAGGCAAAACCAAGTAGTGCAAACCTACAACTCTAACTCATCTTCCAATTTTCATGGCATGCCTATTTTACTCTGAACTATCTTTTCTTGGTCTTTGGTAGCTACAGCCTCAATATCAACACAAACATGTAAGAGCAACCAATTCCACCACAACCAAAAGAAACAATGAATGAATCTGCTAAATTATAAGAAGATATTAGAAGTAACAGGAACAAGTATAAAAACACAGCCAATGAATGGTTTATAAGTCACTCTGTAAGTGGCCATGATCATTGATAAAGAAGAAGACTGCATTAACCTGCCACGAGATGTAGACCCCTTCTTTATATTGTTCCCTTCATTCTCACTGGCAATTCCTCTACGTGCTGTATGACGTCTATCTTTGCCAAGCTCTTCACCTTGAATATGGTCCCTGTCTTTGTATCTATCCTTAAACATGTCATCCTCTTTCCTGCCACCCATACCTCCGTAACGATCAGTATACTGGAAGCTGCTGCTACCATAACCACTATATGAGGTTGGACCTGACTTATATGTTATTCCAGATGATGAAAGTCCAACATACCTAAACAGAAGTGCAATTATGCAGTTAATTCAAGGAATCTAAAAGTATGAATCAGATAAAAGAGTATGAAGTCAAGTAAAAAATAATAATAATAATCACAAAATTCAAAGCATGAACTCACTTATCACGGTTAGCAGCAGCTTTTTCTCTCACTCCTTGTATTTTGTCCTTATTATTCAAAAGGGCCAACAGGTTTTCAGACTTCTTTCGTACGTTGATTCCCATATCTTTTCCATTAGGCTCAACATATTCAAAAGCTGAGAGTGACTTTACCAATATAAAGTTTCCAAATCAGAGAAACAGAATTTAACAGGACCTAGTCTTTGGCACATTATTAATTTGGTCGAATACAAAAGTACATGAAAACTATCAAGTAGCAAAGAAGAATCCATACTGAGATTTGAAAAGTATGTTCCGCTATGTCATCTAGTGCCCGCTCAGATCCATGTGCCACCAAATATTCTATAACAGTCAATGCCTGATAGAGGAAGATGTTTTCATGGGCATAAGCAATGTAAGAATCCCCAAAAGGATGGGTACGAAAGTGGATAGAGGAGCTGACGAAATGAGGAATCTGACCACTGAGACCAAAAACACACAACATAGTAGGAAAAGTAGTACTACCTTATAGACATGACGCCAGTTTCGACCAGTATCAGTCAATCTTGTCCAGAGTACATTCATAATCATCTGGCATTCACTGCTGCATCGTGACGTGATAATCATGCATTTGCAAGAACAACAAATCGTCCATCCAGAAAAAATATATTAGCAAAAAGGTATAATAAAATATGTGCATGAAGGATGGTACTCAAATAAACACTTAATTTACAGTAATACAATTTTTTGGTGGCCTGTGCTATCTCCGCTAAAGTAGTTCCATGGGGACCCCACGGTTCATCATCGGTTGCATCCAGAACCTGTGATGTGTAATGAGCTCAGTTACAGACAAAAAGACAAGTATGTGATATCAATGAGAAGCACAGGCAATTCAGCTTCGTCCGTGTTGATATCTATAGAAACATTGTCCAAAAAATGAAAATAAAATGGTGCAACGTGCACATTGAAGCAATAGACAACGATTTAATTCGGTGTTTGGCAGCTTACCTTTTGTTCGATCTCAGGAACCTTGAGAACTTTAATATTCACCTCCCTCTTTCTGCAGAAAATTGGAAACCAAACAACAACAAAAAAAAAAAGGAAAGAAAGGGAACAGAATTAACTCTTTTTTATTTTTACATTTAACAATGCATATATCAACTTCGACCGAAACGAATGGATATGTATGATGGCTCACATTTCTCGGACTGTTTGATCGAGAACCTTCATGAAATCCATGTCTGAATCTGCAAGATGATACGATAAATAAATTAAAATGTTGGAATTAAATTCTGTCTTAAGAGGACCTGCTTAGATCTGTCGATTCCAATATTCTGCGGGAATCATTTTAAATCCCATGAATAATTTCCGATTGAAAACACGAAACAAAACACACAATGCACGCAAGGAGAAAAAATATATGATACTTTGATGTAAATCCCATAAAAAATCACTCACGACTTGAGAATTCAGAGCTCAGATCCGAGGATTGCAAATAGAATAGAATTATAACAACGTAAACGAAAGGCTTTTATCTTTTGTCCGGTGGAGGCAAGGTGGAAAGAGAGAAGTAGAGAACCGAGAGTCCGAGCCTCCAAGTCCCCGTAGCCCCCCTCGCAGGCTCGCCTCTACTACTTACGCAGTTGGGCTTCTTAGGATACTCGCATGATTTCTCATTGATAATTATCCTACGGAAAACTAACTAGACACTTCTCCCTTCCTTAAATGTGGCTGTATATTCCTTTTTTTTTTTCCTCCTTCAGTATAAGATTTCATTATACCTTGTTTTTGTTTTAGGGGTGTTATCTTGGGGTCCAACTACTCGTTCAAACCAAGCCAATCCGAACTAATCCAAAACTAATCTCGATCGAATTATTGTTGGATATATTTTGGATTAAAGTATGGCATATCGTACTAGTATCATTCTGGTTCAGGCTAACCTGAAATCAGCCTAAAAAAAAAGGGACAATAAGTCTGAGCCCGATAATGGATCGAACCAAACCAATTTAGACATAATATTAGCCCTAGTTTTACTATTTTAGCCTTCTAAATAACCTTAACAGGTTTCCTATCGGGCTTTCAACCCAAATTGGCCAATAACAATCAGAAACAACCCACCCAGCCCGAACCTCTTAGGCTGCGTTTGGTAACGTTCTCGTTTGTTCTTGTTCTGAACCGGAAGAGATGGTTTTTTTCTGTTCTGTTTTGAAATAATGTTCTTTGGCTATTCTTTTGGCCTTAAAACTGTTTGGCAAATATGTTCCATAACTAGTTTGAAAACATTGTTCTAACTTGTTTGTTGTTTAGTAAAATTTGTTCTAGAACACTTTTTTTCAAATGATTCAAATATTACAGAATTACCATTAAACCGATATCTTAACAAATTAATTAATATTAATGTCATTTAATTATAAATTGTACCTATGGGTTGATGGAGATAAGTTGATCAATTAAACAAGAAAATTTTTCAAAAAATAAAAATAAAATTCATGCATCTAGAGCCGCAAACTTTTTTATTTTTTATTTTTTATTTGTAGTTATCATTTGGGTTCATGCCAAAAGAATTTAAAACACAAATAATTCATATCTGGAATTTAAAACAAAAAATAAAAAGAACAAAATAAAGTCAATACTGACGTTTTCAGTCGATATTTGATAAAGAATTAAGCACATGAATAATAATCAGGAGTCCACTTGATTATCTTTTGGTGAGTATAGCCAAATAGATGTGAATTTCACAGAACCAACAAAGCATTAATTTCTTAAATCACAGAACCATCTACACATTAGTTTCATATCCAAATCTGCAAAACCGATGTACTGATTCAGATAGAAATCTCTGGTACCGTGTGAGAGAGGAAGAGGGAAAATGAGAGGTAACCATCCCTAAAACAAAGAACAAGCAAATTACAGAGATGGAGACGAAACAATAGTAAATTTACCTGCTCGAACATGGAGTAGTTTCTACAAAAATGTTAAAAAAAATTCAGACACGAAAAATGGAAATGGAGGAGAATACGAGAGAGAGAGAGAGAGAGACATGGAGAGAGATGAAGGGAAAATAACTGTTGTGCTTGCAGAGAACGGACAAGGAGGATGTGCTTCTTCGTGTATGGAAAAGTAGGTAGAAAGGGTGTCAGGTTTTATCGAGCACAACTTAGTTTTTGTTCTTTTCAAAATTGTTCTAGAACGTAAAAACATGGTAAACTATGTTCTGAAATTTTCGTTCTTAGATGTTCTTTTCATTCGGTTCTTTCTGTGAGAATAAAAGAACAAAACTAGATTTGTCAAACAGTTTTTAGCTGTTTTTGACTGTTCTGAATAGTTTTTCTGTTATGTCAGAACGGAAGAACAGAAGAACTGTTCTTTGGAAGAGTTACCAAACACAGCCTTAATGAACATATTATGATCAAACACTCAACCCATATAAAGCCCAAGACCAATTTGATCCGAACTGAAACCAACCCAGATCGATCATTGACACCCCTACTTTGTTAGTATGTAAATCCCTCTCCCACTACAAAGAGTCCAAAACAAAGAATCGCAAGAGAATAAAATTAGAGGTGTCAAACAGCTAGTTCGATCTTCTATCATTTTTTTTTTATCATTCCAATTTGGCTTCGAGTCTACTAGGGATTTGATCAATAAAATAAAAGAAAGACGGATAGTTATCCCGATAACAATGGAATGAAAATTGCTATTTTCCAACATAGACAACACAAATTGGGCTATTCAATTTTACAATATATATATATATATATATATTGTAACGTATATATATATATTGTAACGTTTAAAAAATAACAAACCTTGTGATGTGATAATTCATCAAATCACAATCTATATATAGTATCAACCGGGTTGACTTGAGTGCATTGTTTTTATAAAAATTTTAGTGTATTATTAGTTTCTCTTAACAACCTCTTTTTTTATTGGTTCGGCTTTAAATTTTCATATATTATATTTTTTATATATGAAAATAAAATAACGAGTTTTATCTTTTTGTTTTTTAATAATTGATTTGATTTACCGACCGGTTCTGTATTAAATAAATAAATAAAAATAAAAAAATAAAAAGGAAAAGAGAACGGGTCCGATGTCCATTTTACAAATCAGGTATACAAAATCATGCATTGAGAATTGAGATATTTAATCAAGGGGAAAAAGACACTTAAGTGACTTTATCTCTCCAGAAATTACCTTATTAACATTGACCCCCAATGGTTTTGGAAAAGACAATTACTTCTCTTAAACAAACTATTAAAATTCAAATAGACCTATGCCTTTAAAAATATTCGATTAAATGTTATCGGTGGGAGTCAATATTTCCTTAATGACCAAATTAAGCATTTACAAGGGTGATGACATTAAAAAAAAAAAATGAAGGAGAAGATGACGGTGGGCTTTCTCTTGACCAAAAAATAAGGAAAAAAAAAACCCCCCCCAAGGAGATGATTAGTTTTGCCATGGCGGTATCTATGATTTTTTTCCATTGCTCTGTCGTCTGACGGTGCTCTAGATTTTTTTTTTCTTCTATTCCTTAAATATTTTTTTTTCTAGATCTGTGTTCTTGCATTTATTGGTGATTGGTCGTCTTTGAGATCTATGCTTGTTGCTTGCCTTCGTTCTTTTTATTGATTTTTGTTCAGCACTGTTTGCTTGATTCGTTGTTTCTATTCCTCTGCTTCAAGAAATTGAATCAAGCTTCATAGTTTGTTTCGTCACATTCACAGTTATTCAGATCAAGAAAACTTGTTCAAGAAATTTCAGAGTTCTCCGTCTCTATTTTGTTTTAACAGATCTCATTCCACAAACTTGAATTCTAAAAATCCAGTTTTCGACTGAGAAAAAAATTCGACCTTGAAAGTGAATTTTTTAATCTCAACCCACAGATTAGCAATGGCGTAACTTCTAGAGAATGATTTGAACCTATGCCCTGATTTGAAGCTCCGCCCCTTTCAAAGATTTCCATACCTAGTGGAGCTTTCCCCCACCTCGGCCATTTGTCAGATCAAAGGTGGAATCTCTTCAATACAAAGGGGGTTCATCACCATAATAGAAATGTCTTTCTCATCTACAACTCTGGATAGAGCTGTGTATGAAAGTATCATAAGATTTAATTTCTGATTTCATCATTTGATCAACACCACATCACTTGTCTTCCAATTTTATAGTCAAAAGACAATAAATTTTAGAATCAACCCCACCCCTCCCCCCAATCTGCATTGTTCCACTGGAGTTCTTTTGTTTTTTATCTTGCATCTCATATCTTGTTCCTATTTATCAGTTTTTTTTTTCAATTTTTTTCTGTTTTTTCTTCTTCTCCACTGGAGTGAAAAGAGGGGTTTTTCTCTTCTTTCCCAGCAACATTGGTTTCAAAAACTTGAGGGTAGAATTGTCCATAAAAATATAATTTTAACACCGTTAAAAATTGGGGTTATTTGGATTTTAATAGTTTATTTAAGGGGGGTAATTGTCTTTTTCAAAACCATTGAAGGTCAATTGTCAATAAGGTAAATTACAGGGGAGATAACTATCTTCAAAAAAACATTTAAAGGAAAATTATAAAAATACCCACAAACGTGTTTTAATTTATCAAATTAAGCACTCAATTTTTTGTATAACTACCTCAAAACCATCCAAAACATTGCTTACGAGTTACGCCTCTTTCATTCCTTTAATTTTCTTAGAAACTTCCTCTCCTTTCTCCATAAAAGAAGCCATTGGCATGATCCTACTCATCACTCTCCAAGTACACAACTCCCTCATAAAGGTGGAAATTTGGTCCCAGAACTACAGATCGTACCAAAATTTACGTGTTAGAATTCATTCCAAAATCATCCCGTGGAAATATGGAATGGTTTCGGGAATCATTTCTGAGATCAAATGATAAATGGCAGTCGGATTAGACTAATACTAGCAAATAACAATTGATCTTTTGCAATATCATTTTCAACATTTGCTGATTACTGATACCGTATCCCATAATGATGAGTAATCCCATAGTTTTCCCTAATCCAATATGTATAAGATTCTCTATAATTTATAATATAATAATATAATGAGAAAATGAAGTACCTGACTGCTCGGTGCATGTATATACTTCACTCTAAGGGTGTCAAAAATGGGCCCAGATCAGTAGCACGGACCGAGCCAGCCCGATATAACCCGAACCCAACCCGGACCGAACCTTAATGGACATATTTCGGTCTCGGCTTGTAAAGCCCGACACCGTTTCAGTCCAAACCGAAACCAAACCGGACCAGCACGTTAAGAAACCCGAACTAGCCCGAACCAATAATACCTAACCCAAACACCGGTAAGGTCCATTCGGACTCAGTTTCTTAATTTTAATGGTTTTAAATTTTGATGGATTATATTACACTGTTATAGTTCACTTCTTGATTGGAAAGATTATATGAATCTATAGTTGAAAAGAGTATGTTAATTGTTACAATTTACTGAATTACATGCATATAGAATGAATGATTCTAATTTTATAGATAGAAATAATAAAATAGGCCATATATCTTACATATAAAATAGGCTCGATAAGCTTGATAAGCCCAGTCCGGATCGAACCAGCCCGAAATCACCTCAATAAACCCAACCCAATAACAAACCGACACCGGACCAGCCCGATTGTTATTGTGTCCAGCGTAGCCCAACCCAGCCCGAACTCTTAATGGACATGTTTTGGGTTGGGCTTATAAAACCCGACACCGATTCAATCCGGACCGAAACCGGCCCGAACCGGCGCGTTGACACCCTTACTTCACTCTCATATCCCACTTTTTCTCTCCTCCTTCAAGTGATTTGTAGTTACCAATTCTCCCAGCAATCTCATTTCTCATTTAACTGGCTGATCTTTAAATACGCCCAACAGCTAAAAAAACATCACCTGTTATTAATTATTATTATTATTATTATTTTAGAACGTTACTATTAATTATTTGACACATAATAAATAGATCATCAATCATTACATTTCAATGGATTCCCACGGAAAAATATAATGTTGTGTAATCCAACGGGCCAGGAGGTGAGGTAAAATATATCCCACTAAACAGTGGGACCCATCATCCCATCAAGACACTTGTCACAGACAGAAGGTGACGCGGGATGACTCTTCTATTAGTGCGTCTGACGTGGATCATTCCCATTTCTGCTTTCAAGCGCTTTGTCTGTTTATCGTAGGATCGGAATCATGATGGGTCCCAAGTGCCAAAGATGCGTGGAGGCGCGATCTCGCACTTGCTCTCTCTCCCTCGATTGAAATCTGAAGGAAGTAGGTTGCCACTCGACGAAGAAAAGCAGAAAAAAATATTGACGGACAAATAAGTGTAGAGGACTCAACTGTCTATCCTATTTCGTTCTGGTTTCGCTTTATTTGCATTTCCGAAGAGGAGTCAATCTCCTGTAGAGACTCCCCTAGATAGAAGACGATCTTGATCCAAACACCAAGACTCGAGGTTTACTGTCGGAAATCAATTTCGGATTTTTTGATCTCTGTTCTCCAGAATTATTTATCACAGATTTTGATTTACAGGTTTCTAGCTGTTCGTCTTTTGCAATCAGATTACAAATTTTCCTTTTTTTTTTTGTTTTGTTTTTGTTTTTGTAACTTCTTGTTGGTAGATCGTGGGGCAAGCTTATGCAATTCGGTTGTTGTTTGGTTAGGGTTTTGATTTAAAGTTCTCTATTTTTGTTTCCCGTCCCTTTCTTTGGTTCGGTGCAGATAGGAAGTTCCACCAGGGAATCAATCATGTTTACGCGGATTTTTGGTAAACCTAAACAGGAAAGCAATGCTGTGGCAACGTTAGACAAGTTGAATGAGGTAGGGTCTTCGATCATAATTTTTTTTTTTGTGATTGATATTCTTTTATGTTTTTCTCCATGTAAGGTTGGTTGGTTGTTATTTTCTAAAATAAGATTTGTGTTGGCTATCGAATTTAAGTTTCCCATATGTTGCGGGGTGGCAATTTGTTCCACTAAATTTCCACGTGTGGGTTTGATTACGGATTTGGTTCATTCGATTCCGTTGTGTATGATTTTTTTTTTCTTATGCTAATGTTCTGGAAAGCTGGATTGACTAAGAAAGAAACTCATTTATGCATGATTTAAGTTTTGATGTGTAAAAAATAGGATTTCCCAACATTCTCAGTGACACATAGTTGCTCAATCACCGATGGGCTTGCTGTTTGAGGTTGTTAATACTAACTCTCTTTATATTGCTTCAAACAATGACCATGAACATCTCTTTTGTATGCCTAAAAAACAAGTTTCGATCATATAAAGTTGGGTCTTTAGCATAAGATAATCCTTCTGTTACTATCCAGAAACGTGCGTTTACTACTAATCAGGCTTGTTTGGAGCTAGTGACATCATTAATCCTCTCATCATGGTCATTCTAAATTCTCAAACAATTGTCACTGAATCCATCATCAGTGAGTTCCAGCATTGATCTTTGTAGCTGCTTGTTCTTCTTTTTGGATGGACTAAGAAGCAGTTCCTTGCTGGAAGACCGTAAGGAACTACAAGAAAATTTTCAGAAATTGTTTCATAAATTGTAACACATGATGAGGTGATTGGTCAGTTCCATCTGCTTCACACCAAATGGAACCGTTAGCCATGATGTTCATTGTGCTTGTTTGATGAATACTATTGTTGTAGTCCATTTTTTTTAATAGGTAGGCACCAAGGAGATTTGAACCCATGACCTCTTAATTCGGAGGTGTTGGTCCTTACCAACTGAGCTATTCCCTTGGGGTTATGTTTGTAGTCCATTGCTTAAAGAATTACACTATTTGTTCTCTCTGACCTCATGTTGTTAAGTTGATGTTGTGCCTAATCTGGTTGTCACTATTGTATGGGTGAACTTGAAAGCCGATCAAGATGCTGTCATTTAGTCTTGATTCTATGAGCTTAATAAGTTAATGTTTCTTCTTGCTCTGCCAGGCATATGTTATTTTTAATATCATACGCATCTGCATTATTCTGCTGTTGCATTTGCCTCTCATATTTGATATTGTCCTTGTTTTGAATTTTTTTCTTTTTGACTGAATCAAAATTTGCATTCTTACTTTAGCATTTTATGGAGGAGGTCAGAAATCAACAGTTTAAAGCCCTGTTTTGAAGGCAAGATACTGTTGAAAGTTCATTTCACCTGGCATTGTATTTCATTTCACCTAACATTGTATTCGAAGGAGAATGTTCAGAAAATAATTCTAACGTGACAACTCCAACGCTTCATTCTCTGTTCTATTGTTATGCTTAGCTTTCTCACTTTCCCATATTGGAATCTCTGTTCATTGGATTGCCCAAACCCTTCTAAGTCAATATAATCAATTAATACTGTTCTTTTAATTTTCCATGTTCTCTTAATTTGCTGTGTTCTCTATTAATATCCTATGTGATGCTTATAATTTTCGTGACTTTTGCACTATGTAGACACTTGAAATGCTGGAGAAAAAGGAGAAAGTCTTACTGAAAAAGGCTTCCACCGAGGTTGAAAAGGCCAAGGAATACACTAGAGCAAAAAACAAAAGGGGTATGCTTGCAATACTTCCCTGCAGCTTTAGATTGTAGTAATCTGTTCATTTACTGTGTTTATACAAAAAATTAGGTCCATAACACAATTATTAAGTTTTTCTATCCAAAAACTTAGTCCTGACCACTGATTCCATCCTTTTATTTTCTCCACCCTTGAAAGGTCATGTTTGTGGTACTTTAATTTAGCAAAAATTTCATCTATATCCCATCAAGGGTTGCTAACATCATCTACACCCACAAGATTGCAAAAACATCACCTAGGTCCACTTAATTGACGGAAATCACTTAAATTGTTAATATACAATTTTACCCTTCATATTATAAATTAAAAAAATTTAAAAATTAAGTAGAATGACTAGTTTGACCTTGTATTGAAACTTACATTTACTCTCTCAATCAAGAAAATAAGTCTCCATTTCAAACACAATCAGAACCCCTGTTCTGTTCTGGTCATAGGATCTCTGATTCACTGTTGGGATCTGGTGGCCTTGAGGGCTGGAGCTATGTCTCCCGTCCACAGAGACACCTCCGCCAACGGAAAGGAAAGAGACGATGGTTGAATTTTTCCGTTTTGGGTTTTTGACTTTAGAAGGGCGAAACTGAAATTAGGAATCAACGAGTGCCGTCCTCCTGTCTCCTTTCTCCTCCCTCGTCCATAGATCATCGTCTCCGGCCATGCAGCTGTGCATAATACTGAATTCTGAATCCGAGCATCTCTAATCATTAATTCATTGAATTGTAATTAAAAATTTGACATCAAAATATTTTTTTAGGAGACGGTTACAATCGTTAATTCGTTGAATTGTAATTGAAAATTTGCCATTCTCCTCCAATAACCTCTCTGGTCGGAATTCGAGCGTCTCTGCCCTGTAAAGGCACGGTCGAAGCATGTCTGATCCTCAAAGTAAACCCAGAAAATCCAAACCCTACTCTGCTTCTTCTCCTCGTCCCTGTAATGGCGTAACCCTAAGTTCAACAATGGCACTGAAGTCTTTCTGAAACCAACCTTTGCTACTATCCTCATAATTTTAGGTTTATACGTTTTCTTCAATACTGTTCTTTCCCCCATTGACGTTAACCCTTCGAAGCTCCACTCCACATTCTCTTTAGATTCTTCCAAGTCCAAGCTATTCCTCGGTAAGTATTGCAGGAATGGCTGCTTAATCCTTGCTGCTGAAGCCCTAATTCTATTTAGTTGTAGGGAATCTCTCTCTACCAATCTCTCCTCTTCGTTCAGATTCTCCGAAATCACTTCCTTCCCCTTTCCTCCCCATCTAGGAGCCGTCCACCCTATTGAATCTCTCCACCCGAACCCCTCTATGTTGAGTCAAGGAGACCTTCACAGTCGCCGGCGAAGAAGAAGAGGTTAGAGATTTTGGGGGTCGGGTAAAAAATCAAATAAAGGGTATATTGGTCTTTTCAATCGATGTTTGTATTCTCGTTTATGAAAAATTCCAATCCACCTGACGTCAGCATTTAACGGGAATCAACTGACGAAGTGGACTTCTTTGATTACCACAGCCAAAGTTTTGGGGTGTAGTTGAAGTTTTTGCATTCTTGTGATTGTAGATGATATTAACGATCTTTGATGGGGTGTAGATGAAATTTTTTCTTTAATTTATTACTTATCACTTGTTTGGATCTAGTTATTCAAGTTCTTTTATGGATTATTATAAAACACAAGTAATCAGCAGTTCTCTAGGTATATAAATTTGCTGATTTTGGATGTCAAAGCCCAAATATGTGCTCTAAAGTGACTTCTTCTAATGTTATGGCATTGTGATGGAATTCTCTTCTCTGTTGTTGATATCTAGCGGCAATACAATGCTTGAAAAGAAAGAGGTTATATGAACAGCAAGTTGAACAGCTGGGTAATTTCCAATTGCGCATCCATGATCAGGTGCATTTGCAATTTTAATCCCTCAAATGATTAGAACATTTTTTTTTTAAGTAATGTTGGTAGGCATTGTCAATGGATGATTGGTGTGAGATGAGCTATGTTATGGTGTTGAAATTTCAGATGATAATGCTAGAAGGTGCAAAAGCGACAACTGAAACTGTGGATGCATTGCGAACTGGTGCGGCCGCAATGAAAGCTATGCAGAAAGCAACGTAAGTATTCAGATTGCTTTATTAAATGCGTGAGCAGTTGTGCTTTCTGGACTCTTCTTCGTCTTGGATTGCTATTGGATGCAGTGATCATCTCATAAGTTTTTTCTTTCTTTCTTGTTTTTTGTGGAAAAAACCTTTGTTTTTTATGAAGAGAGATTTGAAACATTCTTGCATGTCAAGAGTTTCTTTTTTGATAAATAAGTTGTGGCTTGAAACTGAGGGCATGTCTAATTCAATGGAAAGTCATGCTTTGTCTTTTGACTTATTTTACAATGCTCCTACACTGGCAGCTGGCCCTGCTCCAGGTTTGAAAATTGGCATTTTTAGTTTGAACATGTTTTTGTAAATCTCCAATCTGGCAGTAGTTTCATAGTCCCATTTGTCTGTATACAGACTGATGAGTCTCAGAGATGGTAGCAATTTGGACTTTGATGTGTAGCCTTTATTGAACTACTTTTGATTTATTTTACAATGCTCCTACACTGGCAGCTGGCCCTGCTCCAGGTTTGAAAATTGGCATTTTTGGTTTGAACATGTTTTTTTAAATCTCCAATCCGGCAGTAGTTTCATAGTCCCATTGTCTGTATACAGACTGATGAGTCTCAGATATGGTAGCAATTTGGACTTTGATGTGTAGCCTTTATTGAACTATTAGGTAACAATAAGATTTCTACTTTTGTTATTCAGAAAACCATGGATGTTAAAAATTGTTATTGTTCGACAGAAATATTGATGATGTGGACAAGACAATGGATGAGATAAATGAGCAGACTGAGAACATGAAGCAGATCCAGGAAGCACTATCAGCTCCCATTGGTGCCGCAGCTGACTTTGATGAGGTATACACCTTTTTAAGTTTACCCTCACCACATTTTTTTTCTTTTTTTCTTTTTCCTTCTTTCCTTGTTCTGATGTGCTTAAACTCTTCCACCATTGCAGGATGAACTTGAAGCAGAGCTTGAAGAATTGGAGGGAGCTGAATTGGAAGAACAGCTTCTTCTGCCTGCAACAACTGCTCCTGCAGCTCCAGTGCATGCCCCAGCCAGCAGGACATCAGCTCGCCCAGCTGCTCAGAAGAACACACCTGAGGATGACGAGCTTGCTGCATTGCAGGCGGAGATGGCACTTTGAACACGTAATGGGTCTAACTCAATTCAGTTTTTCCTTTTTACTGCTTAGGTGCTTCTATCTTTTTTATGTGGATTGGTACCTTGCGGAATTGCTGGGGCATTTGGAGGCAATTGATTTGATACTCTCACCCAATTTCAAATCAATTGGGTGCTTTTATTCAGTTATAAATCAACTCAACTAACCCTTAACACAACCAAATGGGGGATGACTACATGAATTCTGTTTTTCCATTTAACGCTATTCATTATTCAAAGCCATTCTTGATGCCAACCCTAATACATTCCTTAAGGCCTGTAGTTTTCAGCCACAGTTAACTATTATGACTTGGTATGTTAGACTGTGGGATAGTTTGGGGGCCCTCTTGGGAGGCCACTCGTCAAATTTGGGGACCTACCTCAACTGTATTGCTCATAATGTATAGATTTTTACTCCCACGATTTATCAATGGTTCCTGTTGAATTATTGTTGAGCTCACTGCTCTGGATTTTCAGAATTTTTTTAAAATTTTGTACTAACACATGGAGATGTCAGATTGATCTGAATCCTTGCCATGTATAAATAGTAATGTGAAATTATAAATAACACATGCCCACAAAATTTGGACCACAAGCATACTGTCACTGGGAATTATTCAGGTCTGCTCCCTTAATTTAAAAGTTGGGACTAAGTTTCCTGTCTGGCTGTGTATCCTTGCCAGCGGAGAGTCCAATAAGAGTACCCAAGAAGAGGGGTAAGGGTATGTGATTCACGGACAGCCATTGTGAGAGGGTGCAGGAAGAAACAGTCGGACAGGAAACTTTTTCCCATAAAAGGGTTTAGAGAAGTTTGTCTTTTCAGCTGAAGTGCTTTAGTTTTTGCAGGTATCAACTCATGGAATGCGCAAAGATTATGTAAAGATTGGCTGTACACTGATTACATGTTTCCTGGACTTCCATGTATACACTGCTATCGTCAGTTTGCATCCTCTGATAAGACGCGACATTGTATAGGAGGCATCAAATTGTCTTAAACTCTCTAAATCTGTATTGTACTACCCAGAACTTTAAGAAGTTTGCCAATTTATCTGGATTATTTTTCCGGCGACTTCATTTATTTTATGGCTCTCTTCTATAACGAAATTAAATCATTGGAGAGACTTGTTGTTAATGAGGAATGAAGGATTTGTCATTTGTGTATGTTGTTTTGCTCCCCCAGGCTGCTAGAACTATGCGTTGGGGGACGAAAGCTTTGATGTCTCCAAGTGGTTTGCCGTAAGGCCCATAACAGCCATTGTTGTAAAAATAAAAAAATAAAAAAGAGGGAAAAATACCTCTAAACATTTCAATAAATACAACTGCCTATTTTTCTAACGATGTTAAACTTAATCGAATTCTATCCCTATTTGACTTGCGAATCTCAAAGATGCATAATATACGGTGCTCCTTCCCGTAGATATCTGCAAGGTATCCCACTCAAAACGAACCCAGTTTTTAGTTTGGATTATAAAAAAGGGATTCAAATCTTTTCAAGCTTTTTATGCCAGCATAAAGAAATTCAGTTTATGTCATTTACTCTGCATGTATATCAATATATCGATATGTGTGCATAGTAAATTATAATCACTGGATTTTTTCGTGCCAACATGAGGGGCATGAGAAGATTTATTTTCTAAAAAAAGATGCAGCAAGAAACTGAGTTGGGGGAAATCTTTCTCACAACTGGTTAGAACATGGAAGATTTGGTATCATTAACGAAGCCCATAAGGTAAGGGATTCCAAGCTTTTCATGCCTTTTACGTCATAAAGAAATACAGTGGCTGTTATCTACTATACGCATGTGTGCACAGTAAACTACAATCACTGGATTTCTTCGTGTCCGCCACACGAGGGGCATGAGCGCATTTATTTCCAGAGAGATAAGTGGAGAGAGACCAAAAAATAATTAACAATAGGAAAAAGTTCTGTGAGCTAGCCGGTGGGATGGAATCTCTACCCTCCCTGATGATAGGTTCCTTCCGTCTTTATTCTCTCAGTCCTTCGTTCTTTAAGACGCTATACATATTGTAAGGAGCTTGATGATTAAACACCTCCGACCATCATTTCTTTGTGTGCAAACATGATCAATCCTGTAGAAAGCTGTTATCTGTCAATATTGGTACTGCTATTGGGTGTATTTGGGCTCAGCTGCTAAACCTGCTTAGGTGATAAATCAGGCATTGGCATGCAAGTTATGCTGTTGAGCTTGATTTGACTTACTTCAAATCCAAGTTATGGAGTGACAAAGTCCTACAGTTGGTTCATATGGTTTCAATTTCAGGTTGAGTGCTTAGCCGTTAACCTGTGGACGATACAATGTTGCAACCTTAACCTGAACCATTTATGATCCGTTGCCACCTCTAGGAGAAATATAGCTCAAGGGTCTCAAAAGGGTTAGTTTGGGTGGGATTCAGATGATAGATGGGACCCAGAATTTTGAATCTCTTAATATTTAGGCGGTGCTGACCCAAATTCTATGGATGATTTAGAGGCCTACAGCCCAGAATGTGCCCCTGAGGCACTAGTCTGGTTTTGATGCAAGCATAGATTGAAAAACATCAACAAATCACATTAGGTTTGAACATCTTAAAATCCAGAAAGGAACTGAAAATGTAATGACTTTGTGTAACCGATCCATGATATCCTTCAGGAATTTGGACGGCTGAAAAGGGACTGAGCCCAGTATCACCGAAGGTGAGTGTGTTAGGTGATTTTGGACCAATGAGCCTTTCACCTACCAAGGTTTTGATGTCTTTGGTTGCTTTTTCTCAAGACTGCGGGCTCCGGTTGGTTTTTTTTCAAGACTGTCAGTGCAAATTAGTTGGTTGATATATATATATTTTTTTCTCTAGACTGTTGGCGCCGGTTGGTTGCAAGGGAAATAAAGTCTCCCTATATTTCTATGTAAAAAAAGGTAAAGAAAAAAATTCTTACAAAATAGGATTTTCCACATTTTATAATAAAATGTAAAGAAATTTGAGAATGTTTATTTCCCCCTACTTTTATCCTTGCTCTCTCCTCTGAAATCTGGATCTTTGCCTCTCTCGTTTCAAAGTTACCAATTAGCGGTCCTCTGTGTGTTCTTCCCTCACACATTCTTTTTTTCCTCTCTTTGAAGTATGCCCCGTTACCATGTAGATCATCTTCCCAAAATTAATTTACTTTAGTTATCTTTATTCTTTGTGTCGTAACATCCAACCTTGGAGGTCATTTTCATCTAGACTCGTTTGGAAACGAAGTGTGAGGATGGGTCCTTGATGGGACATTTTAGACCAGTTGTAGAAAGAATGGGAGAAAGTGATGTTTCAGGCCGAGAGGGATAAGGGAGGTGGAGATGGAAATGGCAGGACATGCGTTCATGGGATTATTTGGGTTGGTGAAACTAATGCCATTGAATGTGGCAAAGTCCTCCGGTACAGCACACGATACATGGAACCTACCCCGTTCAGATATCGAATGAACTGTCCTGAATTTGACTGAACATGAAGAGTTTGTCAGTCACTCTCTCTCTCTCTCTCTCTCTCTCTCTCTCTCTCTCTCTATTACGGCTTTCCTATATCTCAACACCTCATTCTACCCGGAGAAAGATCCTGATACGAATTCGTATCAAAATGACTACTTCGAGGGTACTCGACCTCTTAGAAGAAGAAGATTAGAGAAGAAATTGGTTTGTAATTGTTTATCCTTTATTCCATTCTCTTGCTGTTTATATAACCGATCACATCTCTAGAAAATTCAATTCAATTATAAATCTAGGGCTATAATTACTTCTAATCCTACAGCTATTACATTATGATAGATGGTGGTGATCGTAACAGATCCTTTGCTGCACTCCTGTGTAGCAGAGACGATATCAATGCCCTCCGAATACTCAGGATCACCTCTGCTACACACAAGTGTAGCAAACGATTATTCCCATATCCTCACATTCAAATTCTCTCTCTTCTCGGGCATTCCCAATCTTTCCTGATCAGGTGGAGCTTGTATTTGTGCTGTCGTTTCTCATACCCATATGGTGTGATGTGAAAAATTCGCTAACACTAACATAGTGAGAAACCTTCTATCAATTAAAAAAAGTCATTGTGGGATAATTTTCTCTCCCAATGAGGAGTTTCTGGATAATGTTAAATATTGGGAGAGAGAGAGAGAGAGAGAGAAGAGAGCTGTAATTGTAGTTATGGCTATGTAATAAAGAGTCACTAGAGTCAATCATCAGATGGTCTCAATCACAAACAGCTCTACAGCTTCGATTTTCCCCATGTGGGAGATTGCGTGGTTGTCCATTCAGGAGATGCCACGTAGGTATGTAGGCGTTCATTTCATGTGCGGGCCCTGATAATAGAAAGTCAGAAAGTTTGTACAAGAGGAATGTGGGCCACATCCCATAATTGGGCTCCACCCTCCTCTTGCTTTGCTGGGAGCCTGGGACCAATCCAAACCAGCGGGCCAGCGGCTCTTAGCTGACCTAAGCCGAGAAATCACACACAACCGTTGAGTTGAGCTGAGTTGAGCTGAGTTGAGCAGAAATGAGATGACTCTGTTGACCCATTTTCAAGAGATAGAAAGATGGACCACTAAACCACTTTAGTGATATGGGCCGGCCCAATACCTTTATCAAACATTTCTTCTGGGATTCCAGAGCTCAAAAACCTGTTGCTCCACTGGCACTAGGAAGTAGGTACAAGGTTAGTGACACATCTGAAGTTCCATCTCTATGAGTTGCTGGGTCATTGATTATCAAGAATCAAGGTTCTAAATTTTGGATCTCAGGTCGAGATTTTCGAGATCTCAGTCAGGTCGAGATCTCCAAGATTTCCAAAATTTCATAAAATTTAGAACTATACTTAAAACTTATATAAATCAAGTCCAACAGTCCAACATGAGACTACGTTCAGTTTGGAAATCCAGCTCAATCTGGCTTTGGAGTACAGACCAATGGAACCTGATCTTTAGACAAGAAAGTCTCCTCTGCACCCACCAATCTAATTTGAAGGGAAAATAAAGAAAGGGAGAGGAAGATCAGGTAGACAACAGAACGTGATCCTGCCCTCATTTACGAGTTTTCCGTAATACCCTTATTTTCTGTGGTGCCCCAATCTTTTGCCCCCTTTTAGAATCAATGTCAAGTAGAACAACCCTTCAGATTTCGACAAGTAACTACTATAAAGGAATAGTGAGTACTGAGTGGTACTACTGTAGTAGGCTAGGGCCACCATTGTTGGTGAGTAGTGAGTCTAGTGACCCACGACTGGGTCATCTTTCTCTCTCTCCCCTCATCACCCTGTGAGTGATAAATTATATTATGATCACATCTCGAGTTTATTTATCATTTTTGGTTTCATACGAGAAGGTGGTGAAGGAAAAAAAAAACACCAGGGCTGACAAGAGGAGGTTGCATGCATGTGGACGACTCCGTATACAGACTACCACAGTCTCTCTCTCTTTTCTTTTGTAGGATTTGCTGTTGCATGAACATATAAATACTCTATGCATGCATAACCATATTTATTTATGTAGAACTTTGTGAAAATGAAATCCAAGATTTCTTGTTTACATCCACCATGAGATCAGAATTCTTTCACTATCAATGGAGAATAGGGTTGCAACCAAAATACTCGTATAACCCTAAAAATTCAGGTTTCAATACAATACAAGATGCCCTACTCCGAACTAAGTACAGATAATTACTTCACTCCCCTTAATGAACATATAATGCAAATATGGACCATCAATTAGTTTCTTCATGTCTACCTTCTCTCATCTTATCTGTATATACATACTACTCAATGAACATAGAATGCAAATATGGACCATCAATTAGTTTCTTCATATCTACGTCCTCTCATCTATCTATCAGTATACATACTAGTGATTCATTCAGTAATCCTCCTCCAAAGAAGCAAGGACAGAGTCTTACAAAGGTGACACCAACAGGTCCCAGAGTCCAGACTGATCTTCAGTAATATCCACAGGTACACACTCAGGACTTAGAAGGGCCTGCACCAGATAACATACACACTCCCTCCTGCCATATTGATCATCAAGAGAGTTTGTTTTTGTCAAACACATCATCTAATATTATTCTAAATTCATTCTATATAATCTACTGCTTATATCTTCATCAATTTCATGAAGGTTAGTTCCACTCATAAATAGGATGACATCAGTTTTCATCATAGGAAATCTCTTAATTGGTGGGCCACATTTCACAGCTGTCTTCTAGGTTCTAACCCAAAGGTAACAGTAACCCTCAACAGTCAACAGTACTGTAACCACTGTGATAGAAACTATATACAATAATGGCTATGATTAAACCCATGATTAACGACCCTATGATTCTTTATAACACAAAGAGAGATACTGCTAGGAATTGCTTACTCTCACTGCAGGCTTACTGAAACTTTACAGAACGCATGGAATACCATAAGCAACCAAAAGGAGGTTCAGAGCTTTTCCCCATTTGTTATTAATTATTTTATTAATTAAGAGTCTTTCCATATGACACGGCTGGTGTCATTGCCCATTGATACTGATTCCTTTTCCTAGAATGTCATTATCACAGAAACCTCAATATATGGGGATATTTTGGTTTTTGAACGGAAGGGATTTTGAGTTTTTGCACGATCCGATGGACACAGATGGCCGATCGGTGACAATAAAAAAAACTCATTAAATAGTGGGTCATATTGTCAGATTCAAAATGCTTCTGACAAATCTCATGCTCTCCATCTGCAAAGAAATTCCCGACACCCCCACCAATGCGCCACCAAAAGCCCCATCTTTTTCAACTCAAATTTCTATTCTTCGCCTGTGACAGAATATACTAATTTTATATTTCTTCTTCTCTCTCTCTCTCTCTCTCTCTCTCTTAAATCATATTTTACATGATTAAGTATCACTACTTACCAATAGTACTATATTGGGTATCAGAACTTCCTATTTATGACCGACCATATCTCAAGGAATCAAGACTGGACTTTCCTACCATCTCAATGTTGAAGAAAACCTTCTCCTTCATCATTCTTTCTATTGAATGACTATTTCAGAAACCCAACTTTCATTTTCCCTGCCCTTCTAGTCTTTGGCTCTTCTCATTCTTGGCTGTCTGTGTACATGCTTTTATGCTGAATCAGTTTCTTTTCTTCCACTGGAGATTTATTCACGTCCCTGATGTTTTTAGTGCCATCAATTTGATCCTGAAAAAGCAATGGTTATCTTGATATGGAGTACTGAAGATGGTTATTGTTTGTGCCCTTAGACTGTTAGTATTGAGCTATTCAAGTTTCTCAGAACCAAAAAATAAGATTTTTTTGGTTCCTGAGCTCTTCTTTGAGTCTTGTGAACAGGGTAACAGTCAGATCTGGACCAGGTACATATCATGGATATATGTGTTAATTGTTACAATTTCTCTTTCTTAAATTTCTGCATTTTCTTTCTTTCTCTATGAATTGGAGACATTTTTTCTTCCCCTTAAGAGATTTTCAGAAAGTCTGCTTTATTTTTTTTAATCACATTTCTCTACTCATGCATGAGACTCTGATTCTTGTCACTGCTACAGATAAAAAAATCATCTCTATCTGATCACTAGAGCTTGACAGGTTTCTGTCTCAATCTATATGGATAATTTGGGTTGGGACGACCCTCTGAGCCATTCCTCATGCCTATGGAGCAATCACCAACAACATGAAATTGGACAGAGCTGTATGGTTTCCAATTCCAGTGGTTATGACATTCTTGGTTGCAAGATTGATCTCCCTCAAATTTTCTTTGGCCCAATTCCAGTGGATTCCATAAATGCTGCTCCAACAGCCACTTGGGGAGAAGCTCTGACCCAACACCCAACACTGAGTGGTGTAAACACAGATTTTGGAGATGTTGATGGACTGCAAGTTCTTAATGGTATTGAAGATTGCAAGAAGGGCTCACTAGAGTCTCTGGACTGCTTGTTTTCAGCAACCAACAGCATTAATACTGATACTTCAGTTGAATATGATCGAATTTCCATGATATTGTCCGATTGCAGAAATCTATGGAATTTCAGTTCCAGCAGCCCTATATCGTCCGGAGAATCCGAGAACAACAGAGAGATCCTTAAGCAATCCAATGAAACAATCTCGGTTTCAGACCTAGAAATCTCACAAGGTTTTTCCAGGCCTCTGGATTGTACTACTACTGGTAGGACTACTTCCACAAATAAGGGAAGCAAGGATGGACATCTCCAGTCAGATTCTTCAACAAAAGAGAGTCGATTTCAGCTAATTATCTCAAAGAATCCGCCCCCTCTGAGATCAAAGAGACCCAGATTGGAGAATCGTCATCAAATATCATCAAACATCAACTTCCAACAGCCAAGCAGCTCTTGTATATCATCTTCAATTGATGAGCCTGACACTGAGGCCATTGCCCACATGAAGGAAATGATCTATAGAGCTGCAGCACTCAGGCCTGTGAATCTAGGAATGGAGGTGGTGAAGAAGCCTAAGAGGAAGAACATCAGGATTTCTAGTGATCCACAAACAGTGGCTGCAAGGCACAGGAGGGAGAGAATAAGTGAGAGAATTAAAGTGTTACAGAGGCTAGTTCCTGGTGGAAGCAAGACGGACACTGCTACAATGCTTGATGAGGCTGCAAACTATCTCAAGTTCTTGAGATCTCAAGTCAAAGCCTTAGAAAACATGGGGCACAAGCTTGATTCTGTGAATTCCACCTCCACAAACCTTCCCTTCCTTTCACCTTCATTCACTTTCAGATATCCTTTTCCCATGCAGACCTTTTTCCCATTCCCAAAACCCTAATCCCACTCAAAAGTAGAAGAGGGCAAAAAACATTGTATTCCACTCTGCATGGGAGACTTCTAAGTCTCTCTCTCTCTCTCTCTTAATTGTTAATCCCCACTAATAACCAGAACTTTGACCTGGAGATGATATCCTAATCCAAGAGTCCCTGACTCATTTTTACACCCTAATCATGTTTAAAGGAACCTGGCTTATCATAGTCTTCATGATCACATCTTTTTTGTGAAAAAAGAAGGGTGGGGGTGGGAAAGCACAATTAGGGAGCAAAGGTAAGATCTCTCTTAAAAGTCAATCATAACCTTACAGTCAT
Organism: Protea cynaroides; assembly: GCA_028583415.1. Classification (NCBI taxonomy): domain Eukaryota; kingdom Viridiplantae; phylum Streptophyta; class Magnoliopsida; order Proteales; family Proteaceae; genus Protea; species Protea cynaroides. Next base: position 98,713,505 of record CM053274.1, on the reverse strand, counting down.
GACCCACAACCCAAGAAAGAAGATAAGAGAAAAGAATGGGAAAACTTTTCTCATTCAGAAAGAAAGCTTCTACAATTATAGAACTATGATTAAGATTAAGGGTTAGACAAAGTACAACGTGGGCATCACTTTCTCTTTTCTTTACAAGGGATTATTCTAATGTTACTTAAACCCACTTTTCTTAGAGATCTTTATGGTGGCTGTTTTTTTAATGTGAGCATAACCAACGTAAAAGACATTCCCTTTGGGCCTGAGAACCCCAGTCAGTGGGCCTGTCTCCCTCATCCAAGCCAAGCGTGCCCTTGAAACTCCCCCCAGCATTTGTGCTTAGCACGTGTTTCCAATATATATATATATATATATATATATATATATTTCCCTTTTGGCTAGTTAGGGTTGTTATTGGCTCAGTTCAATTTATATGAATTACTATCCTCTCATGATTTTCTGTTTACTAGTTTGTTGTTGATGTTCTTATTCTTTGTCCTCATTGATGAAGATGATGATTTTTGTGGGTTTTCATGAACTTTGATTTTTGCTACCTAGTTAGTGATTGTTTGTTTAAATTAGGAAATTCTGTTAGGATGAGACCCAGATCTCTGGCTTGGCTTTAGTGTAATATTTGTCACTTCACTTCTTTTGTTTTTCTCTTCCAAGTTGACAAATTCTGAGATCTCATGTAACAGACTTTGAGAGATACTATCGCGTTAATGCAACACAGGAGATACGTGATTAATAATAGGGTAAACAACGTAGAGATCAGGTTGGTGAGGGTGAGAGTCCATACGTAAAGGGCTTCCAATAAGACCAGAGAGCAACCATGAGGAACATGTCATGGTCCAATTGTATTTCCTATCAATGATGACCTGCAGCGTAAGCCTTGAGGGCCCACATGGGCTGAGCTGAATAAATGATAATGATCACCGGTGCCAATGACCATTAGATCTCGCAAAACCCCACCACTCCGGTCTCAAATATCAATAATATCATCTATAAATTGAGGTTTCCATGATGACTCAACGAGTGTGCATGAAAAAGAATCAATGTCAATATGCCATTGACAGTGTACATAGGCAGGTATCGGGCATCAGATTGCCCAATCAATCCCCACAGCCCCACTCACTGTCGACAATACTTACAAAAGATTCTCGCTGCATGTCACAGGGTATAGGTGACAAACTGATCAAGTTCCCTGCGAACCATTTAAAATCTGAATTGGTTTCCTCCCAAACTGGGAACCTACGTTTGAAAAAATATGAATGGTTTCGGATGTGAATTTGAACCAATACACATTTTTAATCGATTTATTATGTGTAAATGGTTTTAATCAATGCTGGGCTGATGCCCTACTTACACAGTTAACAAGCCACACTTATGAAACCAAATATCATTGTTAATGTATACAAAATAATATGAAGCACACCATGCCAAAGGCTTTAACAACTTTTACCAAACAGTGAAACAATAAGAATGAGAAAGCTCATTTTTTAAAACTACCAAACTGCTGTTGTTAGCCAAGGGTTGGAAAAATGTCGTTTTCGCCAGGTGAAGATGTGAACCCCGATCCACCAAGACCTGATCGCATGCTCATGGCTTTCCCCATGTAAGCTGCAAAAGGTGGAATCTTTTCCTTCTCATCTGAAACATCGCTGAGGGTGCCAACAATTCCAATGTCCGCTAGAGATACCACCTTCTTGGCTATAGATTGGATGATGATGCCAAGGTAAAACAAGCAAAAATCAACTTAATGAAATGACTCACATTATCATAACCAAATTCAAGATTATTCAAATAAATATCAAGGATATCCCACATGTTCAAAGCTTAATCCATCTCCCCCATTTTCCCTCAAATTCCATGTGTTTATACTTTTGAAGACCCAGAAATCCAAAGTAAGAAATTAATGATTCAGATTTTACATAAATTTGACTCAAAGAGGATGTAGTAGTTCCTGCACTTCCATAGAGTTAACATGTAAGCTCCCATAGGTAGAGCTTAGTCAAATTGGTCATGAAGTATGCTCATACTCTTACATCTCTTACCGATACATGGGCCCATGTGGGTTTTTTATTCAACAGAAATTGCTATTTGGTTCCACAACCACATGAATAGTAATTGTTAAATTCTCAGATACGATGCTTAGTTGGGTACCTATACCAAGAGACAACCCAAGACCAGGATCCCTAAATCATGGCCTCAGTGCTAGGCCCCATCCCAGGTCCAGACCAGCCACACATAGGTATTGACTATAACAGAAACTAACTATACATCAAGTTACACCATATAAACTAATTGTACATCATATTAGGTGACTGAAGACAAACATGCATGTGCCAAGGTCAGTCTGAAGCCCTAAACCCAGCTCAAACTCAAACTTAGTGCAAGATCCTCAAGCCAGCCCGCCCAGGCTTCCTTCTTTATAGCATATAAGCCTTAAAACCAAATCAAATGCCACTGCAAATAATCAACAATTTCCTCACATAAACACCTTAATAATCACTAAATTGAGGTTCCATCTTCCCGACAACATTGGACATGACCGACCTAAGTTCCAAACTTGGCAGGACATTTGAAATTATGGATAATCAAAATTTTAGGATATACTACATTAACTGATTATATGAGAAAATTTCCAAAAAGAAATATAACACGTAGATTTTTACTGATTTCAATGGAGAAATAGACAGCAACAATTGCATATTCAGATAAATAGTCATAACTTATGCCTACGGAAACAGCATCTTCGCATTGAGGGGTAAGACTGCATACATTCCGCCCCTCCTCGGATCCTACGATGGCGGGAGCCTCGTGCCTTGGAGCACCCTTAGACATGACTCATGCCTCAAGCAAGATTGAGCAGTTACTAGTGTAACCGTTATTTAAGCCATCTTCTAACCAAAAATTAGAAAACTAACCCCCATTTGACATGACTCGCGCCTCAACAAGATCGGGCAGTTACTAGTGTAACCATTATTTAAGCCATCTTCTAACCAAAAATTAGAAAACTAACCCCCATTTGAGAGAAGACACAAGTCCTAGAAAATTAACAGCAAAACTTAACCCCAAAAAGATCATCAGCTAATAGCATAGAGCTAAATTGTCAAGTTTTACTTCTTCTCCTGGCGCCCATACAACTTGACTTTGTTGTAACATCTTAAGGAACAATTTCCTATACTCCAGATCTTCACAGCAGAACCCAGTGGTCCAGTGGCGTCACTGAGATGCAACCAGTTATCACATCGCTAGGCTTCCCAATATCACAAATGTCTAGTCTTGGCTGTCACCGAAGCTGCCAGTGAGGTTCATTGAATAATTTAGCCTCAGAAATAGCACACCACCTCCCTTCAGCAAGAGATCCCCAACAGAACATATGCCCCAGAAAGTGCTCATTAATTAAAATGGAATCCATGAAAGAAAAGAGGTTCAAGCACTCAATGCGCAACGCAAACCACCACCACCCCCAAAAAGAGCAGCCCATTTTGAAAGCTGAGAGACTAACTGCTTGATTTTTCCAGGGAAGAGATAACCTTAAGAGAAATCTAACCATAACGTCAAAGACTTTTGTGTGGGAAGCTAAAATAAATTAGAGCTGCCATATCTAAAGCCCTAATTAAATTAAGCAGACATTTTTCAACTTTCTCCAGTCAACAGAACAGTGAAGATAAAAATATGGAGAGGTACAAAAACAGAAATACAGAATTTGAGGCCATCTCAATCAGATAAAGAATCAATAATTTGAGCCATTCAATGAAAAATAAGATAACACAATAAATGTGTAGAATTCACATAAAATGTAACAAAAAAAAAAAAAAATTTGCACGTTACTATGAAACTGAAAATCATATCAAAATTATGAAATGAGAGCTTCAAGAAATTGAATCAAGCTTCATAGTTTGTTTCGTCACATTCACAGTTGTTCAGATCAAGAAAACTTGTTCAAGAAATTTCAGAGTTCTCCGTCTTTGTTTTGTTTTAACAGATCTCGTTCCACAAACTTGAATTCTAAAAATCCAGTTTTCGACTGAGAAAAAAATTCGACCTTGAAAGTGAATTTTTTGATCTCAACCCATAGATTAGCAATGGCGTAACTTCTAGAGAATGATTTGAACCTATGCCCTGATTTGAAGCTACGCCCCTTTCGAAGATTTCCATACCCTAGTGGAGCTTTCCCCCACCTCAGCCATTTGTCCGATCGAAGGTGGAATCTCTTCAATACAAAGGGGGTTCATCACCAGAATAGAAATGTCTTTCTCATCTACAACTCTGGGTAGAGCTGTGTATGAAGGTATCCTAAGATTTAATTTCTGATTTCATCACTTGATCAACACCACACCACTTGTCTTCCAATTTTATAGTCAAAAGACAATAAATTTCAAAATCAACCCCACCCCTCCCCCGAATCTGCATTGTTCCAATGGAGTTCTTTTGTTTTTTTATCTTGCACCTCAGATCTCGTTCTTGTTCCTCAGTTTTTTTTTTCAATTTTTTTTCCTTTTTTTCTTTTTCTCCACCGAAGTGAAAGAGGGGTTTTTCTTTTCTTTCCCAACAATATTGGTTTCATAAACTTGAGGGTAGGATTGTCCACAAAAAATATAATTTTAACATCATAAAAAATTAGGGCTATTTAGATTTTAATAGTTTGTTTTAGGGAGGTAATTGTCTTTTTCAAAACCATTGAGGGTCAATTGTCAATAAGGTAAGTTACAGGGGAGGTAACTATCTTTTTCCTTTAATCAAATATGAATCTAGGACAAATAAAAAAAAAACATTTAAAGGAAAATTATAAGAATACCCACAAATGTGTTTTAGTTTATCAAATTAAGCACTCAATTTTTTGTATAACTACCTCAAAACCATCCAAAACATTGTTTACGAGTTACGCCTCTTCCAATCCTTTAATTTTCTTAGAAACTTCCTCTCCTTTCTACATAAAAGAAGCCATTGGCATGATCCTACTCATCACTCTCCAAGTACACAACTCCCTCATAAGGGTGGAAATTTGGTTCCAGAACTACAGATCGTACCAAAATTTACGTGTTAGAATTCATTCCAAAATCATCCCGTGGAAATATGGAATGGTTTCGAGAATCATTTCTGAGATCAAATGATAAATGACAGTCGGGTTAGACTAATACTAGCCAATAACAATTGATCTTTTGCAATATCATTTTCAATATTTGCTGATTACTGATACCATATCCCATAATGATGAGTAATCCCATAGTTTTCCCTAATCCAATATGTATAAGATTCTCTATAATTTATAATATAATAATATAATGAGAAAATGAAGTACTTGACTGCTCGCTGCATGTGTATACTTCACTCTCATATCCCACTTTTTCTCTCCTCCTTCAAGTGACTTGTAGTTACCAATTCTCCCAGCAATCTCATTTCTCATCTAACTGGCTGATCTTTAAATACGCCCAATAGCAAAAAAAACATCCCCTGTTATTAATTATTATTATTATTACTATTATTATTATTTTTTTAGAACGTTACTATTAATTATTTGACACATAATAAATAATAGAAAAAATTTCATCTACACCCCATCAAAGATTGTTAACATTATCTACACCCACAAGTTTGTAAAAACATCATTTAGGTCCCAAAACTTTAGCTGTGGTAATCAAAGAAGTCTACTCCGTCAGTTAATTCCCGTTAGATGCTGACGTCAATTGAAATAAAAATTTTCATGGACAATACTACCCTTAGAGTAAAGATAAAATACCATTTTACCCTTTTTCTTCTTCTTCCTTTCCTCTTCTTCTTTCCTCTTCTGCTCTTCTCTATAGTCAGATTCATTTGGCAGAAGCTGGTAATGGTTGTGGATGAAAGCATATTAATAAATAATTTTTAATTCTATTTTTGTTCTTCATCGACTGAAATATATACAGAGAGAGAGACGAATACGCTCTGATTAAATTTACAGTTGAACCTTCAATCATGGAAATTTGTGTTCCTTTTGAGGAAGAAAAATGGTAGCAATTATGAGAATCACTCGAATTCGTGGGACCTGTTCCACCCAGCTAGCAATTTTTTTGGTAGTTCTTTGACTATTAATGAGGGTTGGAAGCAGAAAAATCGGAGCCCTAGAGACGCAGAGAGAGCGAGAGAATGAGGGAAGATGAGGTTCCCCTGTTAGAAGAGGGAAGCGAAGGATCTGTGATTCAAAGGATATGGGTGGAATCGAAGAAGATATGGCAGATCGCAGGTCCTGCTATTTTCAGTCGTGTAGTCTTGTATGCCATGACTCTAATAATTCAAGCATTTGCAGGACATTTGGGAAATCTCGACCTAGCTGCAATCTCCATTGCTTTCACTGTCATCATCTCCATCAGTTTTGGATTTTTGGTACTGTTCTTTTCTTTATTTCCCATTTTCCTTCAATAGATTGCTCCTCTGATCCATCTTGTTCTAGGGCTTCTAAATTTGATGAAACAGAGGATTTGTTTAGTTGGGTATGGCAAGCACGTTGGAGAAGAATTCATCTTCATCATGTCAAGAATTCTTGCTGGATTCGATATTGATACTGTAATGGGTTATGCAGTTGCCGACGCAGTATTGTGGAAACGATGGAGTGCAAGCATATCCAGATTTTGTCTCAAGCTCACATTACCGGAAAAATTTTCACGTCGCCGGAGAAGAAGACTATTTGGAATAAATCTTTTAAGTTTTTTAAAATTAAAAAGATAAAATATAAAAATGAAGGGTAAAACTGTATTTCAACAATTTTAGTGATTTCCGTCAATTAAGTGGACCTAGGTGATGTTTCTATATTCTTATGGATGTAGATGATGTTAACAATCTTTGATGGGGTGTAAATGAAATTTTTTATAAATAATAAATAGATCATTAATCATTACATTTCAATGGATTCCCACGGAAAAATATAATGTTGTGTAATCCAACGGGCCAGGTGGTGCGGTAAAATATATCCCACTAAAGAGTGGGACCCATCATCCCATCAAGACATTTGTCACAGACAGAAGGTGACGCGGGATGACTCTTCTATTAGTGCGTCTGACGTGGATCATGTATTTAAATCCTCTCTTGCGGTCCTGCCGCCTATCAAGGATCGGATTTCAATCGGCCCACCCCCCAATGTATTGGCAGCGGTCAGACTGAACCCAGCTCCCTTGGATCGACGGCAGGAACCTCCTGTCGCAGGAGACGATTTGGATCCCGTGGATCATTCCCATTTCTGCTTTCAAGCGCTTTGTCTGTTTATCGTAGGATCGGAATCATGATGGGTCCCAAGTGCCAAAGATGCGTGGAAGCGCGATCTCGCACATGCTCTCTCTCCCTCGATTGAAATCTGAAGGAAGTAGGTTGCCACTCGACGAAGAAAAGCAGACAAAAATATTGACGGACAAATAAGTGTAGAGGACTCAACTGTCCATCCCATTTCGTTCTGGTTTCGCTTTATTTGCATTTCCGAAGAGGAGTCAATCTCCTGTAGAGACTCCCCTAGATAGAAGACGATCTTGATCCAAACACCAAGACTCGAGGTTTACTGTCGGAAATCAATTTCGGATTTTTTGATCTCTGTTCTCCAGAATTAATTATCACAGATTTTGATTTACAGGTTTCTAGCTGTTCGTTTTTTGAAATCAGATTACAAATTTTCCTTTTTTATTGTTTTGTTTTTGTTTTTGTAACTTCTTGTTGGTAGATCGTGGGGCAAGCTTATGCAATTCGGTTGTTGTTTGGTTAGGGTTTTGATTTAAAGTTCTCTATTTTTGTTTCCCGTCCCTTTCTTTGGTTCGGTGCAGATAGGAAGTTCCACCAGGGAATCAATCATGTTTACGTAGTAAACCTAAACAGGAAAGCAATGCTGTAGCAAATTTAGACAAGTTGAATGAGGTGGGGTCTTCGATCATAATTTTTTTTTTTTTTTGTGATTGATATTCATTTATGTTTTTCTCCATGTAAGGTTGGTTGGTTGTTATTTTCTAAAATAAGATTTGTGTTGGCTATCGAATTTAAGTTTCCCATATGTTGCGGGGTGGCAATTTGTTCCACTAAATTTCCACGTGTGGGTTTGATTACGGATTTGGTTCATTCGATTCCGTTGTGTATGATTTTTTTTTTCTTATGCTAATGTTCTGGAAAGCTGGATTGACTAAGAAAGAAACTCATTTATGCATGATTTAAGTTTTGACGTGTAAAAAATAGGATTTCCCAACACTCTCAGTGACACATAGTTGCTCAATCACCGATGGGTTTGCTGTTTGAGGTTGTTAATACTAACTCTCTTTATATGTGCATAGTAAATTATAATTACTGGATTTCTTGATGCCAACATGAGGGGCATGAGAAGATTTATTTTCTAAAAAAAGATGCAGCAAGAAACTGAGTTGGGGGAAATCTCTTTCTCACAACTGGTTAGAACATGGAAGATTGGGGAGATCTCCTACATAACACTTTGCAGGATGTGAAAAATTGGTATCGTTAACGATGCCCATAAGGTAAGGGATTCCAAGCTTTTCATGCCTTTTACGTCGGCATAAAGAAATACAGTGGCTGTTATCTATTATACGTATGTGTGCACAGTAAACTACAATCACTGGATTTCTTTGTATCCGCCACACGAGGGGCATGAGCGCATTTATTTCCAGAGAGATAAGTGGAGAGAGACCAAAAAATAATTAACAATTGGAAAAAGTTCTGTGAGCTAGCCGGTGGGATGGAATCTCTACCCTCCCTGATGGTTCCTTCCGTCTTTATTCTCTCACTCCTTCGTTCTTTTCCACTCTCCCTCCTTCGTCTATGAGAGCAGCGGCAAACACCGATTCAGATTATCTCTTTTTAGCAGGGTTCAATTTTGTCTTTTTTTTTTCCTTTAATCAAGTTCTAAGGTAAACGAAAGCCCCATTTTTTATAATCTCTTTCTGACTGTCTTTTGTTTCGCTGCTAATCTCCGTTGTTTTTCCTCTTTAAGTGGTAGCAATTGCTGGCATTGGACCTGGAGGAGCTCTTTGTCAGAGTGAGTTTTCTCCTTGTTGTGATCAGTAACACTTCCTTCCACCCTCTCTCTTTCTCTCTATCTACTACACTTTCAGTCGATGTCTCTCTCTGATAGATGTCTGTGGCTCGCCGGTTACGCCATATATATATGTGCATCTTCTATCTATTTCTCTCACTTTCTGTCTACCCGTAACTCGAGTGGTAAATCGAAAATTCTGTTATTTTCTAACTGTAAAAAGTTCGGTTATTTCTCTCTGGGAGAAAATGGATCATGAAAAAGTAGAATAGCAACTCTTTTTCCCTCTTTGTTTTGAAATTTTATGTTTATCATGATACTTAAAATTCTATTATTGTCTCTGAATTTTGAAACATCTGTTTTATGGCTCTTTTGTGATATTGGATGATATATTTGGAGTTTGGAGTTTGGATTTGTCTTTTATTATTTTTTTTTAATTTGGAATTGGTGTTGGATGATCTATTATGGATGATGTTGGGATGGAATGTGGCTATTATCATATGCATTCTTGTTGGATGTTATAGTTGCTTTGAACTTTGGATGCATACATTTAGGTCATTATTTCTCAATTTAAGTGTGTATATAATTTTTTTGTCCTGTATTTATCATATCTAAATGTTTAAAACCTGTACCATGTATTTTAATTTTTTTACCTATACAAATGTGTTACTATATTTCTTACCATCTCAGTCAAGTTTTGAGCCACATCCGTACCAAACATCACTTTATTGCCATTCCTGTTTTAACAATTTAACTAACTATTCCGGATTGGTCATGTGTCAATTTTTAGATACAAATTCAAATCAAACACTATTACCCAAAAGATTGTCAAGTTTGACTAATCTTCCAAAATTACCCTTCATAGATTCAGTTCACCTACATTATATTCTCTCTCTTTATGCTAAAAATTATAGTGGTAGCATTAATTACTACTACATGTCAAGGGTATTGTGAAGAAGTTAGAATACATTTAACCAGATAGTACGACATGTCAAGGGTATTGTCAAGGGACATTGGAGAACTCCAACCAGATAGTCTTTGTGGGATGGAGGGAGTACAAGATTTTGCCACTTAGGTTGCATTTGTTTTGAAAGCAAGTGGGATACACACGTGGGACTCACATAAAACTATTCACGGTTACTGTTCACTCTTGCTACATCTATATAAAGGAGAGGGAGAAGACAATACAAATTCTTGCTCTCTTGTGTAGTTATTAATGTGAGCCGGAAATAGATAGACATTTTGTAGATAGAGTAGTGTGATTACTTATTTGGTAGATCTGTCACCAGTTTTACATTATTCACTGGATTCTTGACACTATCTTCACCTGTGAACATAGGCCAAGGGTTGAACCACGTAAATCTTTCTGTTTGTGCCATCTGTTCGTGTTTTTTAACATCATTTTCTCTTGATCGCTCAACTCCAAAATCTTGTCATAACATCCTATAATCCTAGAATTGTGCCCAAAGGTGCCCTTAGAATGTCAGAAACAAAATGCAGATGTTGCGTCTTAATCTTGTGTAGCTTCATTTAGTTACTCAGATGATACTATGTACTGAGCTTCATAAAATGCAATTTTGAACACTACCAAAGAATGACATTCGCTTGATACTTGATAGTAGTAGGATGAATGTGTCCATCTTGCACTTCTTTCTACAGATAATTACTTATGTCGAACTGTAAATATTTTCCATGTTCACAGAAAGTTATTTTGTCAAAGTCCACTGCAGATCCTAACCAATTTTTTTTCCTTTGGACGCGGGGCCAAATTCCAGCTTTTATTGTCCACTTATGCTACCTACATTAAATCTGTTTTTTTTACCATGTCTAATAATCCGTGCAAATCATTCTTGTGGAGAGCTTGTTCTACCAACCCTGTAGCTGATAAGCTAGCATGTGAGGGGGCAGGGGGTCAACCTTCATATATTGGGGTTGTTATCTGTTCTGTAGGTGTATTCTTTTGCTGCTGCTCCCGGTACATTTGGAATGTTATTTGTTGATGTTCATGGGCATGACTTATGAGGCATGCATTTTCAAATAGATTAACATGTTATGTCCAACTGTAAATATTTTCCATGGTTACAGGAAGTTATTTAGTCATGGTCCACTGCAGATCCCAGCCTTTTTCTGGTGAGTGGGGGGGGGAGTCCAGCTTTTATTGTGCACTTATGCTACCTAAACAATTTTTCCCCTCATGCCTAAAACTATATGCACAGTTCATTCTTGTGAAGGGCTTTTTCTAGTAACCTTATAGCTGATGAACAAGCATGTGATGGAGCTCAGGGCCAACCTTCATGTATTTGGGTTGTTATCCTGTTTAGTAGGTGTCTTCATTAGCTGCTGCTCACAGTACATTTGGAATGTTATTGTGATGATGTTCATGGCATGACTCATGAGGCATCCATTTAAAATGAAAACGATGAATAATTTATAGCATGCTGATAAGCTGATGAGAACAGTTTGAAGCATGCTGATGAGATGATGAAAACAATTTGGAGCATGCCTGATAAGATGATGGGGTTTCCATTCATTTTAGAGGTCTGTGGATGATAGACTGCTAAACTACATAGCCCTCAGGCCAAATACTCTTAACTAAGGCTTACTGTGGTGGCCATTCTATAGATGTGTAGGAACAGCTTCCAGTGGGTTTAATCTATGAAGTATGAACTTTTCGAATCATTCCTATCGAACGATATCACAAGTTTGAAAGTCCATTGCATGTAGATTCTTGCCTGTGATGCTTGTTTGGAGTGTACTTTCTCCTTCCACCCCCCACCCCCCCTCCCAAGAAAAATAGAGATAATTGTTTCAATGGCTTCTTACTTTGCTCATTTTAGTTTTGTTTAATCTGGTTTGTAGTTCTATTATAATGAGTGGGTGCTTTTATAAGCTAAATCCCTTCCATCATATGGTTTACAAGTTTGTTCACATTTCTTTTATGAAGCTTTACAAAGTCCTTGTGAGAAGTTGATTCTCTGTTTTTTTTTCTCCCCCTTTCAGCTTTAATTTGCGATGTTTTTTCTATTTAATCCCTCAAAATTTTAAATCCCTTCGCTATACATGTGTCAAAACTACTTAATAATATATCATCAGCATTTTCCTCCAGTAAATTATGTAACTTACTAAATTTTAGATTGAAAGAACTCTTAACACATTTTTGTCTTATCATGCTTGACATGACAACTGGATCTTACATTATCATACTTAAGTATGCCACAATTTTGTTATTGAAGTTTTGAAATGCATAATTTTTTGTAATTCTGTTACTATAATTAGACATAGTAAAGGAGGAGAAAGAAGATTATGCTCTCTCTCCCTCCCCATTCCTGTTTCTGTTGAGGATTTTTTTAGTATTATTATTGTTACTATTAAATGTTGTAAAGCCCTAAATAATGGTATAAGTGCCCCTATAATGAGCTGATTAGGTCATATTTACCAGGCATTGGAGTGTTGTCATGGTTATAGCCATTGAAAAGTCAACAAGTTGAATGTTGCAACACCATTTCCTTATTATTTTTTCTTTTCCCTCAAAGGTGTGTGGTTTCATATTGGATCTTCTTAGCATAAATGGTGGCATGTTGTATCTAAAGAAATAAATTTGATAAAATAAATGTTGAAATGACAAATGGAAAAGTAATGGTGCATTCAGGGCCTCTTTTGACAGAAAATGCTAATAGAAACCTTCTTTTTTATGCTTATTTAAAAAAAAGAAAAAAAAAAGAAAAAAAAAAAACTTTTGAACAATTGTGAAATGTAGGACATCAATTCTGGTTGTTTTGTATTTACTCAGATTCTTCCATAAAAAACCCTTCATATAATGAATTAGTACATCAGTCATGTGAAAAATCTTTATCCTGCTTCTGTATTATGATCTGTATTGATTGCTTGCTGATTCATTCAAATCTGCATCTTGGTTTTTGGTCTTTGAAACAAAGAATTAGTGATTAAGATGTAGGAGGAAATTGATTTTTGAAGAAACGACTGTTGTTACTTTCTATCTTAATTATTATCTACATTACATCTGCTCATGTGAGATTTTCTTTTCCCCTTTCAAAGCACAATAAATCTTGGCCCCATGCCAGAGTGAGAAATTGAGATTTCCCATTGATGCTCATTTAAAATTTTTTTTGCAGCTTATTGTGCAGACGCAAGCGATGTTTTTTTCGACTCATTTGATTATTTTGTTCTCACCACTCAGTCTGCTCCATACCTAGTCTTCAAGGGAAATGCTAAATTCTGTCTTGTCCTATCACATTGCCCCATCTTCTGTCCTAAATAATATTCTGCTCTAGGTACATCTGTAGTAGCAGAACTCATTTTTCGGTTCATAGGACATATAGGAAAATATCAAATTGCTAGAATAGCACCGTCATTCCACTCCTGCACAGGAAAAGTACAACACTCAAGTTTTGAGTATAGAATCAAATAAAAACTGTACTTCTTCTTGGGTTGGATATCAACCGCAATTGTCCTCTGTTCTCATATTTTCTTGTCTTGGATTTTTTTCTCTCCAATTTTCAAAGATGCAACTTCAAATACCTACTTCAAAATATTATCATTATCCACCCAGTTTTCCACTTTTTTCTTATTGTTTCATCCGCTTCCAGCCCATAGGCCCATATACTAAAGGTCTCTCCAATTCAAATTTCAACAGTCGATTTTGCAGTCTAAGGAAAAGGGTTATTGAACCTCCTATTGGTTGGAGAAAGCATGGTGGGATAGCTAGTATCAGATGTGAGGGTTTCAAAGAAAAAGACGATAGTTTTTATATGAAGAGGTCTGTGGAGCTTGCAAGAAAGGCAACTGGGTGCACAAGCCCAAACCCCATGGTTGGGTGTGTTATTGTTAAGGATGGACAGATTGTTGGTGAAGGGTTTCACCCAAAAGCAGGGCAGCCTCATGCTGAGGTAGGTAACAGTCATTTAACCTTTTCCCTTTTTTTTTTTTCTTTGTTTACTTGAAAAATGTAATTTAAAATTTCTAGTTTTAAGTTTCTAGACCTTGATTTGCAGTAGTTATGTTGGATTACTCCATTATTTGCCTTTTCTATTGTACTCATTTAAATATTCATGTGTATTGTTTTAGATTTGGTAATCTTTTCTCTAGCTTATTTTCACGGAAATAGTTTCAGTTTGGTGTAGTGTTTAGTTACAGTATGAAGTGGAAAAGATACAGTAAGAAAGGAATTCTGTTATTGATTTGTGCAACCGCTGGTTAAGTTTTTGAGGCTGGCTGTGAAAGTTGCAGGTTTTTGCCCTGAGGGATGCTGGGGCTTTGGCAGAAAATGCAACAGCTTATGTGAGCTTAGAACCGTGTAACCATCATGGAAGAACTCCACCCTGCACTGAAGCACTGATTCGGGCCAAAGTAAAAGAGGTGGTGGTTGGAATGGTGGACCCAAACCCAATTGTTGCTTCACAAGGGGTGGAAAGGCTAAGAGAGTCCGGAATTTATGTGAGGACTGGTGTTGAGGAAGAACTATGCAGGAGCCTTAATGAGCCATATATCCATCGAATGCTTACAGGGAAGCCCTTTATCACGCTGAGGTAGACTTAGTTGACTCTTCTCTTGGCCAGGAAAGAATGCAAATCCTCAAAGCATGAGTTAAAAAATAAATCTTTTTATCAGATGTTGTAGCCTAATTAAGTCCCAAAACTCCAGATTTGGATTCATAAACTTGGTTTGTCTGATAGTGTGACTGACGGAAAATTCGAACGTCTGAGACTTGGAAATAAAGGATGAAACTTTATTGTACTCACAATGTAGAAGTTTTTAGTGTTGCTACTTACTGTACATTTATAACTCAATATTTCGTTAACTTTGCTTTATTTTCTTTAAACTTTGATTGACACTCAATGTCTTAATGAGTAAATTTATTAGGGAATCACATTTAAATCTGAATTGTTCTGTTGATATCTCCTTTTCTCTTTGGCCTGCAGATACTCTGTATCAGTCAATGGCTGCATCCTAAATCAGGTAGGAGAGAGAGCTGCAGAGGCTGGTGGATACTATTCAGAATTACTTCAGGAATATGATGCGGTTCTGCTTTCTACTGCCTCATCAGCTAAGTCTTTTCCTAGCTCCAAAGAACCCGGAGCTAATCAACCCCTACAAATTATCATAGCTACATGTCCAGAATCACTATTACAGGTGCCTGTACTCACCACGGAGACCACTTCTCGTGTGGTAATTTTCACCACAGAAGGCACAGTTGCTGGCCCAGAAATGGCTCAACTGGGAATTGAAATTGTTGCTTTTGATCAGATAAATTTAAATGTAATTATTGATTATTGTGCAAAGCGAGGGTTGTGCAGTGTTTTGATGGACTTGCAGGGCAATTGCAGTGATTTTCATGAGCTTCTTGAAGAGGGTCTTGAGCAAGGGTTGTTGCAGAAGGTAGTGATGGAAGTGATTCCCCTCTGGAATCAGCATGAAGGAAGTTCTGTTCTGGCATTGAAGAATCTGGAGAAGCGATCTCTAGGTTTAAGGAACTTAAAAACCAGGACCGTTAGGGAGAGTGTTTTGGTGGAGGGCTATTTTTGCTAGAGCTAGATGAGACCATTGAACAAATCTAGTGATTGTGACTTCTATTATGATTGGCATCAGACTTGAATCTGTAACATGCAATGTTGTAGAATACTTGTGGGGAATAAAGAGAGAAGGGAAGGATTTCATGATAAGTTCTCTCTCTCTCTCTCATGAATGAATGAATGATCTGTTCTTCAATTGTTTTGTGCCTTTTTTCTTAGAAATTTGAAGATATTGTTTACAATTTAATTGTTCTTTCGTGATCTATTATTTACTATTGACTTCAATTTGAAAATTATCACTATGCTCTAGAGTGAATGTTCAATGACCTTGAACTTGGATCATTTAAGAAGAATGATACCATAACAACACCAGAAAAAAAAAACAAATCAACAAACGAAAACAAAAACTCACAACGGGCCTTCTTCATTTTGCCAAATGTATAGGCAAAGCTTGAAGTAATTCCATATCCAGATCTTTGTAGCGAATATGATAATGCTACTGATGCAATTTAGGAAATTGTTAGTAACAATTGGCATCCTTTCTAGGCTAAGGGTGTTGTGAGCAACGGTATTCAAAGTTACAAGTTATCACCGCATCATATTCCTTTTTGAGCCAAATGTACCCTTGGATCTTTTCAATATCTAATCACCAGCTAGGTTGGGTGGAATCAACACTGAGGGCTCCAAATAATCGAAGTCATCGGCTATTCCTACCTGCAGTTGGAGAGGGAAAAGAAACATCATGAAAATTACACATGTGCAATGAGGTTATTCTCTCAAAACCAGTATATAAATTACGAACTCAGTACACCTACCATGAATATTCAGAACATAAGAACATAAATTACACATGACTTGGGAGAAAGGCCATATAATGTGGAAGAATA
This sequence comes from Protea cynaroides, assembly GCA_028583415.1. NCBI lineage: Eukaryota > Viridiplantae > Streptophyta > Magnoliopsida > Proteales > Proteaceae > Protea > Protea cynaroides. Next base: position 98,697,099 of record CM053274.1, on the reverse strand, counting down.
TGCTTGAGTCATCTTTCTCTCTCTCTCTCTCTCTTGAGGGTGAGTTCCATTAACCCTGATCTGAATTACTGTTTTCATCTACGTTGTCTGGTTATAAGAGTTGCACTGACACACAAAAAGAATGAGATGACCCTTCTTATTACAGGCAGGAGTTTCAAAAACAACTGGAGAATCCATTGACTTTGATTTCTTCAGGTTCAGTTTCTTGCAGTCTCCCTCTTCATCAATGTTATCTGTTTATAAGTATCACCAAAATTTAGATTGTGCTCTTGTATTTCACATCACATTAGTTGCATGTGGTCTACAAGTTGATGTGTTTGTTATATTTAGCTGGTTTTGTCTCTTTTCCTATTTTGATTTAAGGTAAAAAAAACGTGGTCAGCAAGTTGCAAGAAAAAAATGAGACTTCGCTTCTATATATTGAGTAACACAACTGAAGGTTACGTTTCTAGATACATTTTTCTGTTTCCCCCATTCTCTCATCTTATCAATCAACAAAGCAAACAGTTATTCAGATTAAAACAGCTTTTGTATATATTTATTTTGGAGGTATCAGACTCAGACAATTTTAATTAGGATCCATAGAAAGTGTGTGATCCTCCAATTCTCAACTCTCTAGTCTATCCTAAATTAATTTTCTTATTTCTCTTTGGCTGAACTTTGAAACAACCCTAGAGCTGTAAAGCCAACAAACTAACAGGTCTGGAAATTTAAAGTTCAAGAAAAGTCACACCTTTCATAATTACATTAAGCAATTAAAACATTACAACAGATTACATTTGCTTCTGGTTTCCATATGTATCATTGTTTTAACAGATATTATTGAAAGTGATTCCCACCTACAAGGTATTGTCCGTTTCATTGGACTTGAAACAGTTACAAGTCTTAGGAATGCTTCACATTGGCATTCATCGCATTAATCACAGCAGGTAGATTAAAAAAAAAATATTCCAGAACTTCAACTGATTGGACGACCAAATAATGAAGCAGCAGAATATGCAAAAATTACGTGGATATTGAGTACCCAACAACAATGTGCAGAAGTATTTTTCATTGACCATTGCATGGGGCAAGCAGGAGCAAGACTGATTCGTTCAGGTTAGCAAATACAATCATATGCATCCTGAAGGAATAACCATTAAATTACCTCCTTGTACATCTGTTCAAGCTGTTCTTTGGCTTCAGGAAAATTGTTTGAACACCACTGCCGGACTGTGAAGATGTTGTCTGCAGAATGATTTCCATGCATTAAGTATAGTGCAAAGCAACATGGAGTGCTTAATATTGCTCCACCTTGTTAAAAAAAAAAAGGAGATAAGATGGAAGATGTTAAGACCTGTCCACCTGTTAGCTGCTTCATGGGCAACTTCAATTGCATTCCCTGCCAGTGTAAAAATAAAAGTTGGATCGTCTAAGACTTGGGGAAGTTTCAGAGAAATAGCACAAAACTCATCTATCAAATGATAAACACGAGGAAGCATGGTGTTCATGGACTCATAAGAACAGCTGGATCATTGATTTCTATTTCTGATCAATTGGATAATAGATCAAGACTCTGTGGCCCAATAACCATTAACTGCCCACAGACTGTAAAGATGTAATGGGTGGACCAGTCGATCTGGATGTTCTGATCACAAGGCAGTGTACAAGCATTGTGGATGTTCTGATCACAGGCGGAGTACAAGCATAGCATAATGAAAGCCAAAAATACACGGATGAAAAGGTGTGGCAAAAGACACTAATTCAACTTCTCAAGGCGAATTCCCAACAATTTGGGTATTCAGGTTAAAGTCACCAGATGAGACAGAGTAAGATCCTGGAAATGTCAGAGCAGTTACAGCATCAAAGAAAAGTAGAAACATTTCTTAACTCATTGCATCAAGGGTAGCAGGGTCATTGTCAGCATATCTCCCCAATTCGTCCTGCAAAGTCAGGGTTCAGCCTCCAACCATAAACTTCAAGAAACTTCAAAATATCAAGTCCAGAACAAAAGGAGGATTTAAAACTACCTTCAGCTCGTTATACTTGACCTCAATGGCTTTCAGCTTATCCAAGGCCTGGTCACGTTCATCCTGTAATAAAGGCTTAAAAGCTAAATGAACAAGCCCAACAAGTTAATCACTATAAGTAATTCTAGAAAAGCTATAAATGTAGCTATAAATGCTTACAGATTCCTCTCGGCCTTTCTTTAATCCATCCCTCTGGTCCATAAGTTCTACAAGCCTTTTCTTACTAGTTTCAAGATCAGATTCTAATTTGCGGTGCACATTCCTCAGCTAATACAACAATGAAATGATGATCATAATAAAGGTTTAGATGGATATACTGACAAAATGGCTATGCAAAACCACTTTAAAAAGCAAGGTAAAGCCCAGGGAGTCCAATTTTCACCTGATTTCCAGCACAACTTGGAAGACTCCAAAAATAAACCTGGAAGTATGAAAATGAGCTTCTATGAAATCTAGACAAACATATGGAAGAAATTCCACCTTCTGAGTAGGATGGACAAAACCACGAATACTTATCCTTCTCGTGCAGATGCTGAATTGTCATTTTTTTTTGTTCATAAAAGAGTTAATAGATTTTTGAATTCCAACTTATTACTTTTTAGGGAACCGAATACTTACAGAACTGCCTATCTTGTCCTTCGAAACAAGGTCATCATCCACCAGACTTTGTACAACATCCTTCACAGACTGACTGATAACACCTTTCTTGGGGCCCAACTTCTCTAGTTCTCTAAGCTGAAATTATTGAAAAGAGGTAAACAATTGGATATGGAAAGACAAATAATAGATCAAGAGAATCCATGGAGGCCTTCGAGAACAATGGCAACCATCTGACTATGAAACATTAGCATGGAACAAAATATTATCCAACCATAGAGTACAAAAAAGAGGAATTTGTAGTGTAAGATCTAATGGATGACTGCCGTCCACTGTATCAAATATACAGTCGCCAAATGCAATTAATAAGAAAGACAAATCAGGAGAATTCATGGATTCCTTTAAGGACATTTTTAAGCATCAGAAAGTGACCTGTAAGAAGAAGAAAAGACTGTAGTTATGTCGTGTAAGATCAAATCCGTGATCCTAGTGCTCAGCCTGTGCCAAATCCCAAATTCACTGTAACTGTAGTAAGCAATGACTGGAATTTTAAGTCCATCAGTAAATGCCAAGAAAATCCACATCCAAGGTTTCAGCCTTTAGTGAAAATTTTCTAGTTCAGCTATGCCTAGGATCTATGTTACATTACAACAGTACCCTCGTGCCCCCCAATCGCCTAAAACAAGAAAGACAAAGTGACTGAAGATATATCAGAAGTTACTACAGGAAGATGTTGTAAGGCAGTCAAAGCATTTATCTACTTGCAGGTGGGTTTTCTAATACGCCTCAGTTATTGATATTCTTAGAAAGAAAAAGAAAAAAAACATGCAAACAGTCAAGAATTTACAAATACTGGAAAGTTCCTCTCACTAAATCATTAACAGATGCATATCTGAGAAACCCTTGATCCAAGTTGCAAGACTTCAATGAAAAGTAAATATATTAATAAATAGTAATCACTATTCGATGATATCTATCCCTACAGCATACACAGATAATGGCATACAAGAATTATAAGATATTAGAGAAACAACTAAAATCCAGGTGGTGATTTTTCCAAACTACATTTTTAAGGTTCAAAGACTTCTAAAAATTGTAAGGAATTCTAGAACCATTATATGCATCAAAGTGAATTATGAGATGCAATAAGCTGTGAAAAAATGCTCTACTCCCGTGGTAACATGGAAAGTCGAAACCCCAAGGGGTTGGCTTAGTTGGCAAGGACCAACACCTCACAATTAAGAGATCTTGAGTTGAACTCTCCTTGGGGGCTACCTATCCATAAAAATAATAAAAAAAATCTAATAATTTGTTTGTCCTGCATGAAGGATGATAGTGCACAACCAAAAGAATGGAAGTCTAATGGTATAACCCCCTCCAATACCCATGACTAGAGTATGCTGTTAGAAGACCAAAGTTTTTAAGAACAAAATTCTGTTTCAGATAGATGGCTGAAAAGAGCACAAAGAAAGGAAGCAACCCACCCCAGAGAAGCTCTCCAATAAGCAAGATAGAGATTGGGAAACCACAATGCGACTCCTTCAATGTATCTTATTCGACTAGCAGATAAATAATATCAATATTTTTCATCATGAATGAATCTTTTATTAATGTGTACAAAACCCATCTCTCTGCAATTCAAAACAAACTTCTCAAGGAAAAACTTCAATTTCAGAGTGATGACTGAAGGGAGCACAGGTAAAGGAGGAAAAGAGAGGGGATATCCATGAGCAATCTACAAATCAGGAAAGTCTCAAGAATACTCTGTCCAAATGTTATCCTACCTAACTAGCAGATGAATATGAGGTTTCTCATCATGAATGGACTCTTCATTAATAAGAAAACCTTTTCTTGTCAAAGGGAAAACAAAAATGAGTGGAATCTCAGTATAATAAACATAATAAACTATGTAGCAGGTTTGCAATGATACCCAAAGCATTGTCATAAATATTTAGAAGGTAATTTGCGAGTTGAGAACAATCTTCCAAGTTCCAACCAAATTTGAACATTGGAGTAGGAGACAAAAAGGAAAGAGAAACAGTAAATAAGCAAAATTAACCAAGTCAAAACATAAAGTTTCCTTGAAACAGAGGTCATTCCTTTTGTTTTGCAAAACAAACTGCAAGGAAAACAGAGTTTCTGCACGCTAAAAATGCAAGAAACATTTACAGTTTCACTCACAAGGAAGAAGTCTTGAGATCCATAGAAGATTTGAAGCATCTGTTCACGTTTCTCTTCCAAAGAAAGCCCTCTTTTCTTCGACTGCACAACACACAAAGAAGTAGATTCACATTTCAACATTCCGTTGATTGTAGGGAAATTACATTTTTTTTTTCTGGGGAGGGGGGAGGGGGGGGGGGGGGGGTTTGAGGTGTGATTCCTCCTACCACTAGTTTTTAAACAAACCAATGGTCCTTTCTTTTCTTTCTAAGGTTGCAATTGACAAGCATTAAATTGACAGTCTCAAGTTAAATGGGACATCCTAGGGACATATGGCTTAGACTTGATCTTATCACTTTGAGGCAATGTAAATAATGTGAGGGTGCAATCCCATGTCCAATGCAGATCAAGCATTTTTATGCAGTGTAAAGTTTTCATCTCAAAAGTTCGAAGTAGTAGGTGGAGGAATTCCCAGGTGTATAAGGGGACTGAAGAATATTTGGTGATCGGTGATGGACTAACACCCAACACTCTAGAGCGGTGAAAACCCGCTCAGATACCGTGTAAAGTTTCCATCCCCAAAAGTTTGAACTGGTAGGAGGAACTCTCAGGCGCATAAGGGGGCTGTAGACTATTTGGTAGTCGGTGTGGACTAAACTCCCAGCGCTTGCAGAAAACCATACTCTAGTGAACCACCAACTGACCAAAGATTTGGTTTTCATTTGTGTGAAATCTCTATTGGCGGAGAGATTGTAGTAGAGGGGATTTGTCTATCAAAGGTCTAGCACAATTTGATCATCTTATTCCCCTTTTTTTAACTTTTTATTTTTATTTTTTTATGTAGCCCTATTGATGACAAGATGACTGTATCCGGTCAGTTAATTTTTAATTTACAATGTTATCTATCTGTGTTATGATTCACCATTCACCAACGAATTAAATCATCTCCTGGCACCACTACTATAAACTGAAACAATTAAAAAGGGGAATAATACTGTATACATTATGAGTTCAGAGACGAATTTTAGACAACCGTTTAATAGATGAAATAAAGAAACCATGAGACGAAATGGAATTTCATTTTCAGAGGAAGATGCCCTAGAATTCCGAATTGCATCGGAAGTGGAACAACAATAAACGAGTTCAGTCGGAAAACGAAGAAAAACAATAAGAAGTTGCATTTGATCTGTAAAAGGAACAGGGACGGAAAACTAGAAATAGATTAGGGTTTCAGTGAGTTCGCTTCACTTACCATGGCGAAATCTCCTCTTGCGTGGTTCTCAGGACAATGACTGAAGGAGCAGTGTGAAGTCTCTCATGCTGTTGTGGATGGTGGCGATCATGAAATGTGAACTGGCTCATGGTTGGCACTTTGGCGGGAATGTGGGTAGCTGTTCTTACAGGTCCAATTACCAAAAAGCCCACATGGTTGCAAATGCTTGACGGATATCAAGGGCATCTTCTTCCTGTAATAATGTTCATCACTCACTGTGTTGTCATAGATATATTTGGCCACTCGTTTCCACAGGTAACCCATCATTTGGATCCTTCTAATATCCAAAACAATTTTAAGATTTTCACCACAAAAAGAAAAAAAAAAAAAAAAAAAAAAACAATTTTAAGATTAACTGATGTATATGATAGATATTGGTAACCGGAACAAATCCCATTCCATAGTTTAATGATTTATATAGGTTCCTAGAAATTCAACCAAAATCATCAAAATAACCTTTTAAGATTACTCTAGTTTGGCAAAAAATTTCTAATTCATCAAGATCAGAGAGTATTTTTATTGTCATCATGTTTTGCCACGTGAAAGGATGATATAACAATCTTGATTATATAAATATTTTGAAAATGGTCTACATTGATCACATTTCTAATTTTAAATTTTGATTCAATAATATATTAATAATACAAAATATGTACTAACATATTTTTTAGTATTTTCGACCATTCATATTTTTTAAGAATCAGGTATTCAAAACTTTAGACAACCGCAATACCTTGAATGTCTCAAGTATCCATACCACTAGTTCCAGATTTTCATCCAACCATCAGAAGTGGTGGATTAAGAAATTCCCTCCATCCCCATATGGTAATTTTTAGGTTCAGCTCACAAGTCTGATTATTAAATGGGCTGGGGGGGGTAAGAGGACCCCAAAAGATGAAGTACCCGTTGACTAACTTCAAGATAGCTTCGTTTAGAAGTCACCCTCAAAAGGAATACACCATGTTTTTTGTCTTTTGGATTGGGCTGGGAGAGCATGCTAAGCTTACATAATTGCCTATAATGGAGGATAAGGTCTTCTCTTGACTTTAGAATCTTTTTTATTTATTTTATTTTATTTTTTTCAATGCACTTTTGATTTTGGGTTCACATAAGGGGAGTTAGAGGGACTCAATCAAACCTTCATCAGAAAAGCATGCTACATTTGCTTAAATATGTTATTAATACTTACTATTCTGTAAGCTTTTTTAACTTATTCTTTTAGTTGGGTGGTTCTCATTAGTTTGTGATTAATTTATAAAATATTTATTCTTTTGCTTGGCAACTAGCTAACTATCGAGTATACTTAATTTTTTAGAGAGAGTTTCTACGGCGCCAATATGGGGGAGGGGGAATCTCTCATCAAACACACTAATGGGAGCATGAGAAATGGTGTAGAGAATAGAGGGCCGACATGAATAGAAGAGGAGAGCGAAAATACCAGAATATAAGTGGGTGCGGAAAGAATCACCACATTGACGTTGTGGAGACCTTTTCCTAATTATTAAATTCTTAAGACTTTATGATATTAACCAACTTTACCATGAAAATATCCAAATATTGCTAGGGTTGGGGATCTGAACTCATGTAGTTCAACTTCATTATAAGGTTTGAGTTTTACTAAATTCTTAAGACCTTAGAAAGTCTTCTTAGATCATCTAAGGTAAATAGAAAATGACTGACAAGATCATAATCCATAAATACCGTAGCCTGCCCCATGTTGAATGTCAGAATTACCCATATTATTATTCTTCAATCTCCATCCAACTACCTAAACCAGTGGATTAAAATAGTTCTCATCTAACATCCCCAAGGTTTTTAAGTAAAACCCTCATCCCTTCTGAATGTTTTCATTTCTTACTTAGATATATGACAAGACTTACAAGTAATATTCAAGCCCACAGATAATAAAGCATTAAAAAAATTAAAAAAATTTAATGGCAGACCATGGCCCTCTTATTTCAAATTTTACAAAGCGGAAGAGCCACCAAATAACCTGAAATGGACCAAATAGCCCAAAATTCAGGGAAACGAATAATATGGTTAACAATCTACCAAAATAATAATAATAATAAATATCAAGAAAACTGTTGAGAAGAAGTGAAGAGCCTACCCAAAACATATCCCAATAATGGGGACAAACTGAACCCACAAAAAGGTACAAGGGTTTCCTAAATTAACTAATGTTAATGGACTCAATCATGGGAGAATCAAGAGAGATGGAAGGGTTCAAGGAAGTAGAGGACGAATTAGAAAAGCTTGTGTGAGGACTAAGCTATTGAATCCTGACTTAAATGACAGTGGGGGACACATTTCTTTCACGTTTCCTCTCTTTTTCTACCTTTGAATTGAATTCTCAATAGTCTATGTCTAAACCCCTCATTCTTGAAAGCATGGTTCAATTATATGGACATGAGATCGACCTCCACTATGAAAACAAGCACAGATTTTCCAAAATTTATGATTTTTTTTTTGGTTCAATAAACTTGGGAAGAGGGATCCCTATCAAGCTGCATAGTCATACACCAGTGTGAGGGCCAATAAGAGCACGTATAGAGACATTCAATGGAGATGAGATTTTTCATTTCAAGGGGGACGAGGCAATCGTTATTTCATCCTTTTCGTATTTAAGTACAGGCTCCACATAGTCTGACAGCCTTTTTCCCCGTAAACTTAGAAATCTTATTACAAGATGTAAGTTCCATTAAATTGTGAAGAACAAACATAACACTGAGGTGATTCAAAAGAGGGTTCACAATATTAGCAAAAATTTGGATCCAGTGATGCCGCTTTCCATTTGAATCAGAAAATTCAACTGATGCGATTCCAATTATTTGTACCATACCTAATAACAACACTATTGTGGTTACGTTCATAAAATTGAGATACTACTAGTTGGGAATATTCTCATATCGGTTCACTGGGACCTTGGAGTTGAGCTTATACATATTGGAGGTATCTCTATCTATGAGCTTAAGCTTTAAATAAAAAAATTCAACATAGTATTAGAGTCGGTTTCAATCTTATTGCAGAGCAACTTAATTCCATTTATTCGTCCACATATATAATAATATTGACCCACTTACACATGAGGAAGTGTTGACACCCCACATTATGTGTAGAGTATAATTCCACCAAAATAAGGAAGGCAACGACGAAAGACAATAACTATTACGTGATTGACCACTAAAAAAAAAAGGGGTCATAGGTGAGAAGACGTGTTGGGAATGATCTCACATTGTTTAATCGAGACTTTAAAATTTGATTTATACACATGGGAGGTATCTCCGTCTATGAACTTTAGGCCAACATCAAGAGACCAATAAAATAAAATAAAAATAATAAGATTGTGACTAATTATTAATTAAATACAAATCTTGTATTTCTCGAAAATTTCTCCAAAAAGTGATTCAATTGATGAGATTATACTTATGAAATTGATGATAATGCTATTCAAATATTTCTTTTAGAACGTATTTGTTGGACTTTATGTTGTCATTGTTGGCAACTTGGCAGATGTGGCAAAGTGATAGTGAGCATATAGTCAAAGAAATGAGAAGAGAGAGTGTCACTGTAAGAGAGAGAGTGTCAGTGCAATGGCAAAGCAACCTCGCATGTTCTACGTTGTTCTACATCCCTTATGATGTGTTTCAGATGGCTTGCAGCGAGTTGGATGAAATTTTACACTGAGTTTGATGAGAGAGAGTGTTTGTGGCCCTACTAGTGATGTGGCATAGTTTTGATGGGATTATTGGCATCGTCGTCATCATATGCAGTATTCCATGAAGAGAAAAAATCAAAAGAGAGAGAAAAGAGGAGAGAGAAAATGACAGTGGGACCCACCATGCTGAGGTGGCATGCCACCATGGTAGCCAGTTTGGCTGAGGGCCAAAGCACCACAGTGACAGCCAGCCACATGTAGCACAACAGCATAGCATAGCCACAAGCACCACAGTGCAGCCAACCACATATAGCATAGCAGCATAGCATAGCCGCAAGGGCCTTGGGCATGCGCACTGGCCAGCAGCAGCTACTGTGGCATGCCATGCCGCACACAACAAGCCCACCACCTATTTACTAAAATTCCTAGAGAGAGAGTCGAGCAATGTAGAGAGATGCACCTCTCGGGAAGAAAAGGCTCTGCAGGTTTCGTTTTGAGAAAATATGGTTATAGAGGCCATATCAGGATTTGTGTAGGGTATTTTCGGTAAGAAAAAATGTAGAAGAATCCAAATCGGTAGCTACAATGAAGATATGCATGCCATATGCCGATCTGACGGCTTATAAAGTTGCAGGCTCCAATGAATCGCGACAATCGCGTCAAGGTTCCGTTGCTCGCTCTCTCATTTGCTGATCGCAGCTTAAGTTGATAGATCATGTTACATATTATGAAGGCCTTGATTCCGTGTGGCAAACGAGTAGTGTGGCGGCAAAAAAATGCAGATCGAAAGGCTATTGTTAAAGCCGATCGCGCCTGACGTGATATAACTAGATCCGATGGGTGATATAAAATCCCGCCTTTTTGCAGATGATCCGACGGCCTTCGAAGAAGATTCTTTGCATGGCCAATCGGATCTCCACAAGGCATAAGGCGGCGGTGATACTGTGTTGCGCGGGTGCACCAAAATGACTCAAAAGATGCCTTTTTGAATGTTTTTGTTGGCTGAACTTCAAACCGACATAACTTCTTCAACCGAGCTCCAAATCAGTCCGTTCAAGTTGTAGTTTCCTTATTTTCGAGCCCTCTATTAGTTGGGCGGTGTTGGGAGTCTTGAAAATTGAGAAAGAATGTGAAAAGGGGCAAAAATATTAAGAAGAAGGATTTCTAGGGTTTTGTGCTCTGTGAGAGTGATCAATCACCAACTACTTCTTCTCTGCGCATCAATGGAGTGTTAAATCCTTGTGAGAAGTTGGTAGAGTTTTTATGTTTACATTCATGGTGATTATGAGTTGTGTGGAAGAGATTGAAAGCCTGTAAGCAAGGTGTGCTCTATGAATCAAGTTCTGTCATCATTGAAGGTTATTGAAGAGTTCCTGAGAGCAGTGTGAAGCTTCAGAGATATTGTTTGTCATTTGAAAGCATTATTTGTGAGATTTTCTCAATTCTCTATTGGTTTATGCTTTCAATATATTGTATGCTAGCGTAGGTGAAAATTGTTGAATGCCTAGCTAGTGGGAAAATTATAAGGCATTATTATAAGCCTAAAAAAATTATTATTTGCCTAAAAAATTATTATTTACTTCCTGTGGGTGCGGATTAAGCGTGGAGTGTGCAGCGTATGCTGAACACTGGTACATAGGTACTTGAATCTTGGCATTGTTATGCCTTCTCGATTTTATGCTGGAAAAACACAGGGTTCACATCCTTGTCTTGTAAAAGACCAAAAGTAGAGTATTGAGTATATACAGACCCCATTGGGCATTACTCCGTGGACTAGCAATCACATACTGTGTTGGTGATCTACGCATATCCTATGTTGTGGACTGTCTTTATTTTCCTATATATTGCGAAGTGCGTGGAATGCCTTGTAGGGTAGATGTGCAAATCTGGTAAACCTGGCCACTGAATGGTAACGAGGTAGATTTGCACGTGCTTATGTGTGTGTGAAAAATTAGATCTCCATCAGCTCTGGACAGCAATGAAATTATGAGAAAAAAATTTTAGACATTGATTCATCCCCCTCTGAGTGTTATATCAAAGTATTGATTTGACCACATAAAAAGACCACCGCCCAACAATGTGCCACCAAAAACTAGTATTTAATTTAGAAAATCTCCTAATTTTTTGAAAAAACATAACAATAATACAATTCAAATGTAAGATACCTATCCAGTAGTTTCCGTAACTCAATCATATTTTTAATAGGACAATTCAACATGATTAGAGTAATCATGAAGAAGAGTCAATTAAATTATTGAATTTATTGAAAGGCAGTGAAAACTTTGGTTAAGAGTTATTTAATTAGCTAGTGGTCAAGCTAGGGATACCACCACCCAGCACGTGGTATATATGTTTAATAACACCTTTTATCCCAATCCGACGGATTATATTACCTTACCTTTTCTTTTCTTTTTTTATTTGAGGGGAAGACAAGAAAGAGAGGAAGAAGATTTCATGTACAACACCTTGCCTGATCTTCCAATCTATCTCATACACAATACTAATGAATTTAATAAGTTGAGAACTTGCATGTAAAGAAAATTTCTTTGGACTTCCCGAGGCTTTGATCTTAGACTGGATTACAGTCAAATTAAAGATATCTGTTCCTGCAGGATCAAAATTAAAGAGGCAAAGAGGTCAAAGAGATACTAGAGAGAGAGAGAGAGAGAGAGAGAGAGAGAGAGAGAGAGAGAGAGGGGGGCTGGGGAAGGATTTTTGTCAGCAGGTTGTTGTCTTCATCAGTTCATTAAATTTTGAGCGATTTCATTTACATGTTGAAAAGCATCACATGTTTAATTCCAGACCTATTGTGTTGTGTTGGTATGTAGGTATTTTGTTAAAATAAGATGTGAATAGGTTAAGAACAAGAACGAGGTTTTCTGTTTTAGATTTCAAATACAGAATTGGCGAAAGAGCATATTTCAAAATGAACCTCGTTCTCTTAACGCATTCCATAATTCAAGAAAGAAAGGCATACCAAATGCTATTTTTGTCATCTCAAGATGTGTGCTTGATTTAGAATACATATCAAAGGCAACTTTAACCCCCTACCCTCCACAATCCCATTTTTTTGATAAGAGCCCTCTTTTCTTAAACATTTATATCAAATTATTTCTCAATGAAATTAGATAATTCTAATGGCTTAGGGTACCGCATTTCATACTCAAAACTTTTTACCATTTGGAAAAAATAATTTGCAATTAGAAACTTTATTCCGAAGGCACTAAGCAAATTTTAAGCATTTATAAGGCCACAAGAAAATGAAGATTTTCCAAAATCTCAAATAAGATTCATTAAATCAATCTAAAACATGGAACAATTAAACCAACTGACACATAATTGAAAGTTGTTCCAACCGAACTAGCCAGTTTTGCCATGTGTACCTGAATAAGTGGTACATGTGGAGCGTCATACATATATATATATATATATATATATATATATATATATATATATATATATATATATATGCTGCATTGGGGTAGCAGCAGGTCCAAACCATAAGGTTCAAAAAAGACAAATGTCTCAATAAATATATCTTATGGCCATTACATTTTTTTTCCCTCTATTAATTATATATTATAGATGTACATGCACATGATTCAGGAATTTTTCATTGTTTTCGCATTAAAATAATGTCTGTCCTACGTAATTATTTGTCCAGTGGCTTTAAATAATGTTTGCCACAATTCTTAATTGCTACAAGAGGAATCTATTGATACATGACATGGAAATTTTCTTTAGACTATCCCAAGAAGATGAAGTTTCTAAGAAAGTCATTATCATGATACATTCAAACATAAACAAGAAATTACGGAGAAAGAATCATTTATATCACACAGATGCGAAATGTGTGAGAGAGAGAGAGAGAATCCTTAATGGCTAGTGCCCTGATTTGAATTTGCAATTTCATGCAACTTTCGTGACCATACTGACAAGGCAGAAACAGTCCTGCTGAAGCCATCCCCTCACATCATGATCAACATTTGGCCCTGGGAAAGAAAAAAAGAATCAAAGAGACAAAGACACACTGACAAGTCTACTATTGTATTTTCCTTAAAAAAAATTATTTACATGGAACCTGTAATTTTTCTCCCACACCCGTCTACATGAACAAGATCCACTAAAGTACAATCTAAAATGGAAGTTAATTGCTGTCTTTTCTTTGTATCCTTTAGTTTAATGTCTGTCATAAACTAACAAATTAGTGTGAGGAGGGTTAACCAAAGCTGGTGCAACTTCATTCATCGGTGGTCTTCCCCTGAAACCCAAGGCCATTGAGGATATCATATGGAGACCCAAAACCTAAATCAGTGAAGAACCCATCATCTTGATCACCTCCATTGCCGAACCACGGGACGTAGCTATTGTCCATGGCAAGAGAAGACGAAGAAGCAACTGAAAGGCATGATGAAACCTGTTGAGATGATGAGACACTGTAACTGTTGTTTATGCTCCTCCTGAATTCAGGAAAGAAATTATCTGGGTCTGAAACCAATGTGTTAGGATCCAAATTTTGTCCCAGCCCAATCTCATTTGTGTTGAGACTAGCTGAAAAACCATGGATGTAGCTCTCGGCTTTAGTCAAAGCAGGAGTAGCCTTGTTGCTGATATATACATCATTGTTGATTGTGTTAGTTGTGAAACAGTTCTTTCCTGCTAATAGTTTCTTCTTCAGCTTGGTATTCCAGTAATTCTTCACATCGTTATCAGTTCTTCCTGGTAGATGGGAAGCAATGACAGACCACCTGGACCACAAATGCCAAGGAAGGCTAATAAATAAATTAAGATATCAATAATAACATAAAATTAAGAGGGAAAGAGTGTAATGTAAAAAACAGAAGAATTATGGAAAACTTTCCTTGCCCTAATATATTTATAATGTTCGCCAAAACAGTTACAAGAGGATAAACAGGGATTTAAAAATCCACTAGGACGTGGGTATTAAAGAGAGAGGGAATTAACTTGCCTGCTCCCTATGCTATTGTAGAGGGTACAGATAATGTTGCCTTCTTCCTCAGTAAAACCTCCATGCTTGATGTCTGGTCTGAGATAATTCAGCCATCTCAAACGGCAGCTTTTACCACAACGTTTAAGTCCTAACATAAGAAAAGATAACTGAAAAGTGAGAGCAATTGAACAGGAAAAACACGGTTTTAGGAAATACAACTGGGTAAGTGGGTATCCAACAATTAAATCAAAGTCACAAATTTTTTATAGAACAAAGTAGAAGGACCTGCTTTGCGGGGTAGAGCCATCCAGCTCCCACCGGTGCCGTGTCGCTCGAAGTAGTTCTTGAGAGCTCTGTCTTCTTCAGGGGACCATGGTCCTCTTCTCACGTTGGCTTTATCGCAGCAGGGAGATCTCCCCATGGCCACCCAGTGGTAGGATGGTACCAGAGTCTTGAGAGGTGGTTCTGAGGCTTGCAAAGGTGTTTACTGGTTTTTTTTTTTTTTTTTAAACTGAGAAGCAAACTAATGGAAGCTTGCAGCAGTTGCAGCTTTTAAAGATAGAAAACTTTCATAAGCTTGACAACTTAGGACCTTTTCTTTCTTGTTTGGTGGGGGAACGCTGCTTGGTAATGAAAATTAAGTATCCCATTTCTATTTAATTGGCTCACAATTCCTCGGCCTCTGGCAATTTTTTTTCCCAATCGGGCCAAATTCTTGAACAAAGTTAGACTGGGTTTGACTTTGTTCGGGTTTATTTTTATTTAAAATTTATTTCTACCCAACCCAGGCAGGGGAAAATTGGGCCCTTGGAGGGAGGTGCTAACTGGTTCCAAATTACCAATCACCTATTTCGTGGTCCATGGACCTGCAGGAAGGAGCTAGAGATCGGTCTGACATGGTTTGGCCAGCAAAACTGAGAAACTGATAGAATTTCTAGCTTTGGTTCCAGCCCTTGGGTCCAATCTACTATAGATCAGTCCTGATCCATTTAGTGACACCCAATTAGGATCAAGTGGAGATTCGAATCCATTTTCATAATATTTTGTTCCCTATTCCTACACTCTACTCAAGTACTAATTTCTGATGATTTGGGCCTGAACCATCTCCTTAACTCTATGATCCAATTATATGGATTGGACCAGTTGAATGAATCATTTTAAATCTTCTACCAATAAGGTGTGTGGCTAATCACATCTCATAGCCATCTGACTATGTGAGTCAAATAAATATAAAGAAATTTGTTCGAAAAATTTCCATGTACTCATGTAAGACTTAAAATTTAAAGTGTTTAAAAAATTGGAAAAGGTGAAAATGCTGTGAGGTTTCATCTCGGATACTGAATTGTCAAGTTTTCAAATCAAAAGTTCAAACTAATAAGTGGAGGGACTCCGCATATATAAAGACTTAAGGTTCCAATCTCATTAGCAATGTGAGACTATTCCCAATAGGAATGATATTTGAAGCATTCTATCACTTTCAATGGATTAATACCAATGTTTGATTATAAGAATGCAAAATGTTTATTTGTTAAATGCTTCAATGACATTTTCCCTTATGTCATCCATTATCCGTTCATGTTCAATCATATTACTGAAAGCAGGGTGAGGAGGTAAAGGCACTGGAGTCAATTTTTGTTCTCCAAAAACCTTGCCCACACAGCTCAATCCACTGGACCCTTTTAGCTGGATCTTTTCCATAATTGTCAAGGCATTGCCTAGGTGCCCAACCGGTCTTGTGATGCCTTGAAAAATTGGAAACCTTGATTGCCTAGGCGGGAGCCTTGGTCGCCTAGACACCCCGTTAGGCCTTCAACCCCTTGGTTCGCTTGGCGCCTTGACAACTATGATCCTTTCCCAGAAAACTATCAATCAAACTAACAAACGAAATGCTTGGATTACCAGGGTGGAGAGAAGTATTGGGATTTGAAAAATAATCTCACATTGCTAAAGAAATTGGAACCTTAGGTCCTTAAATATAAAGAGTCCCTCCACTTACTGGTTTTAACTTTTGAGTCGAAAATCCCAACTTGGTATCGGAGTTCCAGGTTCCCTCTCACAATACCTCTAGCAAAAACAAATAAAAAAAAAAACAAAAAGGGACTACAATCACCTAAAGTTAAACAAGTGTCATGTATTGCCACGTATACCACCACATATATATACCACTTAACATTGGGGCTACATATGAGGGGGAGTATTGGGATTTGGAAAATAGTCCAGCATTGCTAAAGAGATTGGAACCTTGAGTCCTTATATATGAAGAGTCCCTCCATTTACTAGTTTGAATTTTTGAGCTGGAAATCTCAACAAGGAGTTCATCCTTAAACAGCTTAGGTACCATATAGGGGTGTTCAACGCTTTGCCTGAGGCAACTAACAGAGACAGAAAAGACGGGAGAAAACAGATGCCTTTACAATAAACAGGGTAACTAAAATGATTAGTATTTATAAGAGGCACTACACTCTAGTAATTAAGACGAACCAACCAGAGGAGTTTTATATATCTCACTCAATCTTCTGGCTAATCCAAAATCAGAGAGCTGCAATGCTAGAAAAAAGAGAAGTTAATGATGGCAGACAACATTGGAAAACATCCATAAAGGATTGCCAAAAGCCCAACAAAAAAATAAAAAGCAAATAACTAACCTTTGTGCATCCATTCTGATCCAGCAGTTTGTTGATGGTCTTAAGTCAGTAAATAATTCCGTTTTGAATGCAAGAATCTGAATTTTGCCGAGTGCTAGACATTAGCTCAAAAATTAAACAGATTAATGAAGCCATAACTACCAACACCATAAAACATTTCTTATTGCAAGCCTTTTGACAAGGTCACGGGCAATGTCATGTATAAAATCTTCAGGAAGCTGGCAATCCTGTAACCAATTTGCTATGTTCAGATTTTGATAATAACAAAATTTTGCATCTCAATGGAAGTTGCTTAGAAAGTTGGCATTCATTACTTATCACATGACACTTATTTCCACACATTTTATGTTCTTGAATGCAACTAACTACGTCAGTCATTCACCTATCAACTGAATATATACAACTAACAACAAATTTAAGGATGCCTTCTTGAATTCAGACAAAATCTGGAAAAAAGAAAGCTGGAAGTCGCTATCATGCTCCATCCCAATTAAAATACAATATTAAACAAATAGCAACACAGAAAAATTAGAACCATAGGTACCTGCCATAATAAGGCCATGAGATCTCTACAAACACAATATTCCAATACTAACCATAAGTGGGCAGAAGTCTCATACCTAAGAATTGCAAGAAATTTAGACAGGATAATTTAGCTGAAATTCTCATACCTAAGAATTGCAAGAAATAATTAGACAGGATAATTTAGCTGAAATTTCAACCAGAAACAGATCATCTAGCATGTCAATCATGTCCACATTGAACTCTGTGTAAATAGTATGTAGAGTAAGAATTCAAAGGATAATGTGTCTGTAATAAATGATCGCAAAGCAAGTCTGACTCTAAGCAGATTATCTAAGAAGCCAATACCAGTCTGGTGACGTCTACAAACAAGAGCATAAAACATTTATTCCAGCATGCGTTACCATGAATAGAACTTCAGTACATTTGGGTCATCTAAAGAGTGAAGAATCTTAACCTGCAATGTGCCCCTGGAGGCGGGGAGGTCAGCTAGAGGTACACATCCACGATAAAATAATGATTTGTATTAAATTTTACATCATTTGAGACCTAAACTGAAGATAGCATGCAGTTAAATTCATGACGACGTATTAGTATAGCAAGTTATTCATTAGGAAAAAGAAGAACTAAATACTAAATTAGCCAGTTGGCAATAGGGTGAACAAAGGGTTCAACATAGAAAATATGAGTGATGATGATGATTGTGATGATCATACAAAGAAGATTAGAAAAGTGAGCCATGCTATTGTTGAGGTAAACATTCTATGGTTATTTATAATTGGCCTATATGTTTGGTGCTAACAATCTATTTGTGTATGAAAAGGCCAAGCGTTCCCCCAAGCATCAGGTAGAGTGAAAAAAATCCAAGTATTGGGAAGCATGGCATTGAGCCCAAGCTTCAAATGGAATACACGAGAGAATTTCCAATAACCCAAGTGAAGATCTGAATCAAGTTCAAGAAACACAAGTCATGAATTGGTGGGAGAA
Source organism: Protea cynaroides (assembly GCA_028583415.1). Lineage (NCBI taxonomy): Eukaryota > Viridiplantae > Streptophyta > Magnoliopsida > Proteales > Proteaceae > Protea > Protea cynaroides. The sequence continues at coordinate 98,678,297 of CM053274.1, read as the reverse complement.
TCAATAGAACTAGTGATTTAGCACACAAGATTTTAAGATGAGCTTGTAGGACTAATATCCAAGGATGAAGAGCCAGGATATACTTCAGCATGGAAAAATTAACACATGAGACCAGAAAACAAATCAACAATCTACACCTCCTTGAGTTGCTTGGTTCCTAATGACATTTTTTTTTTTTTTTTTTGGGTAAAGCATAATTCATTCAATAGACAAAGGACGGGTTCCTAATGACTTATTTGGTTAGAAAAGAAGTGAAGTCAAATAAAAATTTCATTGATAAAGTAATGTAAAGTGTAAACTAAACATAAACATCTCAATAGGGTGTTTCGGTCTTTATTGTAGTGAAAATAATTGTTGATTTTAGTTCACTTCTGATATTTTCACTCACTTCACTGCTAAGTTCTAACCGTACGGACTGAAGCCATTTGCCTGCAGTCTGAGAAGAAGCAAACCCAGCCACATGTGGCATCGATAGTATGGACCTAGAAATTCACAGCATATTCTGATACAAGGAAAACTTAGTGTTTTCTTGTGGCATGAATCTCTGAATTTTACGGCTCTGGGAGACATTCAGAAGAAACTCACAATAAATGCAATCCCCAAATTAAATATCTAAAATGTTAAAAGTCAAGTCACAGTAGAGCTTGCAAATTAGCAATATTATTAACATGCAAACATAACGTCATGAATCAAATAATCAACCTTTGCAGGATCCGGGGAAAATGAGAAGATAATTAAATTGGTAAGGTACTGTTCAACCATGTGCTGAAATATGACAAACGCTTACTTCTTGAAGAACCTTGCTCTTCTGTCACTTATCGACACTCTTGATGGCGAAATACTCATTTGCCTTCGTCTTCCTCCCTTTGTAAACATTCTAACAATGAAATCCACAGAGGGGAAAAAAATTAACTAAAAGTATCAGAGACCTAGGAATTCGATACGGAATTTACTCGACTGAATCTGTAAGAAGCAACAGAGAAGTAAACCCTAAAAAACGCACAGAAGATCTTTTACCGAATACTTTCCCTTGCCGATGGCTTCGAAGATAAGGTATGGGTTCATGATCAGGTGCTTGGTCACGCTCTAGAGTTTGTTTCTGAGATGTAGCACTGCGACAAGGTTGAGGATAGCGTGGAAAGGAGGGGAAGGGAAAGAGAGGTTTAATACCTTCAGAATAGGCGGGAAATTTGAGAACAGGGTTACCTACCTAAAGGTTAAAAAGGTAAAATAAAACTATAATGGGAAGAAAAAAAAATTTCCTTACCAATTTCTCCAAAGCCATGGAGCATTCAAATAGTCTCCTCACAGGGTTTGGGACGAGATACTGTCATCATCAGTCAATGCCTGACACGTGAACATCGACTGGATCTGAGCCCTCCACTCGAACTGGTACATGAGCCGACACCCCTTGTTGGCTCACTTTACTGATTCAGGTGAAGGACTCGAATCTAGTCGACACCCACCTGTGGAGCATTGACTGATGGCAGCCGAGTCTCCTCTCGAACGTTGGGAGGAGACAGATTTGGATCCATGTTTGGAAGCCAAGTAAAAAGAAAAGGGAAACGAAAAATGAGAAACACATATAACACTTCCCAGTTCGGTTTTGATTTTGAATTAAAAATTGATGGGTTCAAAGTTCAAACCGATTACTAAACTGATAAATCAATTAAAAACAGGTAGCTTATGATATATAAAATAATTAAATAGTTTCTAAAATGTGTTCAAGACTCCCTCAATTTCTTTAATTTTAAACGGAAAATGAATTGTCCAAATCAAATGTGACTTGGTCTGATATTAACAGTAAAGACTCCATGAATATTTCTGATTCAACATTAACTCTTATCCTTTGACCTTTAAAAAAAGCCCACAATTTTCTATGCTCTCCTTAAATACTATAGTGGCTGGAGAAACCAAAGACTCGAAGGAACTGTCATGGGAAGTGTTTTCTGTAACATTACAATAAAATCGACTTGGTTATATGTTTAATTATTTCCAGTTGATTAAACAGAAACCAGACCAATTTGCATCCTTACTATACAATATTTATTTTTCTTATATTTTCAGAGAATTAACCTAATTTATGTATCATTGAATAATAACAAAATAACTTTACCAAGAAAAAATAATAATATAAAAGTAACAAAGATAAAAAATAAAAATTTATGTATTTTTCTTCAGGGTTTTTCTTATATTGGTGTCAATAGTTTGGATGATCAATGTCCGTGTACAAAAATCCAATTTTCATCTCATCTTAAATACGAAAATATTTCTCCATATATTAAAGTTTATGATGACCAATTGACACCGATTGATGTAATCCATAAAAACCACCCTTCTCTCCAACCCGTCAAATACATATGTGGTGAAAGCAAATTTTTCCAATTCTAGAATGCATCAAGTAAAATCCACTTTAACTTATTTTATTTTATTTATTTATTTTTTTTTTTAAATCCACTTCAACCATTGAGACCATAAGGAGTATCGATGCTTAGCAATAAAAAAAAAATTTTAAAAAGTAATGAGTTAATCCTTCCCAATACATATGAGTAAGCCAGAAAAATCAAATAAACAACCGATTAAGGTTTTTCTTTATGATGTCAATAAGGAACTGACACCGTCTGTGTATGCTCATAAATACCCTTATTTTATAATAGTTACCTATTATAACATAGGGATAAATTAATTTCATAATTTGAATTAAACCATGCATTAATAATGCCAACCTTTTTTTTTTTGCTAAAATAATAATGCCAACCTCAATGTTAACATTTCTCATACGAAAAAAAAAAAAAATTAACATTTCTATTAAGGGGTATTACTGTAACTTCAAATGGAACCTCCAGCCCTACTACAACCACCTCCTCTCTTTCAACCACCGCCACTTCTCCTCTACTGCCCTCATTACCACCGTATTCCCACCCAGTTCCCCCGTAAATCTATCAGAGAAGGACAAGCTGATGTCCTCCACCAGAACAAAACCCTCTCCACCAAATGTAGACCCAAATCAGTGTTTTTTCTAAACCTCCGACAAGCTCTCCTCTCTCTTCATCCAACTAGGTGTTTGCCGAGGCGGTCCCAGAAGCGTCGCCGTCGTCAGCCTCGCCTACAAACCCCTTCATGTCTTCGGTCGTTATGGTTAAATGTGAGTGGATCTCCAACAACCGCTCCTCTACCTCCATTGTTGCAGTGATGATGCAGTAAGGAAGGCAGTCTCCTCCTTGACATCTCCGTCACTCGAATGGTTCAATATTTTATTAAGACTATGATTCTAGATTGATAAAGGAAATTTAATTTTTTAAGTAGTATGCAGGAGTAAGAGAAGAGAATTAACACCTGACAGAGGTAAAAAGGAAATACTCCTCTACTGCTTTGTTAGTGGAGGACCTCTAAAAATACTCAAAATGTAAACTTGAAGATCTTTCCTTTGAAGTTGTAGCACTGCCACAGCTAGCAATGTTCATATCCTCATTCCAAAAATGATTTATTTCGGATTGGGATCATTTGCTATATTTTTATGGAACAATTTTGATCCTAGCATTAGGGGGACATGGGAACATAGTCCAGATGCACTTTAATTGTTCAGGATCTGCCTATGCTCCACAGGAATACAACAGAGGATTTTTTTCGGATTTTTCCAGCCTGATTCATGGGTTTTTGGAACTACAACAACTATTGTCAGCATTTTATAGTGAATTTATCCATTTCACCATTTTACCCCTATATTTTGCATGTAATTTACATCATGATTAAGGGTATTTAAGGAATTACACTAGCAGTGTCAAACCTCTATTGACACATACGGGTGTCATCCAGAACGGCCCATAAAATTAAGATTAAGATTTAAGGGTTTTTCTTATTGGCACTTATCAACGTTCCATCAACACCGAAACCCTGGTATCCGATTACATCGATTACAACGATGCAAAACCTGTTCTATTTATAAAATTTCCGATCTACCCCATATTTATGGGCTAACTCATAAATCATAACACCCTTATTTTCGAGGCCGACAGAATTCACAAATTCCCCTTGAATTTTAGTACCTTTTAAAATACATTTTTAATAAAAATAAATTCTATATGAGTAAACATGAAACTGGACAACAGAAAAATTATCCATAGATATGCCATGGCCGTCCTGCAACTGCAAACACCAAAAACTTTAATTAGTTGTGGGGACATACCTACTGTGATGGCAATTGAGTGGAGCAGACAGTATTGAGACACACTATCTATCTAATCTTGTTCTTATCTGGAATTGGGAGTTGGAGTTGACAAGTGGACAGATACCACTCGCCTGACCAAATTGCACTAACAAAACAATATAAATCTAGTAATCAACATGTAGACCTTAGCTTATATTTTAAATTAAACAAAATAAAAAAATGCAGAATCCACATATTATAAAAGAGATGTTTCACTAACTCTCTCTCCTAAAACATCTTATCACCAAAGAAAGTTATAAGACTAGATTGAGGACTGTAATAATAATAGAAATGACTTTTCCTTCACAAAAGCAGAGAACCCAAGACGAGTATACAGTCTTTGGCTTTAACCCACGTGAAACAGACTTATTCTATGGGAAACGAGGATTATGGGTGGGCCCCTTTTTCAATGCTTTTTTTTCTTTTTTTTTTTCTCATATATAGTGTAGTTGTTTTGATAGAAGAAAAATATTTTGTTTCTTGTTCCCAAACGTTTGTATAATTTGTATAGAGCAAAATCATGACATCTCCGTTTTATACCATAATAAGTCCTATATCAACGATGATCGATACAGATTCCCAATCGATATAAGGACCGATACCTGATTTAGGTTTTCAGATTCTTCGCAAGACTGACATAGGAACAAATACTTAATTTAGACTTCTAGAATCATATAGCTATCCATTCCAATAACTAAAACCATAAATCCGATTCTATTAATGATTCCGATTACTTCAAACTACACATTTGAAAGCACCAAATCTTCTAATTAACATATGGACCATACTTATTTGATATATATTATTTTCTAGGAATAATGGTCACCAGTCACTGAGTCAGCCGGTCAGTATCATCCGGTTTCATCTTCAGGTTCTCACAGTCAAGACTAGAATTTTAGATCCCGCATAATGACATTATATACTATATATTATCGGAAACTATGGTCCGATGTCGCCTTGTCACATCACCAAAGCTAAAAACCAGAAGTAGGGGGGACCGAGGGGGTGAAATACCTAAAATACCAAGAAAGCGATGCCGGTGGACCATAGTTATCATCCTACCTACAGTAACTCTCACAAAGTCTATTTATCCATATCCATAACAAGGGAAAATTATTAATACGACAATTCTAAGGAAATTGATTGATTTTTTAATCTTTACTTGCTAAGATCCCTTCCTTTTAAATATATATATATATATATTTTATCATTGCTTTGGGCCCACAATTTACATCCTTATCTTAACCCACCATGACCATCCCATCCACCTGATTTTGATAACTTACTTCATAATTTTATTTTATTAATAATTGTCGACTAAGGCTAAATAAAAAGCTTAGGTACCCTTCAAACTCCGGCAAATCCAAAGTCAAAAACTTATCCTCATTCAGTGATCTAATGGTTGATGATGAATACGTACAGGAGGTTCTAGTATCTTCTTCATCAGCAGTCCATCACCATGGATACAATATCAGAAGATCAGAAGGAGAAAAAAAAATCTGAGTATAGATTCTCTAAGGCAGGATTATAGATGATGGACAGTAATTGATGTAATCAACAGATCAAAATCACGATTCTGACCAGTGAAGAAATGGAGAAACATACCAGATTCCAGTACAGCATAGACTCTTTTCATGGAATGAAAATGAAGAGCTTCCACACGGATCAAACTTGATAGTCGATACCAACCAAAACCAGAAAGAACTATGAAAATACTAGTTAGTACACACTGCAGTTTGCAAGGAAGATCTTTCTGCAACTCTACATAATCAAAGATTACACAGGGAGTAGATGCTTTGAAACTGCAATTCAATCCACAGACAAGAAGTCGATGGAAGTGAGGGGGGCATCGGGGAAGAAGATTGGAAAGAAAACAACAAAGAAATTGGAAGAAAACATTTTACATTAACTCCTTCAAAATAAGAACTCCAGAAATTTACATCAGGGGGATTAGAAATCAGGGAATGCAGGACAGTAAAAGGAACATTTAAAAGTAAAAACCCAACATTCTAAGACGATCTCCGCCAACCCTACAGGAAATCCTGCTTCGTCTATACAACTTGACATCGCTTCTTTGTTCCTTCTCCTTCATCTTCCAAGAAAACCCCAGAAGGAGGTCCTCTTTCTTTTTAAAACACCAGCATCATCTATTTACATACATTAATCTCTGAAAGTACACCAATTCTTCGCTTTTTTTTTTATAGATATTCACAATCACAAAAATCAGGGCAACCGATCGAACCCAAAATAGTTCAACAAAAAAGGGAAAGAATTTCCACAACCCGCATTATTCACTTCACTTCACTTCACCAGCTCTGAAACCCAGCCAACATCAGGCGGTGGAGAGGGCGAGTCAACACGCTGCAGCGAGTTCTCCTTACTCAGCTTCTCGAATAGCTTGGCTCGTAAATCCCTCCCAGATTCCACCCTCTCCATTGGTAGCTCTTCCTCAACACCGCATATATCAAGATAACTCGTCCCACTGCGAATCGGTGCCTGAGTGGGAGTCGTAGGCAAACTATAGAAACCCGGACGAAAGGTCGAACTCCTTGGCGAACCAAATCCACAACCCATCTGAACACCCCAGGATGATGGAGACGACTTCAATTTGCTAAGCTGCAGATGACGAAAGGAAGCGACCACCTCGTTGATGGAGGTGGACCCGAACGATCGACTCAGGGGACTGCTGGGAGACATCGGTGGAGAATCAGAAGGAGACAGGGGAGGCGATATCGGGGTTGAAGTTGGAGACGATAACATAGCATTCTTAGCTAAATATGAATCAAAGGAATGACGGAGCGGGGATCCATCAAACGAATCAGTGGAAACCGCAGTCCTGGGGCTCTGTTGCGGCAGAACACGAAGCTGCTCATGAGAGTGAGCAAAGAAGCACACACGACGACGACAGTTGGTTCCATCTTTACAGGGCTGAGTACGATAGCGCGCAGGATGCAGCCAACACTCGAATACACCATGAGCGAACTCGCAGGAGTCGCCCCTAGTACAGTTACCCTTACGAAAATCAGGACAAGCAGAACCAGAGTAATGGAACTTACGTGGATCTCTGCGGCGAGCTTTCTCGCCAGGATGAGCATACGGACACTCAGTCCAGTCGTGAGATCGGCCTCTAGCGCATCGTCGCACCTTGAACTCATACATCCGAAACTCATCCGTAGCGTAAGGACCTACTGGCATATCAGCCTCACGACCTAATAAATCAGAATCAGCATCAATGTCATTTGACGGAATGTAGCGTTGCAGTTCCGCTAACGCTTCCGCCCAAGGAAAAGATGAATAGTCCCCTTCGGCAACAGCAGCGCCGCCGACGCCGCCGGCATTGTTGTTGACGGAGACGCCACTGACAGGGAGAGAGAAACTCATCCCACCTGCAGAGGAATCGTCGAAGGGTGTCCATGGAGGAACATCGACGGTAGGTCTGTGATAACTTCCTTTTCCGATCATCAACATATCAGTCTCTTCTTCTAGTCTCTTCCTGTCTTCAGACAAGATTACGTTTTCATCTGTGCTCGAGAGGTTCTATATAAAGGCTCCATAGAGAATAAGAGTTAACCATAGGTCAGAGTCAATTTTAACCCTGGTTAAATTAAAAAAATCTGCTGCTCCCGAGTTCAGTTCCAACCACGGTTAAAAATATCAATATACTAATCAGAGTGAGTGAGCTCAACCACTTGAACAGTGAAGGATAAAATTTCAATATAGACTCCCTTGGGTTCACAGCCAAAAATATAAACCCGGTTTGGTTACCGTGGATTTTGTCCGCGTAATCGCGAAAACATGGGAGTAAAAATCTCGTAATTTACTGAGGTATTTTTTTTTTTTTTTACCGCAGGTAAAAAGTAAACAGATGAAGAGTACGGAGAAAGTGGTGGCAACCATGCCCCGCAAACAGCGACACGTTTCTTCCTCTTGAGAACGATACAGTAGAGATTATTCCTTTCTATGTCAGACTTTTTTGTAATTTTATTGGTCGACAAGGACAATTCAGAAAATCAGAAATATTGTAACACGTGGCGGTTTAAAAGCACGTCCATCAAAATTCTAAGGCGGTGCAGTTCAGGTCAGACTTTAATTTTATCAGAACTCGAGCCAGTCTATGGCGGTTCATTTTTTTATGGTGGGGAGGTGGGGTGGTGAGTTGCAACCCAAGCGTATTCTAGAAATAAAGCGTTCTAGTAGTTTAAGTTGCGCTACTTTAGAGGTTGGGGTGTTTGGTTGTAGGGGTAACGATGGTGTCCTAAAAATGACAAATCAGCAATCTCTAGTCTCTAGGAGGGTGGAATTTACGGAAATGGGCTTGAATGTTAAAAATTTACCAATACCTTAAATGCTCTGACCTTCCCAAGTCTAAGAATTGAAATATCCAATTGATGGGCATTAACCAAAAGTTACTAGTTAAGACTTAAGACCGATGCCCCTTTATGATATGTGATATGGTCATTTACTGAGCTACCGCATTAAATAATATCCGGTCCTACAAACCGTAGCACCGTGGAAATTGAACCCGCGCTCCCACCCCCCTCTTCTGTCCTCCCAACACCGCCTTAAATTCTTTCAGATCCAGTTTCTCCCGAGTGCATACTCCTCCATCTTGTTAACGAACTTCACATTTTTTTTAAGTGATCCGTATCCTCTCTTTCTAGTGGTTTTGAGAGGGCAATGGTAATCTATCTTGGATGATCATCACGTGACTTTAGTGAATTCAAGACTGACATTCATATCGATACTCAGCCGATAAGTCGAACTAACAGGGGGTGTCGGCTCAGATGTGAGTCTCGGATTCACCCGAGAGTCACGTGACAGCCATCCGAAATAGATTGTCGCGTCCTCCCAAAACCACTGGGAGGAGACGATGTGAATCCCCCCCCCACACACGTACGTTTAAACCACCCCTGAACACACACACCAAAGAAAAATAAAAAGATTTAAAAAAAAAAAATTAATTAGAGAGTGAGACTTGTGTTAGTTAAAACTGGTTTTAAACGCGTACCATATAATTTTATTGTACTCAATCGTTTAGTACACATATTGTCCTATTGACATAAAATATATTTTAAAATACTCTATATTTCAAGTCTTGTTGTTTAAAACACGTATCGTATCGCATTCGTATTTTAATCTGCATATTTCATGAGTAATGAATCGATTAATCTCATATCATTTAATATTCTTATTGTCTTTTACATATAATCAATGTGAGATTAAATACGTTCACTTTCTCATAATTACTTCTAAACTCATTACTTTATTATTCATTATGGTGGGTTGTGAGCTATAGTCATAAGGGTGTTAAACGGTTTTTAATTGATTAAATGGTTCAGTCCGGTCCGGTGTGATGTGTAGGATGGTAAAATCAAAATCGAATCGATTAGCTAATCGGTCTCAAAAATGACACCAGAATCGATTAGTAATTGGTTTCGATTTATCGATTTTTAAACAATTTTTCATTAATCGATTTTGATTGCGGTTTATATACGGTTTAATGTATCGTTTGTTAATCGATTTTTCAAAATAAATAAAAAATTGTACATCGTCTAAAAATCATACACTTCCAATGTTGATGGAAATATTATTGATCACAAAATGTATTTAACTAATTTTTTAAATAAAACAATAACTACATAAGTAATTGATTTTGGTTATTGGGGTAAGACTGCATACATTATGCCTTCCCCTTGCAGTAGCGGGAGCCTCATACATTAAATTTTGAAAGGTTAAGGAAATAATAGAGATATTGTTGGAAGGTTCACAAGATACTGTTGGTAGAAGAAAATAAACGATCTAAAACTTCTATAGTGAAATAGAGACATTATTGGAAGTCTCTATTCCTCCTCTATGTGTGATAATGTGCTTATTGGTATTGATTATGTTAATTGCTATTATGTTTAACAGTTTAAGTTAATTAGATTTTGAAAATTTGAGAAATAATAGGTAGGTTGTATAGGTAATTAAGGTAATAAGATCAGTGATATTCTATTTAATAGTTTAAGTTAATTGGGTTTTGAAAGATAAGGGAAATAAGTGGTAGGTTGTATAATGAGGTAATGTTATTAGGGTTTATCGATTTAGTTTAAGAAAAAACGGTCCAATTCATTCGATTTTATTTGGTGGTTAACCAGTGTCGACCGCCTATGTACATGGTCTCAAATCGAACCGAACCGAATCGATTAAGTAGCCGATGTCATTTTCAAAACCAGAATTGAACCCATTTATTAAATGGTTTCACGGTTCCGATTTAAACAGGCCGATGCGATTTTGATAAATGGTTTTGGTGCCAATGTTGCATCTTTAGCGATAGAAGACATAGAGCTTAAATGGTTTCGGTGCCAATGTTGCACCTTTAGCTATAGAAGACATAGAGCTTCTCTCTCTCTCTCTCTCTTCATATAGATTCATGTTTGCAGTTTTGGATAAACATAAAACATTAATAAACTAGTTAATTGAAGATAATAATTCTCATTGTTTTATGGTTAGACACATAATAAATGTCATAAGTATCCATTGATTTAGACATAATTCTTCAATTTATGAGAATATATTGTCATTTATTTCACGATACCGTATTATATCTAATCCGTTTAAAACTTGTACCATCCGTTTTAGCTTCTTTGCATATATATATATATATATAAAAGGTGATGGGTACATAAATTACCCACCTATCACAAATTGTCATGTGGCATCGTATAAAGGTCAGTAAAGGTGTTATAATTGGTGGCTTGTATATTTCAAAAGGGACAACTCCGATATCTAAATATTTTGTAAAAAACTAAAATCTAATTTTACCACATTAAACTTAGCAGATTTTACCATGTTCACTTCAAATGATCTTACATTATAGAACTCCGTAAATTTTGCCTCAAAAAGACAATCAAATCTTATCTTAACCAGTGATTTAGGAAGAATATTTACCTTGCTCAGCTCGTACCTTCACCCCATAAATAGAGAGCAACTCCTATATGTTTTTTTTTTTTTTTTTTTTGATAAGTAGAAAATCTATTCATGATCAAAACGGGTAACGATCGAGGCATCATGATTAATTAAATCATGAAACCAATGAATGGAACATGACCACTGAACCAACTCCGAAATTGTAGTGGTTTTTCAGACAAGGGTATGAGCATAAACATTTACTCCCCTTGGAAGATAAGAAAAGAAACAAGTTCGACAACATGATGCCAAATGGATAATATCCCGAATTATGGGCTGAATAGCCACATCACATGAAAGGTTCTTCTGATGAACAAAGTGTATCAATTCTAAATTGTCGGATTCGACTTACACATCCAATATTCCATCCCCCGTTGCTGTTTTCAAAGCTAGTTGAATAGCCAAAGCTTCACCCAATTTGATAGAATCAAAAAGCATGTAACAAGAAATAGTTTTGGTAACTAGGCCATCATGATCACAAAACATAAATCCCACCCCGCTAGTATTGGATGAAAAACTAGTATCTGTATTAATTTTATGCAACCTTGAATAGGTAGCGACCATCTATCTGGTTGTGAAGAAGGAGTATGCGAACTTGATCCGGGTTGCAAAATCTATATGTCTATTCACTTCACTTTACCTTGCATTTACGAGATGAATTATTTAAGTTCGGATCACTTGCACTTACTATTACTCTTCTAGTACATTTTTCGGACGACAAGTGTCCTATAAAATTAACAGTGTTAACTTTCATTAACTAAATAAATTATATTGTTTTAATTCCTTTCATTTAAGTAATTGATTGGTTGAATTATCAATCACGTCTTTTTGAAAAAATAATCTATAAGAAATAAAACTCTAACCATTTTTAAGGTAAGTAAATCAATTATAAATAAAACTCTTAATGATTAATCATTAAGAGTTTTATTTATAATTGATTTACTTACCTTAAAAATGGTTAGAGTTTTATTTCTTATAAATTACTTACTTAAAAAAATGTGATTGTCAATTCACCAAATCAATTACCTAAATAAAAAGAATTAAAAAAATATAATTTATTGAGCTAGTAGAAGTTAACACCGTTAACTCCATAGGATACTTTTCGCCCAAAAAACGTAAGTGCAGGTGATCTGGACTTGAATTACTTTTTATTGCCCCATAACATTCTCAGAACTCGATTATTTCAATAGATCAAATTCTATTGTTTTTTGTAGTTAGGATTACTAGCTTGGGCTCTCAGTATAGTTTATATTTATATTTGCGAGTTATTTATTATAAATCATTTATAATAATAAATTACGAGTCATAAATAAAAACCGTATAATACTATTCGACATAAGGAATGTAATAACAGATTATCATAATAATGATCAACGTCTTATAACATATTTGTAGATTTTAGATTATACCAATTTATTTTAAATATAAATAAATACCATAAATCATACCAAACAACTAATTATGTCATAATGTATTATACAATTAATTCTATAATGCATACTAAAGAAAGCATTTTGTAATCGAAATCACCCTCAGGTTCAGAACCCAACTTCTCCTGTCTGTTTTTCTTTCATCTTGCAGCTTATTTGATTTCATAAGATGATTACACTGTTTTTTTATATCAAATTAAGACATTCAAAATTCTAGACTTAAGCAATGTGAGATTATTTTCATTATTCATTCTCACATATTGCCCTCACCTTAAAGCTCTAATATCATGTTAACTTTCAATGTTAAAAGTTCGAAACTAATAAATGGAAGGACTATCAAATATATAATGTACCTATGGTTCAAATCTTAAGAAATGTGAGATTATTCCCAACATTTTGGAGGGTAAGATCCCATCTCATTGATGGCTCCAAAGGATGTAAAATGATTACCACATTTTTACCAAAAAAAAAAAAAAAAAAAAAAAAAAAGATTATCACGCGATGAGAGAGTAGGATCCCTGAAAATTAGTTTAGGAGGGAGATAAGTTCGTATCCATCAATAAAAAAACCACTAGGTCAATGCACAAGCATTGGTTTTGAGTCTTTTGACCTTGTAACTTTTGCTATTGGTGAAGTCACGAAAACCATAATCCAATTACAAGACGATAGCCAATGCTTTATATATAATAAGGTCAATCATTCAAGGATTATTTTCAAGATCAAATTAATACATTTAATGGGTGTTGCGACCTTTCGAAGTTTCTCTTTGAAAACATCTAGAAATCAATGGTTAAGTTTCTATTATTTATCTTTTCTTCGAAAATTGAGATTTTTCTCACTGGTGGATCTCGTTCGTCAATGCTATGACAAGATCTAGCCCCCCAAATACTTTTGGACTTTCCCAACAAATTTGATATTTAAATATGTTAATTTTATTAGGGAACAAGGTTTCCTTTACCCACAGATTTTTTTTTTTTTTTTTCAATATTCAACCTTTCAATTGAATGGTATTCTTGAAACAATCAAACATCATCAAAATAAAAAGTTTCCCTCTCCCACGGAAGACGAAAACTTTTCCCATTTTGGGATCACTTTTACTTTTTTTGAAATTGTTTGCATGATGGACAATTGGATAAGGTTTTCTAGATAACTTTCATATCGGGCAAGTGGTTATTTATTTGGAATTTTGATTATTGTTTTGGATTATTCCTCTTTGAATATTATTAAGTACCTAATATTCAAAGTTATTATCTACTAAAACACTAGTAAGGATTGCTTACTAGTATACATTAGGATCTGCTTATGATACAATATATTCTGATTCTTTGACTCTTATTCGGCACTTGCATGGTGTGGTAGTCTTTCACACTTGGAGATTTTGTAAGTATTTAGGAACTGCTGTTCATAGCTAAGCTGAAGGGCAGCCGTGGCCCTCGAAAATGGATTTTGGATTCCCCCTTTTCCTGATTACTTGCGAAACCTTGTTCCTTTTAATATTATTCACTTTGTGAATGAATAAATTCAACCGGAATAGGGTTTGGCACTAGATAAAAAAAAATTCAACTAAGTAAGGATGTGAAAAGCATACCCAGAAAATTTCAATGATTACACGGAACTACCACATATTGGGTATTTGGTCAAGTTAAGGATAAATACATACCAATGTGTGAACAAATTTTAGTGTTTTACCCACCACATTATTAGTTTAAGTTTGAATGTAGCAAACCATTATAATTTAACTTCCCTCTTTTCTTTTTTTTTTTGCTAAGAATCCTTCTCATTGATAATGAAAAATAAAAATAAATACAAATGCATCTTATAAGTTATGATAAATACAAAAGCATCCTATAGGTTATGTCCGACCTTGGGCATTGCCATCGGCAAGATCACAACCCTGGAATAAATTAGATAAATTTGTATCTTGGTCTGTGGGATGCTTCCCACACAACCTCTTTAGTTAAGAAATTAGGACAATTGTGCCAAACATAGCTTCTCCTATCATGAACTGATTTTTTGACTAGCATATCAATAATACAATTCGATTCTCTAAAACAATTGGGTATATCTAAAACAGTGGGTATTTTTTAATAAACATAGTTGTAAGCTTCTTAAGATGTCTTTGGTTTGCAACTAAAAATAAAAACTGTTTCCTTACATAAAAAATATAAATTGTTTCACAGTAAGGATATATATATATATATAAACCAACCATTAGATACAATGGCCCCCTAGATCAACGACATGACAAGTTCATTCCATGTCCCACCATGGTTAAGGGATGTGTTCTTGTGGTCTCATTAGTCATAATTAAGTTAAAACGATGTTTTCCAAAGTTGAATAGAATAATTGAATAAGGAAGATGGATGATGGTGTGGAAAGCATAAGCCCACAAAATTTGAAAACAATGGAGCTTAGCACAAAAATATATTTCATCAAATTAAGAGTCTATTTTAGGTTGTGTGTGTGAGTTTTTCTCATCGCATAATTAGAATTTTTAAAATTTTTGAGAGCGACAATTTACATGAGACCAATCCCTTGCTATGAATTTTTTTGTCACTCTTAGTTTCCCTTTTTTTCCCACTTTGGATAAGAGATAAGAATCACCGAAGATATTAAAGTTATTAAAAAAGACGTCACTTGTTACAAGTCTCATTTCATCGATTTGGTAACAACAAAATGTATCTTTAAATTAATCCATCAGTAAATTAACAAGGATACTGAACTCTGATTAAATCATACCTTAGAACTTTCCTTGGAAGAAAATTATATTTTTTCTTCGACAATGGCTTAATGATATTTCATTTGCATTGTTGAGAATGTATATTTTTGTCCTTGTCAGTAAAGTTTTCTTGTATTAATTACCTATAATAGTTTAATAAACCTCATAACTTTCATGTATATACTAAAAAAAATTCAAAAGTGATATCTACTAAAAAAAAATATAAAGAAAATCATCTTCCATTTCATGCATAGAACTTTAACCTGTGGAGCTTCATCATGCATAAATTTGATTAATTAATTCTATAGTCAATAAACAAATTAAAGCTTATCATTGCAAACTCTTATAACTTGGCAAAATGTATAATCCTTATCCAATTTACAATAAATATTTAAGAATTAAGCATTCCACTTATATAAAGAGGGGTTGTCTTATTGTCATCTCTTAAGGTGTCAATTTATTTAGAATCTTACTTTTTTGCTTTTATTGTAAAATTAATTAGTGTTTTAATGAAGGTAATTCTTGTCCTCTCAGATGTTTATCAGAAAATAATAATGTAACAATGACAACTCTTAATAAATAACCTAATGTCAATCATTTTCAAAAAATTTAAGAAACTCATTTTAGTTTGTACTAAATTTTTTTTCAACAATAAGATAAGATAGTAATTAAAAGAAAATGTCATGTTTTAAAGGCACTTATAAAGATATCATTCAGTCCATCCCATTAAAATAAAAAAATTTAATAAACAATAGTGGCTATATATATTTCAAGTTTATTAAGAACTCCAAGTTGCATCTTCAATAGTATATTTACTAGTAACTATAAGAAGAGAACAGTATGCACTCAAAAGCTATGCAAACGAAAAGGGCAAAAGAAATTTTTTTTCTTTTTAATCAATTGGCAAGCAAGAGCAACATCCCTGTATTAGCCGATGGTTTTTATTTTATTTTATATACTTTATTGACATATCAATAAAGCATTGGAATATTTAATTGACATATCAATAAAGTATTGGATGGTGTTTTGGCAGTATACATATATTGTTGTTTTGCAATGATATATATTGTTGTTTTGCAATGAGAAGTTTGAGAGAAACTGTGGGTATACTAATTTCTCTATCAACTATAATTTTTTTTTTTTTTTGATATGTTGTAAAATAAGGTGCATGGCACATCGTAAATATTTTGGATAGTTATGAAACCACTTAGGTCATGCTTTAATTCTTCCATAATCTACATGAAGAAAACATCCCTTATATGTTTCATTTCATAAATATAAAACTTGAGTTAAGATGCAAGACCATTTAATCATTAGGGAGAAAGTTTTGTGTCCGGATATGTTTTCTTGTGACCTGTCACATGGGTTGGGAAATGACCCCCTGCCCTCTAGTTGAAGTGTTTGCACTCCCATTGACTCTCGTGCTAACATCGGAGTTATGCAGCTAGACAGAAAACCCTTGCCTTAATCTTTATTAGGGTTTGTTATTTATCACAATGTATAACGAAGAATAATTGTATATAATTTATCATGTTGTGGTACTTGAACAAAATAATAAAATACAAAAAGCAAAAATGAGCAAGAAAATATACAGAAGTTCAATCTAAAATTTTCAAAAATAACAAAGTTGTCAAAGCAAAGAATATTAACAAATTATTTTCTAAGTAAGGTTGAGTAATTTTTTATGTTCATATTTGGTTTTAAATTTTAATAAGATCAAAGTAGGTGTTCTAGTAAAGAATTTTACTCCCATTCAAGTTGAATATGGTTGTAAGGAGATTATTCAACAGCCTTATTCAACTGCTTAATAATAGGACCTCTCGACGACATTACAGTTCAACCCATCATAGTTGATATTTTTGAATTGGTTTCATCACATAACACTGTTTTATTTTCTTATGTTTCAAGGGGAGCTAATAATCTGGCTTATATTCTCGTTAGGAAAGCCATCACCAATTCAGGGTTATAATCTGTTTTAGTTTTTAAGCCTCAAGCTTAATCATACAAAATCCCATATATCGGCATCTTTCCTTTTGTATTTTTATCGATTAATGTATCGTAAGCATCTTCTCATGGTTATGGAGTTTCCAATATTGCCATGTGTTGCATTCGAATATCTTAGACTTAGTCAGAATCAATATGGTTAAGTTTCAATCTCAAAACTTCGAACTGATAAATATAGGGAATGTTAAGTATAATGCATATAAGATTTGAGACTTAACCAATGTGAGATTCATAACACTCCTCACTTGTAACAAGATAGCTATTCTCAACAAATTAATAAGAAGGTAACTTTTGAACTATGAAGTTAAGACAAACCATTCCAATGATAATATTAAAGATTTCACATTTTACAAACACTTTTTAAATCAAATTGGAATTCCGTTTATGGTAATAGATCTTCGAATTCTATTCAAATATTGTTTGTCGGATATCTAAATCACCTTTCAAATTCAAATCCGGATAATATACCTGATATCCAAATATCATTGGATTAAAGAATTATATTCTTCGCTGCTCCATTTTCGTTGTTCCAGCTTTTGTTGTCTCCTTTGTTTGTGGCTCTATGTGCACTCTCGTTCCATGTCTCTTAATTGTCCTCTCGAAAATCTCTTTTCTTTGTTCTGTAAAATTATAAACTTGTCGAGTCGTCAATAAACCTCAAGATCATTTGCTAAAAAGATGTTGGGTTTTTAGATTAAAAAAAAAACTAAAAGTTTCAAAATTTTGAATTAACTTTTTGCTTTTTGGTTTTGGAGGGAAAATTTTTCCTCTTGTGTTTTTTGATTAGCTTAGCTTATAGGATTTGTTTTAGTCTCACATTATTTAGGGAGATAAGATTGATATATATATATATATATATATATATATATATATATATATTTTTTTTTTTTTTTGTGTGACCAATAACATCTTGAACCCTTAAATGAAAGGATGCCTCTAGAGGAAAAGGTCCGGGATGTTTCTCACACATGAGGGCGCCTAGTTGAGCCGAGCCGTCCCGTGCGGGGCTGGGAGGGACGGGATGTAGGTACGGGTGCGGGTCTATCCGTTGGTTTATTTTTTAGAAATGTATGTTTCTACGTATTTGAATACGTAGAGGTATGACATATTTTAATGGGTACTACATTCGTACCTATATAAATTCTAAGAAATTTAATCTTAACCATTGATCTTTATGATCGTTGGGAAGATTAAATCTTGACCTTCTATTCAATTGATGCACCCATTCATCGCAACTCATCGGATGGATACAATTCTGCATCGTACTCATTGATTTGGGATTTCTTCATCTATTAATTGGAAAAGAGTTATAAGGCTTATGGTTACAACAAGTTTAACCCGGTATAGAACTCTATATCTTTCTCTCTCTCCTCCAACCTTACTATGTTTTTTAATTGTCGGAATCATTCTGTTTTTCTTTGAGTGTTAATTGTAATCGTAAGGATTCTGACGAATACTACTTCTTGGAGTGCAACCTAAGAGGAAGAAGCTTCAACTTCGGGGCTATTTTATCTTGGGGATTAATCTCAAGAGAACTCTTTGCACATAAGGAGTGAATTAATCTTAAGGATAATGACCGGTGGCACGACTCAGCCCTATCCATATTACTGATCATGGTTCTTAAATTTCGTAAGTAATTTACATTAAATATTACTGTATTTATATACTTTGAATATGATCAATATTTATTCTGTAATTCTATAATAGTATTAAACATACTATGGCATATATTTTTACTACAAAAGAAATAATAGTTAATTTTTTATTAGTAATTGAGTATCTAATCTATACGGAAGAGATATTATATAGTTCAAATTTATGATATCTATATTTCAGATTATCTAAATTCATATCTAAAATCCTCTTAAATACTGTATCTCTAAACATCAATCCAGATTTTTTATTATCCATTTAAATCATTTGTTCGTAAATTAATTATGCCCCTCTCCATGGGGTAAAATGACCCAACATTCCTGCGATGAACTTTATGGGTTCCCATCTACTGCTAGCTTCAGATGCATTTAAGGGCAGCATCAGGACCCCACAACTCTCCTTGGATCTGATTTTCCCATATCGTCAGTAAAGGGAGAGACGTTGACAGTCCACATTCTCAGAACCTGATCCGAAATCATAAAAGTTAAAACTATATATATGATTACCTATTTTTGGGTTTCATTTTACTAATCACCCACTCTATGTTTTCTATAACAGGAATACCTACAAACTAGTTCGAGTATTATGAATCTTCCCAAAACAGTGTCCACCCACATCTTGATATATATTTTTTTTTTTTTTTTTTTTTTTTGGGTAGAACCTCTTGGACCTTTCATATGCCTTTGAATAGACATTTTACCCTTCTATACTTCTTAGTCCCCTCTTTAAAATCCAACCGTCCAGCTGTAGTTGTCCATCCAGTGCCGGAGACCGCAAATGGAACCCCACCTCCATCGCCAAAAGATTGATGGTGTATTTTGTACATATGATATAGACTTATCTACCGCATCATGCCCTCTCTCCCTGTCCGGTGCCCCATCCAAATTTTGATCTCCCTATTTCTTGGGTTGTTTTGGTTGTATAAGCAGGTGTAAGAACTCTTTGAAGTTTGAAAGAAGCTCACTCTTTCCTTCAGGGTCACTTCTTTATTCTGCACACACACACACACAAAAAGAGAGAGAGAGAGAGAGAGAGAGAGAGAGAGAGAGAGAGAGAGAGAGGAAAGGTCAAGATGTAAATGGACATTGTTTAGTGTCTATTAGTAATATTCAAATATGTTTATGAGTATTTTTTGATAAAATGAAACTAAAAAAATAGTAATCAAATAATTTTTAAATAATTCAACCCCCTCCATGGATCGAATAGTTAAAATTAAAGCAAGTCCCATTAAACTAGGATTCAAGAAATCCAGAACACACCAAGGATATAACTTGTGTAAATTAGACTGTTAGGTAAATTTACCAGCCAATCAATAGGATGACGACACTTGAAAAACTCTTATCCATGTCAACGATTACTGTAAAAGTTAAAGGTTATTTCCATCTATTCCTGCCTAAGATAAGGGTAAAAGTGACTTTACAAATAATCACTATTCACTATAAGTAATTCATGAATTTTAATTTTTCAATAAAATTCAAGTTACAATGTTTTCTATCCAAACACCTTGAATTAAAAATCCTTTCATTTATCTTCATAAAATTATAAAAGATGAGGACTCATATACCAATCTCATTATCTATTCTCGAATCTTTGACTTAGCATTGGAATCGATTCGAGACTATAAGCCTGACTTCCATTGCTCTGTTTTCTTTTGCAAACCAGGTCAGCAACGAAGACTCCGAAAGCAAGATTCGAACACAACACAGACATAATTAATTAAATAAAAAAAATTAAAGGAGTGTCGGCTAGGAGATTCACGTGAAGTGAAACCGATGCATTGAAGAGTTGAAGTCTTCTTAAGGGACAAGTGGACATGGCATTAATAAGGATATCTATACACCCTGACACGTACTCCTGTTTAATGGTACTCGTACTCTTTCATAGACTTTCAAGTTTTGATTCTGCTTTCCACGTGTTATCTCGGGTTAAGTGAATCCCTGATAATAGGGAGCCTTTTACATGTACACGCGTCCTCTTGGAGCACTCCATTTATATATTTTAAAACAACTTTGTCTCTTGACCCGTCTTTACATGAACTGGTCTCCTCCAGATGTGGACGCGTAGCAATTTTGTGACTCTTTTTTCATTTTATATCCTTTGCCTTGGGATTCCCGTGAGTTCTGACCCTGCTTTTTGGGGTATAAATACGGTGGTCGGCACTTCTTACGGGTTTAAATTTGGAGCAGCTTCAATACCCCGTACTTTTGATCCGAAAATTACAACTGATGTGCTTAAAAATCAAAATCAAGAATAAGAGTTGATTGAAATTATTAAGTATGATATTTTGTGATTTTCTTATCCGTTTTGACTTCAAATTTGGATATTTTTATTTATTTTTTCTCTGATTTTATCGTCCAATGGATCTAATTGGAAATTGAGTAGTTAGAAAAATACAACTGAGATAATCAAAATCAATAACAAGATTTGTATTTCTTCAAATGGAAAAAAATTTCTAATCTTGATATCTAGTGATTTTTTTCTACGATTGACTTGAAATTTGAAAATTTTTATTCATTTTTTCATTATAATTGACATCCAACAGAAATGATTGAAGATTGGAAGACAAGAAAATGTGTTTTATGATGGCCCAATTCATGAAACAAAGAAAGAGAAAAAAAGAAGAATAAATGAAAAGCAAGATCACTTACAAAAAAAATATTGATTTTACTAAATTACTTTCACTTAAAGCAGGCCAAAACACTTTTTAGAGTTACTTTTTTTTTTTTTCTTTTCATAAGCAACACCAAAAAATAATATCGAACACCTATAAAAACAAAAACTTGTCAAAAAATAAAAATAAAAAATAAAACCGAATACAGTCTTATCCATTCCATTACATGTGATATGGATTTTGGATAACGTCAACGTTCATGCACCTTCTTTCTTCATTGGCCCCAGCATACTGGGTTTGATAAGATGATTGATCCATTATTAATGAAAACAATGGTAGTGAAAAGGTCTCGAGTTTCCCTTCTTGCATCTATCGTTCTCCCACTCAAACTACCATTTCTCATAAAATAATTCATCAACATGTATTTGTATTTTTCTTAAAATCCTATCATATTCGATGTATCCCACATTATAAAGGTGGATCCCATATCATAACGACAGTGATGGAATCCCTGAAAAATATATATATATATATATATATATATATATATATATATATATATATATGCAGATTGCTCCAAACTCCATTTCTCCCAGTGCTATCAACGACTTTTCCTAATTGTATTGTTGCAAGATATGGCTGTCAACATAAACGGGATTTGGGGAATCCCACTGCCATGACCTTCTATCAATCACAGACTTTCAAAGTGAAAACATAAAGTTGATAATGAAAGGGTAAGAGTACGTAATTTTGACCACTCTACCGCTACTTCTTTGACACGTGTTGATGATCCAATGGTTTTATGTCTCCCTTGATTATTTTGGTACTTCACCTGAACAATCAATCGCATTATCTTTGAACAACTCCCAAAATCCAATTGGTAGTAGGGTTCGATCAAACTCCTGTGCTTTTGATAAAGATGTAAATAAGTTGAATTCGAATTGAAGACATCCTTGTTCTAATCCGAATTTGTTTATCGATTAAGTCATTTGAATTTGATCCGAAACCCTCAAATATATAAAAACCAAATTCGAAATTCCATTCTTAATAAGATTTCTAACTAAAATCCGATTCAAATCCTGCAAATGTAACACGATATATATATATATATATATATATATATATATATATATATATATATATATATATATATATATATATATATATATATATATATATCTATGACATATGGTTTTGGTGATTTGATCATTTTGATTATTTGATAGAGAGAATGATGAATCTATCAAATATAAATTTAGTGGTCTATGTCATTCTGATGACCCATACTATGAATTTATTTTTGTTATTTTACGGAATTAAAGGTAGATCCTACGGTCTTTGCTCGCATGTAAAATTTCGCCTCAAATAATTTTTTAAATGGCAAATAAAGGTTTGACAATTAAGAACCACGGGAGAGGTATGGTTGTTGGAGTCATTCATGTCAGGACACGTGAAGGTATTTGATTGACGTTATTTCACATAGTACAATGAGAAAGACGCCGCCTTAATAATTCAATTCCACAAAACATATACATTGTGTATAAATAAATGATCAGTTTCTAATCGTGACAATCATGCTACCTGTTTCTTATTTTCTTGGATCCGAATCATTTCTTCCCTGTATTTCATGGAGGAGGGAGATGCCCCCGTCGGATGGCAGACACGTGGTTTTTGGGAAAATCCGAACCCCACATCCTAGCCGACACCCCCTGTCGGCTCGGCTTGTTGGCTGGGTGTTGGCTCGGACGTGGGGTTCGGATTTTTCCGAGAGCCACGTGTCTGCCATCCGACAGAGGCGTCTCCCTCCTCCCTGAAGTATAGGGAAGAGACGATTTGAATCCTATTTTCTTATCACAGAAATTTTTTTTGGTCCAACTGTATTCTCGTACGCTCTTTCACATACCTCTCCTCTTGGATACTCAAACCTGCATTTTATACATTGGCACAAAATCCACATACTCGGGATAAGTAAACCCAATCTTAAAAAAAGAGGATTCAAATCCTCTCCTGCAACAGGTGGGAACTATGACTAATCCAAGGGTTGGAGTTTAACGGACATGTATACTAATACATCGATATATATGTTGACGGAAATCCAGCCCTTGGCAGGTAGTAACTCCACCATAGAGGATTTCAATACAAAAAAAGAAGGTTAATCTTTGAAATTTTTTGAAAGTCAGGTCTATTGGAATAATTTAGATCCCTGCCGTACATAATTGGGCAAATAACAGTCAAAAAATTAGCCATGCTAGAAAATTTTCTGCCCAAGAAAGGAAAAGTGGCTTCCAATTTTTCTCTTACCACAAAGTGAAGTAGCCAGCACGTTACGGACATAAGAACTATCAGCCGCAACATGACAGAAATACTTAACCACTAAGGTTGCCTCTTTGGTCATCTGGTGACTCATTAACCTTAGTTAATCTAAGAGTTCAGATCATGTATGTGTACTTATATTTTTCTTAGGATTCTATGATTGTTGATGTGATGTGGGACCTACCTCTAAGGTGTGGGATCTATTATATATAGACGGTAATGAAATTCTATACAGAATACAAATACATACAGGTGAACTATTCTCCTAATCAAAACTAATCTATATCTGGTCAAGAAGCTTGATCACTACTCCACCCGGGTTTCTTCAAATAACCACTAAAATAGGTTTTTATACATAATAAAACTGCTTTTTAACATGTTTTGATGATAGGAAATAGGAATCAATAGTAATACTAAAGAAAAGTCAAGTGGGTATGGGTCTATCGAAAGGGTCTCAAGTTGATTACTATGGTTCGAACAATAAAGTGAAGGAAGGTTAAGAACTAGCCTTATACAAATCTATGGGAATGATTTGTTGATTCCTTCAATTGTAATCTTATGTCAACTTGGGAATTTAATAACCAACCCACCTTTGCCCACTTGTTGTCTTGATATATCTATCCTCTCTGATCCACCCCACTTGTTGTCTTCATATATCTATCCTCTCCAACCCATTAGAAGGAAAGAAAGAGAGACCATAGTTTTAGCAGATATCGGACATTGGCAGAAGGAGTAAAAAATAATCCGATACTAATCCGATTTAGGTATGGCTCCAATTGTATTCAATGTCATTCTGACGTGTGGCCAATAAAAAACGTACTATTACGCTAAAACCTTAAGGTGTTAACGAGGGCGCATTCTTATTTCCATAAACTAGTGGTATATAGCTCTCTAATTGCAATCATACTCTTTTTAATTGTTTCGAAGACGTTAAAAGGCAAACAAAAATGATGCTTCTATTGTGTAGTAGTCGTGGAGTGGTTGTTTCTTCTTTGTTCTGGAATTTATGTTTTGTATCGTTGTTCCAGTTGTTGTTTGATCTCTTGTGTTGTTTTGCTTGGTCCCCGACTTAACTTGTTGAGTTCTTTTTCTTTTTTGATCATTAAAATATCTACTTATTAAAAAAAAAAAAAAAAAAGACCTGAGGGGCATTGCGAAATCGCCACGAGCACAGCTCTAGACTTTTATTCAAACAAAAAGTAATTTAAAAAAGGGAAGAATCATATATCACATAAAGATAGAGCACGATCGACACCCATACAAATCACCAGATCTGATACCCATTTTGCTTTTGTATTAGAGAATGGGAATCCTAAACATTGATTTTTAATGAATGAGTTGTCTGGATGTAAAGGTTCTTTGGGGTTGAATCAAAACCAAACACAATTTTGTTGTTTTCTTTATGTGAGTTTTGTTTAATGGTATAGGGTTTGGTCACCTATTAATCTATGTGTTGTTAGGCTTAGGCCGCCCCTAGAAGTAAGTGGTAAAGAATAAACTAATTTGGAGAAGACGTGATTAATTCAATAAGCACAAATTTAATCATTTTAATCCTCATGTAAATCTTCTTGAACCATGGACCGCGCACCTTTGTTTGGAGGATGTCGCCTTAATTGGCAGCAACACTAGAAATTTAAATCATATAATTATAGATTAATGACTTTTGACTTACCAACTTCAAATATTTTCCGGTTTTCTAGTGTTTGTGTCTTGTGGGCTTACCTATTAGTAAGGATGTCAAAAATGGGCTCGGTCCGGTAGCACGGACCGAGTCGGTCCGATATAATTCGAATCTAGTTCGGACCGAACCTTAATGGACATGTTTCGGTCTCGACTTGTAAAATCCGACATTGTTTCAACCCAAATCAAAATTAGATCGGATCAGCCCGTTAAGAAGTCCGAACTAGCCCGAACCAATAATACCCAATCCGAACACCGATAAGGTCCGTCCGGACCCAATTTCTTAATTTTAATGGTTTTAAATTTTGATAGATTATGTTATACTATTATAGTTCACTTCTTGATCCGAAAGATTATGTGAATCTATAGTTGAAAAGAATATATTAATTGTTACAATTTATTAAATTACATACATATAGAAGAAATGATACTAATTTTATGGATAGAAATAATAAAATAGGCTATATATCTTACATATAAAATAGACCCGATAAACTTGATAAGCCTGGTCCGGACCGAACTAGTCCGAAATCACTTCAATAAGCCCAACCCGATAACAAACCTACATCGGACCAGCCCATTAGTTATTATGTCCAGCGCAGCCCAACCCAGCCCGAACTCCTAATGGACATGTTTTGGACTGGGCTTATAAAACCAGACACCGGTTCAGCCGAACATAAACGGGCTCGGACCGGCCCGTTGACACCCTTACCTTTTAGATTCATATTCGTCTAAGGGTATTCGTATTCAAATAATTAGATCTTGGATACGAATTCGAATAATCTATGGTATAATTGGATATAAATACGGATATCACTATTTCAAATCGGATATTAAACTATTGGTGTAGATAACCAAATAAAAAAAATATAATAAGTACTACATTTTTATTAGCTAATGATCTTAGGGGGGGGGGGGTTCGAAGATTTGACGGGAGATCTTAGGGGGGGGGGGGGATTTCGAAGATTCGAGAGGAGAGTGAGGAAAATAGACTCATGAGATTAAGACAAATTAGATAATTAAAAGAATGGACTGAGAGCGCGCAGGAGAGATCCAGATATAGGAGATGACAAAAGCTTGAAAAAGAAAACAGAGTAATGAAGAACCAAATTCTTGAATCAAATGATATTTGGGTATCTGATAAATCAATCTGATTCAAATTTGTAAGGTAATTTAAATATCTGGCGGATTTTCAAATTGAATTCAGATATTTGTTAATATCAGCGGATGCAAATGCGGATGTCTGGATGTGGCACTGTATTCGATCCATTAACATCTCTAGTTGTAGGGGCTTACAAGGTTAGGGAGAGATGTTAGTTATGTAAGAGGGCATAGGAAAGAATCTCAAAACTGCCAGCTTGGGGATTTTGTCCCTTGGTGGTCTTGATCTTGATCTTTTGCGATGGTTGCATCATCAAACACCATACACTGCTGTACCTGTTGCGGTCCATGAGGTTGATTGCAGCTGATGATCATGGTCCGTTATTCATAATATCACTTGGATCATGAAATCTGATGTCTCCAGTAATAATCTTTCCTTTTACCAAAAAAAGAAAAAAGTAATAATCTTGCCTTAGGTTATATACCAATCCAACGGTGGATACTATTGTCTCTATGATCTGGATTTAGTTAGGGGCTTTCTCTGGTCAATTTAGGCTAAAGTGTCTGTGGGTTGTATAATATCCCCGTTTGGACAATCAGAATCAAAGTGAGCCATCCATTTTATTTATTTTGGGCTGGTTTCCCAAGCCCATTACAGCCCGTTTACTATCTGGTCTAATTTAGGCAGAATTGGTGGACTGGGACTCTGAAGCAAGTGAGATATTCATATCAGCTCAGATTGCTTGGGATCTGTAGAATGAGAGAAATTAAGATGATACGAAGACATGAAAGAATTACAAGATCACCATGTCGAACCACTGAACATTGAAACATAAACAAGAAATTGATAATGGAAATCATACCAAAATCCATAATGTTTGTAGAAGACGATCTCTATGACGTTCCATTGATCTTGTCTGCTCTCTTTTGTAATACAGTTAGGGTTAACAATTAACGGGTGTTGCTACTGATATATAGATTGAGAGCAGAGACTGTTGCCGCTAGAATCCGTGCCTAGGTTTTCCGTTGTGGGTTCGAACCTGCAGATGACATAATAATACAAGGGAAGTCGGGCTTTTTGCCTTTTAGGAGGGCCAACCAGAAGCATAGTATAAGTAGGGTAAGAAGCGTTATGATGGTAATAGTACCGAACTGAGCTAGCTGAAATAGGGGACGAGGGAATTATAATGTGTCAAAGTGAAGTGAGCAAAATCTCATAAAATATTTAAGCGATTTAACTTTAGTTATTGGGGCCTATTTCTAGGGTTTGGATGTGTGGATGTTAGTAGCCACCTTGGGAGTACCACGCCGTAATTAGTATGATTGAATGTACCCTTGGCTTTTACCGATAATGGCGGATTTGTCAGCTTGAGTGGTTTCATTGTGAATAGATGTTTCTACCATTGATGAGCTGGGGGTTTTAGCTCCCTCCACGTGTCACGCGTCCATTTGATTGATATTATTTGTACCCAAGATCAAGCAACCCTAAAATTGAGAACAATAATTGCTAACAGACTCACATCACTTTATACTTTTAAGGTGATCGGTTAAAAAAAACCCAATATCCATTAAGATGATCACTTCCCATATTAGACTCCATCAAACCATGTCAATGAATCAACAGTACCCTTTCAATTACCTGTGGTAAATCTATAATATGTGAGAACCATACAAGACATACTTATCTGCCTTTTTCTCTATTTTCTTTCAATAAGCTTTGTTTGGAAGAAAGAACCATATGAAATAACAGTGGACTGCAATCATCTTGTTGATCTTTGAGGGAACAAATAAGTTACTTCAGTGCCTCTACGGTATGAGTACCAAGAAATGAAATGGACGCAGGGGAAACTTTGTTTACTGGTCTCCCATTTCATCTTTGAAAAGGCCATTACTTGAGCATCTATTTGTCCCCATCATTCATAATGTAGATGTTCCTGCGCGATTCATTGTTCAGATTTAAATTGGGGAAATTCAATGAATGGTGATGGGTTGAAATGACAAAAATCAGCAAACAGTATCAAAGAGGGATCAAGAAACGTAAGCTGATTTACGGCACAAGTAATGGGTACCTTTGGAATACAAGAAATAATTATTAGCGACGGTAAAGAATGTCACTAAATATAAAATAACCGCAACAAAATCTTTAACAGGCAGTAATTATATCAGCCACCAAATCGCGTCTAATTGTGCCACCACATAATATTAGGGGCGGTTTATTAACGCCGCTGAAAATTTATGATATTAACATAAGAAATTAGGGTTTCTTTCATTATTATTACAGGATGACTTTTCATGAATATTGTGAGTCATTTCCCCTCCCATCCATTGCTCATAGACCAATTTGAATAATGAAAAAAATCTACATCTTGAAAAATCTAGAAAAAAAAAAAAGTTTTCAAATCCTTGATTTCGTCCATTGGTGTGTGTATTAGCAAATAAAGATGACAAGCTCCCCCCTGTCATCCTCCTACTGCACATTTGCAGTGGCACTATACAATTCTTAATAGAATATAATCGGTAATCACCTGTCTATTAGTCGCATAGCTCTAAATTTGGGATTAAAGTAGAACAATATTAGACTAGACATCAAGTTTAACCCAATTCAAGATTCATCAATTGGCCAACCTGTAAGGTTGGGTTTGCCGTCCCATTCAAAGTTTTGGGCCTAAGATTGTGTGAGCATATTACTATGGTTGTATTTGGCATGTATTCTTAGAATGCATTCTAGGTCAAGAACATGTTTTGAAATGACAAAAATAATGTTGGGCATGCATTATGTTTCTTGGTATTGCAAAATCTATTGATAGAACCGTCTTTTTTAGAATGCATTCTATTGTCCATTGCACGTTTTGAGTAGGAATACATTCTCTATTTCAAGATTATATTTTTAAAAATCCATTCAAAAAATACATACCATAGGTAATATATATCTTAGTTTCATAAGCTTTGACCCACATCCCATATTTTAGGCTTTTCTCCCAATCACTTTAACTTGGGAAAAGACGGGTCGATACACCAACTTCCCTTTGCATCGACATTAAATATTTTTTCACAGGGTTTACTAATTTGTTTGATGATCAGGATTACTATCTATCAAAATCGATTCTAATTACCAGAATTGATGCGGAAATCAATCAATCGGACTATCACGACCCCTATTCCTAAAACTTTGTTCCCTCCCCACATATGAAGTTTCAACTTAACCTGAATAAGTTAGGTAACAAAATATAAATTACTTCAAAAAATCAAAACTAGAGAGAACGTATGCATGACATATATATATATATATACACACACACGTTGCTTTATCCCCAAATATGTTAGAACCATTTCCGTGTTTTGAACCCATGTCAACCAGATTAGATTACAGTACGCAATTTCATCGTCACAGCTACTTGATTTTGACAATGAAATTTCTTAATATCTTCCTTGATTTCGGAAGGACCCGGTTTCAAAAAATAACAAAAATATGATTCTGATTAGTCAAACCACGTTTTATACCATTTTTTTCAATCTTTTGGCTTCTTTTAATCATTGAATCACAATCTACCAATGAGAATTTATTGTTATATATTTTTTAATTATAATGATAATTGAAGAAAGTGAGAGGCTAGTGTAGTGTATGGATATGGCGCCACCCATATCCACACTCTCACACCTCATGGAGGGTGGAAAGAGTAGACTGCAAAATTCGTTGACCAGAACTCACCAAAATCGGGACCGGAATCAGGAATCGGGAATCGGAATTCGGAATCAGTCTATTCAAATCGGTCAATTCCACGATTCCGACGCCAAATTGATCCTTTCCACTTTTGTTGTCTTTTCCTGACTCGCCAATCATTACCTCTCTTATGAGATATTTTGGTATAACTAAATCTAGATGGATGTGGTGGAAAATTTTCATTCTTCCACGTTTCACATCTATCTTGGGGGTGTCAACTCGAGCATTTTAAGAGCAGGTCGAATCATGTCCGATAAGAGATTCGGTCTGAAATGGGCTGCAGTGTAAACATCACTTAACTTGCTGGTTTGGTGTTTAAATGCTATCAGTTGGCTTAATGGACTCTTATCAGTTCGTTATTGGTTCGATTTTAATTTACTATATGTATATATAGTAAAAAAGTTGGATTAGTGGATTTCATCCGACTGGTTTGATTTCAAGGTCAGTTTCCTATTTTAATGTTTGTTTCCTATATGTATATTTAATAAAAAATTGGCTTGACTCTTTTCGAACCATTATTGATTCGTTTAGTTTTGATCTTATTGGTCTTTTTGGTTCAACCTTATCAATTGGTCCAATCAAGTTTCCTTTTTTTCGTCGGATTCTATAAACACAATCTATATCCTGTACAATAAGGTTCTGTTTCAATTTGATCCAAGTCAAATTGGATTCTATTTTGGTTACAGTTTGAACCCAATTTTAACACCCCTACGGAATTTACAGATAGGTTTACTCTTATTTATTTTTTGGGTAATTATCTATGTAATACTGTAATGTGAAGTTTTCGAAAATAAAAAAAGAAATCTAACATGTGGCTAATCTAGACCTTATTCTTTTATTCAATGGTTAGAATAGACATTTCATCTCCCTATGTGGTAGAATAGATATCTTGTGACGTTTGAGAAAATAATAATAATTTGTTTTTTTTCATGAATTTTTTTAACATGTGTCCATAAAGATACCACACAATGAGAATAATGATGATGGATCTCTTATTTTTCCAATCATTCAAACTGTGATTTAACTAACTAGAGTTTATCCAACACATACACACTCAGTGAACTTCAATTGTTGAATCATAATTGAAGTCTCTCCAACAATGGTAGAG
The DNA here is from genome assembly GCA_028583415.1 of Protea cynaroides. Classification (NCBI taxonomy): domain Eukaryota; kingdom Viridiplantae; phylum Streptophyta; class Magnoliopsida; order Proteales; family Proteaceae; genus Protea; species Protea cynaroides. The sequence goes on along the minus strand of CM053274.1, from coordinate 98,646,802 downwards.
AATCCAAACCGATGTTGGAATATTCCCAAATGATCAAAGGGCTTCATTAAGTTTTTGAATTGAATGGAAATAATCCCCAATGACAAGTTTTTGAAGCTGAAAATGATCTTATCAAGTTAGTGGGTGTATGTCACAGTGTCACCTGACTCACCTATCTTATGTTCAAATTGGAATTTAGATCCTCTTCCTTAGTTAATCGTGTTAGTCGTTCATTGAATGACTTGAAATATTTAACATACTTATCGATGTATTCTAACCCGTCAAATGAAAGATGAACTGATAGACAAGGAGATCTTTTTCGTTCAAATTTCCGATAATAATGGATTAGTTGTCATTTTTCATTTTCAGACCGATACGGTAGGTGTAATGATTTATGGGTGACCGAAAAAAGGAAAAATGATAAGGACATTTTCGTCTTTTGAAAAATTCTGTTCGAAATATAAACCAGAAAAAACCGAAAACCTGCCGTTTCTGTCAGAGAAACGCCCAACGCTGAGGCAGAGTCACAACTCACAACAACTCACGATTCACACGCGTCTCTACCAAAGTCCCCTCCAAATTCCTAAAACCCTCCTTCCATGATCCTTCCAGCTATTTTCTCCTCATCCTCCTCGGATCCTCCGTATGTCTTCTCTTTCCATTTACCAATTTTAGTATTCTGTAATCTCTTAACCCCAGAATGGCAGAACCCCTCCCAAAACCCTAAACAGATCGAACGATTTCCCCCATTTTTTCGGGGATTCAACTTACCTTTCTTCGACTGATCTGTTAATCGATTTTTGATTTGGTTTTCCAAAGCCATGCCTCGTCCATGTAAGAAGTCCAACATTGGTCGGATTTTGAGCTCATCTTCTCCGATTATCTGTTGATCGATATGTAAACTCTTCCATGGAAGAAGTCCAATGTTGGTCGGATTTGAGCTCTGCTTCGATGATCGTTTGATCGATGTCTAAATTTGTCTTTCGAAATGGTACAGTCATCATCCATGCCTCTTCCGTGGAAGAAATCTAAGGTTGGTAGGATTTCTCGCTTGGTCGCTGATCTCCGTTCGCCTCCCAAGCATGGAGGATCCCTCGTCGTCGAGACTGGTTTCCCTACCTCCCTCATAGATCTGATCGTGAAGAATCGAGATCGATTGAAAAATAAGAAGAAGAAGAAGAAGAAGAAGAAGAATGACGAAGCTTCAGAGGAATGGGAACCCGTATCTAACCATTTCAGTCTCCCTGACTCTTTCGATTCCTCCTCGTATTCTTTGAGTTCAAGCCCTTCGGTAGGTCCCCTTTCTTACTTGGATTCTGCGAGTTCGAGTCCTTCTGCGGATCCTGTCGTTTCAGCCCATGAGATTGACAACTCTAGTCAGCCACGGATTGGTAAGGAAATTTCTCCTTTGGTAACTAATGTGGTCGGAGATGTGGTGTCTAGAGGAGTGGTTCGGTGTGGTGGAGCTTTTATGATTAGTGTTAAGGTGCTTTTCATGGTGATTTTAGCTTTCGCAACGAAGAGGCTCGCAGTTGGGATCACAATATCGACCTTTCTTCTTCTGTTTCTTGAATTTGTGACTTCACGAGTTTTTTGTTTCTTGAAATCGTGTCCGGATGGGCGAAAGAAATTGAACTCCTTTATAGAATGGCCTCTTTTCTTTGTTCGGCGAAGAAGGGGACTTATCACAGAGAATGTATCTACTTTGAGTGAAACGTATGAATCTTTGATCGACGAAGGTGAAATTGTGAAAATTGATTTTGATTCCCTTAGTAGCGAGAGAAGATGGGGAATCTGTTTGACTGAAGATAATCGATCCTGTAGCGAAGAAATCCAACTAAATACGATTGCTAGAAGATGGAGTTCAGAAAAAGATATTAATTTGAATGAGCGAAGAATTAGATCAGAAAGCAGTTCTCATTTGAGAGACGGAAGATTGATAATTGGTTCGAATAAGATTGATCAAGCCCATTTGAAAGAAATTCAACGCGTAAAGCTGGATTCTGAACCTCGCGGGAGAAGCTGGGGAACTGATTCCAGGAAGAACGGTAAAGCTCGGAACCTTGAAATTCAACCTGTAGATGCTGGTCTGGATTTCGGTGCTACAAGGAGAAGTCAGAACAAAGAGATTCAACATGTAGAACCTGAGTCAAATCTAAGCAGCCGGCGGAAGAGATGGGGAATTGCGTCTTCATCCAAAAGGGGGAAGAATTCGAAGGAAGATGAGAAAATTGTTGAAAGTGCAGAGCTCAGAAATGAGAAGACGAACAATGCTAAAATCAAATCGAAGAAGCTGTTAAAGAAGCTGTTCCCGAAGAAGTTCCGGGGCTCGAAGAAATCAGATAATCAGGAGAACCAGCGTGATTTAAGTAGTGAAGTATCCGTTTGCTTGGATGAAGAGACAACAGCCACGAGGGAAGGACGAAAACAGAGAGAAGGTAACTGTGAACAAGCGGAACCAGAAGATGAAGAACTATCGGGGGAAACAGAAGAGGGAGAGAATGAAGTCAACAGCGATGATGTTTCACAGGTTGACAGTAATGCAGATTTAGTTGAAGGAAATGGAAGAAGAACTGCCTGTAATTTTGGGTATATAATCATGGTTCTGATTGTTCTTGCTGGCCTTGTACAAGGTCGCGTTATGGCAGTTCTTCTCACCATGGTATGGTTTCTACTGGTAAAATCAATACAAGCTGTGAAGAGAATGTTGAAGATAACTTAAAAACCAGAGCTCATCTCTCGCAGAAACGGTTGACAACTGGGAGTATTTATGGAAGTCCTCCCAAGCTTCAGTTTCTATCATCGAAGCTTAATGTCCCGTGAAGGTTCAACTCCTTGTTGTCAATACGACTTCGATGCGTGCATTCTCAAATGGTATACTGTAAATTTTCTGATACATATTGTAACTTGTGATTATCTTTTCCTTATCTAACGGTAGCAACTGGTATATGCTGGATGATTTGATATCCAGTGTCACCTTTATGATTATTCAAAGTCAATTCTAGCTTCAAGAGCTGCAACATTTACTAAATTCTGTTTGCTAGCAAACTGAGTGATGTTCTCAGAGTGAGCCAATTTCCTTTAATATAACCTGATTCATATTTGAATATTATCTCCAGTGGATTACTTGGAATCTAGGGATTCAACGGCTTCCTCCATTATTTCTAGCTCATCGCTAATTCTGAAATTTTAAGGATTTCTGCTCCAATTTGGAATATATATATATATATTGGGTAATCTTGTCTGCACTTAATCTTCAAGATGCCCATTAGTATTAAGACCAAGTGTCAAAAATTTATGCTCTTCTAAAAGGCTAATGTTCAGAGGGATGCATAATTTCCACCGTTCCTGTTGCAGGTCTGCATCTAAAAGACAATTTAACCAGTGAGGGAGGTGATGCTACTTCTTGTCTTGTTAAGCTTCTATGGAACTGATGCCCCCATCTTTCATCATATCCAATTCATTCAAGATTTTGCTAATAAGATGCAGAATCCATCCCCCCTCCCTTAGAAAAAAAAAAAAGATATCCTTTGGGGATCCAACATGATCGGTTCTTTCGAGCGTGTTCTTCTAATAAATGTTGGAACAATTTATTTGAGCCCAAAGCTGAATTTGTATGCTACGGATCTTTCTCGTATCAGCAATGCTTTAATGGATTCTTCTCCTAGGTATAACAACCCAGCTGGTTTTCTCTGCTATTACAATCTCCATCTCCCTTTTGAATTTGTGTTTCTTTTCCTACACAGTCCGTTCGTTCAAGATCTTTTTCCTAAATTTTTTTTTATAAGAATGTTTTTGTCAAAATGGCGTGCACTAAACATCTGCCGAATTTAAATTAATGACCAAAAAGTTTCAGACCAAAAGTAATACAACTTATGCTAATGCTATAAGGAACAGGTCAAACTTAATTAAAATTGGGATAATTAAGAAAAGGTCCAATATACGGAACCATGAAGTGATGGAGATTCTCTCTTATTTTAGTCTCTGCATCTGAATGACTCCGACTGTTCTTGGCTCTGGTATGGGTCTCTGCAACTCTTCTATGATCACTTCTCCATCGATTAGTTCATGGTGGAGTTCAACGTTCTAGTTTTTAGGTATAGATTTCTTAGTTTAAGCTTAAGCGAATAAGGACCGCTTTATGGTTATGAAAAGAGGACGAGCATGCGAGCACCATATAATAAAATCACACAGGGTAGCCGTTGTTCTTAAGAAAATGTATTTATGAGGAGAGAGAATGTGGGAGAATGTTAACATACCAATACTTTTCCGTATGGTTATTGAGTTACTGCTAAAGGGTGTGGGGGATTCTCCCATACCACAGCATTTGCATTTGAAAATTGGTATCTTTGAGGTATCTTCAATGGGGTCTACAAGGCGAAGCAAGAGAGAGAAAATGTTGGAAAGATAGAGAATGGTAGTTATCTGAAGGCATGGGAAGGAACCCCACTTTGACGTTGTGGGATTTTTTTTTCTTTTGATGTTTATGTTGTTGCCTGCACCAATCAATTTTGGGGAAAGTTTGGAATGCAGAGGAGATGATTCCAACTTTTGGGGATGGGGAGATTCCACCCTCAATTTATTCCTTTTATGTTCGTCCACCAACATGTTTGCTCCGTTTCTCAGCTTAAGCAAAACGCAGGACTGGAAATGGGTTTTTCCAGCTTTGTCTCCTCTGCTTACCAGTGGGTCAAACGGGCAGCACTCTTGTTCAGGTAAGTTTTTCAAGATTGAACTTCTCAGATGATTTCATCCCTGTAAAGAAAAACAGTTCTCAGTGTTCCATCACTTCAAAATTGCATTTTGATGCTCCAAACCTCTGCAATCCTACTATTGTCCTGTGTGTTTGCGACTGTTCTTTAAAGGACCCTGATAGCCGCACAGGGGATATCTTCATAAGCATGCTAACTTTAATATGTCAATTATGAAAACATGAATATTATGTCAGTAAGTTTGGAAGATATTTATTGGATTCTTATGACCTTTTGACCCAGTTTGAAGATGATGTGGATAAGGATTAGGATATTCGTCACTAATATGTTTGAATAAATATCTTGGATTTTGGCAGGTTGATGTTTGCTCAAGAACAGATAAATTTTCCAGATTGTCAATCAATGAGTTAGCCATATTTCATGGAAAGCTTATTTAAAACATTCTTAATTCAGACTACCCTGAGTTGCAGAAGTTTTTAACTGTTTTAAGGATTTTTTTTCTTCTTCAAAATAGATTTTAATGACTCCAGATTTCACCCCCTACACACGAAATTCTACTCTCCTCGGTCTCACTTGAGTGAATTGGTTTCGAGAGCATTCTGCCAGTTTATGACAACTTTCACTGCCACCGTTCTAGTTTGGCCCAAAACAAGAGTTCACAAAATGATCGGAAACTCTAAAATGGACCGGTTATTCACATATGTCACATGTTGCTTGATGTTACCGACTCCTTCACACGAATATTGTTCTTTAAGCAGCAAACAAGCTATCTGGATCGGGAGTTGGGGGATCAAATGCTCTTTTGAGCATAGTTATTTAATTCTCTAAATTTTTCGCAAATTATTCTTCCGAATCGAATAATACGAATAATTTGTGAATTATTCGCTAATTATTCTTCTGATTCGAATAGTACAAATAATTCTCCCGAATTCGAATTATATTTAATGATTCTTTAAAATTCTTACATTTTTTGTCTAGAAATAAATATCGCGAATAATTCTTTCGAATCCGAATTATACCGAATAATTCTTATACTTAAAAATATATCCTAGTGGAGGACTTAATGGCTTAATTACTATTCTCAAACAAAGTTTTCTTTAAAAAAAAAAATTAATGCCATAACTATTTGCATCTTTTCCAATTTAAGATTAATTATAAGTCTAAAAATCACATCATAATATAAAACAGATCATTAATTTCAATTTTTTTCCAAGATGAGAATAAATATGACTATGAAAATCAAATCATAATACAAAGCAAATCATTAATTTTGTTCGACAACGTGGAATTAAATATGAGTATAAAAATCATACCATAATACAAAGCAATTCATTACTTTCGTGTGCTCTTCCAATTGGGATTAAGTATGAGTCTAAAATTAAATATTATAATAAAAATCGTGAGGAAGTAATTAACGAACATGAAAAAAAGATGGATTTCATGAGGATGATTTGATGAATTTATGCAAATATTTGATTTTATGAACATCAACTCTACTAGATTGGCATTGCAATCCTAATAAAATCTAATGATCCACATTATATATTGTAATGAAATCTAACAAATCCACCGTTATACACACTTACCCATACATTAATAGTATATTGTTATTTATAAATTAAATATATTATTATTTATAAATTAAATATTATTCTAACGTCACTTATATATTACGCAGGTGTAATAATTGATGGATAGGAGCACAAAATATTAAAAATTAGCATCCAAATTTTTTGTCTGAATTTTTTTTAGACAAAAGAATAATTCTCGAACCGAATCGAATTCGAATTTTATTTTAAACCCGTTTTTTTGACCTCATCTTTGATCGAATTCTTAAATTATCAAAACGACTCATTTCGAATTATTCTCCTTTCAAATAATTCCCGAATTCAAATTAAATAACTATGGTTTTGAATAGATACTCCTTGTATTAGATCCTTCCCCCTTCAAGAGCTAAGCTATGATACTCATTTCTTCCATTGGCAACTTGGCTCATGTTCCAGGCAATTATGGAATCATGACATTCATGCTGGTCTAAGGGGGTGCACTCTCCACCATAATTAAAACCCTTCTAGAGAGACAGGAGGCTTCTATTTCAATGAAAAAGGGCAGAAAGTAGCTTGGGAATGGTTAAATCAATGGCAGCTTTTTCTGCTACAATGGGCTAACCCATTTTGCCCCTTATACTATTGCTCCTTCCAAGATCCAGCTTCGAAACCATAGGAGAGGACCATCTGAAAGTGGAGTGAACCAGAGGATGCAAACAGTACGATTCCCTCCTATAAAATAAAACTACCTCCTGGCTAGGGAAGATAAGGGGTTGGGCTGATCAATCTTTTCTCACAAATTTTCAATTGCACTCGTAATTTAGTAAAGAGAAAATCACCGTGTTGAATCTGTTGGGAATAATAGTCTTACATTGGAAAATATTGGGATCTAATATGTCTTAATATATTAATTGGTTTCACTAATTAAGAACTTAAGCTTTTAAATTAAATACTTGATCAATAAGTTATGTTAAGAATTAAAACGTGTGGATAAAAACCAAGAACGTTTCTTATTGTGAAAATCACCAATGCATGAACAATATGTGGTAGACTTTTTTCTTTGTTCTTAGACATTTTATGCATAATCAAAGCTTCATAGTTTGGAGAGATTGGTTTATAAATAGTGGTCGAAATCCAACTATCTTACAAGTTCATTCTATTGGTTCGCCAAAGTGCACTAATGAGACAATCATTTTAAAACCCATACCGACTCGTATCGACCAATATCAATCCATATGGAAGATACTGGTCGATCATGTCATATACGATCAATACCTTTTTATTTTTATCTAAAATTTAATTTTAACAATACTGGCTTGTATCAAAGTGTATCGCTGCGTGTCAACTATATCAATCCGTATTGATTCGATACAATGGATAATCAATGATACACACATTATTTTAAAATTTGTGTGACATATTATTGGATATCGTATTGACCCCTTGCAATACAGATATATATTGATACATATCGACCATATCGTATCGATATGTAAAACCTTGTAAATACATCATATGTTAGCATTCTTGAGCTTTGTTACTCCGGTTAGTTGACACAGCTGGCTTGATCTGTCTGCATGTTTATCCACCTCAACTGTTCTTATGTGGTAAACTTCAGTCTAAAATTTTTACCCAAAAAAAAAAAAAAACTTCAGAAGCATGCTTTGCTGTACGTGCTATAAGAACCATATTTCTTTAGAGTGAGTGGTAGTAGCACTGTCCTGAAATATATAAAGGCAGAGTGAGATATATCAATCCTATGAACTGTAATTAGGGATGTCAAAATTGGTCTCAAACTGAAAATCGATTCCAAACAAACTTAATTCGGATCAGATCAAATTGAAATTGAACCTTATTGGGCAGGATTTAGGTTGTATTTTTAGAGCTTGATGAAAAACCAAAATCGGATCAAACTAAATCATAAGCCAGAACCAAATCAGACGAACAAGACTGAAACTAAACCAATCCGATAATTGACCTATAAGAGTCCATTAAGCAAACATTTTATTAAACATACACATAGGAAACCAACACCTTAACCAAACCAGCCCGATAATGGCCCAATAGGACCCATTAATCCAACTTTTTTTTACTAATAAGAGTCCATTAAGCCAATCCTATAAGAAGTCGATACCAGACTAGCCCGTTAACTAACGTGTACAATGCAACCCACCCCAGCCCAAATCTCTTATCGAACATGTTTGCCCCTAATAAGCCCGAGACTGACTTGGTCTAGACCAAAACCAACCCAAACCGACCCATTAACACCCCCTAACGGTAATGGATGTGAATTTTAGAGTGGTTTAAAACATTCTGAAAGCACAGTGACAGCACTGCTACCTTATGCAATTTCTTCCCCCACCCACCCCCCAGAAAAACTCTAATCTTATTTATGTAATCGTCTGCTGCTTTTCAAATTACACAGTTGGGAGCAGGGATCCTTATTTTGAATCAGCGAGTGTATCCGTACATCACGTTCTTGTTTATTAATGAAAAATGTTGAGAAGATAGATCTTTGTCAATTCAGAGTTGGTAAAGCTGGAGAGAAATATTTTGATGCTATTACAAAAGCTTGGAGCTCTACAAGTATTACATGCATGTCTATCCAGGATGATTAAAACATCAACCATTCTTGAACTGCTTGATGTACCTGTTAAGCTATCCAAAGACCATTCTGTGCGTAGAAAAATCCATGATTGTATGAGAGGGAAAAAAAAAGGAAAAGATAAATTCAAATAGAGAAAAAATGTCCTCTTAAGGTTTCTGCACCATCATCCTCCTGAAAAAACTGTTTACAATGGTCAGTAACAGTCTTTTGTTCCCATTGCAAAACATCCTCAATACTCAAGAGGGAGAAGATCTATATTAATCACGAGGGATAAATCAGAAACAACATAGGTATGTGTGCCGAGTGATCCCAATCCATCCGATCTTTTTCCAGTGTTAAAGGTAGTATTTTATGTTTATGCAGAATGGCATGTATTATCATCTTCTTTTAGCCAAGCATATACCAAGAATAGAAATTATAAAAGACTGCAGAGAAGGTTTATACCTATGGTATCAGCAATTTCCAGTTTCTTGTGTAGCCCTTGTTAGTGTTGTCACTGGATTCTGCTCAGTGCTTAAGATGATGTCATGTAAATGTAGGACACAAACAAGTAATAAGGTGGGCGGATTTTATCCTAGAGCTACTCCGATGCCAAAATTAGAAGGGGTCCATGATAAGCAGAATGGAACTCTAAGTGAGACACCATAGTTCTTTAAAGAGCAGGGTTTCTAAGGTACTGGAGTTCAATAAGAATCTCTCTCTCCTTCCCAGTGAGGAAGATGAACAGTGTAAAATAGGGTAAAAAGCAGCAGATTAAAGTGAAATTGTGTATAGTAGCAGTACCTCAGAGTAGATAAAAACTCGGTGTCTTCAATCAATAAGCTTCATCTTTTTATAGAACTGTGATGAAACTTCTTGAGAAAATTTCTTTCCCACCTACCACCATCTCCATCACCAAACATAGAGGGGCAGACTAGGATAGGGCGGCTACGAACCTTTATAAGCGGTGCGACTTTTCGACCTGCTTCCACATTTTTTCGGGTCATTATTTGTCCACGTCAGCTACTTCTTTGCCTTATCGACTGTCATTTATCTCTCCTTGTGGAGATTTGACGTCATTTGTAAAGTTTTGCCATATCCTCGGTCGAGAAACCAGTCTCATCCCCCCCCCCTCCATTCATTTATAATTATTGTTGGTATTAATGAGCATTAATGACTGCGCATTAATTACCCACCTCCTTCTTTTGAATTTGTCTTGTCCCCATTAATATACCCAAGGGGGTTGAATGGCTTCATCTTTTCAACGATCAAACATAGTAGGTGGGAACCAATCGGACCTTTTGACATAAACACCCCTCTAGATGATCGCTACGTGTTACCTATCCGTTACTCCATCCTTAAGATCAATCCAATGGTCTAGAATTGCGCCACGTACACTACCTTAAGTGTACCCGATTGATCCCTTATCAATTATCAGATTTAACTCCCAACTTATTTTTACCTGAGAGTTAGAATGGAATACTAGTAGGTGAATGACTCATTTTACCAACCTCATGTGTAGTTTGGGATATGATTTGGCTGAGTTTTGAAGTGATCAGTTGCCTGTCTCAAGTGTAACCCATTGATTGATGAGTCCTGTACCAATTCTGTTTGGTATGCAATTTTTTATTGGATCATACAATATGTTTTCGAAGGTTGTTTATTCTAGTTTGCTCAATTTAACTTTTTTCCATTATAAATCTAGAATGAAAATACTTCACTATTTAGGTTCTCTTTAATATAGTTAATATTTATATTTATGAATTATTTATGAGATAATTTATGAGGCATAAAGAATAACCATTTAATACCACTAAAAGTAATGAAAATCAAAATAATGATAAATATCTTTTAACTTATTTATAGATTTTAGATCATATCAATTTATTTTAAATATAAACAGATATCATAAATTATATCAAACAATTACATATGTCTGTAATTTTTTTTTTTTTTTTTTTTTAGGGTCAGGAAACGATCTATTTATTATCAAAACAAAAAGAAGACGGGCTATCAGCTTGGCATAGCTTCATAAGACACGGAGTAGACACAAGCCAAATTACAATTCCTGGAGTGGTAATAACCCTCCTGACCAGTGTATGGGCTACAGCTTTCGCCCCTCTTGGTACAATAGTAAAAAGAAACTTCATCAACCAAACCCGCTAAGGATAGGATATACTGAGCCAAGGCCCCCCCCCTCTCAAATCACCTTTTCTGTTAATACAATTCATCACTTCTGAACAGTCAGACTTCAGATAGACAGACTTGAACACTAGAAAAACTAGGATTCCAACATCATTACGAATAATAATGCCGATACCTCCTATCGAGCCTTCCTTTAATAATACATATCAAAGATAATCTTTAATTAATAACGCATGCAAACCAAATCCAAATCTAAAATTGTTTTTGTAGAATGACTTAAGAACATTTATCTCTTTGGCCAGTGGCTGGATAGATTAATCATAAGTTTTGTAGTTTTGCCAACAAGTGGGTTTTCATTCACCCAAAAAAAAAAAAAAAAAATCCCAGTGTGCTTCATAAGTTTTGTAGTTTTGCCAACAAGTGGGTTTTCCAAAAAAATAAAAATAAAAGCCAACTGGGTTTTTATCATAATTTCCAATGATTGTTGAATGCAAGAAGGTCCAAAGAGGACCGTAGGTACCATTACATTTCTGATAAAAGCTGAAATTCAAGCAATAAAAAGGAGCAGCTCCAAGGGGCATGAAAAGCAGCACGTTTCTGTCCTTCCCTTCGGCAAGTGGAGGATATTTGTCCTTATTCTTCAACAAACATGTGGTTTGGAGATTCAAATCCTCTTCTTTTTTAAGAGAATCTATAGGAGAGATGGTGTTTCATTTGGATGAAAGACACTTGGGCCGAGCTTTCCATTAGAGTCAACACCCCTCTATCCGTTCAGTTTGTCGATTAAGATGGAAGACTTGGATTCATCCGAGCTCCAAATGTTGTCCATCCAAATAAGGTACTACCTCTTTTTTAGATTATCTTGAAGGAAAAGATGTGGATCCCTAGTTCGATAATGTGATTCATGTCTAAAATTGATCCCATTTAATAATCCAATGATATATTTACTGATCATTAATGAATTAGTATTAAAATATAGTAAGTATTAAATATGAAATCGGATGAATCATTCCAAAACCGATCCAAATCCACCGATTCATTAATGGATACCCTGAACCATGAAACAACATATTGCATAATGAACTGTTGTATCCTCTAATGTATCCAATGATATAACAACATGGCTCAAATAATCCTGGCACTCTCAGGGTGGGTCCTTGTTTAAGATTGGTATTTTAAGACTATAAAAAAGAAAAATGATTCTTCAAATAGGTGAGTCCAGTTTTGACCTTAGCTGGAACGCACAGCCGACAAACTCCTGTTTTTCACCAATTATATATTCGTACGGTTCAGATTCAGTCCTTGATTTGATTGATTCATTTGAATTTGACACACGCCTACGCCTTCAATCATTGCGTCCCTCTAACGGTCTTCTGTTGTCAAATTGATCCCAAACCCTTGGATCAGCGACTGTCAAACTGATCCCAAATCCTTGGATCAACGACAAGAATCATCTGCCGCAAGAGATGCCGCAAGAGACGATTTGATTCCCCAATCACTAGCCCGCGATATACCAAATAACTTTCCCGTGGTTTTTAGCTCTGCATACTCATTCCTGACTCAGCAGAAGATATTTTTTTAGAAGGGGACCCACTTGCATGCATTGAATGTGTCATCACGGACGTGTCACGTTGACAGCCTTCCCCACCGTGTAAGATCTGAATCCCGCGTGAATATATTTCCATATTAACACGATACATCCCCCTATGTATGCTTTATTACAATTAAGGACTCACAGCTGTGAGTTACCGCATTACTTTCACGTTATACATATGCCAGTTTGGATCCACGTCATGAAAATAAATTAAATTAATTTAAGGGTTAATAAATAAATAAATAAAATTCACGGAGGGCCCATTCTGAAAAAAAACAAAACTAGCTTTACAGATGGAGTAAACGTCTTTGACTAGCTGCCACGTCAAATGGGGTCGAAAACCATCCATCGGGTGAAGTCGTTGAGAACTTTAAAAGACTAAAACACCCTTATAGTATCAGTATCTAATATTCCAATTACGAAAAACCCTCTTGATAAAAAGACGGTTGTGAGTGATCGATGAGTATTCCACGTCACTCTGACTCGTTCTCTTCTCAATAAGATTTGGACTATTATCTTTTAAAAACGAGATTAAAAGCTGTTTTTTTGACTTTCTGCTGTTTCCTTATAATACATATATGGTTGAATCCATCAACATATTACATATGTCGTCTTTCTCCAAATCTCCCTACCAACCCTTCTGAATCCTTACTGTAATAAAAATTCAAGTGGATAAAGTTGATACTCAATAAATTCTTGGGAAGGACTAAGAAATTGTTTGGAAGGACTCTGAGTCCTTCCAAATGTCATGGAAGGACTGTTGATCCACTTATAAATACCCTTTCAGTTTTCGATACCTCCACGCCACTTTCTTTCATTGTTTTTTTCCCTCTTCTTCTCTTTGCGTTTCTGGGTTTTTCTGTTATTTTTTGCTTTCAGTTTTCTGATCTTCATTGACAATGACGGTCACCGTTGAACGACCTCAACTTGGTAAGATTACCCTTTTTTTTTTTTTTTTTTTTTTTAATTATAGATTTTGATTCATAAGTGTGCTTATTTGCTTATTTGTGATACATTGATTCTGATTTTAGAATTTGTGCTTTCCTGAATCTGGTTATTTTCGCAGAAATTCAAGAACATGATAAGAAGATGATGATACAAGAAGAGACCACCGAATTGGTGCTTGATGGTGGATTTGTGACGCCAAATTCCAACGCATTTGGGCACACCTTTAGGTCTTTTTCTTAAAAAACCTGACTTAATTCGATTCTCAAAGGGTTTGTTTTCTTATCAACACGTGACTTTTAGTAATTCTATTCAAATATGTGAAATGTGATCCACAGGGATTATGATGTTGAGAGTGAAAGAAAAGATTCAGTGGAGGAATTTTACAAGCAAAGTCACATCCACCAAACATTTGATTTTGTAAGCCCATTTTATGATATGAATCTGTCTTAAAAGCTTATATAATCATCTATGGAGGCATTGTTTTGATTTTAAAAGTTAATTTTCATGAATTCAGGTCAAGAGGATGAGGGAAGAGTATGGTAAACTGAACAGGGTAGAGATGAGCATATGGGAATGTTGTGAACTTCTCAATGAGTTTGTGGATGAAAGTGATCCAGATTTAGATGAGCCTCAAATTGAACATTTGTTGCAGACAGCTGAAGCAATCAGGAAAGACTATCCTGATGAAGATTGGCTTCACTTGACAGGCCTTATCCATGGTATATACCAGTCTATCTCTCTCTCTCTCTCTCTCTCTCTCTCTCTCTCTCTCTCTCTCTCTCTCTCTCATGGTTAGAGTAAGCAATTGATTTCTTGTATGGCTTTCAGATCTTGGGAAGGTCCTTCTTCACCCTAGCTTTGGAGCACTTCCACAATGGGCTGTTGTGGGTGAGAATGAAATCCAGTCATCAAGTCTATTATATACTTTCTGCATTTATTGTTTTGAAATACTCATAATGTTTATATTGCAGGTGACACACAACCAGTTGGATGTGGTTTTGATGAATCAATTGTTCATCATAAGGTATAATTTTCACAACTTTAAATCTGCTCATCTGATTTGATGTTGTTACAAGTAAATCACTAATATGAATTTATTTGAAATCCATTGCTTTGTTTCTACAGTATTTCAAGGAAAATCCTGACTACTACAATGCTACTTACAATACCAAGTTCGGAATTTACTCTGAGGGATGTGGCCTCAACAATGTTATGATGTCTTGGGGACATGATGACTATATGTACTTGGTATTTCTCATATACCCATTTAGCTTTTACTGGGTTTATTATTGTAATCATGCATTTTACTGAGGAGGCCTTGAGAAAAATAGTAAAATCTTACGACACCTTCTCCATATAGGTGGCGAAGGAGAATAAAACAACTTTACCTTCAGCTGCACTGTTCATCATCAGATACCATTCTTTCTATCGTGAGTAATTTATTTATATTCTCTAAATCAAGTCATATACAAAGGTAGTTCCCTAGTTTTTATGATAGATCCATTTGTCCAAAAAGAATTTTGAACCTGTCATTTTGCAGCTTTACATCGAGCTGGAGCATATATGCACTTAATGAATGAGGAGGACAAAGAGAATCTGAAGTGGCTTCATGTCTTCAAGTAAGAGAACATCCCCCCCCTCAAAAAAAATATATTTTATTTGAAACTGTTATCACGATTGTATTGTTTGACTTGTTTTTATGGTATTTGCAGCAAGTATGATCTTTACAGTAAAAGCAAAGTTCGTATTGATGTTGAGAAAGTGAAGCCTTATTATCTATCCCTCATTGAAAAGGTGAGCTTCACTTTGTTTATTTTCAAGTAAATTTTTCTTTGCCATTTTTACTCCCCTCCTTGTTCTTACCTTGTTCTTCATTTTTTATGAATGTTGTTGCAGTATTTTCCCTCAAAGCTAAAATGGTGAGGCGTCACTTGTCACAGTTTGAGCATCGATAATGCAGAACGCATCTCATTTCTCTTTCCTTATGGTGTCTTTTTTTTAATTTGAAAGTGATTGCATTGATCTCCATTTAGCAGATGTGTAAGAAATAAGAAAGTATTTGAAGGAGAATTATTTAAATTAACTTCTTTCTTTCCACCATTTTTTGTTCCTTGTTTTCTCAGCTTTAATTACAAAGTAAAATACGTTACTATTATCCCGGATCCAAGGAAAATTATTCATCTTTCTTGCTCAGTTCATGGGATTCATATCCTCTCCTCTAAGTGGTTTGAGAGGAGAGGAGAGGTGACAACTCCATTGGATGACCAATATCCTGGGATCCTCCATTCGGACCGACACCCCCAAGAAAGTTCTCCCTTATTCAAAAATATTTGGTCAGAATTCCTTTCGTACGTTACAGATCTTATTTCAATTCAACAGGTTAAAGGTCGATATTACAGAACTCTGATCCCTAAAATATGTCGATACATGTCTGGAGTGAAGGTGTAAATATACATACCGATGTATTGGAATGTGAATCGAATAAACCCCAACCCTTGGATCTTGGTTGGAATCGTCTCACTACAAGAGATGATTTGAATCCAAGGAAAGACAACTTGAAACCGAGGAGGGTTGATGTTAGGCTGCTATGGTCCTTGCAAAGAGCAAAGAATGTATGGTCCCTACATCAGCAATGAGCAAGAGCAAAGAGTGTGTGGTCCCTACATTAGCGATGAGCAACGATTGCGCACGGGAGCATCAAACATGGCTGTGAATTTTTCACAAGAGTCGGCCAGTCATCTCTCTCTTCTTGTGTAGCCTTTTTTAACTAAATGATTAAGTTTCCTTTTGTGATGGAATAATTAAAAAATATTTGAAACTTGAACTATTTGACATTTAGGTTCCCTTTGTCTTAATATAATATAAAAAAAAATTCAAAGTTTACCTATAAGATAGGATTTTTCATTATCAATTTTAACGTAAAATACAAAGAAAGACATAAAAAAACTTATAAGTTGAGAACATATTTATCAATAAATATTCTAAATTTGTTAATCAATAGTTCTTTGTCGAATGATTCCAATAAATTATGCAAAGTTATAATCTTTCATGTACTCACTCGATAATTTACTAGGTAATATATGGTGGGCTTCCACTGGATTTGGCCTTCTGGGATGGTAGAAACCCTTCAGTTGACCATCGCAAATTGCGACTGATGTTTTCATTGATTGATAAAATTATATTTGGGGTACCTCATCTTTGAAAAACTAGATTTAACGTACTTTATTTTATAATTTTTTATAATTTTTTTATTTTGCCTTCCTTGACACCCTCTCGCCCCTCTCGCCCTCTCCACATCCCCCATCCTTCCATCCCTTCCCCTTCATTGCTGCCTTTCCCTGCTATCTGCTCCTTCAATTCGGCAACTGGTCGATCCCAAAGAAATCTAAACTTTAGAGAAGATAATCATTGCTAAAAATCCTTATGGTAACTCAAAACCGTTCCAACTGACATCCTTACCCAAGGCATTGATGATTGTATGAGTAACATAATTGTTTCCACTGCAAAACATCCTCAATACAAAAGAAGAAGAGTCGGAAGAGTATTCATCACTAGGGATGAATCAGAAATGGCATTGAGGGTTAAGAATGAAAATGTCTCACTATTTAGTCTATTCTCATTCTATATTAGGAATGCATTCTTCATTTGGAGAATTTATTTAAAAAAAACCAACGGATTCAGATATTGGAGGATTCTATATTAAGAATATATTAAGAATATATTCTGCATTTGAGAGTTTATTTTCTTCTTAGAAATGCATTCTTCATTCTGATATTGGAAGACTCGAATATTAAACTTCATATCAAAACCACAAATTCATATACGTATAGGCTTTCCAATGAGTTTGATCACAACCAAAACCTGTTCTCAGCAGGGTTGCAAAACTTGTTCCCCGTTAGAGAAGAAGAGATCAGAAAATGCAAAGGTGATTCATGAGACTCAAATCTGTTCTAGGTGATTTGATCTGTTTCCTGCAATAGTGTAGAGGAGAAATATAGAATGAGATTTTGGTATAATTCATATTAGAGAACTTTTTTTTTTTATATTTGTAAATAGGGGTGTCAAAATCTAAACCTCATCGGTTAAACCGACCAGGTCCGATAAGAAAGAGAACAAATTAGACCAAACAATTAAGTCACTGTCTTGATGATGTATTAAGCAGATGTTCCAAGACCAAAAAACCAACATGACTTGACGAAAAATCGATTAAATATAGAACCGGCCAATACCAACCCATTAAAGGCAAGTTACGTGGTCCTGGGCCTCTCTTCATGTTCTTTTATAAATTATGTCTCTCTCTAACATTCTTTCTCCATTTGATTTGGGACTAACTGGTTGTAGATGTTCTACTAGAGGAGACATCATATAGAGAAAATTACACAAAACCCACTTTTGGGTTTGAATTTACTAAACTTTATGTTCAGGTTTACTAAACTACAACAACGACTTTAGGTGTTACAAAAATACACAAAACCATGCCTACCAATTCAAAACAACTGACATTCACACAAACCCCCTCCCAGTCTCTCTCTCTTTTGTAATCACATGAATGAAATTATAAGCAACGTAAAATGTGGGAGATCTGGAATCATGCATGATCTCTAGATAAGCAAGTTAATCAAATAAATTAAGGAAGAAGCATTGAGATCCAATATAATAAAAAAAATCTCTAATAAGCTAGCACCTGTAAGAATGTCAAGCATTAATATAAAATGATGAAAAACAAGTTGAGGTTCATATGAATCTGTCAAATTATTTAAGAAGAAACTGCTATCTATCTATCTATCTATCCAAAGCTTGAGAGATTTGAATGTTGGCACCATCCAACAATATTTACGGATCATATAGAATGTTTGAGGTTCATAAACAGATAAATACTGCTGCTTCTTGAGAGAGTAAAGAAAAATCTTTTGAGTAACTCCTTCTCAGAGCATTAATGTATCATGGCCCAATTTAGTTATCAGGCAGTATTGTCCCCATTTAAACGGATATGGCATTCTCGTGATATCGTAATTAGTTAAATTGAATGAAAATCCCATCATCTTGCTACCTTGGAGTAACCATATGCCAATTGACCCATTATATTGATAATCGATTATGGCAAGAGATCCATCAATTATATTTAGAGATTTTTCCCATATGTATTCTCTGAGACAAAGAGAATACTCTCACTGTCAATGACAAATGCAATAATCTTTTATTTGAAATTTATATTGAGCTAATAAAAGGTTCTATCCAAAAAAACCAAACCGGATTGATAGATGTACTCTCCTTGGCAAGTCTTCTGGCTTTCTCCATGAACTTTCACCCATTGTAATGGTGTCACAATCCACTCTTCTTATATCTTTATTTCCCTTTTGGTAAGGTGTGTATTTTTAGTCTCACACACAACTCGGACCACTTTATATTTATTGCTTAATCTGACGAAATCAAAAACAACATTAAAAGATGGAGGTAAATAGACAGTTGTGTGCAAATGAAATAAATGCAAATTAAGAAATTCTGATTTGGACAACATCATCTTCTCTCTTGTAATGGGATTAAAGAGATAGATAGGATCCAAACCCTTTGCTGCTATTATACAGAGAAAACCATTGCAAAAACCCACAATATCAAACCAACTCTTGCCTATGAATTTTATTTCAAAACCCATTGATATATCTTTGGTTTTCCACTCACCTTCTCTGTTCACCATTCGTATTGTACCAGCTGTTATCAATGATATAAGAAAAAGACAGGGTGGTCGATGCGATGCTAGCATCGATTTACTGTAATCGATGGAACTATAATCATGCCCCAAGAAACTATACCAGAGCTTGCATACGGTTATCAATCGTAGGACTGATACTATAGAAAGTCTAGACCAAATCTCAAAAATAATGTCATAAGGAAGGAGAGAATCCTCCATCATCACAATATGGTATAGTACTAAGACAATTTTCGATCTTAGTGGGGGTTGACCCAATTCCATGTATCCGTCCACGTGTATAGTAATTTTGACGTACATTCATATCGTGAGAGGGAGTGTTGACACCCACATTAAGTGTATGGGGTACTTTCACCTAAAAAAAAAAAGGACAACACATGAACGACAATAACTATTATGTGATTTTTTGGGGTCTACGAACTTTAATTAGCTGGCTAGATGATGTATATTAATGATTATATAAAGAAAGGTTATTCTATCGAGACCATAGTTAGTTAACGGAAATCGTAAAAATAAAAAACAAGATTAGACAGAACGGGTTTTAAACGGAATAAAATAAGAATGGTACGGTCAAAAAAGACCAAAATTTCAAAAATGGCAAAAAAACTAAAATGAACGTTACGAGTTTTAAACAGGTCAGATGTAACATGGTATGATGAGAAAAAGGACAGAATACTCTCATTGAAGAATTATACCTAAATCAATGGGAACAGATGACATTTATGACATGTCTAGCCATAAAACAGAAAGAATTCTCATCTTCAGTCAATTAATTAATTGATATTTTATGTTTATCCAACACTAAGAGAGAGAGAGAGAGAGAGAGAGAGAGAGCTCTATGGTAGCCTACAATATACATTTATTATGATCCATAAAGTAGTGAGTTTAAAAGCACTTATGAGGAAGTGGGAATCTTTAGTCTCAATACGATATGCTTATTAAACACGTTTTAAATGGCAAGGCTTAAGCCTTGGAGTATGGAGTATTTACCATATTTTTTATGTCAATATAGCAATATGTATACTAAATGGTTAAGTTTGATACAGCTGTACGATACACATTTAAAACGAGTTTTAACTAACAGAGATCGAGATGAAGAAAAATCTAGATAAAAAATATTTTCTGATTAGAGAATTCTCCATTTTTGTTTTAAGAAAAATGCCAATATTGAGGCCTAAACCAAAATGGATACTATGACCAACATAAAAAAAACATTAAAAATACTAGGAAAAATTCCATGCACCTCTCCTCCGATTTACCCTAATTTCAACCACCCTCAATTATCGTCAATAATGACAATCGCACCCCACATTGTTAAGTTGCCTAACGCAAAAGTTGAAATGAAATTCTTTTACCCTCATTGTAATAATGCTACAATCATCAGTTTTAAACTTCATTCTTATCTTTCACTCTTTCCTCCAACAGTTTAAGAAAAGATTTCTTCTTAGGTGATCTATGCACTTCCCTGGCCTTCTCTTCAAGTAAACACAGAGAGAGAGAGAGAGAGAGAGAGAGAGAGAGAGAGAGAGAGAGAGAGAGAGAGAGAGAGTGCATGTGTTCTGAATTGTGAGTTGTGGCCTGTTTGATAGTCTTGAAATTGTCTGGTATATACGCATATTTGGTGTTCGAGGTTTTGCTACTGTGAGGAAGAGGATGGGGACTTTGGCAAGGTAAGGAGGCCGACAACGAGGTTTCAGGCATGGGGAACCCTAACAAGCTTTTGTGCAACTGTGGGGTTTCGCAAAGCTGATGCATCATCAGCACCCTTATCATAAATAAGCAAGTAGTGTCAAATTTGATTTGTTTCAGTGTTTGCACCATCCATTTTAACCTCAACACTCACATGAACGAGAGAAGTAAGACCATTACCTACATTAAGCCATTTGAGAAGAGTATAAGTTATAGAGAGAGAGAGAGAGAAAGAGATGAAAATGAAAACATATAGGACTGTCCATTGTCATTAGTTAGGTGTTAAAAGGTTAAAAATGTAACTCTACAAGTGTCTGAGGATAATATTAACATTAAAAAATTAATGTAAAAGATACTTCAACATCGAATAGATCTATCCTAACATACAAGGTCTATTTGATACTTACGTTTCAAATTAGGGAAGGTTAGTATCATTATTGACAATAATGGGGTTGATTGACATTAGGGTAAATCTCAAGGGATTTGCGTGAAATTTTTCAAAAATACTAAGATTGTGACTAATTATTATCAAAATAAAAAACAAATCCTGTAATTCAGGAAAAAATGATTCGATTTATGGAATTTGTATGATTCTTATGAAATTGCTGATATCAATGATATTCAAATATTTCTTTTCAAAACGTATTGATTTGACTTCATAAAAAAGACCACCACCCAACAACTTTTTTTTTTTTTTAAATCTCCTAATTGTTATTCAGCTAAGAATACAACTCAACTGTAAGATATCTATCTATAAGTTTTCGCAACTCAATAATATTTTAAGTAAAACAATTCCTCTTAAATATGATTTGAATGCATTTATTTGACATAAAGTAATGGCAAAGTTCCTTATTATGGCTATCAAATATTTTCTGTTTGATGTATCAAGCACTGGCAAACGCAAGAGTTTGACAACTATTTTTAATTAGAAATTTCACTGAAAATTTACATGATATTCTTATAAAGTGGAACAGCTTAGATGGATGATTTCTGTTGATAATCTGTATATCTCATTGGAGCTTTTGTTGTTCGGCTGTAAATATGATGTCCATGAGGCAGTATGTTCATTTTATTTCTTATAAAAATTGGCAAATATCGATAAAATTGAATCATTTACAGCACGTACATAACGGAAATTTTTTTTATGAAAGTGTATGTATTTTCACTTTATCATTCCTTATAAATCTTGTAGTAGTAAGGTCCACCAGTTGAAATTACTACCATTGAGGTTAACTTGTCAAACTCTTTCCAAGTGGAGGTCAAGTAGGAACTAACACGTCTAAGTGTAGAGGTGTCAAAAGTAGGAACTAACACGTCTAAGTGTAGAGGTGTCACCGTCATACCTTTATATAAGATTATACATATGAGTTATTTGATATGTGAAGGAAGTACTCGACATTGAAGAACAGTTTATCGGAGTACTAACTGATGCAAATGTATTAATGTAATCTTCTATATATATATATATATATATATATATATATATATATATGAAAAATTTTCATCTAGACCCCATCAAAGATCGTTAACATCATCTACACCCACAAGAATGCAAAAACATCATCTACACCCCAAAACTTTGGTTGTGGTAATCAAAGAATTTCATTCTGTCAGTTGATTTTCGTTAGATGCTGACGTCAAGTGGATTGAAATATTTTAGAGACAATAATACCCTTTTAGCCTGTTGAAAAGACCATTATACCATGTTGATATTTGTTACCTTACCTCGACCAATATCGTTTTCCATTATCTTCTCTTCTTTGTTGAGTTTCTATGAGTTACTGAGAAAGCATATCAGAAGCTGATTTTTTTTTTCCTCTTTCGGTCTATAGTAGAGCATTTCTCTATCTTCTTCTATCATTCAGGAGAACCTGTGATTGAGAAACAATAGATTGACAGTGTCTCAATTCCTAATTGTCATCCTCCCAAATTTCCTCCTCTTTTCTCTATCTCTCTCTCTCTCTCTCTCTGGAGTATGTTGAAAGCTTTAAGCTCTTTATGAGAATTTATTGTTAGGATTTGCTTTTGTGAGCTCTGATCCCCTCCTTTTTCAAAGGTTGTTTTCGTATATTTTTCTATTTCTCTTTTTGGAGTTTTCTCAGCGATGGCACTGTAACAACTACCACATCCGCCGCTAACTCAAAAGAAAGAACAGAAAATCAGATTTGAACTTTAAACAAAAACGGGGGACCTCAAAAGAAAATGTTGACTACAAGGACGGAATTACATGAAAAACGAGGAAGAGGAAGAGGAAGAGGAAGAAAATTGTTACTTCGCAAGAACACAAAAAGATGAAGAGAAACTATAAAACCAGAGAAAATGGGGATATCCTGAAGAGAAACTGTAAATCAGAGAAAACTGTTCTTCTCCGTCAATTGGTTCTCTGTACCAAACAATTTGCTTAGTGAAAAAATGAAGATCAGAGCGAGAAATTTTTTTTTGCTCTGTTTCCGACCAGTCGCCATGGACGAAGATTTGACATCTGATGATCAGTCAGGTTTCGGACGACCAGGTTTTCACTTACTTCGCCGTTGTAGACAAAGAAGATTTGATGAGTCCAACCCATCACAAGCCGGCGTTAAGGTCGCT
Source organism: Protea cynaroides (assembly GCA_028583415.1). Lineage (NCBI taxonomy): Eukaryota > Viridiplantae > Streptophyta > Magnoliopsida > Proteales > Proteaceae > Protea > Protea cynaroides. The sequence continues at coordinate 98,623,305 of CM053274.1, read as the reverse complement.
CTTGATCTCCGCTACAGCCGACAATGCTTTATTAGCACTGAAGAGATCTGAAGAGAGTTATCTCAACGTTTGGATGTGTGATCACTCGTCTCAGGATAAATCAGATTTTGTTCCTATGTATTCTCTCTCTCTCTCTCTCTCTCTTTCTGATTCTTTGGTTTTCTTTCTCTGTCTTCATCTTTCCTTTGGTCATTTCTCTATTTTCTCATTAATAGATTGGATCGATTTTTTTTTTCCAGTTCAGTAGATCTAATTTATATTCAATTTTTAAATTGATATTACAGCACCTTCAATTTCAGATCGAGTTTCGGATCAATATTCAGATCGAGATTTAGAATCAGTTTGATATCCCATGGCTCTGTGATGCCCTCTTTGATGCTCTCAGCAACTTCGTTATTGTCTGGCTCAATGTTATGGTGCCCTCACTAGCAACTTCCATTACAGGTTCCTCTGCAAGAATTTCTACTCTGTGAAACACACCAGAGAATCTCGAACATGAGGAATGGCTCGTGCTTAGAGAATTTCGTTGGAGAGAGAGAAAAAAAAAAGAAGCACAAAGAGAGAGGGAGAGAGTAGAGATTTTGTCCCAAGCTCACATTGCCAAAAAAATATTCACGTCGCAGGAGAGGAAGGGCAGTTTGAAAATATAAATTACATCTGAAGGGTAAATTAGTAAATAAATATAATTTTTAAAATTTTCAATTTATAATTTGATGGGTAAAATTGTATTTCAATAAATTTAGTGATTTTCATCAGTTAAGTGGATCTAGGTGATGTTTTTGCATTTTTGTGGTGTAGATGATGTTAGCAATCTTTGATGGGGTCTAGATGAAATTTTTCTATATATATATATATATTAGATTTTTTAGATCTCATTTGGGTTTTTTCTATGGAATTTTTCATAAACTTAACGAACACACCACACAGATTACTAAAATACAATGTATATTAAAAATAGATGATAAGACACATACTTCTTACTGTAGATTGATTTTTGACCATTTCTTATGCTTTGAATGCTTGGATCAGAGTCTTTCACAACTTGTCGAGATCCCTTGACCTTCTCTATGCGTATAGGAACAGGAGAAGAAAATAATATCGTGACTGTGGGGACTCTAACCATTGATATTTATAATAAAATCCCCAACATTGGACCAGTCCCATAGTGGACCAGGTTGGTCTATCTCTAATCATATTTAAATCGATCTACCTGTAACTAGACTCCCACTGAATCAACTAACCTTATAATTAATTTAGCTCATAAAAATATCTTATAATCTCCCACTTTGATTATATTAATTATAAATTCACCATTGATCCAATGTGGCCATGGAATCTAATTACATCAAAACTATCATTTACTTTGATCCAGTCATCAAGCCTATCAATGTTGAACAACAGCGAAAAATACTCCTACACATCCAGTGTATCCCCTTCTGTCAGTCACATACAGAGGTTTACTTAATGACATAAATCATTTTGAGATGAATACTTGAATCCAATGATCAAACTACCACGATCCCGTTACTTTAAAATCCTTATAGGTCAACGCACTTTGATATTATCCAATTTATAGGCAAATTGCCTTTAGCTTTGACTAATATCTCTCTTTGGCTTACCGCCTTCTTTTGCTAAATACCGTCTTGCAACTTGATATATTTTAAATAATCAAAACTACATACCAGCAATGAAATAAATGCTCACCAATAATCATACTCATTAAATCATAGGCAACTTTAACAATCACTGATAAATCATTAACTATCAGTCTATACTAATCAAGCATATCTAAACACTCTCACTAACTAAGAGAATTTAAAGACTCCCACAGATATTATAAATTTCAAGAGAATATATAAACCAATAAAATATTTTCATTTAAATTTAATATAAAATTTAGTTCTATCAAAATATGTCAAATAAAATCTTTCACAATAAATAACTGAACTGTAAGTCAATAAATAAATATCGAAAAACAATCTAAAGACAACTGGTAATAATAAAGAAAACTAACTAGACCTGTAACTTCAACTGTATTAAACGACGTCATCATTTGGCGTCTTTTTTCTCTGGTGTCTCAGTTTCCTTCTTCTTCTTCTCCAACCAAGCTTCTATTGCCTTACACTCTCTCTTCGTGTGCCCTTTCTTATGGCACCAGAAACATTCAACATCACTCGTATCCCTATCATAAGGTTTTTCTTTTTTAAATGAGTATCTATCTTTTCCATAAGGTCCTATCCCAATCTTTTCTTTATCCTTATCTTTTCTGAAATAATGACTAGTGACATTGACACTTTTAAATCTTTTCTTCAGTCTCATTTATTCTTTAGTGCAAACAAAGATTAATTTATTCATATCCCATTCTACTTCCTGAGTATTATACACCACTTGTATCTGATAATACTCTTCAGGTAATGAGGATAACGCACAATGAATCACAAACTCATCATCAACGTTAATTCCCATGTCTTTAATATTCTCAGCAGTAGCAACAAACTCTATGAAAATGATCTTTGACACTTCCATTATTGTCAAACTTTGCATTAGTAAGCTTATTCATCAAGGTGCTTCTCTGTCATCTGTCAGAAAGTTCAAACTTTCCTTTGATATCTTTTAAATATTCTTTGGCTGTTTCCTTGGTTTGAATACCATCACGCATGGTTTCTGGAATGACCTACCTCATGAGCAGCATAGACTTTTTATTTGCTGTCATCCACTTTGTCATTTCCTCCTTCTCTTTTAGGGTACTAATATTAGTGATGACAGCAGGTTTATCCTCTTTAAGTGTCATATCTAAGTCAATTAAACCTAGTCTAGCTTCTAACTGTTCATACCACATTTTAAAACTCATTCCAGACAGGTAAAAGTGTCAAAAATAGGCCCGGCCCGGTAGCACGGACCGAGCCAGCTCGATATAACCCGAACCCAGCCCGGATCAAACCTTAATGGACAGGTTTCAGTCTCGGCTTGTAAAGCGCGACACCGTTTTAGTCCAAACCGAAATCAGACCAGACCAGCCCGTTAAGAAGCCCGAACTAGCCCGAACCAATAATACATAACCCGAACACCGGTAAGGTCCATCCGGGCCCAGTTTCTTAATTTTAATGGTTTTAAATTTTGATGGATTATATTACACTGTTATAGTTCACTTCTTGATCCGAAAGATTATATGTATCTATACTTGAAAAGAGTATGTTAATTGTTACAATTTACTGAATTACATGCATATAGAAAGAATGATGCTAATTTTATAAATCGAAATAATAAAATAGGCTATATATTTTATATATAAAATAGGCCCGATAAGCTTGATAAGTCCGGTCCGGACCGAACCAGTCCGAAATCACCTCAATAAGCCCAGCCCATTAACAAATCGACACCAGACCAATCCGATAGTTATTGTGTCCAGCGCAGCCCAATCCAGCCCGAACTCTTAATGGACATGTTTTGGGCTAGGCTTATAAAACCCGACATCGATTCAGCCCGGACTGAAATCGGTCTGGACCGGCCCATTGACACCCTTACAGACAAGGAATGAATAGTAACTATCAAATCACCTGGCATAGTCATAGGGATGGACATCCTGGGAGATACAAATCATCATCACCATATGAGTTCAAGCAAAAATATCAAGTAATAGAAAATTATACGAAACCCATACAAACACATGCAATTATATTTACTTTTACTTTGTCTCAAATAAAAAGAAATAGACATCAAAATCATCTTTGGGACAATCATACTTAGATGAAAACATCAATGCATGAGTTCAAATATATATCAACCAACAAAAATTTGAAATATACATCATTATTTGCACTAGCCATATCAATCATTCATGCAAATAAATATTATTTTTTCAAGAGTTAACCAATTACACGTTCTCCTTTAGGATAAACATGTAGTGGTCTTTTCAGTTTGTGTGCAGTGACTGCGAAAGAATAATGACTCTTGAAAATCCCACCACCTTTGGGTTAATGAGACCCTCTAAAGTTAAAATCCTTTCAACTCATGTGCATGAACATACCTTTAACTTTGACAATGCCACCTTTAGATTAATACTGTATTTCTTAGCTGTTTTTTATACCGTGGAAATAGTGTATTAAAAATGTATCATTTATTGTATATGTAAATACATAAATTTAAGATTTGAGGACTACCATGTTGGAACTGAGTTTATCATTTTGGTGGATTCCACCCAATCTTCACATGACAATCATAAACTTTAATTTAAACAAAACTTGACATATCACCATTGGGCGTACATCGCCCTTACACAAGCATTTACAAATACTTGAACTTTGAATTTGAAGACGTCATGATAAAACTAGGTGTACCACTTTGGTGGGTTCCATCCAATTTCACAATGATATCCCTAAACTCTACTTTGCAGCACCATGTGGGTTAATAAATAAAATTTCATGCACACATAACCTTCTACATGTATCTGGTACAAAAATAACTGACAAACAAACATAAAACTACAAATCAAACTAATTTGAGACACATTTTAGTCAAAAATAAATTTATTATATCATCAAATTGTGTCAAACTATGTACTAAACTGTAGAGCATGAAAATACGAACATAGCGCCAAAAATCGCTTCAAAATCCGACACTCCTAGAGCCCACAATAGCCAATCAGAGTCAGCTTACCTTTATATAACCTGAACCGGTTCAGGGTGGTTCACCCTGGCTCGGTTCGATATAGTCGGGTTCGGTTATGGGAGGATCTAACCCACTATTTAAATTTTTTTTAATTGCTTTGGTACAGACAGAACCAAACGGTCTGGTCTTAAACTGAACCGTAGACCAATGGTCAACCACTGGTCCAACCAACCCACCCCCATCCGGGTTTTCAGATCCAGTTCCCCGTCCAGTGGGTTGAGTTCTCGGGTCACGAAATATGTCCATAGGTCGGGTTTCTGGGTCATAGTTCGGGTTAGCCCAGCACCATTGGCCGGGTATTAGGGTCACACGTGCTGACCCACACATGTGCCCTTGGGCGATCTGGCCTTGGGTCGATCTTGGTCCGAGCTTGGATTGGGCCTGCTCCTTAGATTAGGGCTCGGTTCTAGATCGGTCCAACTCATAGTTCCATGTTGAGACAGAATCAACCCGCTAGGGTTTACGGGTTGACTCGGTGACGTCAACCCTTCCTTTTTTTTTTTTTTTAAATAGCCGCTGCATGTGGATCTCACTCGCTTTTTCAAGTAGCGCGTGAGAGCGCGTTCGATCACTTTCGGCGGCGAACCTTATGTAGCCGGCTCCGTCTCTCAGAGATCTACAATCCTATAAAATTTATTTTACTTTTCGACGGTCCGAAAAAAATTTCAAGGGTCCAAACCCTAGACATGTTTGTAGATAATTTTGGGAGAGAAAACTCTTTCTTTTCCAATTCATTCAAACATACAATCTTTATAATGTTTTCCCATCGATCCTATATATGTCTGGGTGGCTCTGATACCATTGTTAAATTTTTTTATATCTAATTTAGATTTTTCCCATGAGATTTTCTATAAACCCTAATGAACACACCACACATATTACTAGAATACAATAGGCATTAAAAAGAGATGATAAGACACATACTTCTTACTGTAGATTGATTTTCGACCATTTCTTACGCTTTGAATGCTTGGATCAGAGTCTTCCACAGTCTGTCGGGATCCTTGACCTTTTCTCTGCGTATGAGAACAGGAGAAGAAAATAATACCGTGACTGTGAGATTCTAACCATTGGTATTTATAATACCACCAAAACTCTGTACCAGTTCCATAGTGGACCAGGTTGGTCAATCTCTAATCATACTTAAACCGGTCTACTTGTAATTAGACTCTCACTGAACCAACTAACCTTATAATTTTAACCATTGATATTTAACTTATATATATATATATATCATTTTTTTTTTGCATAACATGGCTACCATTGATTTAGCATCTTTTTGGATGATACTATTTAATTTGAATTTACTGTATTTTATTTAATTTTTTCTTATATTTTGTAGTTCGAAAGCTAGGGTCATTGGATTTGGATTTTCAGCTTAATTTGTGACTTTTCTCTTAAGCATTGATTTGTCCTATTATGTGTCAGATTAAGGAAACATATATAGGTTTAAAAATTTTGTGTTGACTCAACTTCGATCTAATAAGAAAATTAAGATATATGAGATTACGATGGTTCCCACTAATCAGTTGATGTGAGCTTTTCATGTTATTCTTACATTTTTTTTTTTTTTCAGTTCATAATTTAGATACATTATAAAACCAATGAATGTGGTGGACGATGTATTTATAATATTTTGTTATGTTGTTTCATTTAATTTTCTTGTAAATGATTTGTTTTTGTTCTTTGTAGATTTGAAGATGATGCAAAAACAATGTTTGTTGTTTAGAGAATACTCTGTTGTATAAGATGCAGTTAGGCTGGCCTTGGTTAGGTGTAGCTGAGGCGTTGCACGAATATTGAACGGTTAAAAAAATTAGTCCGTGACAGTTGATATCAAAGTATAAAAAAATTAGTATCAGACCAGGTTGGAATCTGCCTATATTGGAGGACAAAAGTTGATATCAGAGCCGATTGGAAAAGTTGGTTCTGTGCGATGAAAACCATTTCACAACTGATGACTTACAAGCTCTAACGAACAATCTTTCTTATACACAAGATTTTTTTTTTCCTCTTATGATTGCAGTTGATTATAATCTCTTTTTTTTTTTTTTGTCATTAAATTATTCTAACTATTCGCAATCTCTCATGTATGTTATTGCATACGTTCAATTTCAATAGGTTTTTTTTTAGCTCTTTTGATTCTTTGTTTTTTAGTAAATTAATCTTGTTTTAACTTTAGATTGTACATAATTCTAATAAAGTGTTGGATGAAACGTATTATCTCTTATAACTCTGAAATTGCTCAAAGGTAATATTATCATTAAAATTTTAATTGTTGAGACAAGTCAATATCTAATGGATCTGTCCTAATAGACAGTTGCTTATAGACAGTTGCTTGATTGATATTTATATTTCAAATTAGAAAAGTTTAGTGATATTATTGATGATAATGGAGGGTGGTTGAAGTTAGGGTAAAACTAGAATAAGATGCGTGAAATTTTTTTTTTAAATTTAATATACATATAAGAAACCAACAACAAAACTAAACCTATGAAAACAATTATTGATGGTGACATAATGGTAAGACATTTTCAAAAAAATTATGAAAAACTTATTTTACCTTTTATTTAAAAAACTTTTAAAATAAAACCAGGAATAAATAGGGAGGTTGCATCTTTTAATTGACGGCAATATGTTTTAGGGAATAAAAATCATAGACATCACTCTTTACATTTTTTTTTTTTTTGGAAAACTATATTTATAAATAGATGGGTTGCATATTTTCAAATGCAATTTTTTATTATGTGAAAAATATTCCATAATGCGAGTGTGGGGATTTTTCCTCTTTCCTCTCACATTCTGTATTTTCTCTCCTCACTATGACCATATGAACCCCATTAAAGAAAATACCATTTCCTTTATGGGCATCGAAACCTATCTAGCCTGAATCGGCATGGATCAAATCCAATTGAAGTCTCGGTTTTGGTTTGGTCTAGGCTAACTTAATAGGTAATTCGAAACCAGACCAATCAAACAGAAATCGATAGTAACCCAAACCGAAACTGACATCTAAATCGAACTCAAACTGAAAATAACACTATATAATTAACATGATTTCTATCTTTTTAGATTTTTCATGATTTCATCTCACCTTTACCCGCGGCCTCGAGCTGAGAGAGATCGATCGAAGGGAGAGAGAGGAAAGAGGGAGGTGGGAATTACCAAACGGTGTTTTATGTGGTTAGTAATTGGGTTAAAACCGAACCCAATACATTACCAACGCGATAGTAGCCTTAAATCGGACCAAACCGAGAGCTATTGGTTGAGCCATTGGGGGTTTGAGTCGCTTGACCGGCGACCCAGTTAACGAGACCGTGTGAGTGCGTGGCAAATGGGTCTCTGCTGCTAATTACACGTATGTTTGTTTGCGCTTTACAGTTGGCACGCCCCCGGCGAAGATCCATTCGTAGGCCATTTGCCCCTCTTTAGTTCTTCATACTTTTCTCATTTCCTGTAATAATAAAAAATTGGCAAACAACGAGACGGGAAGAAAGAAAACGATCTGAAAAAAGCGAAGAGATAAAAAAAAAAAAAAAAAAAAACCTTGTTTCGCGGGTTTACAGATTCGTCTCACATTTGATTCCGATGTACGGTTTTTTGATCGTTGGAGTTGCTAATTCATAATAAGCAATCCACCATAACTGATAAAAACGGAGGGAAAGAGAGAGAATCGCCAGAGCATTTTTCTCATGGTGTTATGGGAGTCCTTTCCACCCGTGTGAATTTAGGGTTTTGATTTGGTGTTAGGTGTTCAGATGCAATTTCTAATTTAAGGTATCTGCGGTGATGAGTACCCAGCCCTGTGAATGGCGGCAGTTTTTTTTCGGATTCTTCATTTGTTCGTCTTCCACGGACTCATCTTCATCATCAACCCTAGTTTTTTCTCCCCAATTCGCTTTCTTTCTGCTTCGAAGGAGGATTTCTCAATCGTTCCTTATGACTCTGATTTGTTTGGCCATGATTATGCGCCCCCTTCACCGCCTCCTCCGCCTCCACATCTTCCATCCGTTTCTTGTGAAGAGGATCTCAAAGGAATTGGTTCGCTGAATACTTATTGTAAGCTTAATACCAATTTGCTGCTCGAGGATGATGTGTACATAGAGGGGAAAGGAAGTTTAGAGATCCTTCCTGGCGTGTCTGTGAATTGTCCTGTTGCTGGGTGTTCAATCACCGTCAACATTTCTGGAGATTTTTGTTTAGGCCAGAATGCGTTGATTTTGGCAGGGACATTTCTTTTGATAGCGCAAAACGCGAGTTTGCTTGATGGTTCCATTATCAATACTACAGCTTTGGCTGGCCCTCCTCCGTCTCAGACTAGCGGCACTCCGCAAGGCATTGTGGGTGCAGGTGGGGGCCATGGAGGCAGAGGTGCTTCCTGCTTGACTGATAAGGCAAAGCTTCCGGATGATGTATGGGGTGGTGATGCTTACTCTTGGTCAACTCTCACGAAGCCTTGGAGTTATGGCAGCAAGGGTGGCACGACTAGCAAAGAAGAGGACTACGGTGGTGGTGGTGGTGGACGGGTTAAGTTGGATATTAAAAACTTTCTTGAGGTCAATGGGACTGTTGTTGCCGATGGAGGTGATGGTGGTCTCAAGGGTGGAGGAGGATCTGGCGGGAGCATCCACATCAAGTCTCATAAAATGTAATATTTCTTTTATTGCATCTATCTGTTTAAAGCAAAAAATTTTCTATACGTCTCTATTCCTCAGGTGAAACTTTTTTTTTCCTTTTGCCTGCCTGTTCCATACTTTCCTTCATTATATTTTTTGAATCATATTACTTGATAAAGCGCATTTTTTGAATGTTGGCTCTAATTGCAGTTTTCCTTTCCTGTGGTTGGAAAGTTTGGTGGGTAAGCCTACCTGGTGTTCTTCTCCGCTTCTTCTATCCCACTCTAATCTTTTGAACATCCTGTTGAACTTCTTTTTTCATTGTTGTTGAGTAAACGAAAGTATGGAAAATGGGCAGATATCTCACGTTCATCAATCTTACATTATTTCATGCCATTTCACTTTTCATTGTAATTGCACTTCATATATAACGCGGTGTCTATACAATTCTTGATTTCACTTATTCTAAAGCATTCATTCTTAATTGGCCATTTATGTTCTTTGGTCTAACCAAACCCTCCAAAGACTATGTCCTACGCAGATGGAGCAAGGATTAAAATCTCAGGTCTCGAGGGTGTCTCGACCCTTGAGAAAATTGATATTTCTGAGATCTCGGTGAGAAAGTGCAAAAAAGCCGCGGAAGGCAAAAAATGCATTTTTGAGGCTAAAATAGTCATTTTAAGGTCTAATACTCTGGGGAAACCTTATTTTAGGATATATAAACACATTTAAACCATAAAATTGAAAAAATAATCACACATGGGGTTTTTTGGGTTTACACCCATGTTTGGTAGGGTCGGACCTGTCGGTCTGAAGTTCAGATGTAAACCTACACCAAATGAGATAGTAAAATTATATTTGAGGAGGAGGAGAGAAAAACAGAAAAAATAGAAGTCTCGTTCGAAATTTCGACTGAGACTTACCTTTTATTTGAAAAAATAGACCAACCCAACTCGAGACTGGTCGAGATTGGTAAAACTTGTCGAGACTGGTAAAACTTGTCGAGACCAGTCGAGACCAGCTCGAGAAATTGTCGAGATTTTCGAGAAGAGATATCGAGGAGGTGTCCCTTCTCGGCGAGATTTCGCCGAGATTTTAATCTATGAGATGGAGGCTAATGTAGCCAATCCAAACTGTTGGATAAATAAGATTTTCTCTTGCTAACATGTCAAATTTAATTTTTATGTCAATTGTATGGCCAACCATGTATTGGATTTTTCGCATGTAAATCTACCCATTACTGTTTCACAAAATTTAGAATATTAATTTACATAATATTCTAGTTCTCATTTTTTCTTGTGAAATTTTTTTGGGATGAAATTAACACGTGTAAAGGTTTGGGTGAACCTGCCAGTGCAAGTAATTTGGGTGCTGGGTAATCTGCCTTGTCTCAGATTTGTCTGCCTTCTCTATGATAAATGGAAGTGCTAGTTTTACATACACTGAGTAACATAAAATGAAGAGAGAAGAGAAGAAGCATATATTTCCTCTAGAAATTAATTGGACTTCTCTTTATTTCCCTTTACTTGCAGCCAGATGGAGACAAAGTGAAAGATTCCACCTGAGAAAAAAAGGACCAAAATTTAGCTACCCTTTTAGTCTTTCCTTTGCTTTCATCATGTACAGAGTCATATAACCTGTATTGCCTTGTTCTTTAATCAAATGTGGATTTTCTTAGGTTTGCATTCTCCTGCATCATGCATCTGTGAGAGTTCTTCTGTTCCTTACTTGACAAGGATTCTACCTGATGCTGTGGATATGTAATTAGCCAATAATGAAGATTGTATATCTATCCATACCATGATGCAAATGAGGTGTTAAGATGCCTGCTTATCATTATTGTTTGTTTTTTTTTCCCCAAGTAATATGGAGTACTTTATTGTACTCTCATTAATACATCTCATTCATGTAGACAGATGCCATATATTCAGCTTGCTAGAGATGTTTTCTTCTCTAAATACTCCTTTCTGTCAAGAGCAGGATTGGATATGGGTGGATAAGTGCCTCTGGAGGTAATGGCTGGGGAGGAGGTGGTGGTGGTAGAATTTCTATTCACGTCTATAGCAGGCATGATGACCAAACAATTTTAGCTCATGGTGAGATTGCTCTCTCTGTTGAGTTGTTCTTGTTGTGGGGATGTTTTGATGCACTTATTGGACATAAAGTACTGGTAAAGTTCCTTATTATTGCTATTAATATTTTCTGTTTGATGCATCAAGCAGCTGGCAAATGCACGGGTTTGACAGTTATTTTTCGTTAGAAATTTCATTGCAAATTTACATAGATTTTTCATAAAGTGGAACAGCTTTGATGGCTTCTGTTGATTATATGTATCATTTCATTGGAGCTTTTGTTGATCAAGTATAAGTATGATGTCCATGACAGAGTATATTCTTTTTCTTTCTTATAAATGATGTCATTAACAGAAAAGATTTCGTTTATAGAAATTATAATCGTTAACTGCATATATACAGAGTGGAAATTTTTTTATGAAAGTATATGTATCTGTGCATATACTCCTTATAAATCTGGCTGGGTCCACCAGTTGCAATTATTACCATTGAGGTTAACCCCATCAAACTCTTTTGAAGAAGAGGCCAAATCATCCAAGAACTGACCAGTATCCCAGTGCAATCTCAACATGGTTCTAGAATTTTAGCCTTGTCCTTATAGACCCTTAAGTTTCTTTTGTTCCATAAAGCCCATAAATTGTAGAATGCTGTAATACCATGCGGCAGTAGCTTTTCTGGATGATTATCTTTGACTATTCCATAATATGTACATATCTACCAAATTGCTAGGCCCTTAATATATTGAAGAGAATAACTGATTGAAAAACACCATCACCCTACCACCCCCAAAAAAATTATGGCTGATTAAAAATAGGGTAAAGTATGTATGGTTGGTCCGACTAGATAAGTTTATCTGGTCTGCCCGAAATCTGCCACGTGGCATGATAGATTGGGGGGGGGCTAAATAAATACAACTAGAGCCCTGGATCCCCTGCTCACTTGTCAGGTTTCAGCTGAAACGGATTTTGCCAAGTGGCAAAATAGAGCTTAAAAAAGTCTAAGACTATGGGAGAGTGCATGGTAGTTTTCTGAGTTCCATAAGCGTGCAAGGGCATACATGGCCACATGGGGATTCTTGGCACCACATGGGGGAGTATATGGTTGAATTTGAGTCTGAAACTTGATAAGTGTACCATCCAAAAGGTCGACTGTTTAGCCAATGATCGAAATTGCAACATCATTCTGCCATGTTGAAACTTTTTGTGGACTGTCAAGGGAATATTTTGATGGGGCCGTGAAGTGGCATTTTCCCCTAAAAAAAACTGTTTGTAATTATAACTTTTCAAACAATTATGTAATCAACTAATATTAGTTGAAGTCAGAAAAATTAATGGGGGATTAATAAAATCAATTGTAAACTTACGAGGATATGCTGAGTTTCCGAAGTTAAGTTTAGGGGTTAATTATTTGTGAGATCTTAGTATGGTGTAATAGATGTAGGATCTCTAGTTGGGCTGGATTGGGCTGATGGTCACAAGCACATGCAAAAGCCAAACTAGAAATGATATGTGTTGTATAAATTGGGTAAGAAGGGCAGTAGTAGGGTGACCAAGGGTGCAGTTTTTGGGCTGCATGGTCCTAAGGTTTGAATGCTTTGAGGGGCATGGTATTCCATAATTATCTTCTGGGCATGGGAGATGGGAGCTCATCTATTAATTTCACTGCTACATCGAGAATTCTTAATTGATTACTTGGAAATAGCCCTAGGCTATGGAACAAAGAATTATCTCCGATCTAGACCGAGGTATTGACAGCGATTCTCAAATATCAAAGAACAAATGTGATACAATAAGATGGAATGCTTTCATTCTGTTCATGCAAAATCATGAATTTGTAACTGCACCTTAGGAAGCTGCTCCTCAAGCCCCTCAAGGGAAATCCTAAGAGATAGGATCCTGATTTTAATAGGGAGGACAGCCTCCATTCCATAAACTAAAAGTGCGTTGCATTGGTAGGAAAGACATTTGGTAGGCTTAGAGAAAATGGGAGCTTCTCATGCCAAGCATGCCCACCAAGCTGCTCTACCACGTCAAAGCACGCTAACATGTCTCGTGCAAGGCACGAGGGGCATAATGAGTTGATGTCATCCTCACCTTCCTTCGGTTTTGCAGGATTACATCTTTGATCTGTCGATTATGTTATGGTTGGACTCCCACTCGTGGCAGCCTGGTTGATGGGAGAAGCAGTAGGGATTGACTGGATTGGAAAGGAACGAATGAAGAGTTAGTCAAATTTTGTAAAAAAAAACTCTTAACCACTCATTATTGATGCGATATGGGCAAACCATGTTGTATTTTGGAGAAAAGAAATAGGAAATTATTTTATGCATGGAGGAGAGATTTAAGGTCTTCCATGGTGTGTCTATGTTGATTGTATAATTTGGGATAAATTGAGATTGCCGGATATTTACATTACCTTTAGTTATTCTTGGATCCCCCTTCCCTTTTGAACTCTATCTTGTGCTTTGGAATACTGTTGTCTTAGGTATGGGAGGTATATTAGGAGACAGCTCAAGCGCAGCTCTTTTAACATGCTCATTACTCATGTGAGAGCGAATGAGGGAGATTCAATCACAGCAAGGCCTCAGCAGAGCACCATGCTTCGTTATCTATCACTGAATAGATTGGCTATGATAATTGGGATTCGATGTATTCCTACTGAGATGGTTGAACCAGGGAGACATCTCAACTCATCTCATGTCATCTAACATGCTAACGTTTGGCCTCCTCAATGTATATTTCACTCTCGTGCAGACCTAGGTTAGGCAAGTCTGGATTCACATGGATATGATTTTTTTCCATCTTTGGGTTCTGGAATGGTGGCTCTATCCTAATTTATAGTTGTTGGCAAAAGGGGAGGTGGATGATCTTGCTTGATTTGGGATTATGAAGATAGGATGGATTAGGTGGTGTATTCCATTGTTTAGTTAGGACAGTTCTGATTTGATTCCCTTCTTGGTATATTTGCCCCAAAATTTATCATTTGTTACTCACTTGGGGTGTGTTGGCTGAAATTAGACTTAGAACGTCGAAATTGCTAAGTTTATGAGAAAAAACCATGTCTTCAAAGATGAGTTCCTGATTGTAGTTTGTTGAAGAGGCTGAGCTGGAGGATGGGAAAGATGAGGGGCGGTATTATTGTATCAAAAGTGTCTCATCTTTGACTGGTCAAGTGTTTGAAGGAGTCTCACCTTTGGAGGGACATTAGATACTGGCTGGGATGCATAAATTGTGATGCAGGCAAGGGACTGAAAACCCTGTTATGTCTGCAGTGAATTGGCCCAAGGGAATTCGAAGGGAAAAAAAATTCCAAAAACAGTACTTAAACAAGATAATTTAATGGTAAAAAAACAAGTGAACAACAGTAATAATGGTGAAGAAATATCGCAAAAATAAAAGAGACATAAAAACTCTAAACCAGCAATGTCATTGGGTCACTACCCCGGGAAAGCAGCAATAAAGAGAAGTTGCCCACAACTCTCTTACTTTAAAACATAGAACAATACACTAGTACCTAATTTCATTAACTTTTTTTTGATGAATGAATCGATATATTTACAAAACCCCAGAAACAGGCAAAGCAAGCCTGGGCATCCACAAGAAAGAGCCAGGCAGGTTACAAAATAATTACAAAACCCAGCACCACCAAGATTGCACTGAGCAGTGAAAGAAAAAATAAAAAAAATAAAGAAACCCGGACCATGTTGTATATTTGAAACAGGTTGACCTCCTTGCTTCTCTCATGGTACAATCCTCTTCCCGCTGAGCCCCCCCTTTCTCCTCGGTCCACAGAGACAAAATGTAGGACTGGTGCCAACAGTTCATCACGGAAGAAAGGACTCACCGAGCCGGGATCACTAACTAATACTAAAATAATAGAAAAGAACTGTCTTTTCTGTATACTTTATACTTTCCCCGGTTCCGTTGCTACCGCGGGCCTTACGCAATCGATCGCATCTGTGAAAGAAAAAATAAAAAAAAATAAAGAAACCCGGAGACCTCCTCATCCGGACTCAAGGTTCCATGATGAGAGAATCTGATTTCATTTACTTAATACCAAGGTTTAGACACATTTTGTCAAAATGGTCTAAATCTGCTAAAGTTTTGGGGAAAATGAAGGGATTTAGTAAGAATTTTGCGATGGAACTTTAGGGGATGCTTTTTTAAGCATAAATGCACAAGTGTGGATGATTAGAAGTAAAATAGAAAATAGAACACTTAAACGGTAGTTTTGTTTTACACCCTATTTTGCTATTGTAAGCATTCAAACATTATTGCTCAAATCTAGCAGAAAAAAGAAGAAGAAGAAGATAAGTTTAGGGACTTACCTCTTTCTTGAAGTTTCAACCCAAATGTCCCTTTACAATCTTGTTGCGGGAGCTTAGATAAGCATGGGAGAGGTTTGAATCTCCCAACATTTGCAATTTTTTGAATAAATATGATTCTAGCAATTGAGATTTATTTAGCTAGTTTTGTCTCATTTTGCCAATTTCATCTTGAAATTTGATCTTTATATGAAGGAATTCAACATTTCGATTAATTTAACCAAAATTTTGACATATGAATCATTTTTTTCGCTCATTTCGGCAAAATATTGTATCTTGTATTTTGCTTCTGAATTTTGTTTCAAGGTCAAGTTGCCCATCCCAAAAATGAGTTTGACTTAAACTCTGTGACAAAATCTTAGAACAACTATAAAATTGCCTCTCTTAATAAAAAGACTTCTAATAAGAGATGAGGGATCTACTTGCATTATAGCAACTCCCATGAGTGTTCAATCCCTTTCCTAATTAATTAAAACCACTCGTGTGAACTTGAAATAAACTATTTTAGTTAGACTTCTAAAGTTAAATTCCATCACAAATTAATTCCCTAGCAGTAAATTCACCATAACTTTTTGATACAACTCAAAATTGCAATATCGGTTTAGTTGGATACGTAACTCAATAATCTATCAAACAATATTAATATCAAGCAAAATAGAGAAGTTTTGACCATCCAAAAATATCCTCAAAGAACAATGATGGAAATAACCCAATTTCTTATAATATGATGCTCAATCAAACACCAAAATTGATTCAATGGTTTATCTAACCATAGGAATTCTTCTCTACGATGTCCTTCCATCAACTTGACTGCTGTGAATTTCATCTTTTTTTGTCATTTCCAATCAGGGAGCTTTTGTATCCATATATAATGAAGAAACTGGAGCGGTGAACACTATGCTGATTTGCCTGCATTGGTTTCTTTCCAGTAGTTTGGGACATTTAGAACTACAACCCAAGTTCTTTTGTGTGTATTGGGGGGGGGGATGGGGGTTAGGATGGCCTTATCTCACAATCTCAAAGAAAATAAAGGTATTACCCTCTGAACCCAAGATCTCAAGGGAGCTCTATCTGATGCCTTACCACTAATTTTACTACCAAAAAATAAAGAGGGAACTTCTCAATCATCTCCAAGCTGTAACAAGGGGAGTCCAGGTCTGATGTCAAAGAGCGATCTTGACTTCATGTGGTAGCTGATCTTGTGGGTGAAAGGTCCTGTACAGGGATCAGTGAGGTGCTACAAGCAATACAGTCTGCGGATTCATTCCCTTACTCTATAATGTATAGCCAGTAACAGTATGCCTGAGCCTGACCTGGTTTGACTATTTGAGCAGTAAGTTTATCTGCTTGAAGCAGTGACTCCATAACATTCAGGGGGGCTGAGTCATGAAATAATTAGACTGTATCGGAAATCCCAAGTGGTTTTGAATTTCAGATGTGAGACACCAAAATGAGGAACTGCTAAAAGGTCCAAGAACCAAACCCAATATAGGGCTATAGGCTTAACTAAGACCAACTCAAAGTAGTATTATAATAATGCTGATGATGGTTATCATAATAATAATACTATTATTATCATCCCATCCCAAGAATCTTGACTCCTTTGAACCTGTGCTTTGAACCAGCCAGAGAAACCTGGAGTTACAAAATTCCCTCGTAATACAGTGAAGGATAATTTGAGTAGTTACTTGACTAACAGGATTGAGGACAAATTGTTTCAGCTGCACAAACTAAAAATTTGCATGCTTTATGACTGAGAAGCATTGGGGGTGTCCACATCTGTCCCCTCTCCCTGGCCCAACTTTGTTATTATTATTTATTTATTTTTTTTGTGTTGGGTGCTCCCTTCCCCTTCTGTAGGAACTGATCTTACGCTAATTGTCATCTTTTAATGTGATTTCTTATGTGTATGAGTTCTATTTATGCAGTACTTTGAGCTGTAATGTGTATGAGTTTTTTGTCCTTGGCACATCGAGTGGTAGCCAAGGTTGTGATGACCCCTGTAAATAGATGCCCGTTGGATTGAAGTTTATTGTAGTACTAAAAAGGTATTCTAGATTCCACATTAAAATATCCTGTTGACTGCCTATCTATGTTTTTGTTATTTCTTGGTATTCTGTTTTCCTTTTTTCCATTTATCATTGTGCATGTTTGTTTTAAGAATTGTAAGAACTCTTAGTTGGCTTGGTTGGGCATTTTTTAAGGTTTGATTTCCTTTGAATATTCACCGCTTGATCTTAGAGTTTTGATGATATGACATCCTTTTTACCGCCTTGTGCTCTGATGGGAACTTCTCTCTCTTTCAGTTTGTTTATGTTCAATGTTATTAGTAATTCTAGTATGTTATTTGCAGGAGGAAGAAGCTTTGGTTGTCCGCAAAACTCTGGTGCTGCTGGGACTCTTTATGATTTCACTCCTCGAAGCCTCATTGTCAGTAATCACAACATGTCAACAGATACAGATACACTTCTTTTAGAATTTCCCAACCATCCTCTTTGGACAAATGTTTTTATTCGAAATCATGCAAAGGCTGCTGTTCCTTTGCTCTGGAGTCGTGTCCAGGTGAATAAAGGGTAACTTTTGCATGCTTTATAATTTTGTTAGAAATTTTCTTTATCATCCATTTTAATATGATTACTTTCTATTGGCGAAAAGTTTTGGTTATCAATTTTTTATTCTTTAAGATGTCTCAGCCTTCTTTCGACATGGACAATGGTTTTGAAATCATAATCATGCATACAATCATGTTGGCGAGTCAAGCACAAAAGGGATCAGTTGATATAAGGTTTAGTCATGAAACAAGTTAAAATCATGCTAGAAGTTAAAAAATGTTCATGAAGAAGATGCGGTACTGCAGAAGAAAAGGTTATAGGGGCTTCAGTATGATATCGGGCTCTGCTCTTAGGATTATCCACTGCAGATAGATTCTGGAAACATGTGAAACAGGGAGAAAAAGTGTTAGGGACGTTGGTATGTTATTTGGGGGCCAAGGTTGTGTTGTTGTGATGTCTATTGATAAACTCTATCATCCCATTGTAAAGGTCTCATGATTGCTGCCAAGTTAGGCAGTTAGGGAGTAGAGGCTGTTGGACCGGTATGGCGACCCAGGAGGGGGTGAATGGTTGAAGGATAAAGCTAATAAAAATACAGTCCAATTCTATCACCAGGGAGGATGAGAATATAAGAGGGGAGAGAGAAACTGTCAAGACAAAAAGATTTTTTGGGTGGTTCGGCCTCTTGCCTACACACCAAGAGCTCCTCATTCTTGGCTCCACTATGGATTAACTTCCTAGATGACACTCAAATCCTTACAAGATTACCCTTCAAGGTGGTAGTCAAACCTCTCTCAATTTCTTCAAGGTGACAATTACACTCGCATTGTGGAGACTCTTCTCTCATAACCACACTCTTGCAGGAGTTTATTTGAGTTTTGCAACTCAAAGACAAAGCCCCTAATTAGGCAGATAGACCAATGAAGCACTAGATAAACCCTGTTTTTAGTGTAGATGCACAAATGACTACCTAGCTCGTGAACAAACTATAAGTCCACTAAAATGATACTTAGGATTTTGGCCTTTTTTGTCTTGTTGATGGAAAGGCAAGGGCTTTGATTTATAGACAAAATCCTAAGTCATAAAAATAACTTTTTTTTTTTAACTGTTCGAGCTTTGCCGGTTGACCGCTTGACTTGTGGTTGGATTCAAACGGCTAACTTGCTGTTGGATTTGAATGGCTCTATGGCTAGTTGACCGCTTCTTACAACCAATCAATCGCCTTAACAGTTTTCTGCAACACTTGGAGACGTGGATAATGTTTTCCAGAAAACCAAGGACTTCAGAACCTACTGGAGTCTCTATGAACGTTGAATGATGTTGAGTAGTTATAGTTTGTCAACTCCAAAATTTAGCAATTCTAGAGCTAAACGAATATCCATTATATCTATTTGCTTGGATTTCTGTTATTTGTAATGTTTGGTGGTGAGTTTTGCAACTACAAATGTTTGCATCGAACATATGTTGTTTTGAGGGTTACAAATTTTAGTTAGTTATGGGAGCATGAGGTAGCAAAATTTTATCAACGACTAGGTTGTTATTTCATTGGTTCAGCCCCACCTTATCTTTGTTTGCGTTCTGTGGTGATGCAAAGGCTAGGCTTTACAATCAACTTATACTCTTAGCCTTGCAATAGGATCGATTACACCAACCCTCGCGATAGATTAAATTATAAACCAGGAAAGCAACAATAAAGAACTTATCTTCTTCTATTCATATATATAGAGTTGCTTTGAAATACAGAAGGAAAGTAGATTAGTCAATCGTTCCTTGTTGAAAACTAGCAAGGAATGAAAGTCCAATCGTGTAAAAGAACTTTACAAAGAAGAGAAATCTTATATAGAAACTCTCTAAAACTGAAAATAGAAACTTTTTAAAACTGAAAATAGAAACTTAAATTTAGGCAAGTATCTATTACTTGCAATAATATTTAGGAAGCAATTAATTATATCTAGCAACTAACATGGCAATAACTAATATAGAAGATCCTCCTAGCTGGCCAACAGCTCTCCATGGCTAGTAGTCCAGCTGGCTAGGTTGCTGGCTTGGTTGGCGGCTTAGCTGGTGGCTTGGCTTGGCTGACTTATTTCTCCTGTGGTATACTTCACCTATTGAACTAAAAGTGAATTTTGATAAAGCTGTTTGCTAAAGTTCAAGAACAGGTTCATTTACATTGGGTCTCAGGAATTTTATTGGGGGCTTTTTGTAAGGGGACGATTGTCTTCTTCCTTCCTCTTTTGCAAATGCTTTTTTTCGTGGTATCTCTTCTTCACTAGATGTTTCTGCACCAGGTGTTTCTTGTTTTAGGTTAACAGTGTTTTCTGTATAATATTCAGCAATTCCTACGTGTGACTGCTTTCTTCATTTGTTGATATATAGGTCCAAGGACAACTTAGTCTATTATGTGGTGGCATTTTGACCTTTGGACTTCTACATTATCCATCATCCGAGTTTGAGCTTATGGCAGAAGAGCTTCTGATGAGTGAATCAACACTTAGGGTAAGATGCAGATATTAAGTTGCCTTCATTTGATATGATATAGAAATCCACTCATATCTGAAGTGAAGGTCTCTCCTTGAATTCAAATTCGATGATCAACTTAAGGGATGCAATTTTTATTTATCTGTATGAGGGCTAAATAATTGTGCACTTGTTGCATGTTTACTTGCTCATCTGTGTGTTCACCGGTGACTGTGTGCTAGAATATGCATGAATCGGCTAAGTATGCCATGCCTAACAAATCACCATTTTCTGTAGAATGAAATCTGTATTTTTTATATTAGTGCCAGTTCATTATAACAGATAAGCAGAAGACTGAAATTAGGAAAAATATTTTGTTGAGTACTCTCAAAAATATAAATATGGTGAAATACTTATTCAGCTCATGTTCACCAACAAAATATAACTTCTCTACACATGGATTGAGAGATGATGGTTATTGATTCTCTGTACTGGTAAAGTAGCTATAACTCCTTTGTTTCAAAAGAACAAATGCACACATTGTCTCTGTACCTTCATTTCTTCTAGAGCATTGTTGTCAAGGAGTCGCTCAGGCGTCTAGGCGGTTCTTGGATGCCTAAGTGACCTGTCACCATATTGTTCATGGTGCCTAGATAGAAAATGGGGCAGAAAGAAAGGTAAAAAATGTGGAAAAGGGGAAGGAAATAGGGGGAACGAGAAGGAAAAGAGGGGAAACAGGGAGGAAAACCAGAGAGTGAAAAATAAGAAGGAAATCAGGGAGAAGAAGCAGTAGCAGCTGCCACTACTGCCAGAAAGGTTGCAGTGGTGCCACTGGTGCCACCATTCACTGCCATCATAGTAGAAGAAAAAGGAGAGGAGGATGGAGGTATATAACTGGAACTCACACTACAATCACTAATTCTTTTGCTGTCAACATCAAAGAGGGAAGAAGAAGACCAAATAAATTTTTTTGTCAAATTATATATATATATATATATATATATATATATATATATATATATATATATATATATATATATATATATATATATATATATATATATATATATATAATAACTTTGAATCAAATTAAAACAAATAGACACATACCCGGATCCATATTTGTTTGAATGAAGAGTTCCACAAGAGCTGTCCAATATCAGCCAATCTCTCTGTCAGTCTTGTCTGCTCTCTTTTCTGTATATGATGAATGATAGCCAATAATGAGAATTGACTATTTATATAAAGACAGGGAGCAGGGACTAACCCTGTTAAGAAGGGTAATTTGGTCCTTCCCCATAATCGGGCCAAATTACCAGAAGGTCCCCAAGCAATTACACTTTAAGGTGGATTAATTGGAACCCTCCCATAAAAAGGTACCATCAAATCACAGCCGTCCATTCAACACCATTCCACTAATCCTACCCGCACAATGTCTGGTGCGTGCCCATACATGATGAAAACATTATATTCTCCCACTTGGGCTGCATCAGAACATTGCTTGAACCATGGATTAGAAAATATTTTGATCACATATAGGAAGTGTTGAAAGTAGCTCACTTTAACAATACACCCTTGGACCAAGTAAGAACATAAACACCTAATCGTAAGCGTCATCACGTCTTAAGTCAACGTGGGACACTACCTGTCAAAATGCTTGCACCCTTACCAGCTTTTGGGCTACAAATAGTGTAAAAATTGGGGTATGGAAGTCGCATGTCTCGATCATCGAACATGTCAAATCCAAATTAGTCCAAACTTCGAACTGAAGTCATTAGCTACTCCACCATTTGGAGCTCATTGAAATCATTTTTGACATGGAAAACTGTCACTAGAACTACTAAAATAGCTACTCCATATAGAAGCACACTATAGATACCTCACACTAAAATATCATGGGATTGGATCCATAAATTCCATCACTCTAGCCGAAGTTCTCAAATTGAGTAACTCTACTAGCTGTGTGTACTTATAAATACAACCTCTGAAAAAGAGGAAGGTAACACATGAAACTACCTCTACTATCATTCGAAGTCTGCCTTTACTCTCATTTAAGGCTTGCTTTTACTATCATTCAAGGCAAAATATGTACATGTACAAATAATGAAGAACAAAAAGAGCACAATAACATTTATTCAAAAGTAATAAACACAACCTATGTCTATAAAATATACTCCCACTAACAAAATACATCTAAAGATTCAACTAATCCCATACCAGCAATATGCTCTTGAAAAACAGTTATTGCCAAAGCTTTTGTTAGTGGATCAGCAATCATGACATTCGTAGAGATTTGTTCAACAGAAATCACAGACTCTTGGAACTTCTCCTTAACAAAGAGATATTTTATGTCAATTTGCTTTAAACCAGAAGTACTCTTGCTATTCTGAGAAAAATGCATTGCAGCAGAGTTATCACAATATAACTTCAGCAGTCTGGATATGGAATCAATCACCTAAAGACCTGAAATGAAGTTCCTCAACCATAGAGCTTGAAATGGGGCTTCATAACATGCCACATACTCTGCGTGCCCAGTGGAAGAAGTAGTAATCATTTGCTTCACATTCTTCCATGATACTGCACTACTAGCCATTATGAAAACATAACCAGACGTCAACTTTAGATCATCTGGACATCCAGCATAATCAGAATCTGAATATCCGATTACTTCAAGAGTATCAGTCCGTCTGAAGGTAAGCATGAGATCTCTAGTGCCTTTAAGATACCTCATGACCTTTTTCGCTGCCACCCAATGAGTCCAACCTGGATTACTCTGGAATCGTCCAAGCACACTAATAGCAAACGCGATGTCAGGTCGAGTACAAACCTGAGCATACATGAGACTGACAACGACAAGCATATTTGTATGTCTTTCATTTGAGCCCGTTCAACTTCATTCTTTGGGCAATCAGACTTGGTGAGTTTATTGCCCTTTGTAACAGGAGTCTTCGAGGAGACACAATTAATCATGTTAAACCTCTGCAATACTCTATCAATATATGTTCTTTGTGATAATCCAAGAACACCACATGACCTATTTCGAAGAATTTCTATCCACAAAACATAGGATACCTCACCAAGATCCTTTATATTGAAGTGGCTGGACAACAATCTCTGTCTCATGTAGTATACCTTTATCATTACTGGTTAGAAGAATATCATCTACATAGAGAACGAAGAAGATAAATCTACTCCCACTGATCTTGAGGTATATACATTGATCAACAATATTTTCTTTGAACCCAAGAGAGGTAACAACTTGGTCAAACCTCAAGTACCATTGTCTAGGAGATTGTTTCAAGCCATAAATAGACCTTTTGAGTCTACATACTATATTCTCATTGTCAACTGTCATGAATCCAGGAGGTTGTAACATGTATATTTCCTCTTCCAAGACTCCATTAAGAAACGCAGTCTTCACGTCCATCTGATGCAGTTCTAATTCAAAATGTGCAACCAGTGCCATAATTATCTTGAAAGAGTCTTTGGTGGACACTGGACAGAAAGTTTCTGTGTAAGTAAAAGAAATAACATTTTCATTTTACATATAAGTGCCCCAAATTTCATCTTAAAGGAAAGAAATATCATATTCTACTTCTAAAAATCCCGTGGTATATGCACATCTTAGTTGCTTTGGTTTTGCCCAGGAGCCAAGGCAACAAGGCGGCTGGCCACTGCCTAGGTTCGTCTTTGCACCATGACAACTACATTCTAGAAGTGTGTGACAAATAAAAAAATAAGAGAAGATGAGAGAATTGATGTGTTTTGCTCCTCTCCTTGTAGCTTGTATTATAGAAAACAAAAAACAAGTATTAAATAGGATCTAAGATTCTACAAGTCAGAGTCCTAGTTACAAATTAAAGACAAAGTAAACTCAAAATAAGAAAAGGAAACTAACAAGTCTAATTGGTAAAGGAAACTAATAAGCTACTTAAGAGTTCATATACTAATAGGAGTCCAAGTCCTAGAAACTAACACTAACTACTTTGACTAAGTCAAAGCAGTGTATGGTTACAATTTTATTACGCTAACACGCCCCTTAAGTTGGAGCATGGGGGAACGTGAGAACTTTAGCTTGAAACAATGTAGCAGCAGAAGCATCAATTGTAGTAGTAGGAACAGTAGCAATAGTAGTGGTAGTAGTAGTAATAGCAGCACAGTATAGGTCATTGTGAACCAAGTAGTAGTAGCAGCACAATATATGCCTCTGTGAACCAAGTAGTAATCGCAGCACAGTATAGGTCACTGTGAACCAAATAGTAGCAGCAACACAATATAGGTCACTGTGAACCAAGTAGTAGTAGTAGCAGGAGCAGCAGTAGTGGTGGTTGCACACCTAACAGAGAACCTTAAACGACTCTTAAAATGGCAGTCCAAGGGATTGCTCTGATATCATGTAACAAAATAGAAAAATAAGAGAAGATGGAGAGAATCGATGTGTTATGCTCCTCTCCTTGTAGCCTGTATTTATAGAAAATTGAAAACAATTATTAGATAGGATCTAGGACTCGACAAGTCAAAGTCCTACTGTCCTAGTCACAAGCTAAAGACAAAGTAAACCTAAAATAGGAAAGGAAACTAAAAAAATTAATTGGTAAAGACAACTAATAAAGCAAACTAATAAACTAATTGGGAATCCATATACTAATAGGAGTCCAAGTCCTAGAAACTAGCACTAACTACTTTGACCAAGTCAAAGCAGTGTACGGTTACAACTTTATTATGCTAATATGTAACAAAGTAAAGAAAGAGAAAAAGAAGATTGGAGAGAATGGAGGGGAGAGAGAGAGGATCGATGTGAGGTTAATTTTTTCCTCCCATCGTTCCAACTTTATTTATAATGAATAATAAGAAAGATTGTATAGTAATAGGAACTCTAGAGTGACTAGGAGTCCTAGTTTCTAAGGAAGATAAACTAATAAAAAAGAAAACTAGATAGACTTCTATCCCTAGGAGCAATAAGACAAAAAAAAAAAAAAGTAAACCACGATAAGGACACTCCCCTTATAATGGGACCCGTAAGCTGATAATCTCCAACATTCCCCCCATGCTGGAACATGCAAAAAATCAACACCCCGCCTGAAATTGAAGTTATATCTTTGAACAACTAGAAGAGATATGAACCGCACCATTGGTCTTCAATATGTAGCTGTAGGAGATGCCAAGGAGCATAGGGAGAACTTCTTATAGCAATACCAAATCACAAACATTCGAAAAACCACTAACAACAAAGAGATAGTAGGCTCTAACACGAGCGGTTGCATCACGTGCAACTGATAAAAGTCTCTCTTCAATGAGCAGACTTGAATAAAGGTTGCATCTTGTGCAACTGAACAAAAAGGTAAACAAAAAGTTGCATCTTGTGTAACTGATAATAGTCTCTTGTCAATGTGTAGACCTAAATAAAGGTTGCATCTTGTGCAACTGCATAAAACGTTGTATCTTGTGTAATTGATTATAGTCTCTCGTCAATGAATTGACCTGAAACAAAGGTTGTATCTTGTGCAACTAATAATAGTTTTTCGCTAATGAGTAGACCTAAACAAGGTGATAAAAGTGTCTCTCTAATGAGTAGACAAGAGTCTCTTCCTTGAGCAAACTTGAACAAACCGATTGAAGTGTCTTTTCCACGAGTAGATACGAAGTGTCTTTCCCACGAGCAGATATGAAGTGTTTTTCCCACGAACAGACACGAGGTGTTTTTCCACGAGCAACACGAACATGAGCAAAATATATGCTCATTTCCCCCTTACGTGGAGCATTCCATGTGGAAAAATTACTAGGGTCTTCAAACAATGTACGAGGGATAATATTCCATATAGCCAGAATAACGAGAACCACAATCATCCACAAAAAAAAGGGGCCTCCCATAACAATAAAATAGCAAATATACAAGTCCAATGGCAAATTTGTAAAATTTGCTCATACTTATGGGCCCACCCAAGCACATGGGTAGAGTTAATTATGTAATTAATTGAAAGTGTAAGACCTTGAGGAAGGGTAAAAAAATAGACCCTGGAAACAAATCTTTAAGTAAAGGGCCAAATTGGGAGTAATCATAAGAGATGGACAAAGAAGAATTGATTTATAAGGGGAGGGGTATTTCTGGACCAGATTTAAGGTCCTCTTCCTCCTCCATTCACGAACCAGAATAGGGAGGCGGTAACAGGTTTTACTCCAGTTGAAAGAACTCACTCAATATGGTTTAGATGGCTCTGAAACTTCAAGGGGATGTCGATAAGAGGCTGGACTTCCGAATCCATTAATAAAACAAAACAATTCAGCGGCCATAAATTAATTTTAAAACTTCTGGTTGATCTCAGGTTGGAATCCCACAGAAGGAAGTCTTCCGAGGCTAAAACCCTAGGAGTCAGGTTGCTCAGAGCTGATTGATCTTCGTTCTGAGTTTCAGGCCAAACAAACCTGTTTTAAGGTGATCAATGAAGCTTCCTAATGGCTGGCTATCGCTAGTTGCAGTATAAACAAGGGAAAAAGTAGCAAAACAACCTACTGGGGAGATTGAAACAGACAACAGAGAAACTGATTGATAGAGTGAAGTAGCAGAGGCAGCAATGGTGGCTGCACACCATGATGAAAAACTTTAGTCGACTCTCAAAATGGCACCCGCTTTGATACCATGTAATAAAGTAAAGAAAGAGACAGAAGATGGAGAGAATGGAAGGTGAGAGAGGATCAATGTGAGGTTAATTATTTCCTCCCATCGTCCCAGTTTTATTTAGAAGAAAGATTTCAAACTACTCTAGAGTGACTAGGAGTCCTAGTTTCAAAGGAAAGATAAAACAATAAAAAAGGAAACTAGATAGACTTCTATTCCTACAAGCAATAACACAAAAGAAAATAAAGTAAACCACGGTAAGGACACTTCCCCTATCGTGGGACCCATGAACTGATAATCTCCAGCAAAATGCATATACTAATCAAAGCATATCCTGTTCACAGTGTGCTATTTATTACTCAGGGCCCATATTTATTACTCAGGGCCCAAGTGGGTGTTATTAGACTTCTCCCTTGTTTTTCTTAGCTTCATAGCCTTTGGTTTTTGCAACATACAACTACAATAATGTATTTCCACCTTAATTTCTTTATATCGATTTTGATTTATTTTTCTCCTATAGCTAATTTCTTGTCATTATCTTCAATTAAATTTAGGTTTATGGGGCACTGCGTATGACTGTAAAAATGCTCCTGATGTGGAATTCCAAAATGCTCATAGATGGTGGTGGGGATGCGATGGTTGCAACATCCATGCTTGAGGCTAGCAATCTAGTTGTTCTCAGGGTATTCCAAATTTCCAATGCAGTTTATTTACTATTTCCTACGTAAATTGGTTGATGATTCATTAGTGTGTGAGATGCCATATCATATTTTCTTGTCAGGAATCATCTGTCATACATTCTAATGCAAATCTGGGAGTTCATGGGCAAGGGTTGCTGAATTTATCTGGACCAGGGGATCAGATTGAAGCTCAACGTCTCGTACTCTCACTATTTTATAAGATTCATGTAAGTTGAAAGCTCCATACTTTGGTGGCTGCATATGTCTTAGCTTTGTGATTGAATTTCCACTCTACTTTCTCTCAACTGCATGCCTTACTTTCAGTCCATAGTTGCTATGTTTTAATTAAGTTTTGATGTCATTTTATATGGTTTCTTGAATTTCTCCTTCTCAACTTCTGATTTTGTTTAAATTGAAATGATTTTCTTCTAAATTCTCACTACATCCAAGCCATGAGGATTTGTTTTCTTCATACATGGCCTTGTTACTTTCATGCAAAATAGATGCAAGTCATTAGCTCCATCGAGGTTTAAAGCCTTCTTTTGTATGGTGGTTCTCAAAAAGTTCCTACATTTGATGTGATTTCAATGAGAAGGGATATTTCCTCATATGTTACAGATGTGCACTTGTGAGAGTGAATTAATTAACCATTTTTTTTTATCCATTTTGCAATGGCAAGGTGCATTTGGAATCACGTGCTTGTGTTGAGAAGCTCGTGTGCTTCTCTCTGTTGAAGCTTGTGCTTTGTGCTGTGCACCCATTAACCAGTGGAATAGGAGGCCTTTCAGAGCCTTTGAGTGTCTTTGTTGGAAGTTGTTGCATGGAACATTTTGTGTTTCTTGCTACTTTTAAGGTGGAGTAGAGTGCTTTATGTCTTATTTGCTGCTAAGAGGGTTGTATGATGGCCTTCCTTTTCTCATTGCTTTGTCTTTGTGGGAGTTCTGTTTCTGGTCTTTATCTTCTTTTCTTTTTGATAAAATTCATTTTCTGTTGGCTAAAAGGTGTCAGGAAAAAACCAAGTAGTGGATTTACAAAGAGAAGAAGATAGATATTCATGCCATTGCATGGTACTAAAAGTGATGACTTCCCATTAGGCCCTCATATTAAAATAGTATAAGGAAGTATACTAATGGCATCACTAGATGTCAGGATGCTATGTCCATGTTCTCAACCTTTTTCTTCTCTCCAAGCCTTAGGTAGTGTATGTAGGCAGTCTTTTGGAAAATTTCATCTAACAGACTACTAATGGGTGTTACTTAGGGATCTTGGATGACACTATTGCATAGCGATATTTAGTGATGTGGTGGGCTAGTATCATATGCTTCTTTTTACCACTTCATCAGTGTGATTCCAGATAAAAGCTCAAATTCTAGTTATTCTGCCAGTTTTAACAGATTTAAGGGGTCTTAGTTTCACTGACCTAATTATGGAAGGGGACTCAATTAACGTGATTGCTTGGGGCTTTTACTGGTTTTCATGCATTTATCTAGCAAGTGCTATAGATGACCTCCTTGGGTTATACCTTGCTCTCCCTCCCTAGTTGATATGTTGGATGAAAGAGTGGGCCCTTTTCCAAGGGGTTGTTACAAGTTTAAGCCTGTGTTTTGGCCCTTCTATGCAACAACAGTGTTCCTGTTTTGATTCTGCTTCACCTTTCCTAACCCTATCATTCATCTTTTAGTTTAAGATTATTTAATTGCAAACAGAATATCTCTGTAATCATATTGAAAAGGAAACTTCTCCAGATATTAATGATGGTTTGGCTTTGTTTCCCTCCATATTTGGGCAGCCAATATGGGATTTAGCCCTCTAAATAGTAAATACTTGTGGCTGTATGATGTTGACAGGCTTGTTTAGACAACTGCATATGTTGTATTGAATAGATGTTTCTCTGCAAATCTGTCTTGTTAACTATATATTGGCTTGCTTTGGCTTTTTTAACCCTCAGGCATCTTCATTTTTTTTTTGGGTAGGTAGAGCCCCAAGGAGAATTGAACTCATGACCTCTTCATTTTGAGGTGTTGGTCTTTTGCCAACTGAGCTATCCCCTTGGGGTTTAGGTATCTTCATTTTGTTTCTTACTTCTTCTACTTTGCTAGTGTTGGAATTAGTGCATACTGCATACTAGATCAACCAACTTCTGATGTGATTGTTGTGAGTGTGCATGCTTTAATTAACTGCTAGATGGAATATTGTTAATCTGAATTTGTATTCTCTTTCCTATATTTTTTTTTGTATGCCTTGAAATGAATTTCTTGGCTTATGGCCTTTATGCTTTGTACGTTAATATCCATTTCTATTTCTGAAACAATTATTATCGTACTTTTTTATTTTATTTTTTTAATTTTGATCTACCACCCAAGAAGTATACGAAATTTGACCTACTATCCACCGTTTTCACTAAATATACTACCCAAACGTTTGACACAAATGCTAAAAGAGACCCACCCCGTTAATTGAGTCCTGTTAGTTGATGACAATAGTAGTTGGCAAGGCGTCATGGCGAACCAAGGCGATGGAGGCCTGACTGGGCGCCTAGGCGACCAAGGCGCCCGCCTAGGTGACCAAGGCGCCCGCCTAGGCGACCAATTTTCCAAGGCGACCCAAGGCAGCCTGGGCGCCTAGGCGGCGCCTTGACAACTATGGATGACATCATCTCAATTTGAAATTTTTTGGGACAATATTGTCCTTATTGCAATGTTAAAGGGCCATTTTACCCTTATACTTATTATCTTAACCCTAAATCTAAAAAACGGTGACTGAGGAGGAGGAAGAGTGGAGAATGGCTTCTCCCTGCTCTTGATCCAAATAGTCTCCAGATGACGTTGAAACCAGAAAACTTCAATTGGGGTTTCCAGTTGAAACTAGAGACGTAAACGGATCAAATTCGGACTCGGATGCACCACTATCTGAATTCGAATTTGAATCCGGCGGATGTCTGAAATAATATTCTGAATTCGAATTCGACAGAATTCTCGGATTCGATTAGAGTCTCTTGATAAACCCTCACTTACCGAGCCCAATGGTTTTGAACCATTTTCTTCATGGCAGAAACTCGAAGAACAAATTTTTACTAGTTCATATCGTAATCCCGAAACTAAGAAAAGAACAAATTTCACTTTAAGACTTAACAATTACAATCAACGATTTTAGATCTCTGACCTCAGATCTCAAACTTCAAAACTCTGCTTCAGATCCACTACTTTCTCAGCACTTAAGTGAATCAATTCATTTATGCTCTATATGTGATTGCAGGAATCTCAGCCATAATTACATGGTTCTAATAGCTTCTGCCCAGGTTCTTCCTCATGGTCATCATGAAAATAGGTGATTTTAGTTGTCGATGGTGTAGAAGTTTGTAGAGCCGTTGAACCGTCGATGAAGCTCTAAGGTTTGAAGCGTCTTCGAAACCTTCCTTCTTCACTACTTCTTCTTCTTCCCATCTTCTTCGTTTTCTTTTGAAACCCATGCATCACCGGTGTTTCATCTATTTCAAAGGGAATGGCTGATGTTCTTCTTCTGCATTTCATGGGCCACTGATGCTTCTCCTGTCGGTGCGAACAAAGAAGCTGCAAGGAAAAAAAAATACGGATGGAAAATCAGATCCTCCTCCGTGTTCCTTCCATCCATCATCTTCTTTCTGCAATCTCGAAACTAGAAAACCCCTCTTCTTTTTGCATTCTCGAAACTAGAAAGCCATTGATTATGGCTTTCATTTCTAAGAGATAAAGTATCTGTTCACCATTATTATGTAAATAAAATAGTAAATAAACATCCGCCTC
Source organism: Protea cynaroides (assembly GCA_028583415.1). Classification (NCBI taxonomy): domain Eukaryota; kingdom Viridiplantae; phylum Streptophyta; class Magnoliopsida; order Proteales; family Proteaceae; genus Protea; species Protea cynaroides. Next base: position 98,591,535 of record CM053274.1, on the reverse strand, counting down.
CAAAAAGTAGAGTGTAAAGTAATGGTGACCTTTCCTCGTTATTATAATAAATAAAATAATAAAACAAACAGCTGTCTTTTACTTTATTTAGTTTTGATTATCTTAATATATTCGTTCCTTCATTCGCATAACTTAATCATTTCAAATTTTTAATAAAATAGAAAATATATAGCGGATTGGATCGGATAATATCCGCTTCAAAATACTGAAATCCGAATTCGCGTCCGATTAAATTTAGAATATCCGAATTCGAATCTGAATTTAATCGAATTGAATGCAGATAGTCTTAAACGAATTTGGATGCGAATCGAATCCGGATTTTCGGCTATCCATTTACATCCTTAGTTGAAACCAGAAAACCTTTCTTTCTGTTTGATTTTAACGAGGAAATCGAAAAGAGGGAAAAAAAAACCCTTAATCTTGTTTAGGCAAAGCTTTGTTTTCTTTTGCACAGGAAAGAACACATTGAGGACCTGCAAATAGTTCCAAAACGCAAATTCTTTTAGTTCCGGAACCTTACCAAATAAATCGCAGCCTTTGGCTCTAAGATCCTCGAATTTCTCTTGCAAACCAATCATTTCGTTAACCAAATCCATTAATTTCTGATAATTTTAAAAAACAAACAACAAAAAAAATTGCAAGAATCAAATCAGAGCAGATGCAGAAGCTTGGCGGATCTGCTCTGAGTATCACTGAACAGACATAGAGATTTAGAAGCTTGGAGAATAGTTTTTTTATTTTTTTATTTTTATTTGTTTATTTTTTATTTTTTAAACCTGATCGAGTAGTCGAAAAGCAAGAGGAAAGGTCTGGAATCCTATTGAAGACTCTCGATCTTAAACCGTCTTCCCGAACTTCATACACAGATTAATAACCGAAGACACAACAAGAATACCACAAAGCTCAAGGCTTCTATTGGACCCGTTCATACAATATTTGAACAGAGCCTGTGGATTAATGTCTTCCATGGTCAAGCAATACTCAGGCTCCAGCAGATTTTGGTGGGATCTGTATCTTGATCTTGAGTCCTCCCTCACTAGATGAGTGTCACGTGTAAACATGACAGTTCCTGGAGATGTGATTTAGGAGTTCCCAACAAATCTGCTAAATCTGCTCTCATGTCTTGATCTTGAGTCCTCCCTCACTAGATGAGTGTCATATGTAAACATTACAGTTCCTGGAGATGTGATTTAGGAGTTCCCAACAAATCTGCTAAATCTGCTCTTATGATTCCTGATTTCCCTCTCCCTAGTAGTTATAGAATGAAACCAGAACGGCGGTGTTGGGATGAGATGTTGAGAGATGAGGGTGAATGGAGAGACAACTAATTAGAGAGAGAGAGAGAGAGAGAGAGAGAGAGAGAGAGAGAGAGAGAGAGAGAGAGAGAGAGAGAGAGAGACGTGGAAGGAGTTAAAGAGAGAGAGAGAGAGAGACGTGGAAGGTTAGAGAGAGAGAGAGAGAGACGGGGAAGTAGTTAAGAGAGATTTCCGGCAGAAATAGAAGCATAAGCTTCAGTAGAAGCTGTTTCGAGGAATCAGAGTTGGATCCCAGATTTCGATCAAATTGGTTGTCGTCGTTCATCGTCTGTCAATACTCTATTTCAGTGGAGACAAAGAAGGTCAAACTAGAAATTTTAACTCCTTTCAATTTCAAAGAGGAAGGGTAGAAATGACAAACTCTTTTTAAGGGTATTCCATCAGTTAAGTGGGGGCGGGTGAAGTTTTGTGAAACCTGTGGATAGTAGGTCGAATTTCGTATACTTCTTGGGTGGTAAATAAAAAATATTCAAATTCTTATTATGTGTTAGTTTTAAGAACTGGATTTATTATTATTATTTTTTTGGGTGAATAGAAATGTAAATATTAACAAAAGAAAACCAAATCTACATGAGGTGCTCCCCATATTTGGGTTACTCAAAGCAGGCAAAGAGAAGCAAAACACTCAGTTTTCGTGGGAAGTCCTATCCACAATGAATTGGATAGGAAGATCCCAATTAACAATGAATCTATTTTGGAGCGATTCTGGGCAGTCTCTGGCTAGTTATGATGCTTCCGCTCCCATATCTTGCTGAATTTTCTGGATTTACCGATCCATGTTCTGAGGTTACCCTTTATCCATATGTGATAGATGATTGCATGGAAAGCAGTCTGGTAATGGCATCTGGTAATGGCATATAGAAAGGCAGCCTCAAGAAGAGAGATCAACCTGCGCCCTTTGATGACGCGACAATTCCAGACCCATAAAGGAGAAGGGCCGGGTTGTCCTGGACTAGACAAGTACATAGAGATATTCATGGGACCGGGGAGGGAGGTTTGCCTACTAGATCACATGTGGTTTTAGCTCTAAAAGTTTTGTTGATCCATCTCCACTCCCTGTTGAGGGCGTGGATCCCCCTGAGAGAAGGTCAACAGGGGTAGAAGACACCTCTCAAAGCTGAGAAGAGAAGGGGCACTTGGAAAATAAGTGATGAATGTCTTCTGCTGCTACCCGTCATAGGGAGCAGTTGGTCTGAAGGGAGATTTGTCTGTGCTGAAGGAAAGCACAAATGAAGGGTTCCAGTAAGAGTTGGAGCCAACGAAGCTGTGATAGGGGAGGAAACCCTTGGACCAGATAACGTTAAACCAGGGGATTTGCAGCCCGAGATCTAACCATGTCCTAGGCCGAAGAGGAATAAACCCATTGCTGATTCTGTCCACGAACCAAGATCTCTGCTCTCCCTAGGTTTTCCAATACTGTCAGGCAGAACTGACCGGGCTTTAAGGAGCCTAGATGAGGAAAGATGACCCGGACACCAAGTACCCTCACATAGGATTTCATCCACTGTAACCATTCTGTCTTGGCCCAAAACAAATCTGATTCTTTCCTTACGACTTTCATGAGTACTCCATGGGGGTGTCAATTGTCCAGCCACAAAAGAGTTGAGGATCCATCATCAATCTCTCTTTTTTATTTGGTTATAGATGCACTCTCTTTTATCCCACTTTTTATATTCTATGTTTCTGTGGTGGTGTTAGTAGGGATTTTCCATTGGTTTATGTGTATTCTTTTGTTAGGTTTCAGACTCAAAAAATTGATATGGTCTAAACAAATACAGAAGATATATTGGTCACCCCTTTTTCTTTCTCCCCCACCCCACATGTGCATGCACATTGGCTGGAGATTTGTGAGTTTCAAACTGATATAACTTGCCTATATGCATCATTTCAGTTGCCCTTCTATGTAGCTCATGCTTATCTTTCTGAGTGAATCTGTTCTACTTTGCATCCAGGTTGGGCAGGGATCTGTTTTGCAGGGTCCTTTAGAGAATGCAACTATTAATGACATGTAAGTTTGGAGTTATATGGGATTTTTCTCACGAATTTACTGTTTTTTATACTTCTTCATTTATTTGAATTTTGCTATATGATTAGGACACCAAGGCTTTACTGTGAATCGCAAGATTGCCCAATGGAACTGCTTCATCCGCCTGAGGATTGCAATGTGAATTCTTCTCTAGTATTCACGCTCCAGGTGTTCCTTTTGTTAGATTGAATGCTCTGACGGAGTGAAACTTCTATTGAGAATTAATTCTGTTGGTTTGAATAGGTTTACATTTTCGATATTAGTCTCCTTGCTACTTTAGATAATAGTTTGTTAGTTTGCATGCAGATTTGCCGAGTGGAAGACATTACAGTTGAAGGCATCATAAAGGGATCTGTTGTTCATTTCCATAGTGCAAGAACTGTAGTTGTACAGTCTTCTGGAACAATAAGTGCATCTGGGCTGGGTACTCCCTCCACCTCCCCCCCCTCTCTCTCTCTCTCTCTCTCTCTCTCTCTCCAGCTCTTTGAGTTCTTTTAATGCAAAGATTTGTTCATCAAATATGTTGATACATCAGACATTTGTGTTTGCTCCATTTCTTTGAGCACCAGAAGATTTTCCTGCATAATTTAATAAAACGTGGGAAAGAATATAGAGAATAAGTTATTCGGGAACTAAAATTACTATTTATTTACATACTGTATAATGCAGGCTGCACAGGTGGCATTGGCAGAGGTAAAGTTTTAAGCAATGGTATTGCCAGTGGTGGTGGGCATGGTGGTAAAGGTGGCAATGGATATTATGAAGGTAGTTTTATTGAGGGTGGTGTTGCATATGGGAATGATGATTTGCCTTGTGAACTGGGTAGTGGAAGTGGAAATGATAACTTAGATGGTTCAATGACCGGTGGTGGTATCATAGGTAAGCTTTTATGCGTCAATTTGGATGTTTCATACCCCCACCTCTGTGTCTGTATGTGTGTGATATTATATTTTTTGCCCCCATTCCATTGGTACACCTAGGAAGTTACATTTTTCCCTGATGGGACATTTTTCCCTGATGGGAACTCATAAAGCACAAGCCTTGTGCTCATACCTTATTACAAACTTGAGCATTCAATTTGTTGTTTCATTTATTTTCATGATCCTTCAATTGATGATCTTATCTGTGTATGTCCCAATGTTTCTTTGTTATAATTTAATTTTAACCCCAGTTTTTCTGGCGTCGATCTATCAGGAAAATTTTATTTTGCCTTTTTTTAGGGAGGGGTTATTGTTTGGACTACAATATTAGATTATCTTATTAAAAAAAAAAAAAAGTAGTGTGAGCTAGCATCTTCAGTTTATTGGGTGCATTTCCATCATATTTTTGAGAAATTGCTAAATGAACTTGCACCACTGTGTTGCCTTTGAATTGTACAGCTCTCTTAATACTTCAGATTTATGAAGTTCCTTTAATCTACGAAGATCTTTCTTTTTCTCTTCAGTCATCCATGTGTCCTTTCTGCTTTTTCTAGTAATCATATTTCAATGTAACTTCAAAATTCAGCCTCACCATTATGAACTTGCTTGTGATTCCTTGTAGCCAACTGTAGATAGTATGGACTATGGAGGGATGGTTTGCATTTTCAAGGGCATTAATATTCTTCATTTTTGCCTTTGTATGATGCAGAATGAATTTTGGTGACTTGCATTTCTGCTGTAATTTTAGTAGGATTTGGTGATTCTTTTGTTGTCCTATGTAGGTGAAGTTGCCATTATAATCTGGAGTTTGTATTTTAAATCGATAGTTTCTGTTTCCTGTCTTTACTGTGCAGTGATGGGTTCGTTGGAGCATTCATTGTCAAGTTTGACTGTTTATGGTTCGCTTAGAGCAGATGGAAAAGGTTTTGGGCAGAATATCAGACTGCAAGATGTTGGGGTCATAGATAGTTCAAATGGAGGCCCTGGGGGTGGTTCTGGTGGAACTATTCTTTTGTATTTGCGTACATTGGCCATTGGTGATGCTGCTGTTCTTTCAAGTGCTGGAGGACATAGTACTTACAATGACAGTGGGGGAGGTGGTGGTGGAAGGATTCATTTCCATTGGTCTGATATTCCCACAGGGGATGAGTATCAGCCCCTAGCAAGTGTGGAAGGCAGCATTCTTACAGGGTCTGTATCTAATTGAATACATTTCTACTTTGTGACGTCTTTGGTGTTCGCTATTGTCTAGATGTCAGTATTTTTTAGTCTTATAAGCAGGGAAAGGCAGTATAATGTCTGTGAACTTGTGCGTTTGCATTTAAGTGACCTGCCTTTGATGTTCTTTTTTCTATGTCATTGTCATTGGAAAACTTTTTTTTGGAGGGGGTGGTGGTGATAGTATATTTATTGTATGGTCTGCAGTATCTGCATTTGTTTCTGATTATAGTATCCTATCCTTTGTGCCTGCAATTTTATTTGTGCCTCTTTTATCCACTAGCTACACCATGTAAATCTATTGGCCACATTTCAACTCCATCACAGCTCACCCTTCTCATGGCACCACCTCCAGCTCTCCCCCGGCCCTAAGCATCCCGTAACTTAAATAAAAGCTAAAGACCAGCCTAAGAGGTTGCATCGGATCACTGGAAAAAATAAAGAAAAAAATAAAGTTAGGAAACAACAGATTTGAGCTTTGAGGAACTAGTGTTGAAGATTCATTAGGACTTCCACCCTTGCAATCCCTTCCCTTGCTCTGTCCCTAACTACAGAGCCATGGGTGCCACTTCCACAAGCAGGCAGCTTGGGGCAGTTCTATTCAGAGCTTCAGTAATCCCTGTACTGGTGTGGATTGAGGAGTCCTTCGGATGGTTATTGATTGGCCATGTGAGAGTCTTTAGTTGATGCTGTCAAAGTATCTTGGACAAGTTTTCCTACTGCTATATTTTACATTCTTCATATCGAGTGCAAAGCCAGTAGCTTGCTCCTGAAACCCTGAAACTTGTCATCCTCACAACCTGTAATATGATTTCATTATTTGGTTCAGATTGCACTAGCATGCACAACGTGGTTGGTTGCAAAGGGGCCACCATTTCCTTGTACCCTCTTCTTTTTTAGACAAAGCAAGAGAGAGAGAGAGAGAGAGAGAGAGAGAGAGAGAGAGAGAGAGAGAGAGAGAGAGAACTCTATAAATACTAGTGTTGTTATTTTCCAAGCTACTAGATATATGGTTTTTGTGTTCTGAAAACTCTTGCTAAACATTAATATAAGCACACTGCTACGAAAGCTGTATCTCACAAGACTACTATTTTTATTTTTGTTTCTCCTCCACTGGAACTTAAAACAATTCTAGCATATTTGATTCTATTTTCTGTGTGTTGCTTTTTCATAACTAAATGTTTCCTTGTTTCCAATCTCTATGCTGATGAGAGTTCTAGTTTGAATGTTCATTAATTTAATTTGCTCTGCAGCTTCGTATATCTCCTTGTTCTTTTGATTAGTTTGGATTCAGAGTACTTGGTTTTTATGACAGTGGAGGATTAGGGAGAGATCAAGGCCAATCTGGAGAAAATGGAACCATTTCTGGAAAAGCTTGCCCAAAGGGCCTTCATGGGGTGTTTTGCGAGGTAATCCCCCCCTCCCACCCAACCAAAAAAAAAAAAAAATCCATTAATGTTGAAAAATTGTGGACATGACCAAATGCATTACTTTCTTTAAGTTCCTGATATTAAATGTGATGGTGGTGCTTAAAACCCAAGAGTTGACCTTGAGATTGCTTGAGTTGATATATTTTAAATTCTTATTTAAATTATTGTGGCGAGATAAGGCATTTTCATACACAGCCTTTGTTACTGTGCCAGTGATAAACTTGAAATTCCCAGAGTTGGTTGATACCATAGTTTAAAATCTCGGTGAGATCTTGGAATTTTCGAAGATCTTGAGTGGCTCGAGACGAGACACAAGGTCGATACTGGTCTCGACTGGTTTCGACTAGTGTCGAACCAAATTGGTTCAATAATTTATATAAGACCAAGTGCCGGTTGAAATTTCGACCTAGACTTGTTCTTTGCCTCTATTCTTCTTCATTTGCTCTCGCTTGCTCTCTCTTTCTCCATTCTTCCATTTTCTTGAGGGTTTAGGCAAATCTTCATACAACATGGAATTATTTGATTTTGAGTATTTGAGACTTTGACACTTTGAGTATTTGTATTATTGTATGGAATTATGATTTATGAATGTTTGATTTTCCCAAATGTGTGATTAGTTTTATAATTTTGTACTTTAAATGTGTTTATATATATTAAGATAGTATTTCCCTGGAGTATAAAGCCTTAAAATGGCCTTAAATAGGTCGAATCGCATATTTTTGCCTTACTGCAGTTTCGGCAGGTTCTTGCCGAGATGGAAATCTCAGTTTGTCTCCAGGTCGAGACGACCTCGAGACTCGAGATTTTAAACTATGGTTGATACATATACTTCCATTTGTCTTTAAGATTGTAATTAGGCTGACTTGTTTCTTTCTTTTCTCCTATTTAATTCCTATGCTTACAATAAGTTGAGGACAATTTTTTTTTAAATTGAAAATCTCGTTTTTTTATTTATTTTTTTAAATTAGAGGATTTCATTTCTCCAGGAATGCCCAGCTGGCACTTTTAAGAACATAAGTGGATCTGATAGAGCCCTTTGTCATCAATGCCCAATTTACGAGCTTCCACATCGTGCTGCCTACATAAATGTTCGAGGTATCTGTTTGTATGCCAAACTACTTTTTAACTAAATGTCATTGTCTTTTCTGAATTTTGATTTTCTACCCACATGTGCTGAGTTCTATGACATCCTATTATCTAGTAGACTTTGTGAGCTTTCTTTGTGGTATATTTTCTAATCGGTTGACTTGTAACGTTTTCTTTTTGGCAGGTGGAGTTGCTGAATCTCCTTGTCCTTACAAATGCGTTTCTGACAGATATCACATGCCACACTGTTACACAGCTCTTGAAGAGTTGATTTATACTTTTGGTGGGCCCTGGTTATTTGGTTTTCTTCTCCTGGTTCTCCTCGTCCTGTTAGCTCTAGTGCTTAGTGTTGCTCGGATGAAATTTGCTGGCACTGATGAATTACCAGGTCCTGCTCCAACTCAGCACGGTTCTCAAATAGATCATTCCTTCCCTTTCCTGGAGTCATTGAATGAGGTTTTCCTTAACTCTAATTTAGGACACTATTAACTACTTATCATGAAGTGTTTGTATCCTGCTTCGCTATTCCTCAAATTTTTCTTCTTTGAGGTGATATGCTTCGTTTTTTTTTTTTTTTTTTTTTTCCAGGTTCTGGAAACTAATAGAGCCGAGGAATCCCAGAGTCATGTTCACAGAATGTACTTTATGGGGCCTAATACTTTCAGTGAACCTTGGCATCTACCTCACACTCCTCCAGAACAATTGACAGAGATTGTGTAAGTCCTCTTTTGTGGATGGTGGATAAAGATGGTGCAAGTCGTATTTTTATTGCCTTGCCACTGTTTTGTTTTTATGGATACGTAATTTATATGTACTAGCACCCCATTTCATTTGACTTTGGAAAAGAGAGACAATTTTTAGTCATGTACTAGCTTTTTTTCAGGTATAAATTGTATCCTGCTGCTGTCTTATTTAATGTTTTTTCTTCCTGTGTCATGTACAGCTTTTCTTTCATTTTGCTCTGATTTAGGAAAACAAAACTGACGTATTTGTTTGCTTGTTTAACCTTCTTTTTCGTGGCAGATATGAAGATGCATTCAACAGATTTGTTGATGATATAAATGCTTTGGCTGCTTATCAATGGTGGGAGGGATCCGTGTACATCATTCTCTCTTTTCTCGTGTATCCCCTTGCATGGTCATGGCAGCAGTGGTGCCAGAGGAAGAAATTACAATTATTGCGTGAATTTGTTCGATCAGAATATGATCATGCCTGTTTACGATCATGCCGTTCACGTGCCCTTTATGAAGGGTTAAAGGTTCATTTCTGTTGAACATCTCTTCAAGTTGGAGTTATGCATCATTGATATTGATGGCATTATTAATTATTTTCATGCAAATGTAGAAGGAACTCAACTACTAATTAAACTTCTAATCTTATATGGAAATATCTAAAAGGAAAGGAAAAGACATTTCTTCAAGTGGGAGTTATGAATCATTGATATTGATGGCATAAATAGTTGTCAAGGTGTCGTCTGGGCGTCTAGGCGGTTTTCTGAAGCCTGGGCATTGGGGCGCCTTGTGTGTGTGAGAAAGGTGGTCGCCTAGGCACTCTGGGAGTTGCCTAGGACGCCTTGGACGCCTTGGACGCCTTGGACGCCCAGGATGTCTGGGCAGCTGCCTTGTTTTCAAAGTGTCTTTTTTTTGTTCTCATATTTTCCCTTGATCTCTGAATTTTCTTCACAAGATTTATTAGGCTAGACAGGAACAAACATTTATTAGGCAGTACTTATTTATGACTAATATCATTTAAGTAAATGTTCATTTACTTAAGATATTAATCATAAATAAGAAAATATCCCCCCATTTGAATATAATAAAAATAGTCTAAAATTCAAATTCTAGAAAGATAAAAAGTCAACCCTTCAGTTCAAGAACAAAAACCGTATTTTTGGGTGCGGGAGCAATTTTCAATTTCCAAATGCTAGGTTTTTTTCCAAATATAAAAATTTCATAAATCTTATTATAATAAAGCATCACTAAAAACCAAGAGCGCGCCCTCTTACTTTGATGCCCAAAAAATAATTTATATTCGGACGACTTAAACAGTATTCGTGTATTCCAAACAAGGTTTGATTGGAGTGTAACTCTTTCATTATAACTCGGATTCAAGCTATCTCGGATTTGTTGGAAAGCTGATTATGCTAGCTTTGCAACATATTCGAGATTGCTTGAATCCGAACTATATTGAAGGAGTTATGCTCCTGTCAAATTTGTTAGAAGTACGCAAATGTTAGTCATAAATACGTGTTGCCTACTTAACTCATTATTTGTTGCCTTGTTGATTTTCTCATATTAATTAAGTTATGTCTTAAACGTTGATTATTTAGGTAGAATGATACATATATATAAACATTAATATAGCATTAATATTTTAGAAATAAAAAAAATACACTGGGAACGCTTTGGTCGCCTAGGCAATGCCTCGGCGGCACCTAGGCACCCAGGATGGCCCCGAACGCCTTGTCGCCTTGACAACTATGATGGCATTATTAATTATTTTCATGCAAATGTAGAAGGAACTCAACTACTAATTAAACTTCTAATCTTATACGGAAATATCTAAAAGGATAGGAAAAGAAAGAGTATGCTGAAGAAACAATAGGTAAACGAGTGGTCCAACATATTCAAAGGAGCTACTAGGTTCATCTCTAAAGATTACCAATTCATTTAGGGTGGAGAACCCAAATGAGCAGCCATCATGGTTCAGCTGTTATTTTTATTCCTACAAGGAATGCAAACGACAATTGAGTGTCCTAGACATGTAAAGATGATCCCATTATATACCAATTTAAAGATATATCAAGAGTTAGTAAATGATATATTTAGCAATTGAAATCCAGTGAAAAAGCATCACCTTAGCTTGACTAATTAAGAGGGACAGAGAAGTGTGTCTTGTCAAATATCCTCACATTTTTCTAGAACATCTGCAGGATAGTGTGCACCACTTCTTTCCAAATACCTTATTATTCTTTCTAGGAGACATCGCAAGCTGTGGAGGGAACAACTTGAAAATGTCAAAATGAAATACCATGTTAAAGGAATTTACTTTAAGGATGTGATCGTGTACCTACCTTTCAATTTTACACTGAAGTAAATATGCGATTAATGTGATGGTGCACATGTATGTGTTAGCTTCAAGCTTTGTTTTTCCTTTCTGGCACTTGGATATGAACCTTTTTATACTTCAATCTATGTCCATATTTAGCTTTGTTCTTGTACTAGCATGATTGTTAATATGGTTGTTTACAACAATGGTAGACTAATTAATGTGTTTTCTATGTATCTGTGTAATTTAATTCGTTGAAACTAGATAGCAATTTTTTTTCCTTCAAAACTTGTGGATCACAAAAATTATATTATGAGTATGATATAGCAATATTCCAATATTACTAATGGCTATAACTGTGACATTTACTTGGGATTTTCAAATTACTGTAATTCATGCAAGCTGAAAGTTGATGCAAGTGGATGAAAGATCATGAGAGTCATTGCGTTTTATGGCTTTGTACGGTTGAGTTTAGTTATCATTCTTTCGTTCTTATCAGATTCCTGCTTCTGCCAGGAGTTGTTTTACTCTGAAGTGGAAACACAAGCTTTGAGAAATGTAATTGAAGTTATTGTTGGGTTGTCACATTTTACACTTCCAATGGCTTGAAATGACTCCCAATTTTTTATTTACAGTACTTTCTGGAATATTCTTTCTCCTTTATAGTACACATTTCTGGTATTTCTGTTTAGTATATATTCATATGATTCCTGAATTGTGGGCTCTGAGTACACATTTTTAAGCTCTGCGTTTAGTATATATTCATATATTCATATTTCCGTTATAGTACACATTTTTCACTTCTTGAACACTTCCAAGTGGTTTATGAGTTCTGCTTTTAGCTGCTGCCTTGTGTGGGCTAATTGTGATCTGGATCTTGCACTGATGAACCATATGGACATTCCAGATCTGGAGATTAATTTGTCTTTGCCTCTTCATATAAATTGGAAGCATCCTTTAAGCTGTCATGCAGCTTTGTCCTCTTGGTCCTCATCATGATTTTGATTTGGAAGTTGATTTTATTGGATACAATGCTGATGGCTCTTTTATTTTGTTGCTAGATTCATACAGATCATACTATGTTTTTTAAGAAGTTCTTGGACTCTTTCCATGATATATATATATATATATATATATATATATATATATATATAGGGTTGTTGTTATTGTAACAAAGGTTTGTTACGTTTAGAAACGTAACAAACTAAATCTGGACCATTCATTTTTACTATTTTTTTAATCTAACCCATTCAAATTTGGGTAGTGTTATAGTACTCGTACACATGCATGGATATGCACAGGATGCATGCCAATACATAGGGGGTATTTGATTGAATTAGAGTTTGAAATTCGACATGTGGGTAATCTAGACCATGTTCTTTCTATCCAATGGTTGGAATGGATACATCATCTGCCCATGTGGCAGAATAGATTCCTTGTTACGTTTAGAAAAATAACAAACCCTTGTTACAATAACATATATATATATATATATATATATATATATATATATATATATATATATATATATATATATATATATATATATATATATAGTAATGGCATAGTGTAAATTTGAGTTTTAGGCAAGGACATTGTTGGTCCCTAAATAAAAAGGGTACCATATTTTATATAAAGTAGTTTAATGCATGTGCATGAAATGGAATTATTGAAGAGTGTTATGGGAAATTCACTTTTCATTGATTCCCTCAAGTTATGGGTTTAGCACACATGCATTGGGTGAGGTGTAGGTGCAATGTTGCTATTTCACAAAATGAGCTTATTGGAAATAAAGAAAAACAAGGAAAAATATAAAACAGCAATTAGATTTTCATTTCAGTGTTTACTTTGTTTGCTGAAAACGATTCTTGAAGAGAAAGGTTTATTCTAGTGGTTGTCCTTGCTTTGATCTCTTGCAAATTCATTGAGAAGTTTGAAGGTTTGTTACTGGAGTGGATTTGGAAGAAGGAAACCAGGGCTATTGGGGTTCCACATGCTGGGATTTTCAGTTGAACCTAGGGTTTTTGCAAGTTCCAACTTGCTGAAAACGTGAATGAAGGAGGAGCTGTATTTTTGGGCTTTTCCTTGTTGATTTCTTGCAAATCCCTTGTGGAGATTGAAGGTTAGTTGTTAAACTGATTTTGCGGGGAAAGATTTTGGGGATTTAGGACTGTTATTGGAGACTTCAAGCTGGTTTCGATTGGGATTGAAAACTTCAAAGGCTGCCGAAAACGAATTTGGAAGGGAAAGTTTTTGTTCTTTAGGATTTTGGTGAGTATTGCTCTCACCTAAAGCTTCTATATGATGGATTGTTGGGTGGTCCATGGAGGAGGATGGTTTAGGACTGAGATTTGAAGATAAGGAGGTTTGGATTTTCGGTTGAAGTGGAGAACCAAATGTTGCTGGAAATTTCTGCAAAACTGGAAAATTCGATATTGCTAGATAGAGCTTCAAGCAACCGATTTGGTGAGTTTTGCATCCTGAGAAGGTAAGTTTTTGTGTTGTAGTTCATGGTTTGGTGTTTGCATGTTATTCGTAAGGAATCCTTCAAGGTTGCAGCTCTTAAAATGAACATTAATGGTGGAAGTTAACAATGAGGAGGAAATTCAGATTCCATAGTTCTATTTGTATTATGTTTTGGAGCTTGTGAAGCAGCTTTTGGGAGAGATTTAAGCATTGTTAGAAGTATGTTTTCCTTGCTGTTATTTGTGTGATTTATGCATGTTAGTTTAGGATGGGTTATACTAATTTCAGACCTTCAAAGGTCTTTAATGGCAGAAACTGTGAGAAAAAAAAAATTCAGTTATAGTTTTCTTCTTATGCTATGCAATGTAATGTTTGGGACTGAGGTTGGATTTTAAATGTCAATGGGATCATGTATAATGATATTTCAGTAAACGTAAACCTTCATAGGTTAGTGTTGGTGTTGAAATACTCAGATTTGAGGAAGAAGGTGAAGTCATGAACGTTGAAATTATAATTCTATCTTTTCATGTACTGTTAAGCCTGGAATGTAAAGCATCCTTTACTTGGGCATTGGGGCTTCAAGAGGCATGTTGTTCCAGAGGTCTAGGGAGAGGGGGTTTACAGCCCAAGACCTTGGAACCCCTGCTGGAACCGAAACAGGGCAGCATACCTGGGCTGAAACCGAAACAGCCCTAATTGGACTGTTTGGGCTGAAATCAGTTGGGGCTCTTTACCAAGCACCCCAAGAGTTGTTCTAAGGGATTTTGGGGGATTGAATAGGGAACTAAATGAGGTATTTTTACAGGGTTTTAGATGACCAAAGGGTTAACTAATGCCACCCAATTATATTGTTATGTTTAGGTGATATATAAGGCTGATTTTTGGAGCTTTGTCAAGGAGGATTTGTTGTGGTCTTTTCTTGGGCAGCAAGGTAAGTGGAGCTTTAGGTGAATTGAATGGATGATTTTGAAAAAAAAAATTTCTAAGCAGGTTTCTTATGTATTGTTGAGTAGTTATGACCCAACCACCAATCTGAACCCGACCTTGCGTAGGTGCTCCCTACGCTACCTAGCGTAAAACCAAACTTAGTTTTGTTTTTCATGTTAAAATGGAACGAGAGAAGGACATGAACAAGCTCATTTTAAAAATCTTACTTTTTGCTAGAATTGAAACCACATCAGAAGTATAACTTGTTAGAGTTTGTTGCTCTTGGAAACTCATCATTACCAAAAACTCTCCTTGCTGTACAGAGTTTTTCATGTGTTCGTCTGCATACTAATATTACTTCTCAATTCTGCCATATTTCTTTGTGGGTTGTTGTTTGGTTCAAATGGATGTCAATAACTCCAACAATAATTAATTGTTTTTGGGTGTTTTACTGCAGGTAGCTGCAACTTCTGATTTAATGCTAGCTTATGTAGACTTTTTTCTTGGTGGAGATGAAAAGAGAACTGATCTTCCTCCTCGGCTTCATCAAAGATTTCCGATGGCTTTGTTGTTTGGAGGTGATGGAAGCTACATGGCTCCTTTCTCACTTCACAGTGACAATGTTCTCACTAGCCTTATGAGTCAGGTTAGCTACTCATTTTTGGTTTGAAAATTCCCAGTTAAGATTTTCAATTATGTAACTGGATTCCTGCTTATGTTGGTTTTATCCTCTTGAAAGGTAATCTATACTAAATCTTATTAATGGTTGTTCCTGACTTACCTTGCAGTCTGTCCCACCTACCACCTGGTATCGACTCGTGGCTGGTCTCAATGCACAGTTGCGCTTAGTTCGTCGTGGGAACCTGAAAGTAAAATTTCAACCTGTCATCAGCTGGCTCGAAACACATGCAAATCCTGCTTTGCGCATACATGGGGTGCGTGTTGATCTAGCCTTTCAGGCTACTTCTTGTGGCTATTGCCAATTCGGGCTCATAGTATATGCTGCCGAAGAAGAATGTGGGCGTGCATCTATTCCAGATGTAGATGGAATGAGAACTGAGCAGCAATCACGGTAAATGTTTTCATGTGTATCTTTCTGTGATTTGGGGTCCAGTTTTAGTATTTGGCTGAACTTTCTTTAACTGAATCAATGCAGTATGCAAGGCATTCTCAGAGACACTGGGCCTGGCCATCTGAGAAACACCGAAAATATTATGATGAAAAAAAAGATATGTGGTGGAATTTTGGATACCTATAGTTTACAAACTTTTGAAGAGAAGAAAGATTTTTTTTATCCCTTCTCGTTTATAGTGCATAATACTAAGCCTATCGGCCATCAGGTATCTCTTTCTTATAGTTTACCAATTTTATCATTTTGGTTTCGTAGATTCTTTTTTATTCCACCCTAGTGCATTTATTTTGTCCTAACATGATTTTATTTCTTTGCAGGATCTTGTGGGTTTGGTTATTTCAATTCTACTTTTAGGAGATATTAGCTTAGTGCTGCTTATGCTGCTCCAATTGTATTCTATTTCATTGGCGGATTTCTTTCTGGTTTTGTTTGTTCTACCTCTTGGGATACTATGCCCTTTCCCTGCTGGAATCAATGCTCTGTTTAGCCATGGGCCTAGGCGGTCAGCAGGTCTTTCGCGTTTATATGCTTTGTGGAACATAACATGCTTGATTAATATTGTAAGTTGCATTCGGCCCACTCCTTTTCAGAGCTTTTTTTTTTATTTTTTATTTATAATGTCTTGAACGTGTTTTTCTTTTAAAGCTGTATATGTTGAAGCTGAAATACAATACAAAATATCTCCAGGCAAACAACATAGGCTTATGACCTCCCAAAACATGGGAATAACAGGAAGCAGCAAGAATTCACTAGGCACTCACAAGGAGAAATCAAACCCAAAACACTCTTTGACCTTGCAACAACACATTTAGCTGCTTTATCATTGGATGATCTAGGATTCCCATGGAACGATGAATTCTCAAATTGAACAAAATGTCCTGATATCTGTAATGCTATGAGAAAATCTCCAAAGACCCCACCCACCTCACTTCAAGGAAAATCCGTTCCTGACTCTTGAAATGACATTTGAAGAATTCTCGTTGACTTCGATGTACTTGTTTTTCTTCTCTCGGATGCATGTTGCTTAAAATTCATGAGGATTTTCCATTGCCTATTTTCCATTAATGTATTATACAATTTCAATTTTTTACATATTCTCAAAAAGCTTTTCAAGATAATCCATTCTTGTAACAGGTTGTTGCTTTCATTTGTGGATTTGTTCATTACAAAGCCCAATCGTCATCGAGTAGAAGACATTCAGACTTTCAGCCCTGGAATTTTAGCATGTGAGAGGATACCAATCTCTCAAGAATTAATTAGCTTTAATGGGGCTCTTCTCTAACTGATACTTTTGCTTGTTGAGTGCAGGGATGAAAGTGGATGGTGGATGTTTCCTACTGTACTGGTGCTTTGTAAATGCCTCCAGGCACGATTGATCGATTGGCATGTTGCTAATCTAGAGATTCAGGACCGCTCACTCTATTGTAATGACCCAAACATTTTCTGGCACTCATGATCATGATACTCGATAACCAGGTTTCACTTTGATTAAATCCATTTTTTTGCCCTTATTCTATATATTGTCAGAGAGAGAGAGAGAGAGAGAGAGATTCATTTCTGTAACCTTTGTGAATCATGTTCAGTCAACTGTTTTTAATGTAAATATAAAGAGCGCCTGCCCATTTTTTACAGAATTGTTGTCCCTAGGATCCTCTCACATGAATTTGTCTAACCTTATACAAACACATTGGCATGTTATTTCTATATGGTATGGTATTCTCTTTCAGCTCTATTCCCTTTCCGGTGCTTGCAGTGGTTGGAAAGTTTCTTAAAGAGAGGAGTGACGCCAACAGTGAGCCATCGTCAATGTGTATCAGAAAGCTGCTCGCCCGCTTGGTCAGGTGGTGCAGTCCTGTCTTGTCGAAGCAGGGCCGAGTGGCTGTCCACCCCCCCTCTCTACTCCTCCTTTGGCTGGTGGCCTGGTGGCCTTTGTGCTATAAAAAAAAAAAAAAAATAATGTAAAAAATAATGTAATTAAGATTTCTGCCTCTTCTACGTTATTTCAAACAAATTGTTTTGTTCGTTGTGATAACTTTGGTTATTAGCTGGGTTATATTATGATGTGACTGGTGTCCCTTAGGCCAAAGAAAAGCGCGTGAGATGCTTATTGCATTCCCAGAAGGTCAATGGAGCAAATCCCCAAACCAAAGAGTGTGATACGTATTACTAAAGGGACTGAGTAGTAAGGGACATGGTGTTAGTTCACAGTATCACTAGAACAGGTATCGAGCACTCTGAAAATTGATACAGGATCAGCATCAGATCATTACAGAATCAATGATAGAGTGATACATGATTGATATTAAATTAAAATGTATTAAAAGGAAATGAAGATATATATTGGCTACTGCCGGAATCAATATGCATCAGTCGATATACCTAAAACCATGGTAGAAAACCATTGCCATAGGGGGCCAGACTAAAAAGAAGGTAATAGGGGACCGGGAAACTGGAAAATGACTTGGCATGGAATTTGATCATTGAAAGATTGAAATGCACAACCCAAACTTCGGACATTTAAGTAGGCAACAGATAGGAAATTGTGCATCATATTAAGCAATCGAGTTGTTCAGGTAGGGCAGAACGGATTTCCCATTAATGTATATATTTTGTTCATATGTTCTTATATTGGTTCCGTTTGCAAGTAAAATGAATGGAAGTTAAGTGAAAAAAAAATTATAATTATGATTATATAAATTACATAGTTCTTTTTACTATTTTAGTAATTATATTTATCAGATGTAATTTTTATTTTTAAATGAGAGGGATTTGATTGGACAGTAAGAAAATTTAATAATCAAATTTGGAATATATTGAAGTTAAAAGTACAATTATTTTTTTAATTGAATTTATTTATGATAATGATTTAACTATATTGTTTAATATTTTTCTCTCTACTTCATTTAATTGCATTAATGAAAGAGCACTATTTCTGACTACTGACTACTGAGTGTAGCGCCATAAATTGGATGATAAGTGTTGGGTAAACTATCACCAGCCTGGGCTGGGAAAAGGGGGGTTGGGAGTTGGGGAGAGATATATTTAATAACATATGTAGACATCATATGAAAAATAATAGATAGTTATATTTGTCAAATAAGGGGATTTATATATGAATCAACGGTCCGTTTATAATCCTTACTCTTTACTGACTGAGTTTGACTGAATTAGGATGATTCTAATGGAATCGGACTAATTCTAATTGAATAGGAGTCCGAGTTTTTAAACCTTAGGAAAAAGAACTACAACAGATGGATCCATGATTAATTATGACAATCAGGCTAATATTTTAATCTTCTATTTGACTTGAATTTATAGTTGACACTAAACAGTAGGTGGTGAAAAATTAACCCTCATCATTTTCTATAGTTGGATGAAACTCCACTTAGTAGGATACTTCACTTATGTAATGAGGATTCCATCCATTCAAAGTAGATAGATCTGTATGTATTCCAATCCACTCAAAGTGCATTGGGATATATGCAGATTCACTTTGAATGGGTGGGATCCTTATTACATCTCATTACAGAGGTGGCCTCACTACAGAATATCTCAATCCCGAATATTCATCCTATAAAGGAGAAATAATGAATCTTAAATTAGTGGTAGGTGAGTTTTCTCATCGGCGGGGAAAAAAACTTGCTCAAATAAGAAAACAGGCAAGGAAGGAAAAAGAGGGTCCCAGCTGACATGGTTTATACTTTATATTGAATCCATGACATTTAGGCTACGTTTGGTTTGCATTCTTGTCAAGAATACCATGCTTTCTAAAATGACAGTGTTTGGTATGTACTTTCATTCTTGAATCACAGAATGTGTTAGAGAATGTAGCGTATTCTGGAATGTGCTTTTAGCCCATTCTACATTCTATGATTTGAACAGAAATACCCTCTCTTTAGTTCGAGAATAGTTCATTCCCATTCTATTTTAAAAATGTATTCCAAAATAATACACCAAAAACAGCCTTAACAATTGACAGTGTAAGTTTTAAAGGTTTTGCATTGGGTTTGAGTTGACAAGGAAAATAGTAGTCCTCTCTCTCTCTCTCTCTCTCTTTTCAAGTTGTGATTAAGTGGCTGAAGTCGGTTCAATGCATAAACCAATGATGCGCTGAATGAATTTCAACCGCTTAATCATAACTTGAAGAGCGATTGGAGTTGAGAGGAGTCCGGTGAGTAATAGTGATAGTGTGATACCGTAAGTGAGACAGTGAAGGAAGAGAGGTGCCAGCATACAAGGACATAGCAAGCACTTTCTCGTGAATTCAAACCTCTTTAAATTCTGAACTTTCATTGAACCGTCCTACACCCTCCCAACCACCACGTCAACCTCATCTGTATCAAGTAATGAAGTAATGGTCCCAATACATAGAGTAGGAACTCTCTTCCCTAGGATATTCTCCCTGGTTTTACTATTGACCATCGGACGCAAATAGTTCATTATAGGCTCATCACTTTTCCCATTATACCAATCTAACAACTGCATGCAATAAACATGTAGCCCTATCCACATGAAATCATTTTCTTTTTATAGTACTGTGCTATGGATTCACATTGTCTCCTCCCAGTGGTTCTGGGAGGATGTGGCAATCTGCCTCGAATGACCGCCATGTGGCTCTCGGGTGAATCCGAGACCCACGTCCGAGCCGATATCCCTTGTCGGCTCTGATTGTCGGCTGGGTGTCTACTCAAACGTGGGTCTCAGATTCACCAACAGCCACGTAACGGCCATTTGGGATAGATTGCCGCTGTCCTCTCATAACCATTGCGAGGAGAGGATGCAGATCCACTATGCATATAGTTAGGCTTAAAAGGGGGCAGGAAGAAGGATAACTTGTTGGGAGTCTAGTTTCACACTGAAATACTGAATATCTCTTCAGCTCAGAGTCGCTTCATTTATCAGTTCAAATTTTTGGGATGTAACTTGACACGGTATTTGTATAAGAAATAGAAAAAAAGAAAAAACTTGACATGGTATTAGAGTAGGCGGCTTCACGTATCTGCAAAATGACGTATTGGGAGTTTAGTCCCACAGAGACTACCAAATGGTCTCTAGTCCCCCTTATACCTCTTGGGTCTCTCCATCTATAAATTTGAACTTTTAGAATGGAAACTCTACATGATACCATAATGGGGTTTTTTTTGGTAAAAAAGAAATCTATTGAGAAACAGAACGGGTTACAATCGAGGTATCAACAACACCTAACCCTATAAGCCAAGGAACGAAAATGAGCCACTCAATCAACCCCAAAATGGAGGTAGTTTTCCTAGCAAAAGTATGAGCAAGATTATTAATTCCCCTTGAAACATAAAGAAAAGAATAGTAACTAGGTTTTCCCTGTCTCTAGTTTCTACATGTTTGTAGTACCAGTTTAAACTTTTGACCTGGAAACATGTAAAATAAGCCTGTAGAAAATGTCAGAAGTTTTAATTAATATTCTTAACAACTCATCTGACTCAATTTAATGTTGGCCATACTCCTCTTCATCCACTTTTCTTTAATCACAGTTCCAATAACGAGTCTTCTTCTCATATAAAGACCTGAAAAGAAGCTCAAGCAGTCAAGCCCAGAAGCAGTAGTATTCAGTCTATATCATACAAGATGGTCTGCGGCTTCTTCTTCTTCGTGTTCACCGTGCTGTCTTCTTTTGTCATCAGTGGGTACGCACAAGGATCTACGGCTCTTGTTCCGGCGATCATAACCTTTGGGGACTCATCAGTGGATGTCGGAAACAATGATTATCTGGCCACCTTCTTCAAGGCAAATTTTCCACCTTATGGGAGGGATTTCATTAACCGTAAAGCTACTGGAAGGTTCTGCAAT
Organism: Protea cynaroides; assembly: GCA_028583415.1. Lineage (NCBI taxonomy): Eukaryota > Viridiplantae > Streptophyta > Magnoliopsida > Proteales > Proteaceae > Protea > Protea cynaroides. Next base: position 98,570,143 of record CM053274.1, on the reverse strand, counting down.
GGAAAACTAGCCACTGATATTACTGGTAATATTAGCTAACATGCATGCATGCATCTCTGATATCAATCTCTTAGGCTATATCCCATGATCTATAGAACAGATGGGTCTGATTTCCATATTTTCTATGGTAGCTCATACTTGAAATTATGATTAATTTGCAGCTGAAACACTGGGATTCACAACTTACCCTCCAGCTTATCTTAGTCCTCAGGCATCAGGGAAGAACCTTCTAGCAGGAGCTAACTTTGCTTCTGCTGGATCTGGTTACTATGACAAAACAGCCATCTTAAGTGTAAGAAGATAGATTGGATTATTGATTTCATGTGGACCCAACTTCATTAATCATCTAATCATCTGATCATCTGAGTTTCTCAAAGCTAAATGTAGTTGATTTGTGATATATATATGCAGCATGTGATTCCATTGTCACAGCAGTTGGAGTATTACAAGGAATACCAAGGAAAGCTAGCCAAGGTTGCAGGGAGTAAGAAAGCAGCATCCATCATCAAGGGGGCACTCTACATAGTGGGGGCTGGTAGTAGCGATTTTGTTCAGAACTATTATGTCAATCCTCTGCTCAACAAAGTCTACACTCCTGACCAGTTCTCTTCCTTGCTCACTGGCATCTTCTCAAGCTTTATTAAGGTTTAATCTTTGTTTACTTCCTTCTTCCCCTCATTTTTTTTTTGGTCAACCACGGGTATTCGAACTTTTGGCCTAACTAATCGCACGGGCCAAAACTGATCCCACAATTGTATGGATCAGGTTATTCTAGAGTTGAATGAAAACCATTCCACTTACACATGCATGCTTAATTCTGCATTGAAAACAATGAAAGACATCTAAGATTTTCGTTAACTAAAGTTAACCAGGTTCATATAGTTCTTAATCTCGATTTCGACCTTATCTAAGAAGAAACTGCCTAGTACATTGAGTACCAGGTTTTGACCTAGGATACAATTTCAGCCCAGAAAAAATCCCAGGGATCTTAAGTGATCATGAACGAATACGTGTCAAAATGAAAACTCTTCAACCTCCGGGATTATTGAACGTAAATCTGTGCATCTAACCTATCCAATTTTTACAGAGTGATGATGGGTTCCACACAGACTGACTGTACCTAATACGATTATAGAATTACAACACAATCAAACCCTAATTAACAAAATGTTGAATTAAATCGTACCAATCCCTATTGGAAATCCCAAGTTTCCATTAGGTTTCAAGACTGATCGAAACGGGCCTAAAAGCAGAACCTTGGTTCATATGACTTTTTTTTGGGAGGAAAGTCATTAGATAATGAGAATTCCATTCAAAATGAAAGGTTGATAATTTAATTGAGGATTTGTTTGAACAGGACTTGTATGGGTTGGGGGCAAGAAGAATTGGAGTGACATCGCTGTCACCCTTAGGTTGCGTTCCAGCAGCAATCACTTTGTTTGGACAGGGGCAAAGTGGGTGTGTGTCGAGGATCAATGGAGATGCACAAGGGTTCAACAAGAAGATCAGTGCAGCTGTTTCAACGCTCCAGAAGCAACTCCCTGGCCTTAAGATTGTCGTCTTGGATATCTACACCCCTTTATTGGATGTCATCCAATCTCCTTCTAAATACGGTATGTGATTTAACAACGTCACTTTGGTATCAATTCATCCTAATTAAGCTAGCACCCCTCTGGCCAGATCACCAACAGCTATGTTCTTGTAGTTTTTGTAGATTGAATTCCCAAAAATAAGGCAAAAGATTACTAAATTTTAATGGGATTTGATCTAAGAGAGAGTGAGGAAGGAGGGGTGATGGTGCCTTGTGAGCATGGTTCAAGGTATCAGTATCTCATTGGTCAGATCAGTCGATTCATATTGATTTCGGCAGTGACCAATCAGGATCCAAATTCGATAGCTCCCCTCCTTTTTTTTTTTTTTTTGGCAAAAATACCTCCCCTTCTCAATACTAGTAAAGCATCCTCGAACGTATGTCTTCATGACAGTTTATGAACCATGTGGAACCATATATACTAATGAAGAGGGCTTTGGTTCTGATAATTAGGGTTTTCTGAGACAAGGAGGGGTTGCTGTGGGACTGGGACGGTGGAAACGACATCATTCTTGTGCAATCCTAAGTCACCAGGGACATGTAGCAATGCAACCCAATACGTATTTTGGGACAGCGTTCACCCTTCTCAAGCCACAAATCAGGTTCTTGCTGATGCAGTCATCATCCAAGGCATCACTATCATTGGATGATCATCACTTACATTGCTACTGAGAAGGCAGAATTACTCAAATACCATACTTTAATGGTCTTAATATTTGACCTCTCTCTTCCTCATGCATCTCCCTCATATAATGGTCATTTCAATGCTGAGAACAACAGGACTAGATGCTATTGTTTACTTGTTTCATCTCTCTCTCTCTCTCTCTCTCTCTCTCTCTCTCTCTCTCTCTCTCATTGCCTTATGTAAGAACAGAAACCCAGAAGTTGCACCGCGTTGGTGACTGTAAAAGTTGAACCACCTTCTTTCTCCATCCTGTATTGTATTAAACCTTGAAATGAATAGCATCCATTATATATGGCACTTCTAAGCACCTCTGTCTATGTGGTAGGGAATACTTCCACAATGGTTTCCCAAAATTTATGATAAGCCCCCCTTTTTTTTTTTTTTTTTTGTGGGGGGGGGGGTGTTAATCACATATTTATACCCCCCCCAAAAAAAAATCGCATACATTCATTACACTAAATTGTAACATTTGATTATCCATGTTACTTGTGTTGGTAATTATCTCACCTCGGTTTAAGTTTTGGACCTTGGATGTCTTCATACATTAAGAGGCCATTGCAGCAATGGTAAAAGGTACCCTGGGCAGTCAGTTTGTGTAAAAATATCAAAGGTTGGAACCGATTCCAAACTTGACCTCCCTCAAAGGTTAGGACCAACTCCAAACTCACCTCTCCCAGACCGGCATCAGCTGTTTACATTTTCCTAGTTAAGTAGTAGATGTGGTTTACGCAATAAGGCCTGGAGACTGGAGGCTAAACAGAACAGGAGATAATCTACCACAAATGTAAGAAAAGTAAAAAGGCAAAGGGGAGAAACAGGAAACCTGCTTTGGTAGAATCATTATCAACATCTATAATGGAATCTTCATCATTTTTTAGGATGAGTAGAATCATCATTCATTTCAAGGGAAGCTTCACTACGACAGATAGGGATGATAAGACTATTATATTGAGAATTATAAAGTAGAACTGGTAAAAGTCATTCATTTTGTCATGCAAAGTTCAGTATTAACATCTATGATGCCATCTTCACTTTCATTTGAATCAGAATAGTTGGCAACCAAATCCTCTCCTGCGATCCTGCCGCCTGTCAAGGGCCGGATTTCAGCCTGGTGAGGGTAACAACCTCTACTGCACTCTAAACACTAAGATCAATAAGATGTTGACTTCCTTGGTTTCGGAGTTCCACGAGCACTCCTCAAAACTTCTGCAAAATTTATCAACTCTAGCTTCTCACGGGCATCAGGCTCATCCAGATCAAGCTGATTGTCCAAGGGCAAACCAATGATACTCTTCTCACTCAAAACCATTCGCTTGTACCCAAATGATGATCCCACATCACTGCTGCTCCGAATGCTTTCCTCATCCTTGATATCTTCTAAGTGTTGATTTCTTAGTCTTTGGATATCCAAGGAATGCCTCGAAAAACCCTTAGGTGTGATCAGAGTCGATTGTCCACCAGTCCTGCCTCCAATCCCTGTTAGAGGTGTTGCCATGGCACTTGAATTGTGATGGGAAGAAAGGGTATCACAAGAATAAGTTCCCACCATGTCCTCAAATGAAATGGTGGAGGCAGAGTCGTTCTTGCCTGATCCTGCGAAACTTGTATTTCTTTTATCTGCCGATGAAGTCCGGCTATGACTATCCTTCTTCCCAAGTACTAAGTTTTTGAGCCTGCGGAAAAATTTTGATTTGGTTGCGGTGTGGGTCCTTGTGGCAGATGAAACATCAGCATCTATATCATCAAATTCACCTGAATCTGTGAGGTCAGAAGCTTGTGAATAGTGATCAGAATCAAAATCTGCAATACTAGGGCCCCTGTCATCGAATCCCTCTGAATTTGCATACTCAAGTATGAGCTGCTTGGCTTTCTCCTCTGACTTGGGGCTCAGGCTCTTACTGAGGTTCCTTGCATTTGTTTTACCAGGTGGAGGCTTATAGTTCCTTAGTTCATATCTTAAACAGGCATTCACCCACCTGAGATAAACCAGCTCCTCAACATCAGCACAGCAATCGACCCGAAGCCTCTCGACTTCCTTAGTTAATTCTTCATTTTCTTGTCTCAAACGGTTGTTAGCTTTCTGCAGCGCTTCGGTCTGTGACAGAAGAATCACAATATCATGAGAATCAATTTGAGAGCAATGAAGAAAGGACAATAAGAAAATTTGATAGACAGAGGCCAACTGGAGAACAAATTATTACCTCTGTATCTTCCAAAAAGGAAGAGGCAAGCATTTGGGTGGACTCCAACCTCCTAGCCAAAGCAGAGTTTTCTTGCTGCAAGCCTGAATGAGCCTTTTTGAGTTCTGCGGATTCGTCCTCCAATTCCTTCAATCTCCACAGCTTATTTTGGAGATCAGCATCATTCAACGTAGCCATTTGTTCTTGTTCTTGTAAGTTGGCAATGCTTTGCTTAAGGGCAGACAGTAGTTCCTTTTTCTTATCCTCATCGGACCTTAGCTTCCTCTTCAACATCTTTATGTTTCCTCTAGCAGTTTCAAACTCTTCGACGACTCTTGCATGATCGGCCACCTGTGCCTCCAGTCTCTGGTTTTTGGCCTGCAAAGATTCAATTTTTAGTGTGTAAAGCTTAGCCTCCATGTTGCTAATTTTGAGTCGATTCTGGAGCTCCGCCATGGCAGTCTCTTGCTCCTTGAGGCCATAATACTCGAGCAATTGAATCTCCAGATTCTTCTCCCTCTCTTGCAGGACTTTCACCATGTTCCTTAGGTTTATGATCTCTTGCTCTGTCTCCTCTGTTTCTGTACATACTTTGCTTGCCACGGCTGTATCTACTTTTTCCCCAATACCAGCGTTGTTGGAGCTCGATTCGAATTCATTTGGAACGATATCGTTAGACTCCGGCAGCAGCTGCAATTCCTCTTCTTCCCCAGAAAATTTACTGCTTGGGGAGAGTTCAACGACGTTATCATCATTGGTAAACTTCTGATGGGATTCTTCCTGCAAGAGAAAGGGAGTAAAGCCGATGCTTGGTTAGTCCGCACAAACAAATGATCTCTTGCAACAATCATTTTAAATGGATCACAGTTCACTTGTTAACGATTCTAATGAACAGGAAAATAAGGAGAAACGGAGGAGAGATTAACAGAGGAGCTATTATATGCACTTAACAACCCCCCCAACAAACCATGATCATTAGGAGAGTCAATAGGAACCCAAAAACAAAACCCAGAGGAAAGCAGAAACCCGATTGAAAATATTTAAATTGCAGAGAAAAAAACAAAGAAAAAGAAATGAATCGATAGGATGAGCGTTGAACAAACTTACAAATACATGGGCTGTAAAGGAAGCATCGTCGCAAGAACAGAGAGGTGCCGGTATGGAACGGAGATCGTCTTTGAGGTCTGGTCTTCCATCTGTATCGAACTTATTGGCATCACCTAAAGGAGGCCGAGGAAAAGACAAGCGTGGAGAGGAATTGGTCCGACGCATTCTTCTGGTTCTGAGTTTGGAATAGAGAAATCCAGCGAAGGAGAAAACCAGAGCCACTCCAAATTTCAATAGCAGAGGTCTCATATCCCTATTGTATTTCATTGCACAAACTCAAACTCTGCCATCACTTTTTCCAAAATTCCAGATACAGAAGAGAGAGAGAGTCCCCTGGAAGTCATTATCCGTCATTATCAGCCTTCGTGCAAAGCTGCCAAAGCTGACGTTTCGTCTCATTTCGATTCTCTTTTTCATTTTCTTCACCTCTCTGTTTTTGTCTCTCTCTCCGATGCAATTACTGAATAGCCAGTTACTGTTGCGTACGAATCCAAAAAAGGAATCTTTTTTATTGACTTTAACGAATCTTGTAGCTTCGAGTTTTTATACTTTAATAATTTTTGGAAGCTGGTTCTTCTTCAAGTAAGTGTATGTACTCCACAGGATTCCATCACCTTCTATAAGATGTGGGATCCACTTGTAAAAAATATACATACTTGCAAATGATTTACACATTAATTTTTTGTGTACCCTCCCTACATCTCACTCCATCCAAGTTCAGTGGACCCCATAATCTAGAGGTGGGTCTCGTACACGGTCGGTATGAGAACCGAAGGGTGGGTACACACACAGGTAGAGGATCCAGATTTGGAGTAGTGTGCCATAGATAGGACTTGCTATTGAGTAATGATCCTGAATTGTATAGGTCGATGGACCAAGGTCCCTGTTCGTTGGCAGTCATTATAAATGATCTTTTTCTACCTAAAAATCACAAGAAGTTTGTTCCACGGAAAAGGGATATGACCAAATTGCAATTCTTTGGCCCTCAAGTTGCCACATCAGTAGTGGTAGATGAAAGTTCTGAGTTTCCTTTCTCTTTATTTTGGAGAGTTTTTCTCCATAAATGTCACCTACCACTGAGATTTCATTATCATTGACTGTATGATCTAGCAGATTTATGTCAATGCCAGTTGAGATTCGGTACTGTTTCTAGGCCGATTTCTTGTACAGGCCCAGGACCTAATTGGGCAATCCGATCAAATACTTTTTTTTTTTTTATTCTTTTGTGACACATGTTAACCATTTAAGGAATCGGTTGCCATATGTGTTGATCATCTATGGTTAAAAAAATAACAATAAAAACTTGAGTCCTGATATAAAGAAGTTATTTGGGTGAACAATATTTAATTTATTACCATACCAAACATAACTAGCAGAGACTGATAACCCTCTTCCCCTTCTGTTAGGGCAATAACTAATGGAGACTTTGGTGATCTTACGTGACGTAAATGTTGTATCCCCCTAGGCCCTATCCATATCTACCCATTCATTTATCTGTACCATTAGCATTAAAGGTCTCAATACTGAGCTGTTCATAATCCTCTCAGTAAAAGCATGTTATTAATGATGAAAACGATATAGCTGACAGAAACTTGAGATTCAATTTAGTGAATGAAAACGGGTATACGTCCTTCAAATAACCTAGCAACAAAAGTGGGAGGCAATACTACAGACAACGTAGATAAAACTACACCATGAATTGGGCACGATGGAAAGACTTAAAAGTCAGATGAACGACAGTGATGAAGTTCCATGACTAGAAAAGGAAGAACTTACTTTCCTACCAGAATGCAAGTCATGGAAACTCCCATTGATGCCTGATCAGTTGCCAAAGTTCTCTCCAGCGTAGACAGGGACCCACCACACCAAACCATTCTATTTGGTACCCAGAGAGCGGCCAAGCTGAATCACTTCCATTAATTAAGGACATTGTTAACAGTCTTTTGATATACGGCTGTACAATAGCTCACATAACTGATGTAGAAATACTTACAGGAAACCCAGAACAAGATGGAAATGGTATATCGTTGCTACAGAATCAACACGGGTTTCTATATATATATATATATATATAACAATATAACAACATCGTTGTTACATGTATGTTGTCTATACATATCATCATAAATGTTGGGCTATCTTTTAACCAACCACCCCTATGAATGTTAGGGGAGGCCGGAGGGCCGGGAGGCAGCAAACTGGGATTGTCCAGTACCACAGCAACCAAAACAGCGTTTGGAAATTAAAAATCCAATCTTCATTGTTGTTGGCCACCGTCACCAATCTCATGGACGTCTGGACTCGTCCTTTCTTTATTAGAGTTGGAACAGTGAAGAAGTTGCCGGGAAATGGATGAATTTTTCTGGGTCTCGAGAGAAGAACTTGGCACATTTGAGCCACGTTCACCCTCACCTTCAGGCAAAGAAGCAGATTGCACCATAGTGGAAGGGGTATCTTCACCTTCACCACATTCCTCATGCCAAACTCTCTCCTTCCCACCACCTATAATCAACATTTCATTTAGTACAAGATCAATACATGCTAAATGTAGACTGCCATCAAGAAAGGATTCATAAAATTAATTCGGGAAGAAATCCCTCAATCTCACAGCAACCACCATCCTTGAAAAGGCCCAAATTCAAAGAATAGTGATTGAAGGCTTAAAGCAATAAAAACCCTACCGTTATCCAACATTGCCCTTCCCATTACTAATTAGATAATCCTAAATGTAAATGCATTGGTTAATGTAGTAAATTCATAAAATTCCATTACTCAATTTGTTAGATATATAAACAATTTGGGACCGCCAAAAATGGAAAGGAGGATACTCATTGTAGGATGTACTGAAAAATATACCTCCCTTACTGGTGGAAGAAAGTCACAAAATCAGATTAGGTAAGTATAAGAATGTACCTGCATTAGTAGTGGAAGTAGGTATATTGGTATGTGAGGAAACGCTTGATGTTCCAATTCCTCTTTTCAACTTTGACTGTTACAAAAGCACAGAACCCACAGTATTTGTTAGTCGGTCAAAGTTTCAATTTTAATGGAGTGTATGGTTACACACCTTCGCATTTTCTTCACAATATTTTACAACAGCCAAAATGTTTGAGTAACGACCATGCACCAGCGTGTATGCCCACAAAAGAAGCTTGCGTGGGATGCTCAGGTCAATCACATCAACCCCGTCAACACCTGGTTGAAATGTTGCTTCTGTAGCTAACCGAGATGGTACTGTAAATAGATTGATTCCCAATGGGAGCGTTACACAGGAGCTCTCCCGATAGAAGTTGTAGGATGATCTCAATGAAATTATGGCAGTCTCCATATTTTCCTCTGATGCTTGCTTAATAATATTGTTCTTAATTCTAGACAGGACCTGGCTCCATTTTGTTTCAAGATCCTTCAAATGGGTCGTGTCCTCAAATGATGAATTCCATAGTTCATTTGCTTGCACATCAACACAAAGCTGCAGGCTATTTTCTAAACCACCACCCAGCATATTAGGTACCTGAGCCCCGGAGGGGGACTCACCATGTAATGGAGTGATTAAGGACAAGCTAATAACAATGGATCTGAACCAAGCGACAGATGCATGCCTGCATACTTTAGCACAATTGCTATTTGACAATTTAGGATTTTTGAAACGCTTCTTCATCTTCTCATTTATTCCTTCAAGTATGTCCAATCTGGCATCTCTTTCCAATGAGTTGATATATTGGTGTAGGTAACTGGAGTTGAAAAAACAGCCACATTAAATGCATATGTATTTAAAACATAGGAGAAGTGTAGAGTATTAGATGCTTACCCATAGAAGCTGTTCTGAAATAACTCTGGGCTCTTGATCTCAGATAAACTGCTTATATCTGTCCATAAGTTACCCTGGTCCATGAATAAGTTGAACATCCTCTCTAGTATATGATCAGAAGAGTTTTTGACAGCAGCAGAGCCAACTCTCTCGGATTGACAGATGGATGCCATCAAAGCCTGGGTGTACCTACCAAGAGCGACTGGGACAAGATCTTCGAGGCACAAGGAAAACTGCATTCCAAAATAAAGTTGGTGGTGAACTCTTTTAACTGAAAATTTCAGTGAAGCTTCCTATAATAACTTCTGCGGCAAAATAGATGTACATGAAATTGACTCAATTAGTACCCTCTTATCTGCCCGAAGAGAGACATAAGCTCGGTCAAGGGTAAACAAGTCGCCAGTTTCCTCTAAGAGTTTCAAATATAACAAGATGTACTTCCGAATGCAGGTAATGAATTTTCGAGAGCTTTCTGGTAGGTTAACTTCCAATGCCTTTCTATTTCCAGAAAGACCGGGGGTTTTGCGCCTGAAACCAAAAAAAGGCAATTAGTAGCTTTTGGCATTCATATAGCAAAAATTACTCCACCAGAACCAGTGACAAACAAGATGTGTGGAAAATATGTAACTCCACTTCAATACCAATCAAAATCAAAACAAACAAACAAACATCTATACCTTCCCTTTTTTACCATACCATCAATCTCCCACATATTAATTGTGAAGGAAGACCTAGATGACTTAAAGCAAAATGAGAGTTCATCCTTCGCTCTCTCCAGATCACCTTTCTCGCCCCTTCTGTACAGTCCTAGAGCAAGCATGTATCTTGCCTTATGGAAATGTTTGAGATCTCCTTCAACACAGATCTCAAGCGCAGAAAGGCAGTCAGTATACAGCAAGTGCCAAGCCTCCTCTAAATGCTGAGACTCAACATGATTTTTCTCAGAACTCTCTTGAATACTCCCATCCTTAGCCTCCACAGGCAACGCTGGAGTATCAGGACTGGTCCGACCAACAATCTTCATGACAGTCTCTCGTGTTGATTGACTAAAGCAATATGCTGTAACAACCTGAATAAAAATATGAAAACAAGGAGCAGACTGCAGATGTTAACAACAAACATAGAACCAGGGAATTGGTCAAAAACCAAAGAACAAAAAACTAACAATTTTTTGATCCATCAGTAAAATTTAACACACAAGATAAACAATGAATCAGAAGTTTGAACAGACATGAGATAGTTGCAAACTAATTACAGAATTCAGTAAATATTAGAAATCAAGAACATCAGAAGCTGATTAGAAAGGAAATATATGTTTAGAGAAATAACCTGAAGAACCTCTAGATTCTGTTTTGCACATGAAGAAAGTAACTTCAAACGTGATGCATGCATCCTGTAAACAGGATCTACTGCTGATGGATTCAAACTGATAGCCTTGTCATAATATGAAAAGGATTTCTCATGTGAATGCCCTAGCTTTTCAGAGAGTTTCCCCAAATAGAATGCATGGGACCACTCTGGCCTGCAAACCAGAAACGATGTAAATTTTGCTCATCAAATTAATTTGCCAAAAGCGTATGGATGGATCTGAATCAGATGAGAGAAGATTAAGTACTTGTGAGCAAAAGCCTTCTCAAAATGTTTCATTGCATTTTGACAAAACATCATCCATACTGCGTCCTTTGTGGGTGCTACAGATCGTTGATCATAAAATGGTGCAACATTCTGAATGCCATCATAGTAAACTAGTGCCAATAATTCATGAATCTCGCTCTGGAATCACACGTTTCTCAAATTTCATCAAAATGCTTAAAAATTAATAAATTACAATCAACATAACAAAGGGATACACCAGTGAACAAGAAAAGTGACTTTACAGTTCTATACATACAACAAACCTGCTGAACCGCTGTCTTTGCCAGAGCCAAACTCATTAATAAGCACCGCCGACTCCTCCTTCGGCTGGTCTCAACTCTTTGAGGAAGATTAGCATTTTTTCTCCATCCCACAGCATTTATGTGCTTACTACCATCATTCAGCAACAAGTCCACCTCCTGCTTAGATGGAACTGCAGAGATTACTATCACTATTACTATTACTATTATTGCTACTAAAATCATTATCGTTATACGATATACATCTTTTTATTTTTGGAAGGATGAGGAGGGTGGCTGGAAATTATAACAATCAACCAAAACTGGGATCTGATTGTACCATTCAGATTTTATACACCGTAGGAAAAATTAACCAAGAGGTGACAGTACATCTTACTTCATCATAGATGTTTGCAAGCCTCTGCCAGCTTTCAAAGCATAATGGATTGTACAATAAATCATACTTAAATAGGTTTGCATTTTGCTCTACAAATTCTTCCCCTTCCTTGGTTAGCACAAAACCAGGCCATTTGTCTGTTGCACTCATTTCTTCAGCCTGGGATAGAAGATGATACAAGTTGCTGTAGACCTCTACATGTGGCTGAGAACTGCATTAAGTATTATTAACCCAGTAATAAGATAGCAGATGGCATCTCATTCCAAAGAAATGAAAAAGAAGTTCATGGCTTAAAATAAAGTCGGGGGAATGAGAAATAGATTGAGTAAACAAAGTAAAAGGATTATGTTTATGGTATACCTTTCTGCCAGAAATATCTTACACTGTTTAAGATTTCTCCCATTGGGAAATATTATATTCAACATGGATTCCAGAAATCCATCCACTCCAATCTCCTCACAAATCTTATCTTCACATATAACAGGATTATCTAAAAAATTATCTATCGAATTCTCAGTCAACACATCCTCTGGCGGCTGTGGAAAATGTTTACGGATAGCTCTCAATACTCTTCGAAGTTTCACCAAGCCAGCTCTCTGCAAACAATGGAAATTGAACTTAGGAAAGGTAATCAAAACTAGATATGCTCTGTCTGTCTTCAATAGCATGTTTCTTTGAAAATATACAAGAAGAAAAAAGATTAAAACAAAGCAACTACTCACAGATGAAGCCTTTGCATAAGGTAGTAAATACTGAAAAACATCAGCACACTGTTCCTTGGTCTGATAGTCTCCCCGACTGGTATTTTTGTGTATCGCCAGGTCATCTTCACTGGATGAATCAGAACACCTAAGATTTAAACCATATAAGCAGAAAAAGCTCTGATCCAAAGCATTATCAATCCCCAATTCAACCTTCTTCCTCTCAACATCCACAAGATGGTTTGCTGATTCAGAAAGTTGATCTTTTACTTTTTCCTTGTTATGATGATGAGACCTTCCATCCTTTTCACACTTTCCACTTTCCATTCCTTCATTTTCCTTGTCCAGACGTTCATGTTCAAAATTTTGAGGCATCATCTCTTCTAGAGCATCCTTCTCCACAGCACTGATTTCGTCTTTTTCAGTAACACCAGTTTCTAAATCTGGAGAAGTATTCAACTTCAATTCATTCTGAGAACTAGATTTCAACTTCATATCTAAGGCCAAAAGGTGTTTTATTGCAAGCTTAAGAAATGTTCCTTCCTCCCCTACACTATCTTTACCAGCACAACAAAGCCCATATTCAGCAAGTAAGTCATGTATTGCCACAATTAATTCAACCTGGTATAGCAAGCAAAAATCAATTCACCCTTGATAAGAGATATTCAGTGGACAGACTGATCTATAAATTTAAAATTTCTTCCCCTACCCCCCCTCCCTCCCTCTTAATCTAGAATGAATACTATGTAACTATAAAGTTCTAGTTTTCTAACGCAGGACAGTACTCACTTGACTTTTAACAGGTACAGTTTGGTTGAGATGCTGAAGTTTGCAGAATGCAATGGCCGCATCTACAAAGCAGAGGCTCTCCTTTAGTTCTGTTTGCTCTGCAGATCCAGACCCAGAAGATTTCTTACATAGGAATATGCTCACAATATTACACATAACTGTCAGGAGCAGAGATTGAATATCACCAATACATTGCAAAGGGTCCTGAAAACTGTCCTACAAGCATGAAAATCAAAGTTATATTGGAAGCAGGGAAATTACATCAAGTCAAGACTAGAAGCCTCAGCGGTCAAATCTATTAAAAGATGATGACCCACACTGTGTACCAAGTTATTCAGGTTATTACTCCTTGTTCAGACATCAAATATAAACCTTTGCGTAGTGCCTACTAAACGATAGAGGCACTAGGTTGACATGTTTAAGACATAAAAATCAACACTAAAACCATCGACGGCTAGGGCATATTGAGGAATTTGACAACTGTAGCCGACCCATAGAAAAAGACACGGAGATGTACAATCTAACAAACAATTACTTATAGAGTGGAACCATCTACATCTAAGAGGTTGAACTACACATGCAAATAGCACTAGAGCACCCCTCCTCTAAGGAAAGTGACACTTTGCTTTTTCAGTTATATTTGGCATTTCTACGGAAAGCCCATAGCTAGATAAAAATACAATTGGGAACCGACATTAAACTTACAGAAGTGACAGACTGATCAATTAAACTCTTCACTAGTGAAGCACCTCGAGAAATCTCCTTAATCTCCTCTACAACCAAATTACTCCAGTGCTTGCCTGTGCTCTCGAATGACTCTAGTTCAAAAGCAGAAAGTGATTTTGACATAGATTTCTTGTGGAAGGACTTGTCTGAAGCAGAAAATTCTGCCATACCTGCTACAACCGTGAGTATTTGTAGCTTTCTCCGGTGACAGTTCAAATATATTTCAACATCCATTGGTTTTGCCTTTTCACAAGCTGAGATTAAAGCATCCAATGCCTGTAGCTCAATTGATGTAACCCCTTCGCCTTCTTTAGACACACTGGATAATAAATCAATGTAAACATCTTTAGTCGAGAGGAGGAGGGGAGAAAGCAAGCTAACACACTCCGAGTACATTTCTTTCTCAATCATTTCATCAATAGTTTTTGTAAGTAATACATCAACTTTCAACAAGTTGATTTCATGCTGAACTCTTTCTACTGTTAATGCTCTGATAAGCTTGCAATGTGGCAGAGGAACAAGACCCATATTATTCATAGTTTTGCAATTTCTCAAAAGTAAGGAGGCAATACAAAATTCTTCAAGTGCTTTTGCCTTTTCACCAGAAAAAATTGACAGGCGGCCACTTAACCAGAAAAAACGGACCCAAAAGGAGCTTTTATTTATTAAGATAGAATTGACCGAATGAAGATCTTCGTCTGCTGAGAATATGCCAATATCTTGACGATTATTAGTTGAAGATTCTTTCTCAGACATACATTCTAACTTTTTGGCACTTTTCTTAAGACCATCCATGCTGGATGTCATTCTTGAGTCACTGTCAGAATTAAGTATATGTACGTCACTCAGGTGTATTGGATAATCCAAAGCAACAAACTCAATGACTTTACAAAGATGATAGGATGCTTCGGACATAAACTCTGACTGGTTAAACTCATTTTCTGTACATGATCCAAGGTCATAGTGCAGCTCAGCAAGGAAAAGGCAACATTCGGGTGTTCTATCCTTTCCCCAGTGTCTTGTCAACTTCTCCAACTCCAAAAATTTGATGAAGGCTTCTTGATATGCAACGCATTTATGTGCAACCTCTTCTAAAAGCAAGTGAGCCATATGGTAAGCACCATAATTGTTTGAAGCTTCCATTACAAACCTTGCAACATCATTGGGTTCACTATCTGAAGTATGTGCAGGAATATCAGGACAAGAAACATAACAGCTTGAAGCATGCTCAGAATCTTTTGTTACCAACCTACCAACGACAAAAGGTTTTAAAAACTGAATAACAACTTTAGCCAGATCCTTACTGGTAGCAAAGTCCAGCTCTTCTTTCCCTGGTTTGCGACTTCTTAGTCTTCCAAGACGAGTACTTCGTCTTTCTTGAGGATGTTCCTCATAGATACTGGCTTCCTTGTCTTTGTTTTCTTTTTCAGAATTATAATCACTGAGGGATGCACTTTCAGCAGATGGGACACCACTTGGTCCTTTCCCATCTGATGATCCCACTACAGTTTCTGATACAGAAGGTATGCGCATAATCAATTTAATATCTCCACGTCTGTCCAACTTTTCACCATTGCAGCTGCTCTCTGATTTTTGAGGACTTTTATAGCTTACATTTGCATCCATGTCTACTACAGGATCCTTAGTATGCCTACAGCCAAACTTATCATTCAATAGATCATCTTCATTAGGTCCAACGCCTTGCTCAGAACCACTCCCACATGTCGGGAGTAATATTCCCAAGATTGCATCTGCAAGAGCTCCCCAAGATGCTTCTGTGAGGTGCAGTTCTATGTTCTGATTACGCCTTTTCAATGTCATCTCCTCTTTTAAATTATCATCTACTGCTTTTCTCTTGTTAGGGAACTTTAACCGGACATGCTTCGGTTCCAGTTTATCTACACCTCTTGGTGCAAATGGAACTGGCTCCAACTCCAAAATGGTTTTTTTTACATGCAGAGCACGAGAATGTGATGGCCAGTGCCTCAAAATCAACTCTGCAATAGAAAGACAAGCAATCTCATCACCAATAGCGATTAGTACTTCCAAGAGCTTCTCCATGCAATTCCCTGCATCCAATGTCCAAAATAAAAGGAATGGAAAATTAGTGACATGCACAATGCTAAAAGAAGACAAAAGAGTGGAAGGGGGAGAAGAGTAGGAACCGGCAAGGAAACAAATTCAACCATGAAGGGACAAATGGATATGAACTAGGGACGAAAAAGGAAGAAAGCAGCAGCTGGATATATAAATCCTTACAATTATTAGGGCTGCAAGAAAGACCTTGCTCAAATGCCCAGCGTGAGATATTCAATAATCCCATTGAACATGACAATGTTCCAAGTTGGTTCCATACAACAGAGTCTTTGGTATCAATCTCTACAGCTTGAAGATAGCAATGTAAAGCATTCTCATATTGCATAGGACCTTGTTGAACGAAGACAGTGGCAAGATTCTTCAGTGCCAGAAACCTGTAGAAGAATACATCAATTAAGATCCAGAGAAAAATATATACATCATTGATATAGGAAAAAATTTCTACTAAAAGAACAAATTATATTAGTTTGTTGTTGTTTTATCTGAAGGGACAACCTATAGAAAGATAAAACAAACTCAGCTAATTTTGGCAAAGCACTCACATTTAAGAAAGACATGGCCAGCATTTTTGCATGTGACTGTATCTATATAGGCCTAATGAATTGATTACTGTAAGATTGGCAAAAAAGAGCGAATAAGGTCTGTTTTGTTTGAAATTCCTTGAATGAAATTGAAATATGACTGATGAGCTGAGGTAAGGGGAGTCCTTAAAGTACAATTTTCAAATCATTTAATTGCTACAGGTTGCACATTTTGTTTCCAGTTTTAAATTTAACACCTAAGCCCCTCCAGGCCAACCGAGGAAAAGAGTCATAAATACAATAGTTTGTCCCTACTCCTTAATAGGAAAACCAGGAAAATAATTACTCAAGCTTACAGTGTCGAATCAGGTGCACTAGGGCAATAGATCCACATGAAACAAAGGAAGACTAAACCCCTTATTTTACATCCTATTGCCAAGCCTATGCATCATTAAACTTGTTCCATGTCTCATGCTTCATGACTAGGCTTCCTGAACGCAATCACTGATTCACCTCTACAAAGCAAAAACTCAATGAGTGACTAACAACTCCTTGCATTAACATTTAAAGGGTTTAATCAATCCCTGTCCATACTAGTATATTTTATTAACTTCTTCCTTCACTACTTAAAAGGATTTTTAGTCAATCTATAGAAATATTACAGAAACACAGCTTAAACATGCCTTTCTAATTTCTAACAGATAGTGAAGATACATAATTCAACAAGCTAAGGACTCCAATTCATCATCAACATGTGTTGCAGAAGCCTACCACAGGCATCAAGTTAGCAATCTATGCAAACTCTGCAACATTGCACATAAGATCTTTCCAAGTTTAAAACAGCAGTAAAGAAAAAAAACAAGAAAGTAGTAGGAAATGCAAGGGAAAAAGAACAAGAATTCCAAATTCCAAACCTGAGCTGCAATAGATGGCCATCACTAGCACTGCTATCCACCTAAAATTAAAAAAAAGGCAAACATCAATGTGTTACTACACAAACAGAAGATGATCACACACTCAACAAAGAACCCCTAGGAGCTAATAGTACCTCAGCGCTTGAAATCAAAGGATCTTTGAGAACAGATTCTAAAAGTTCACGAGCCTTTGCATATTCTTTGGTTTCCAACTTAAGAAGTCCTTCATGATATGTTTGAGAAAGATGAAATTCCTGAAAAAAAAAAATTTTGTGTGAAAATATTATCTTAAATCCAAACTTTCGGAATGAAAGTATTTGGAAATCAAAAATCAAAGTCAATAATAAAGCAAATGGGAAGCAGGGAAGAACATTACCATCCAGCATTAGAAGAAGGTAACAAGAACATAATAATTAGCCAAAGCACATCATTCTTTAGTTTTCATGCCCCATCAGGTTACAGAAAGTTCATATTTGTTTCTTTTTTTTTTAAAGGGGGGGAGGGGGGGAAGTGAGAGGGGGCACCATGATCAGAACATAGCAAGAAGATGAAAATAGGGACCTTTAGTGGGGAAAATAATCAAAGGGACACAACTTAATAATTTTCTGAAAAAAAAAATTAATTCAAATACGTCCAAAGGAAAATCATAATCGTGGATGGTCCTTGTGGCAAAACCAAACACCATTAAAAATTTAGATGCTCCATGTCCACAGCCATGTGATACAGCATAGTAGCATTTGAAAATTTAACAATTTCTTAAAGTTAAAAATAGGCTGAGCATGCCAAGTTTGCAAAATAAAGAAATTCAATGGTTCTTGTTATACGGTACACAAATGATCACACAACATAGGTTTCACCTAGCCCTGTTGCATCCTAGAAACAGGTATGTTGAGAACCTTTTGGCAACCTCGATTCTAAAAGTAAAGCAATAAATACTATGTCAAAACAAGGAGCAGCTCAAAGTGGCTTGAATTGCCATAGAACCCAATTATTTTATTGGCCTTCATTTTATTCCAAAAATCTCCATGAACTACAAACAGGCAGCTTTAATAATTATTGCTGGGCTGGGGAAGGCTAACAAAATGATGACATAAATTACACATAAACAGGCAAAAGCATCAAAAAGCAATCTCAGGTTTATGAGTTAAATCACTGCAACTTGCCGAAGATGTTGTAAATCCTAAATAAAGATCATAGTGAATGACAAAACTTACAGTAAAACTAATAACCACGAATTTCTGCACTAGTTCTTGATTTCCTAGTCAAATTAGTTCTAACAAGTATTTGGCTCATTAATTTGGTACTTGGATCAACTAACATCAGCCCCCCACCCCTCTTTTTTTTTTTCAGAGTAGAACACCTGTATTAGTATACATACTAAACCAGGAAAAGAGTAACAACAACAACAATAGCGCCATGTGATTGGTTTTGGATGTGCAGGGAACGGTTCTTTGACATCTAAAGCCTGCCAAGGACTTATCTGGTGTTCTCTCTCCCTATAGAGCTCGCTACGAAACAAAAGTGAAAGAAAATAAAATGAGAGAAGGGACATACCTGAGCTTCCTTGGTGGGGGCCAAAGGCTCCCACTGATTTTTGGAGTCCGTATCATTGATGGCTGCAATGGAGAACTGAAACAAGCAAACCCCAATTTCAAAGTTAATCTAACGTTAATAAACAGATAACAACTTGGAAAGAAAAAGAAAAGTTGCAAAACTTGATAGAAAGGGAAGGAGGAAGAGAAGATAGTGATTACCATTGTCGACGGAGATGAATAACTTGTGTACTTCCTGTGATTTCAGTTAAATTTTGCCATCGATGAATCTTTGGAGTTCTTCTCGGACATAGGTCGGTCGGATTTACAGGATTTACAAAAACCTGTTTGCAGAGGAAAGAACAGAACCGGTCTGTGACTAAACTGGTTTGATGCTATCCGGGATACAAATAACCATGAGGACTGTTGTACCGGTTCGGTTAGAGACCATACTCATTAGTCTAGCGCGCTTTTGCAGGATGTGTTTAATAGCACGTGCTCTAAAAAGGGTAAAATAGACATTTAGTTCTGATAACTTACAAGTATTACAATCTCTGCTCCCGTCTCTCTTGAGTACCAATCGGACTCGGCGACAGTGAGGCCGAACAGGTATACATTCCTCTGCTTCTTCGTCTTCTTCTACTTATCTCCATGATTGCATTTCATCTTCAGTTCTTCTCTTTTTTTTGTTTTTCATATTAGAGAAGGAATCTGGTTTCCATGGCCAGGAATCTCTCTTTTTCTTTTCTTTTTTTCGTTTTTCAGCTTCCATTATTCGATTTAATCTACTTTCAAATTTTAACTAGTAGTAGGATTTAGCAAGAACTGATTACAAGAGCTTTCGAACTTAGTAGCTCTTAGATTTTGCAGATTATCTTCGTTTTACGATCAGAACAGATATTTCTCAATTGAGTTATTTGATTTATTTTCAGTTGCAGAATATGATTATTTCTCTACTGATTGATATGCTGATTCTATTTGAGCGCCAAATGTCTTACGATTCAGTACCGGTAAATTATGTTTCAAGAAGGGAAAATTTTTAATCCTTATCTCTGGTTATTGAATCAGATTCCAGACTGATAGCTGGATTTCCTTGGTTGGGCGGTGTTTCGGATCGGGAATCCAAATTTTTTATTCCTACCAAATCTACTAGATTTCCAGTGCAATCGCAATGGATTTTTCTTGTCTTTCCCCTGAATTTTATTTATTTTTTTATTTTCTTTTGATATGTCGATCGGCTGGATAGTTTTCAGAATGGAGTATCAACTAATTCAGCTTAATAGTGGATTCTTCCTTGTGCTTGGTTCAACGTCTTTCACAGATCTTGTCTCAAATTTCTCTCTTCATACACTGGAAGCTCTCTTCTCACTTAGGGTTTCTTGCAGCAGCGATATTTCAGAATTGGCATTGGGCACCCATTGTGACTGCGGCAGATAATGATACATGGGCATGGAGCTAAGTGAGATGCATGATGGCATCAGTGAGCTAGGTCCAAGACGGCAAGATGGGCCACAGTTTTTATAGTGAACCCCTTGGACCTTCTACGATGTCTCATTCTTTCATCTACAGTGTAGTCTTCCTGCTTTACCTTCATTGCTTCGTTGCCAATTGCATACCTGCCAATCATGATAACATGTTAGTATTCGTGAAATCATTACCAAAAAAAAAAAAAGTATTCTTGAATTCAGAAATCCACATCTTCACATTGCCTTGGCATGTTTTATTTTTCATTGATTGTCCACCAATTTTTTGAAGTTAACATTGAACAGTATTGTTTACCTTTTAATTTCGTAGGATAGATAGCAAAACTTTGTACGTTGGGGAAGAACTACAGCAAGAAAATTTACCCTTACAAAAGGGCTCTCGCTTCTACCTTTTAAGTGGGCTCAAACCATCTAGAGGGTACGAAGTGAAGATATCATATCCAGCTTCTGTATGTATATAAATTATTCCATTTGTGCATCTCTTTGACGCTCTTTTTGCAAAAACTTACCGAAGTTTATTGAATGACAGATTCCCACGGCCTTCTCTATTCAACTGAAGAGAGGGAAATCAGATCATGTGTTGAACTGGAACAGGAGGCTACTCAATACTGAGAAACTGATTATTTATGCTGATTCTCTTGATTTGAATAGTCATAAGGTTTGATTGTTGTACTTTATGCCCTTAGAAGAATTTGTTTGCCCTCTTATCAGAAGCTTTGACACATTGGTTTATGGTCAGGCTGGAATATATGTCCTTGTAACTGTAGAGCCTGCTGGGATTATTGGATTGCCTCATGTACAGGAGAGACAGTTTGTCATCTTTAATATTGGTAAGACTGTCTACTTTAAAAACTATTTGGATATACTGTATATTCACATCGATTTGCTTTAGTTCCAACACTGTCATCAAAAAGGAGTTCTTCCTGCTAATCCACCAACTTATGCTGTTATTGATGTTATTTACTATAAAAATTCAAAGTAGTTTATATGAATAAAGTAGAATCTTTGGTATTACTTAGAGTTCTTCCTGCTAATCCACCAACTTATGCTGTTATTGATGTTATTTACTATAAAAATTCAAAGTAGTTTATATGAATAAAGTAGAATCTTTGGTATTACTTGGTATTACTTAACAAACTGCTATGATACATGCATTTATGCATTCCTTCAACCCCCATACTTTAGTATGGATGCAATGGGTCAGCTGACCAGGATTAAATAGGTCATAGTCTACCTCGGCCTGGTTTTGGGGTTGAGATTGGTCCTTCCACTTGCTTGAGCTTGTCAAGAGCTGGAAAGGTTTTGTTGAAGCCTGATCCTAGATGGATTCATCAAGTACGACTCCCAATCATCACTATACAAAGCCATTGCCAAAGGGAATTTTCAGCCAATGCAAATGAACTGTCCACATATCTTCCTTGCAATTATTTTGATTTATTCTGGATTCTGTAATTTACATCTTACAGTGTTTTGAGTTTGATTACCTGGTCTAATCATCATTCCACTGGCTAAGTGCAATACCTATGCAAAGAAATTAGAGGGGGGAAAAAAGGAAATTATTAAGGAAAATTTATCAGACAGTTTTAGTAATACGCCCAGTTTTACTTCATTGTTTTGATCCTTGCATCAGACAAGATGGATTCTGTTAATCATACATGGGCATGGCTCTAGTACTACTTCTATTAATAGAAAATGTTCATTATTTTTTGGTAAAGGTTAACCACTCCAATGTTTATCAGCAAAACAAATTTGAAGATTTAACAAAATTATGGTTTGTATTTGATTCTTAAACTGTTTTTCAGTTTATTTTTGTTTACTTTTAGCCTTTTAACTCTTGAAGCATGTACTTTACCTTTGCCTCTGGTCTGTCTCCTTTCAGTTGTAAAATCTTAATTGCATGGAATTCTAAGTATGTATAATGTCAAGACAGTTTGTGATGAACTATTACTTGGGATCCCTCCCAAAGCTTGCTCGGTTGGAATGCTAGTCTTCTTATGTCTGGGATTGGCATTAGTCATTGCAAATTTTCTTCCAGAGCATCTACTGCCGAAGAGAAAAAGTTTACAAAGCCTACGATCAGGTAACCAAACTGTTCATAAGGACCCATGGATTTGTTTAAGCTTAATTGTCTTTAACCTGCTAATGGATGGGCAGAGAATATATCTTGCTCATTGGATGATTAAACCCTTATATGGACTCAGAAATACAGAAAAACTTTGATTTGATTTGTAAAATTTATTTGGAGAATAACTGCCTTGTTCATTTGCTTTGATCTTTTATTAGGTAGAGGGGCAGACAACTTTTTGGGCATGCAGCAGGGAGCTAAACTCTTTTAAGTGTCACAACCACAAAGGAAATGAAGACATATGCAAAGATGAGATATGAAGGAGTTTGAAGTTGTCGTAGGTATCAAATATAATACATCCTCACATAATTCATGGAATGATAATCTGTTCTAAGTTATTTTATAGTTCTGCTGATGTTTATGCAAAAAGTGAAATAGAAAGCAATGGAGATTGATGCCACCTTCTGCTCTTACCCATTTCCCTGCTGTAATCTATTACCCCAAATCACATCTGAAGTTATTAAAAAAAAAATCCTCCTCTTCTGGTAGATTTTGGTGGATATGCATGAGCACTGGGAAATGTCATCAGTTAATTTCCCACATTTTGAATTTCGCTCTACTGGAAGACAATATACTATTATTTTGAAGTCAAGAAGTCAACATCCATCGATCATTCTTCAATTTATTAAGATTTGTATTCTCTTAGTCACTATAGTTCCAGAGGGCATCATTGGTTATAAAGTTAAGATCATCGAGGACAATTTTCCTTTGGCTAGAAAAGAAAAACCTTTGTGCAAATTGTTGAGGAGAAAGTTTTGTGCGCATACATGGCCTGTTAGTCGGATATTGGTGCGATAAGGGTGTGCAATACCATTTCTACCCATCCCATATTAGATGAAATGCTGACATATGCATGATCATGCACAAAAGCCAGCTCCAATTGTTTTATTGTTAGCCTTTCCATCCAAACAAGTGCTGCATTTTCAATGGAGAATATATTTTATCTGGGTTGGAAGTTTAGAAAGTGACTTCTCCAACTCCAGCTAAATACTTTTTCTTATGGACTTTTCCATGGGTAAGTTGTAAATCATAAGAATCAAATGGGAACGACCAAGAACAAGTTGCAAAATTTGCTGCATGTTTTTATCTCATTTTCAAGGCAACATGACACACTGGGTGACGTACATCTTAGATTTCATCTATATTCGTTAGCTTCCTTGACTGGGACATCTTGTGTATGGTTTTTTAAGCCTTTAAGGACTTGAGCACGGATCAACGAAATCAGCCCCGGGCTATCCCTTGTAAACTCCGGGTCACACACGTATTTGGTCGATACTTGCATGTATCTGGCTGAATTTAGGCCTTTTTGGGGCCGATCCACCACAATCATCCAACGGAAATCAGATCGTCTCCGATTTTGAGTACTTGAACGAATCATAGGATCAGCTCCCTTGTCTTTAAAAACTATTCTAGAGGGAAGATTTTATTTTGGAAATTCATTTGAAGGCAAAGATCTTGGTTTCCTGCTTTATCATACTGACTTGTTCTTCATTTTCCGTTCTAGAGTTCCACTAACTATAACTACAATGATATCTTGCAATCTTAAGGCTTCCTTTGTTGACGTTCTTTTTTATTATTATTCATTTGGATCAATATTTTGTAAACGCATCATAAGTATTTCTGTTATCATCTCTTCCAAACGTATTTTTATTTTTCTTTTATTAAAAATACTTTTAACTCAATGTTATCAAATGAGTTTCTTTCCTATAAAAATATTTCTTAGAAACAAAAACATAAAATAATCTCTAGACTCATAAGCATCTTTAAAAAAAATTGTTATCAAACATAGCATAATTAACTACAGCTAGAGGCCATTCCTTTCACCCAAAAAACAAAACACAAAAAAGAAAAAAAGAAGAAAAAGCTAGAGGCCATTCTTGCTCCTGTCTACGTATAACTCAGATGGTTATGGTGACGTGTGTTGTGTGTTGCCCACGTCATCATTTATTAGTATATTAAAGTTTCAAACCAATTTAAATGTAATCCAATTGTTTATCTAATGATTGTGTTATCCACATCACCATTTTTTTTACTATACTAAAACTCAACCTAGTTTAGATTTCTCACGATAAGGTCTGAAACTCTTAAATTTGTAATTTTGGTAACTTTAGCTCAACCTTGAAAATCCAAGGATGGATAGCAGTAACATAATAAACTCTAAATAATGGATATAGAATCCAAAACTTTGACCTATGCTATTCTAAGGATTCAATTGTTTTAAGCCGACTTTGACCTATGCTAATCTAAGGATTCAATTGTTTTAAGCCGATGAACCTTCAAAGAGTCGAGTTATATATATATATATATATATATATATATATATATATATATATATATATATATATATGAGAGAGAGAGAGAGAGAGTAGTTTTTTTTTCCTTCTTATTGGTGAAGACAAGAATAACTCATACCTAATACCAATAGGATTAACTAACTCATGATGTCATAAAATATCAAAACAGGCTCATGGTGGGACTAAATCCATAAATGAGTCTTTCAATGAAATGGAGGATGTTGACAAAATGCTAGAAGAAGATGAGGAACACTCTAAAATGTTTAGGCCCAAAAGGGGGATCCCTAACAAAACACCAATTAAGAAGAAAAAGTAATGAAGGAGAGCCTCAAACCCAAGACAAAGGCAAGTTGTTTCAAAGTACCAATAAGGAACACTTTCCTTTTATTATTTGTAATATGGGGTGTATCAAATCGTTTGTGCTTTCATTTTCATTTTATTTTAGTAGTTTATTAAAATAGAAGGTAGGGTTCTATTGTGGCAATACGAAAGGTGGAACTTTTACGACACTCTTATCTCTTGTAATTTTTTTTTTTTTTCTATTTTAATACATTGGCTGACCTTTAGCGAAAAAAATGACCTAAATTTTTTGTTTATTGTTTTTTTTGGAAAAATAGATTATACACGCCAAAACTAAAAGAATTAACAAATCCATGGTGTCATGAGATGTCATATATCTAACGAAACAAAATATAGAATAATTTATTGTTCCATAAAGACAAGGGAAGGAAACTTTTATTTTAATATGCATAATTCGATGTTGATGTTCCTAATCAGATATTTTTTTTAATCAAAATTGATTGGATCTTTATCAACGACATTATGCACAAATTCAACCCGCAAAGTTTTCATTGAGAATTAAAAAAGAAAAAGGTAATATAAACAAGTATTACAGTTAGCATCTGATTCTCTCTCCTAGGTGACTTCCATTGGTGGCACGGGCAACACCGTTACTTGACAAACCCTCCAAAGATCATTTTCCTTACACAATCGATATTGGCATTTGACAATTTGATTGCATCGGTTTTTATGCATTCAAAATCTATTGTACCCCGATGAACATAGTAAATTAGTAACAAATGAATCTTAACCCAATCATGTCCAAAAACATTACGTGTCAAAGTATCTTAACGAAACTTCAAATTTCTTGAGCCACCTAAATTAGTGCATGTCAATAAAGCAACGTTGGAAAAAAATTTCTACAAACCAGATAGCAGAAAAATTCATTCCTTCTGATTTGTGTACGTTAATGTTCTTTCTCCAATGTTTTCATAAATTCCCTTGAATTTTAGTATTTTTTAAAAAAAATTTAATCCAAACGGAGATTTTAGAATTATCCCAAGACATGAAAACACGAAAAAATATCATCTGTAACATTGCCATGTAGTAGTGCTGATCCTAACTATTAAAAAGAGTACATCGGTCATGTATTCTCATTTTTTTTGCTAAAGATCAATAAATTGATTAAATATAAAAGAAAAGAGAACAGAAGGGACCATATAAGAGCAGTAAAAACTCTATCTTTGGCATTGCCATTAGTGTTGTCGATAGAATCCGTTAGACTAGATTTCCTAAGATATACAATATGAAACTCTCAATGAAACACCGGAATTCCTTCAGAAATAAGGATTCCCTAAGATACTGACACTGCAACAATCTTCCCTTCCGCTGAGAGAGGAACTCAAAAAGAAATAGAAAACAACAGGTGTGTAAAACTCAAAAATGAGAAGTTTTTCTTAGTGATGGAGAAGATCTTAATCCTTTTTATTGATGTCCTCTTGATACATATATATAAGTTCAATAGGAGGCTTCCTCGGCAAGTTCCTCCATACCTATCACTATTTCAATCATCAGTTACCTAGAGAATAGTAGGTTCATATGGCTACGACCCCCTAGGACAATGCTATGACGTTCTGTCAGCTGCTTACGACTCCCCCTTTTTGAATTATATCTCCCATACCTTCTGATGCTTGTTTCTGTCCTTACACTTTTATCAAGTAATGATCTAGTTTCATGTTGATTCGATCCATGATATGGTGATTTGGCTGGTCAAGTCAGCATACCTTGCATTTATGGTTGTTGTTAGTATTTATGAGTATTAATGACAAACCATTAATGACCTAACTACCCACATGATCTTAGTTTCTTGGAGGTATGAAGTTTTATCTTGGGTTGATTTCTAGGGTTCACTTTGCTTCTTATTCCTGACATTGCTCATGCTTTTGCAGGGGACGTGGCGCCCCAATCTGTCACATCTTATCTGAGTCAGTATAGAGAGTCGAACATGAGTTCCTTTTGACATTTTTCGTTATTTCTTTCTTCTCATACATCATCCCTTGGATGTACGCCACATGTTCCTCTCCCGAGGATCATCCTAAATTCTCTTCCGATCAAATTTTATATCTACTATTATTTTCCCTTAACAATTAACACAACCCCACCATTATATCGAGCAAGAGATCTAATTAAATAAATCTGAATCTTGGATGCTCATAGTCATCCCACACTATATCCCGAGTAATAAAATTTAGGCAAATGCTCTAGGTGTAGGATTCCATTTATGTTGCCGCCCATTTTGCCAAATCATCAGCGGCAGCATATGTCTCACGGACACAGTGTGTAAATCTCTGTTGTCACGTATTCTCATTAACTCTGTAGTAGCGCTACAAATGATCTGACTTAGATTTTTACTCGCCATGGGTCCTACCAAGAAAAACCAGAAAAACCAGGGATATTAGCCCGGCAAAGTTGGAAGGAGTGCTTTCGTCACGACTCACGACTCACGCGGTATTTTGGAAACTATTTCCATTTTGTTTTTGTATTTAAATTTTCGGAGAAAGAATCCAAAGGAATCTGTAATCGTCGGTGATTCCATCATTTGAGTTACATCGCCCTTTATCTGACCCATCAGGATTCACGCTTGAGCTGCCACTCTCTCTCTCTCTCTCTCTATCTCCTCTCTGTCTCTCGTGGTTGCCAGTCCTGAGCCTCTGATGGGGCAACAGCAGAGGATGGAAGCTCCGCTTTTGGGCGATCGAGCGACGGAGAATAAGAGGACTCGGAGCAGAGTTGTTTGGGCGTTCCTAGCAGCTCTCACATTTATTAGTAAGTTCTTAATTTTGCTTTGCTTTTTACCTCTTTGGTTTCTTCATGGAATCGCTGATGGCTTATCTCTCTCTCTCTCTCTCTCTCTCTCTCTCTCTCTCTCTCTCTCTCTCTCTCTCTCTTTCGCTCTGAACCATTTGCTTCTTTGTTTTTTGCTCTGATTATCTTTTACGTGTGTTCTACTTCTCCATAAGATCAAACGTTTACAGGATTTGTTCTCAAATGTTCAATCCAATTCGAGTTTCGGGAAAGAATATTTTTTTCGTAATTGTTCTAAATATTTTCCTTTTCTTCGTCGCAGTATGACATAATCATCACTACTGACGATTGGATTGATTTTATTATTTCTCTTTTTTATAAATATTAATTTGAGATCAACAGTCTGGGGGGGGGGGGATTACTTTGAACCCTCAGTTCTGCAAAACTTTTGAAGGCTTCGAACCTTTCAAGTTCTCGCTCTCTTCTTCAATCATCACTATTGACGATTGGATTGATTTTATTATTTTTCTTCTTCAATATTTGATGATCAAGAATCTGTAGAAAATTTTGAACCCTCAGTTCTGTAAAACTTTTGAAGGCTTCGATCGTTTCAAGTTCTCTCTCCTTCGTCTTCTTACCGTACTTGCTTACTGTTTCAAGTATGAGTTTCAGAGCCTTACAAAAAATAGCAACGTCGAAGCACAGAGCTCTTAACCGTCTGATTAAAATCTCAACTTAAATCGATATTTTTGTATTTATAATATACGAGGTATTATCGTGTGACTCATAACATACCCATTATATGCCCATTCAGTTTGTAAAGATGATTGTACCTTCCACCTTTATAAAAAAAAAGTCAAAGACAATAGTAATATACACCCTTTTACATGTGTTTTTTTTCCTTTAAAAAATTAAATAAAATATTAAAGTGAGGTAGCATAACCCATAAGCCAACTCAGAATGATTATATGCCTATAAAAAATTAAGTCCCATGGAACAGGTGGTTAGTCCCATTCATTTATATAATATATTTTTGAATACTTACTATGTTTGGAATATAATGTTTCAAAAAATTACAGTACAAATCTAAATTATTCTTTTTTAAAATTTTTTAATCTAAATCATTTCCAGTTCAGTTGTGAGAATGTATAATAATGTTTAGAATAATAATATCCATGTGTATGTTATTACAAAATCAGTATTTAATTGAATTAGAATTTAAAATTCTACATGTTTCTAATCTAAACCATGATTCAAATAATTGGTGTCAAATTGGTTTATTCATATCGATTTTGGACTTAACCAATCCTTGATCCAATCTAATTTTAATATTATTATAAAAGATTTCAGTCTTGTATCAATATACCATTGAATCTGAACACCGATCTAATCCAAATCAGAACTTTTTTTTAACAGGGCCTTTCATACCTAAATTTAGAAACTTAATCTAGACCCTATTCTCTTGGATTATCCAAGGATTGAAATGAACATATCATCAACGTTTTGGAAAGATAATTTATCTTTTGTTTAACTGAAATGGTAATTGCAATATACTATTTAGTTTTAACAGGGAATCAGTATAGTTTTGTGGTTCCCGAATCCTCATCCTGTAAACATAAGCCACGTCAGCAGTTATCAGAAAGTTCACTAGTGATCCTCTGAAAGTAAGACGTGTCACCTCTGAAAATGGCATGTAGCGCATCCTTTTTCTTAATGGTGAATGGACCTCAAAGCGGCCGGGTAAGGCCGAGCTTTAAATCGGATGTATTAATGGAGCTAATGGAAATGTTACCCATAAATAAAAGAAGGGAGAAATTCAAAAAAAATTTACAGAATTGTTAGTTCATGATTTGATTGATAATTGACAAGGCTTTTGTTGATGCCTTGTAGTTTTAGGTCTGGTAGTTTTTTACGGTTCAGCTTATTGGAGACTGAGGGGGGAGACGAAGTATGAACAGAGAAGAGAGGCGAACGATGTTGCTGAATCGGAACATGGCGTCGTTGCTGCAGATGATGGCCGTTGTTCTGACATTGGTGTATCGGTGCTTAGAGATGGAGGCCATGCAGTTGATGCTGCAGTGGCAACAGCATTGTGTTTGGGTGTTGTCAATCCAATGTCTAGTGGGATTGGAGGTGGGGCCTTCATGGTTGTCCGATCTTCATCAACCTTTAAAGCTGAAGCTTTTGACATGAGAGAAACAGCTCCGTTAGCGGCTTCAAAGGTATGCTCTTCTCTGGATTTCAACTAGTACAAAACAGTTATATTCTAACATCTAGAAGACACTAATGGATTTTGGTTCTGTTTCATCATCATCTGGTCGATCTCTTGAACAGGATATGTATGAAAATGATTCCCAAGCAAAGTACAGAGGTCCACTTTCCTTGGGTGTCCCGGGCGAGATAGCGGGACTTCATGAAGCATGGTCACAATATGGACGATTGGCATGGAAGGCTCTGTTTCAACCTGCCATACAGCTTGCCAAAGATGGTTTTGTAGTTGCTCCTTATCTTGGTTCAGCTATTAAGTCATCTGAGAAGTTGATCATGGCTGATCCTGGCTTACAAAAAGTGTTTGCACCCAATGGGCAGTTGTTGAGACCTGGGGATACTTGCTACAACGTTGAGCTTGGGCGCACTTTAGAGGTTGTTGCAGAACACGGGCCACAAGCATTCTATAATGGGACCATCGCAGAGAATTTGGTGAGGGATGTGAGACAAGTTGGGGGGATTTTGACAATGGAAGACTTGAGGCATTACGAGGTGAAGGTAACAGATGCAATGGCTGTCAATGCGATGGGCTACACCATACTGGGGATGCCACCTCCTTCAAGTGGAACTCCGGGGCTTGCTCTTGTGGGTATTTTTTTTTTGGTCCTTTCCGACCTTTGTGTTCTTATACCTTTTTTTTTCCCTAGACGTGGCCACAATTAATATTGAGGAGAAGATGCTAGCCAGACTGGATGACTCAATAGCAAACATTCAGTGAGTGCCCTCATTTGGGGTCCTGCTGAAACCATCAAACTTGAATCAACTTGACTTCTCACAAACCTTTTATTAAAGGAGATGAGGTTTTGGGCCTTTTGGCAGCTGCCTCAGACAAGGGAGCATATTGATTTACAACCTATGGGTTTGTGTGTGCACCTAATCAGTATTGATGAAGAAACCATGGTTGTTTGCGTAGTATGAGGATGGTTAACTGGTGCTATCTGAGAGATATAATGGCTAAATTACCTTACTCTATGGTCTGAACGCTCAACTGCCTTGTCCATGCCTCTGTTTGTTTGCTAAAATACTAGCCTGTTAAGTGAGTCTTCAAGGATTGATACCATAAATCTTGGTTCTAACCCTATCATCATCAGTTCTCTGTATGGTGGTCAGTAGATGAGGCCGTAGTGACCGCACAATCAGCCAGCATCTATTTATTCTTGGCCTTTGTAGTCTGTGATGGCTGCTGAGAATTGCCTTGGTCACCTCTCATATGTATCAAACATTATCTATGTCTGGCGCTTATTCTCTGCTCATTTTGTATATTTTTTTTAATAGGTTCTGCATATTTTAGATAGCTACGGATCATTAGACGCTGTGAAGGGCCCTTTGGGACTGCATCGCTTGATTGAAGCAATTAAGCACATGTTTGCCCTCCGAATGAACTTGGGTGACCCTGATTTTGTCAATGTAAATGACTGCATTACTGATATGCTGTCCACATCCTTTGCCAAGAGTCTCCAGCAGAAGATATTCGACAACACAACATTTCCTCCTGATTACTACATGAACAGGTGAAAGTTAACTAACGAAAATTCAGTGAAGTAAACAAAGGTGATACAATTTTATAAAGTTAATTCTGTAAACTACAGCTTGCCATTATTTAATATCCCTTGGATCGTCTCATACGCTCCTCACACCCCCCCCCCCCTCTTCTAAATTATGTTGCCCCAATCTCTGATTATGGACTCTCTCTGAAGCAATCTATATCTGCTGATGGATTTCTTTCTACACACTGCTCTTGCAGCCACTGCTTCCATTATTGGTCTTTTGACTGTTCGCCATGAAAATTTCAGATATAGTCAGCTAAGAGACCACGGAACCAGCCACTTCTGCATTGTTGACACAGATAGGAATGCAGTATCAATGACAACAACTGTAAATTATTATTTTGGGGCAGGAGTGCTCTCACCTTCAACTGGTATTGTACTCAACAATGAAATGGGTGACTTCTCCACACCAACAGAGATCTCTGTAGATAAACTCCCTCCAGCTCCTGCAAATTTCGTAGAACCCAGAAAGAGACCTTTATCTTCCATGACACCCATCATCATTCTCAAGGTAGTACCAAATGTGAATATTTGCTTTCATCTATTTGATTTGTGATATCCGTTTGTGTTTACTTATGAATCAATGCTGAAGAATATAGACCAATCCCATTAGTAAAGCTACATCTGTTTACTTGCAGGATAATCAGTTGGTTGGGGTTATAGGCGGGAGCGGTGGTCTGTTCATACCTCCGGCCGTGATTCAGGTGTTTCTCAACCATTTTGTCTTGGGAATGGAACCTCTCGCTGCGGTTCAGTACCCAAGGATCTATCACGAGGTTCTTTTTCTGATCTAAAGCTTTGGTTTAGTTCACTTTTTTATTTAACTGAGGAAATCATGGCTGATAGTATCAATCCGTGGTGCAGCTAGTACCTAACAAAGTCTTGTACGAGAATTGGACAGTGATCGACGGTGACCATATTGAACTCTCCGAGGAAAGAAAGATCTTCTTGAAGGAGAGGGGACATGAATTAAAGGCTCAAGCAAGCGGGGCCATATCCCAGCTTATTGTGCACACCCTTCCAAACCAAATCGACATCGCAGGGAAGATTGTGAGGCAGCCTAACAGTGACCAAGTTCTCCATGGAATTCTTACTGCTGTTAGTGACCCCAGGAAAGATGGAAGACCTGCAGGTGTCTGATTTTCCCCATTTTTTTTGTACATGTAGTCATGTATTAAATATGGGCAAGAAGCCAAGTATACATGATGTTTAATTATTTGGCTCTTAGTCTCAATTTTACTATATTGCTTTAGTGATATATATTCTTATTAAATATACGAAACAATTAACTGAACTCACCATGGCTTTGATTCTAGAATCTAAAGTGACTGTAATTAAGGTCAACACTCCTGCACTTTAAATCATACCTAATCAGCCTGATATGAAGCAACTAACTGAGAAAGAGTGCCAATACAGAGAAACCCAACCCATACCATAGTACATTACTACTGCATAGTGATGTAAAGTCTAAAGAGACATTATTTTCCTGAGTGCATATAAAAGAGAAAGCTAATAAGGTTAGCTACCCTCAGTTCAAAGGCTCAAAATCTCCACCGCTCTTTTCAAGATCCTGGAATTACTTCCTGAGCTTCGTGCTGCACGTACTGCCCATGCTCCTTAGCCCTCTCCTTCACATCTCTGTTCCTATAGCTAGCTTGGACCCTGCATGATCAAGCTGTTCGGAGTGGGAGGGTGCTTTCCAGCCAGGTTGTTGTGGACCCAGGACAAAGCCAACAGTGCCATCACACCAAACCCACTGGAGAACAATAACTCATAGCCATCAGCAGTATCAGTCCTGGTAACAGAATCTAGCTAAACAACACCAGAACGAATGTGGCAATGACCAGAGATATCATGGTCCCCCTCAAAGTCAGCCCCCATAGAAGCACTAGTGCAGCCCCACTTGGTGCCTCCATCAATTCTTGACGGTCTGGTGCCAATTCGGGATTCACTTCAACACCTCAATAACTTGGATTGATCGGCCATGATCATCAGTTGATGGAAATGAAACAGCAGCTAGAGCAGGGTAACACAGTGAAGATCAATCTTCCCATTCCGGAAGATTGAAGGAGAATGATGTAATGATGTGGCGTGTTGATGTTAGAATTTAGAAGCAGATTTGAGTGTCCTGGTGAAGCCAGCAACGGAAGCAACGATTACCTCCATAGGAAGCTATTGCTGAGGCTCTTGCAGTGCTTACAGAGATTAGAGCACGATAGTAATTGTAAACCTAATACAAACCAAACAAATTGATAAACTAGTTACTGAATTAATTATTATACCCCTCGAGGGAAAAAAAATAAGACTAGGCCTGAACCACCTTCCTGACATGTTTGAGAAACGCCCCTCTCCAAATGTCATCACCTCTAAATCTTTTACTGAATTCTTCTGCGGTTATCATCACATAGTGGAACTTGAAGTTTAACCCAATATCATCACATGCTCTTTGTAAATTTAGTTTTTTTTTTCAATGGTTGAAATGCCCTTTGTGTAGATGGAAGGACAATCAATGCAATTGCAATGTCTGGTTTAATGTTCTTATCCATAAAAGAATGCCTTATTTAATGCTAAAGAATGTTTCATCAAATGCAAATCATATAATCTCAAAAGCAAAAATAAAATTTTCTATCATACACCATATGTTGTAAGAAGGGGGAAAAGGAAGATGCTAGATAGCAGCCCAACTTTGATATATAAGAACCAATCGTGAATTGATTGAAATAATTAGGATGTTTTATCCATCAATTGAATAGGAGCCAGAATGTTAGCCTTCCTTGTCTCAACAATACACCCACCCATTCATGACCGTTTCCTCTAACATGAAATGTGCCTTCTCCAGATGGCTGATGGAACATTATGTCTAGTTCACAATGAAAAATAAAAAAATAAAAAGAAAAAAAGAAGAAGAAGAAGTTAGAAATGAATCAATTGTATGAGTTTCTTTTAGTTTGATATAACAGAAACAGGGAAGCAAGTAACTTCAGATAGAAGGTGGATTAGACCTTCCCCATCTTGCAAAAGAGTGTGTTATAACTTGTGAATCTTAATTATGGGGCCTTACCACATTGCCAAAATGGCGGTCCCATAGTTTCCACTAACAGATGTATGAATTCAATTCCAATATAGCTTTTATACTCATTCTGCACATGTGGAAGGTGAAGGTTATTTATGCACTCACATAACATTGTGTAGTCATCTCACAGAAGGATGAGATCAGAAAAACGTGACAAAACGACATCAGAATGTTACTGAAGAAGCTCAAAACCAAAACGGAGAGTGTCTATTTGATGAAGATTTAGTTAAGTGGAAACAAAAGGGGGCACCAAATTAAATTCCTACCTTCTTACCGTCTGATT
Organism: Protea cynaroides; assembly: GCA_028583415.1. Classification (NCBI taxonomy): domain Eukaryota; kingdom Viridiplantae; phylum Streptophyta; class Magnoliopsida; order Proteales; family Proteaceae; genus Protea; species Protea cynaroides. The sequence continues at coordinate 98,535,063 of CM053274.1, read as the reverse complement.
TCATGTACATTAATCTAGAAATGGGCTCTTACTCCCATGGTTTCATAATAAATTCCCTTGGATTTTAGTAATTTAAAAAAATAAAAAAAAATTTTAATCGAAACGGGATTCCAGAATTCTTCCCGCCTCACGGACGCTTTCGTCACGACACACGAGGTATTTTGGAAAGTATTTCCATTTTGTTTTTGTATTTAAATTTTCGGAGAAAAGAATCCAAAGGAATCTGCAATCGCCCTTTACCCCATCAGATTGGATTCACGCTTGAGCTACCAGTCTCTCTCTCTCTCTCTCCTCTCTGTCTCTCGTGGTTGGTTGCCTGCCCTGAGCCTCTGATGGGGCAACAGCAGAGAATTGAAGCACTGCTTTTGGAGTCCGGGCGATGGAGCGACGCAGAAGAAGAGGACTCGGAGCAGAGCTGTTTTGGGTGTTCCTAGCAGTTCTCACATTTATTAGTAAGTTCTTAATTTTCCTTTGCTTTCTACCTCTTTGCTTTCTTAATGGAATCGCTGATGGCTTTTCTCTCTCTCTCTCTCTCTCTCTCTGCATCTTAACCATTTGTTTGGTTGTTTCGCTCTGATTATCTACTTCTCCATAAGATCAAACGTTTACAGGATTTGTTGTCAAATGTTCAATCCAAATCGAGTAGTTCGGGAAAAGATTTTTTTTTTTCCTTAATTGTTCTAAATATTTTCCTTTTCTTCGTCGCACTATGACATAATCATCGCTACTGACGATTGGTTTGATTTTATTATTTTTCTTTTCAAATATTTGAGATCAACAGTCTGTGTATTACTTTGAACCCTCAGTTCTGCAAAACTTTTGAAGACTTCGACCCTTTCAAGTTCTCGCTCTCTTCTTAAATCATCACTATTGACGATTGGATTGATTTTATTATTTATCTTCTTAAATATTTGATGATCAAGAATCTGTAGAAAACTTTGAACCCTTATTTCTGCAAAACTTTTGAATGCTTCGAGTATCGTTTCAAGTTTGGATCCGCATCGTCTCCTCCCAGTGGTTTGGGAGGACAGTGGCAACCTATTCCGGATGGTTGCCACGTAGCTATCAGTAAATCCGAAACCCACATCCGAGCCAACACCCAGCCGACAAGCCAAACCGACAGAGGGTGTCGGCTCGGACGTGGGTCTTGGATTCACCGAGAGCCACGTGTTCTCCCAGAACCACTGGGAGGAGACGATGTAAATCCAGAACTGGCTGTCAAAGACAGGCATCTTAAGGTATTTAATTATTACATGTCCACAACTATATTACAATGTAAATAATTGTAAGTTTATAATTAATACCAAATAAAATTAACTAGCAAGAATATATATACATAACATGTGCAAGTTAATTAATATATTTGAAAAGTCAACTGAACTACACACATCCTTTGGGACAATATGTACACTGGTCCTCTCAATATCTGTGCAATAACTGCGAAGAGATAATGACTCTCGAAGACTTCATCACCTTTGGGTGGATGAAACCCTCTAAAGCTAAGATCCTTTAACCATGTGCATGAATTCTTTATTTTCTTTGACAACGCCACCTTTGGGTGGACAGTGCCGTTTTTTGCTGCATCCATAAAAGTGAGAGTTTATGTCAGTGTCACTTTTAAGTGAACACTATACTTCCTTTACTGTAGTTTGTAAATGAATAAATGTTAGATTTGAGCATATTATGATAGAACCAAGGTTGCCACTTTGGTGGTCATACCATAATCCTTACACAACAGCTATAAATCATAATTTAAATAAACTTGGACAATGTCACATTTGGGTGAACATTATCAAACTGAAGCATTTACAAACACAGACCCTTGAATTTGAACGTATCATAATGAAACAAGTTGTCACTTTGGTGGTCACACCAAGTTCCACCATGATATGAACAATCCCAACTTGCAGCTCATGTGGGACATCATGAATGTTTTATTAACACAATTAAACAGGTCTAAACATTCATATAAACATGCATAATAGTTCAACAATCAATTTGGTATAATAACTTTAAGAAAAATCAGCAAAAAACACTACAAAATAGGTTCATATAGGGCATTTTCCATAATAACATAATTCCCAATGCATCTAAATGTACCAAAATATATATCAGATTGAAGAGCATAACAAATGGAGTCCAACGGAACAAACCAGAGGACCTTCCTAGCTCCCAATCACTGTTTAATGTCCTTTTGTTAAAAGCAGCAACCAAACAGGCCCTTATAAGAAAACCTTGTCTGGGTTGGTTCGGTTCGCACGGTTTGGCCAGGTCCAGCCTAACTTCGGCTCGGTTCCAACTGAACCGAGTATACCTTTTTTTTTTTTTTTAATTATTACTTTGGTCCAAACCAAACCACACGGCCTGGGGCTAACCGAAACGTGATCTGGTCTAACGGTTCAACCACCGGGTATTTGGTTCATTCATTAGGGTTCCTGAGTCAGAATTCCAGGTTTTCGGATCAATTATACGGGTTAATGGGTTGGGTCTTTGGGTCGATCAACTCGAGTTGTTGATCGGGTTATCAGACTCAAATACGGGTCGACCCATTTGGGTCCTCAGTTTGACCCACTTGGCCGTGGTTGGGCTGGGCCTAAACCTGGGCGGGGCTGGTTCTGGACTAGACCAAAGCTGGCCTGGCTTGGCAAGCTCTGGTTGAGCCAGTCTGGGCTGGCTGGTCACGGCCAGGGTCAACCCTGCCAGGGTTTACTATTCTGTGCCGAGTCGACCCGGCGATGGGTCGACTCGGCGAACCCAGACAGACTCTTTTTTTTTATTTTAAATTCTCCCGCGAGTGAGATGCACTAGCAGCTACCGTCGGCGAGTGTCGGCGCGTCAGAAGGCCGGCACTGATGAATTTTATATCCCCGACTCCGTCTCGTCGAGAGCTTTTCAATAGTATGTTCCTTGACCTATTTTGCAGGTCGAAAAAATTTTCGTCGATGGAAAACTCCGACAGATCTGATCGAGATTTGATCCAAAACTTGAAAAAAATTTCTCTTTCATTTTAACCATTCATTATCAGTCTTTATAATCAATCTCCATTAATTCTAGGTCTGTATGGTTAGCTTTGATACCAACTATTAGAATATTATGAGTTTAGGGTTTCAATGAAACACATTCTCCATCCGTACAGTTACCATAGAACACAATAGAGAAGCCATTAACTATGAATCATAAAGACATACCTGTTTGTAAGGAGATCAATTCTCATACGCTCCACGACGTTCCAAGCTTTGATTGAAATCCTTCGGCTACAGTCTTCCACAGCCTCCAGAGGATATCCTGATGTCTCTTGCTAATGGGTGCAGAGAGAACTAATTATTGTGGCTATGTGGACTCTAACCCAGTATTTATAGGATACTGCTGTAACCCTAAAACCCTTCCCACTATAGAATTAGGGTTACCAACTCTATCTCATACCATGTAACAAATCAAACCAAATCGGTTCTACCGTGTTCATTGGACTCCCACTGAATTGACTAATTTAGGTAATTAATTAAGCCCACATAAATCTAACACCACTTTCCATGGGTGTCCCGGGCGACATAGCAGGCCTTCATGAAGCATGGTCAAAATATGGACGATTGGCATGGAAAGCTCTGTTTCAACCTGCCATAAAGCTTGTCAAAGATGGTTTTGCAGTTGCTTCTTATCTTGGTTCAGCTATTAAGTCATCTGAGAAGCTGATCATGGCTGATCCTCGCTTACGAAAAGTGTTTGCACCAAATGGGCAGTTGTTGAAACCTGGGGATGCTACAACGTTGAGCTTGGGCGCACTTTAGAGGTTGTTGCAGAACACGGGCCACAAGCATTCTATAATGGGACCATCGAAGAGAATATGGTGAGGGATGTGAGACAAGTTGGGGGGATTTTGACAATGGAAGACTTGAGGCACTACGAGGTGAAGATAACAGATGCAATGGCTGTCAATGCGATGGTCTATACCATACTGGGGATGCCACCTCCTTCAAGTGGAACTCCTGGGCTTGCTCTTGTGGGTATTTTTTTTGGTCCTTTCCGACTATTGTGTTTTCATACCTTTTTTTCCTAGACCATGGCCACAATTATTCTTAAGGAGAAGATGCTAGCCAGATTGGATGACTCAATAACAAACATTCAGTGAGTGCCTTCATTTGGGTTCCTGCTGAAACAATCAAACTTGGGTCAACTTGACTTCTCACAAACCTTTTATTAAATGAAATCATATCGGAGACGAGGTTTTGGGCCTTTTGGCAGCAGCCTTAGACGAGGGTGCATATTGATTTACATCCTATGGGTTTGCGTGTGAACCTAAATCAGTGTTGATGAAGAAACCACTGTTGTTTGCATAGTATGAGGATGGTTAACTGGTGCTATCTGAGAGATATAATGGCTAGATTTACCTTACTTTATGGTCTGAACTCTCAAATGCCTTGTCCATGCCTCTGTTTGCCAAAATACTAGCCTGTTAAGTTGGTGAGTCTTCAAGGATTGATACCATAAATCTTGGTTCTAGCCCTATCATCATCAGTTCTCTGTATGGTGGTCAGTAGATGAGGACGTAGTGACTGCAAATCAGCCAGCATCTATTCATAGTTGGCCTTTGTCGTCTGTAATGGCTGCTGATAAATGCCTTGGTCACCTCTCATATGTATCAAACATGCAGTTTTTTAGTCAACATCTATACAATCTAACAGTCTCTGGTGCTTATTCTCTGCTCATTTTGTATTTTTTAACAGGTTCTGCATATTTTAGATAGCTATGGATCATTAGATGCTGTGAAGGGCCCTTTGGGACTGCATCGCTTGATTGAAGCAATTAAGCACATGTTTGCCCTCCGAATGAACTTAGGTGACCCTGCTTTTGTCAATGTAAATGACTGCATTACTGATATGCTGTCCACATCCTTTGCCAAGAGTTTCCAGCAGAAGATATTCGACAACACAACATTTCCTCCTGATTACTACATGAACAGGTGAGAGTTAACTGACAAAAATTCAGTGAAGTAAACAAAGGTGATACAATCTTATAAAGTTAATTCTGAAAACTACAGCTTGCCATTATTTAATTCCCTTGGATCGTCTTGAACGCTCCCCACCCCCCCTCTTTTCTAAATTATGTTGCCCCAATCTCTAATTATGGATTCTCTCTGAAGCAATCTAGATCTGCTAATGGATTTCTTTCTACACACTGCTCTTGCAGCCACTGCTTCCATTATTGGTCTTTTGACTGTTTGGCATTAAAATTTTCAGATATAGAGTCAGCTAATAGACCACAGAACCAGCCACTTCTGCATTGTTGACACAGATAGGAATGCAGTATCAATGACAACAACTGTAAATAGTTATTTTGGGGCAGGAGTGCTCTCTCCTTCAACTGGTATTGTACTCAACAATGAAATGGATGACTTCTCCACACCAACAGAGATCCCTGTAGATAAACTCCCTCCAGCTCCTGCAAATTTCGTAGAACCCAGAAAGAGACCTTTATCTTCCATGACACCCATCATCATTCTCAAGGTAGTACCAAATGTGAATATCTGCTTTCGTCTGTTTGATTTGAGAAATCGGTTTGTATTTACTTATGAATCAATGCTGAAGAATATAGACCAATCCCATTAATAAAGCTACATCTGTTTACTTGCAGGATAATCAGTTGGTTGGGATTATAGGAGGGAGCAATGGTCCATTCATACCTCCGGCCATGATTCAGGTGTTTCTCAACCATTTTGTCTTGGGAATGGAATCTCTCGCTGCTGTTCAGTACGAAAGGATCTATCTCGAGGTTCTTTTTCTGATCCAAAGCTTTGGTTTGATTCACTTTTTTATTTGAGTAACTGATGAATCCTGGCTGATAGTATCAATCCGTGGTGCAACCTAATGAGGTCTTGTACAAGAATCGGACAGTGATCAACGGCGACCATATCCATATTGAACTCTCCGAGGAAAGAAAGATCTTGAAGGAGAGGGGACATGAATTAAAGGCTCAAGCAAGCGGGGCCATATCTCAGCTTATTGTGCACACCCTTCCAAGCCAAATCGACGTCGCAAGGAAGATTGTGAGGCAGCCTAACAGTGACCAAGTTCTCCATGGAATTCTTACTGCTGTTAGTGACCCCAGGAAAGATGGAAAATCTGCAGGTCTCTGATTTTCCCCATTTTTTTGTACATGTAGTCATGTATTAAATATGGGCAAGAAGCCAAGAATACACAATGTTTAATTATTTGGCTCTTAATCTCACTATATTGCTTTAGTGATATATTCTTATTAAATATACGAAACAATTAACTGAACTCACCATGGTTTTGATTCTAGAATCTAGAATGACTGCAAGTAAGTGTCAACAGTCCTGCACTTTAAATCATAGCTAATCAGCCTGATATGAAGCAACTACCTGAGCAAGAGTGCCAATCCCGAGAAACCCATTCCGTACCATACTACATTACTACTACATAGTGATGCAAAGTCTACAGAGATATTATTTTCCTGAGTGCATATAAAAGAGAAAGCTATTAAGGTTAGCTACGCTACCCTCAGTTCAAAGGCTCAAGATCTCCACCACTCTTTTCAAGATCCTTGAATTACCTCCTCAGCTTCGTGCTGCACGTACTGCCCGTGCTCCTTAGTCCTCTCCTTCACATCTCTGGACCTATCAGCTAGCTTGGACCCTGCATAATCAAGCTGGTCGGAGCGGGAGGGGGCTTTCCCGCCAGGTTTTTGTAGACCCCGGACAAAGCCGACAGAACCATCACACCAAACCCACCAGACAACAAGAACCCAGTAACCATCTGCAGTATCAGTCCCTCCTGGTACCAGAATCTAGCAAAACAACACCAGAACGAGTGTGGCAATGACCAGAGATATCATGGTCCCGGTCAAAGTCAGGCCCTATAGAAGCATTAGTGCAGCCCCACTGGGTGCCTCCATCAATTCTTGACGGTATGGTGTCAATTTGGGACTCATTCCAACACAATCAATGACATAGATTGATTGGTCATGATCATCGGTTGATGGAAATGAAAAAGCAGAGCAGGGTAACACAGTGAAGATCCATCTTCGCATTCCAGAAGATTGAAGGAGAATGATCTAATGATGTAGCGTGTTGATGTTAGAATTTTGAAGCAGCTTTGAATGTCCTGGTGTTGACGTCAGAATTTAGAAGCAGCATTGAATGTCCTGGTAAAGCCAGCAACACAAGCATTACCTCCATATGAGGCTATTGCTGAGGCTCTTGCATTGCTTACAGAGATTAGAGCACGCTAGTAATTGTAAACCTAATATAACCAAACAAACTAATAAACTAGGTACTGAATTAATTATTAAACCCCTCCAGGAATAAAATAAGACTAGGCCTGAACCACCTCTCTGAAATGTTTGAGAAACGCCCCTCTCCAAATGTCATCACCTCCAAATCTTTTACTGAATTCTTCTGCCATTATCATCACATGGTGGAACCTGGAGTTTAACCCAATATCATCACATGCTCTTTGTAAATTTAGTTTTTTTTTTCAATGGTTGAAATGCCCTTTGTGTAGATGGAAGGACTACCAATGCAATTGCAATGTCTGGTTTAATGTTCTTATCCATAAAAGAATGCCTTATTAAATGCTAAAGAATGTTTCATCAAATGCAAATCATATATCTCAAAAGCAAAAAATAAAATTTTCTATCATACACCATATGTTGTGCAAACAAATTGTATCACTATTCACCATCGACAAATGTAGGAAGGGGGAAAAGGGAGATGCTAGATAGCAGCCCAACTTTGATATATAGGAACCAATCATAACTTGATTGAAATAACTAAGATGTTTTATCCATCAATTGAATTGGAGCCAGAATGTTTGCCTTGCTTGTCTCAACAATACACCCATTCATGACCGTTTCCTCTAACATGAAATGTGCCTTCTCCAGATGGAACATTATGTCTAGTTCACACTGAAAAAAAAAAAGAAAAAAAGAAAAAAAGAAAAAAAAGAGAGTTAGAAATCAATCAATTGTATGAGTTTCTTTTAGTTTGATATAAAACAGGAAAGCAAGTAACTTCAGATAGAAGGTATATTATAACTCCTTATCTTGCAAACGAGCGTGTTATAACCTGTGAATCTTAATTATGGGCCCTTACCACATTGCCAAAATGGCGGTCCATAGTTTCCACTAACAGATGTATGAATTCCAATATAGCTAACTCATTCTGCACATGTGAAAGGAAAAGGTTATTTATGCAGTCACACAACATTGTATAGTCATCTCACAAAAGGATGAGATCAGCAAAACGTGATAAAACAACATCAGAAAGTTCTGAAGAAGCTCAAAACCAAAACGGAGTGTATCTATTTGATGAACATTAAGTTATGTGGAAAAAAAAAGGGGCACCAAATTAAATGATTTTACGGATCAACCAATTACGCTAATATGTCGTCAATGGAAAAAAATGCAATGCTTACTCCAAAATATTTACATAGTTATTCTTGGATTCACTTGCAACACCATTTAATTTGGTGCTTCACATGTTGTCAAATCAGGTCTCCAAGGATATTGAGCATCCATATAATTTCCTTTATCAAAAGTATTTCAACCATGAATAAAATCAAATCTTTGTAGCCACATGGATCTACATCACAAACAACAAAAATAATGTTTTAACTAATTCAGTTGTGTAGAAATCAGGAGTTCAAACAATAACCTAGGTAGCACCTTAAAAAAATGTTGATCACCCACATGGTCTCAAACCACAGCCACTAGATCCTAAGGTGTAAACTAATTTAGTTGTGTAGAAATTGAACGTCCAGTACTCAATTCCAGGTGTGCAGAAAAGTTGTTTGAAATGGATACCATCTAAATCTGAGACCATCTGCTAGTCTAGATTATACTCAGAACTCAATTTAAACAGCATATAAGCAGTTGCAAGGGACATACAACATGCTTTTGTACCAGTAATCCAAAAAAAATTAGATATAGGCATAGTTGTCAAGGCAACAAGGCGATCCAAGGCATTCGGGGCCATCCTGGGCGCATAGGCGACCAAGGCATTCCTAATGTATTTTTTTTATTTCTAAAATATTAATGCTATATTAATGTTTATATATATGCAGCATTCTACATAAATAATCAACATTTAAGACATAACTTAATTAATATGAGAAAACCAACAAGGCACAAATAATGAGTTAAATAGGCAACATGTATTTATAACTAACATTTACGTATTTCTAACAAATTTGACAGGAGTGTAACTCCTTTAATATAGATCGGATTCAAGCAATCTCGCGTTGCAAAGTTAGCATAATCAGCTTTCCAACAAATCCGAAATTGTTTGAATCCAAGTTATAATGAAGGAGTTACACTCCAGTCAAACCTTGTTCGGAGTACGCAAATGTTGTTTAAAGTCGTCTAAATGTAAATTATTTTTTAGACATCAAAACAAGAGATTATTTTGGTGCACTCTTGGTTTTTAGTGATACTTTACTATAATAAGATTTATGGAATTTTTATATTGAAAAAAAACCTAGCATTTAGAAGTTGAAAATCGCCCCCGCACCCAAAAATACGGTTTTTGTTCTTGAACTGGAGGGTTGACTTTTTATTCTTCTGTAATTGGAATTTCAGACTATTTTTATTAGATTTAAATGGGGGTATTTGCTTATTTATAAATAATATCTTAAAATTAAAGAAACATTTACTTAAATGATATTAGTCATAAATAAGTACTGCCTAATAAATGTTGTTCCTGTAGCCTAATAAATCTTCTGAAGAACATTCAGAATGACATTGAAAACAAGACAGTCGCCCAGGCACTCTGGGCGTCCAAGGCGCCCTAGGCGACACCCAGAGTGCCTGGGCGACTGCCTTTCTCACAATCACAAGGCGCCCAAGCGCCCAGGCTCCAAAAAAAGCCCGAACACCTAAGTGACGCCTTGACAACAATTCATATAGGTCTGTCTCATATTTCGGCACCAAAAGATGGGAGTAGTGATTTAGGACAATTTTCAAAACCTTAAGTCTGCTCAAACAAATTATGATGGGTGTAATAATTAGTTTAAGCTAGACACTGGCTTTTCAAGGTATGGGGAGAGAGTAACATGCCACAACAAAATTCTTACTAGCCATAACCTAACCTTTTGTACATGAGCGACCCTTTGAGAAACCGAGATCTCAGTCGGGATCTTGGCGAGACATTATAAAAAAAACCAAGACTTAAAAAATGTGTTTTGACCCTAAAATAGCCATTTTAAGTCATATACTCCAGGGAAACCCTATTTTAGCATATATAAACACATTTAAACCATAAAATTGTAAAAATAATCACACATGGTGGTTGTTTGGATTTACACCCATGTGTGGCAGTGTCGGTCTGAAGTTCAAATGTAAACTTAGGGTAATATTGACTATTCTATATAATGTTACACTAGTAGAAGATCAAATAAAATCAAATAAGCCAGTAAAATTATATTTTAGGAGAAGAATAAATATAATAGCATTTAATTAGTTAATTATCATAATCAAAAAACCCAAAGTAGTCAAGTCAAGTATACAATACAATCATAATTCATACATTATGTTGAGACCAGTCGAGAAATGGTCGAAAATGTCGAGACCAATCAAGAATCTTGAGATCTCGTCTCGACCTGTTCAAGAATCTTGTCAAGATTTTGAACCATGCTAAATAGTTATGGTCCAGTTGGGTGCTCAAACTAGGCGTATACACTCTGCTTTTTTCTTTTCTTTTGGGGGGGGGGGGAATTTCCCATTCTTCCTGTATCAAACCCATAAACCATTGTCAAACAAAGCAACATTCCTTGGTCACTCAAGCACCAGCTTATCTTTGTACCCCTTCTTCTCTTAAACCCCCTTGTTCATCAACATGATTCCAATTCTATTACGATAACCAGCAATGGATGAGTATGATGATAATGATGACAAGAAGATGCTATAGTGATTCATGGAGTAAAAAAAAAAAAGTTCCAATAGATAAATAGCAGGGACAGCAATAGCTTGGGGGTTACTCCAACCCCAACTCCTTTTAACTTAAGAGCCAGCCTAAACCAACAAAATTCATGGTGCATTAGACAAGCACTTATTAGGTTTGTTTTCGACAGCAAGTTCTTTAGAAAATAAACAGGATGGCACAGGATTCTCTTTTCCTCGCTCTCTTTTTTTCCCTTTTTTGGAACGAAGGAAGGAAGAGGGGGTGGAGAGAGAGAAATATACCTCATCGTTGTCAACGCCAACCAAGAAAAACAGTGACGCATATCGCCTATAGACAATTTTGTAGTTCCGATGCTCGACAAATGAACACTGAGATAAAAGATATGGTTTGGCATCAGTAGCAGACAAAGGAAAACAGTTGTTTAAATGTCAACTAAAAACTCCAAATCCATCAAATTAAGGCATAATGTGCCGTGATTGTAACGGAGCAAAATCAGTAACAAAAACCCCATAAAACACAAATCACGAAGGATCATCAACAATCTGGAAGATGAGATGGCATATATAAAGGAAAATAGAAATAAAACGTAGGGTCAAGCAAGAGAAATTGAGAGACCTGTTGCTCGGTACGGGCAAGGCATTTCCGGACAATTTCACCCTCGAGAGCTCTTCTCTGCTCTAGGGTTAGGTACTCGTAGTATTGGGCAAGGCGGGTTTGGCCTTGCTTGTTCACTAGCAGTATGAATCTGATCCCCATCTTATTGTTTCAGAGCTTGCGCCTACCTCCGAGTTGCGAACTTCTTGACTAAGATCCAACAAAATCACCTCAATGGTGTAGCGCCATATACCGTTTTTGCCGTTTTCCTCGAAGTCGCTCAAGAAAACTGCGATTTCAGTCAAGACGACTGCTGAGTGCTGACTAACCGACGAATTAAAACCGTGACTCATACTTACGTCTTAAAGTGCTTATGAAAGACGATGAAGACTATTTTCTGGCCGTTAGATATCTCAAGAGATCCCAGACCATCCGTGAGTTGGATGGAGAATCGACGAAGAAGCACGAAAATAGAATTACGCCGACATATCACCGTGTAATTCCCTCGCGGAAGCCAATTCAAATGTGCAACTTTTATTATTGTAATGGCCACGTGTAAGTCCGTACAAATCTGACCGTTGTAATCTGTCTAAACTCTAAATGCCAGTACTGGTTCCTTCGTCGTTCCGTTCCCTTGCGTTTCATCGGTCGTTCTCTTCCTCCTTCTCTCCCTCTCTATCTCTCTCTCTCTCTTCCCTTCCTCCCCCATGGCGATCGCTGCAGAAGCACAATCTGGAGAGAAGGTATTTATCCTAGCTTCTATCTGATTAGGGTTTTGCATTGGCATTAGGGATTTTCTTAAAATTTCCCTCTTTCATGCTCAGCTTGGAAGAAACATGGATTCTTAGGGTTCTTGAGTCCTTGACATTGCGTAATTTAGGTTATCTAATCTCTATCAGTCTATCTTTTCTATATTCTTCTTTTTGGTAACAGATTAGAAAATCTGAGCAAAAAAATTTTTTTTCTTTTTGGGGGGATACTCGGGGACAGTTTCGAGGGATTTAATATTTCGTCTGGCTGAATTGTTTCCTTTTGTACGCTTGGAGTGAAAATGTATCTGTTTGGATTTGTTGAATATATTATATGCTTCTAGGGTTTATGATGGGCATGTCTTTTTGATAGTCTAAGCTTTTCCATCTTTTTTGTCTTTTCTACCTCGTTTTCACAGACTTCTTCGGAGGTTTCGGCAGCGGAGAAGAAAAGGTGGACTCTGAATGATTTTGACATTGGGAAGCCTCTTGGAAGAGGAAAATTTGGTCATGTCTATTTGGCGAAGGAAAAGAAGGTCTGTTTTTGGGTTCCAATTGCATCTTTTTCGGAGGAATCTTTTGTTTCTATCGCTTTCTTTCTTGAGTTATGAATCGGGGTAGGTTTTTTTGTGGAATGCTAGCTGGTACTAGGTGGCTTTCTAGTCTATTTAGAGATCTGTCTGTTCAAATGATAGTAAACTAGGAGATCCAGAATAGTAAGAAATAAGCAGGAAGCAGCAAGACTCCACGGTTATGTGAAGATACAAAAAAAGGGGAAAAGAGAGTTTTACAGTTTGAATCATTTTCAACTGTTTCTCTACCAGGTCACGAGGTTGTACAGATCTTTTCTTCCCTACTGCCAGATGAGTTTATGATATGAATGTTGTCGTCCTTTATTGCCATTTGCATACAGTATTCCGTGGTTCTCTTTTATCTTTGGTATAACAAGGGACTAAAGCTTTGTAAGAGTTACAATTCACACTATCCAATCCGAACATTCCATTTGCGTATGATTTATTTGTCATTTGTTTGCAAAATGTAAGCATTCTTGTGAAATTAAAACCCATTTATGCATTTCTTTTAAGCTTGAACTATAGAGCATGCTTTATTTCAAGCTTGAACTATGGTGCATGTTTCATTTCATGTAATTGTTGTAATCCCTTGTAGTTTCATGCAATTTGTATCATAGTCATTATTTTCCATCATAAAATAACATAAAGCCATTCATTCATCAAAACAGAGCAATCACATCGTGGCACTCAAAGTACTTTTCAAGAGCCAGCTAAAACAGTCCCAGGTTGAGCATCAGCTACGCAGGGAGGTTGAAATACAATCCCATCTACGGCACCCCAACATTCTACGCCTCTATGGGTATTTCTATGATCAGGTCTGGAAACTGATGGATCATCTCAATGTCTTGGTCCAACATTTTATTTATTTTTTGTGGGGAAGATGGAGGTTTATTTTTAGACTCGAGGGAACAAAAAACTGAGCCATTGACCGGTTATTCTCCTTTTCATATGATTATTGCAGACGCGGGTTTATTTGATACTAGAATATGCAGCCAAAGGTGAACTCTACAAGGAACTTCAGAAATGCAAGTACTTTAGTGAAAAGCGTGCTGCCACGGTGAACCCTCTATCTATCTATGATGAATTTGCCACAGTTCCACATTATTCTGTCCGTTTCACTGACAGTTTCTTGTTAGTATTGATGAAGTAATATGAACTCATATATCTCCTTTTAATTTTCCTAATCATCAATTTTTACCTAACTAGAAATTACGGAATGGTGCATGTGGTGGTGCAGTATATTTCATCATTAGCACGGGCACTCATATATTGCCATGGAAAGCATGTCATACATAGAGATATCAAACCGGAGAACCTTCTGATTGGTACGCAGGTGATAATCTCAAGTTTCTCTCAGAGTTCCACTTCCTTTTATTGATAACATGACATTTCATTGGCTGACTCTCAATGCTTGGTGTTCTCCACAGGGTGAACTGAAAATTGCAGATTTTGGTTGGTCAGTGCATACGTTTAATCGCAGGCGGACCATGTGTGGTACACTGGATTACCTTCCACCTGAGATGGGTATGCTCAACCATGAAGGAACAAATTTCTTTAGTGAAATTTTTTTGCTTTGCCTATATATTGTTGTAGTTTGGTTGTTTAGTAAAAATAGTCATCCTATATACAGTTGAGAGTGTAGAGCATGATGCAAGTGTTGACATTTGGAGCCTTGGTGTCCTCTGCTATGAGTTCCTTTATGGGGTCCCCCCATTTGAAGCAAAAGAACACTCAGACACATATAGAAGGTAAACAGAACGTGAGACATTGTCCAAACTACCTTTTCTTTCAACTGAAAATGCTAGTTTTGCCAGCTCTCTCTCTCTCTCTCCAAAAGATGTCCTCTGTTTCGGAAACTAATGATATTTGCTGGGTGCAAAATTTTCCATAAGATGCTGATGTAGGTGGTTAAAACTTTTGCAGGATAATAAAAGTGGATCTCAAGTTTCCTCCAAAACCAATGGTTTCTTCTGCAGCAAAGGACCTTATTAGTCAGGTGAGATCTTCCCCTGTCTATGAACATTTAAGATGGATTTTGTCATGTTCCTGCATATAAGCACAAGTTTTGAGTTTTGAATTTCTTGTGGGATATAGATGCTTGTCAAGGATTCTTCACAACGTCTCCCACTACACAAGCTTCTTGAGCATCCATGGATTGTTCAAAATGCAGACCCCTCCGGTATATACAGGGCTGGTTAAATTGCAGATGGAGACATTTTCTCGTGTTAAACCTTGAAGCAGGGCGAGGGATTTTCTTCACTCGATTAGTGTTGTATATCAGCAATATGGTTACTGATGCAATTAAATGTGGACACCATGTTCGGAGACGATGTGCCAATTTGTTTTTATGTATGCAATATCACTAAATCCTCCTCAACAGATGGAAGCCTATTCTTGAGATGATTGTTCACACAACCCAAAAAAATAAAATAAAAAAATAATAAGATGATTGTTTCATGCCCAAAAATCAATAGGAACAAAGCAAGCTTTGTCTGGGGATATGAATCCTACCTTTTAAATGTCACATGGATACAAAAGAGTTCCATCTATATGGGAGAGTGTTCTGAGTGTTCTCAGTGTTCTCTGATCAAGAGATTTTTCTATTTGTTTTTTCTCTCATCAAAAAATTAATAAATAAAAACATGTAAGAGGGCATATGGGAGAGTGTTCTCTGATCAAGAGATTTTTCTTTTCGTTTTTTCTCTCATCAAAAAATTAATAAATAAAAGCATGTAAGAGGGCATATCCTATGTTGCTTGTTCAGAAAGATTTTTTCCAAACCGTTTATTTTTCTTGTTTCTCTTATTTCTCTTCCTCTCTCCCCCTCTCCCCCTCTCTCTGTCTCCGTCTCTCTCTCTCTCTCTCTCTCTCCCCTCTTAAAGTAAAGGTTGGGAAACATAATTAGATTATCTTTCCGGTTTCACCCCTTAAGGTTTGATATAAATAATAGAAAGGTTTTTTTTTTTTCGTTTTTTTTTATTTGCGTATATACAATATTATAAGGCTAACTCATCCTTAATAAAGGTGTTAAACAGTGTAGTTTCGGGTTTGCAATTCAATTTCGATTCAATGCGTAAGAGGGTAGTACTAAAATTGAACTGTTTAATAAACAGTTTGAAAATTTCTACCAAAACCTGCAAAGAGGAGAGATTCTCTTGTCCAGAGTCCAGAGAAATCATAGGACATCGGAACAGGAGGAGGGTAATTATGGGAATTTGTATACAAGGATCAGGATTTGTACAGTTTTGAAGATGGATGATTCCAAATCATAGTCTGTTTGCTGACTTCAGGCCATTGACAGTCAGAAAAACTTTTGCCATATACAAAATCAGGTCAAAAATAAAATAAAACTTTTAAAAATATTACAAACAATAATTGGATAACTAAAACACCTGACAATTATAGTAATTTTAATTTATTTCAGCCATTGGTAGTCTTCTTTATTAATTTTAGGGTAAATTACACAGACACCCCCTCTACAGTAGTGAAATTACACAACACTACCCTGCTTTTTCAAAAGTTACACAGAATACCCCTATAATGATGGTATCATACAATCTCATCCCTACCGTTAGTTTCAACTTAACGGCAGAGGCTCACTTTTTTTTTAAGACAAAAATACCCTTAGTAAGGGTAAAATGACTAAAATATTTTCTTGTCAGTTCTCTCCTCCATGAAAATTCCTTTTCTTCTCTTCAGTTCCGTTTTTTTTTCTAGGTTTTTTCTTCTCCACGGCTTCGCGGCTGCTTTGGAACCTCAAATCAGTCTTGAAGTCCTGTGCAATCTCACGAACAAGCCTCTGAAAAGGAAGCTTTCGGATCAAGAGCTCCGTACTCTTCCGGTACTTCCCGATTTCCCTAAGAGCCACCGTTCCCGGCCCGAATCTATGGGGCTTCTTCACTCCTCCAGGTAGCCGGAGCAGATTTGGCGAGCAGCTTTCGTCGCAAGTTGCTTCCTCGGAGCCTTGCCTCCGGTTGATTTCCTCGCTGTTTGCTTGGTTCTAGTTGAAATTGAAGCCGTGGAGAAGAAAAAACCTAGAAAAAAAAACGGAACTGAAGAGAAGAAAAGGCAAGAAAACACCTTTCGAGTTTGAAATTAGTGCTCTCCATTGCTGCAACTACAAAATCAACTCTTTCTCAGAACAGAAAATTCAAGGACAAAGGATTCTGTGATTAATCGATTTGGATCTATCGTCACCCATTGCTGGGATAATCGCTTGGGATTATCGTTGGATCTGATCACCAACAATGAACAGAATCGCTGCCGCTTCTAATCATAGAAGAAAAATGATTTGAAATACCAGCGCTTTAATCCAAGAAGAAGATGAATCGTTTGCTTGATTAAAATCAATGAAAGAAGTACTATCAACTGGAGATAAATGAGAACCACTGCCATCACTCTCAATCGGTGAAGAAGGTGGTGAATCGCTCATCCTTTTTTTTTTTTTTCTCGTTCTCTGTTTTCCACCGACTGTTGCTAGTAGCAGGGGAAGATGATCAATAAATTAAAATTAGTGGTAATAATACTCAATCAATCTGCTCTTTTCCTCTCCCACGTCTCTTTCTGCAAATTCAAGTCACCTGCAGTGTTTGCGAAGCTAAAGGCGGTCTCAAGAACAATCCCCATTAAAGGACAAGGTGAACTAAAATTGAAGCCGTGGAGAAGAAAAAACCTAGAAAAAAAAACGAACTGAAGAGAAGAAAAAAAAATTTCGTGGAGGAGAGAACTGACAAGAAAATGTTTTTGTCATTTTACCCTTACTAAGGGTATTTTCGTCTTAAAAAAAAGTGAGCCTCTACCGTTAAGTTGAAACTAACGGTAGGGATGAGATTGTATGATACCATCATTATAGGGGTATTCTGTGTAACTTTTGAAAAAACAGGGTAGTGTTGTGTAATTTCACTACTGTAGAGGGGGTGTCTGTGTAATTTACCCTTAATTTTATGATGGAAGTTAAAAACTATAAGGTTCTGATCGTAACTAACTGTTCCTCCACTCTCCAAATAATTGTGGAAGATAGTCTGATTTAACAACAAATCCATTGAGCTGGTACACTTGCCCTCATAGACCAATACCAATTTGACATTCATGGCTTCCGTCAATAGAGGGGAAAATAACTGAATTCACGAAAAAATACCATCCCAATTGCCACCTGCGTAGTCAACAGATCCAATGCCAAGCCTTCCTTCGATTAACGTCTGAAGCTCCGAGTCAATGCTAACAACAAATGGTCCAAACAACATTGAAAGAACCACATCAGCCCCCACGCACGGCGAAGGGGCTTGGGTGTTTGCTGGCTAACAGAAGGTGTTGGATTGATTAAAATCTCAACATTCCTTGATTCGTTGTTCTTGGAAATCACCGGTAACACCGTCTCCACATTAACCTGAGATGGGGGTTGAACAACCCAGCATTAATCATTTTCCATGACTTTTTTTTTTTGGGTAAAATTTTCAATGCCTGTCAGGCGACTCAGGCCCACACAGTGAACCTCAAGAAAATAAATTTATTACTTGATATATAAAACCTTCGCAGTCAAGCACAAAGGATCTTTTAATTTTACAAAGCAAGGTTGATAAAACAAGCTCACTATCCCACCAAAAACCAATGGGTGCAATCATAGATGAATTCAACTGCTTCCTGAAGAAAAATAAATTAAGCCCCCACCCCCCCCTTGAAAGGGTTAGCAGTCCCTACGGATGGTTCTCTTCGCTCACCAACTTGCCATCCTCTGCATGGTTTTCACCATTCAAGAGTTGTGATGCTGATTCTTCTTCCTGTTTCTTGGAATCCCCAATATCTTTTGCACTCAAGAAGCTTGGTTGGTTCGTTGATGACAATAATCTTGCCCACATCCTGTCAGTTATCACAACCTTATTCTGTGTCTCCGTCACACGCTGCATCGAACCACCCAAGAATGTTACACTTAATTACAATTATCGACTTTGAGTAATACTGTGGCAGAAGTTTACTTCAGTAATTGAATGAATTACGAAGATCTTGTTTACTAGCTAAAAGTAACTCACTCTACTTACCAGCCACTATCTTTAACCATAAAAATGCCTTGCGTTTTGATAAAATTTATTTTAAACAGAAGTAGAACAAAAGGAAACAGGCACAGCTTATACACAGAAGCCTGTGACTTCCTTTTTCAAAGGTAAAGGCTACCAACTTCATATTAAGTGAATGAAGGCATGGTTCTAGATTTCAATCAAAATGGACTAAAATCTCTGATTTGTCTCATTTTCGGGCCTGGCCGAAATAAAACCCAGGTTTTGACACTGGGTTTCAACCCAGAGAGGCCCAGGGTCAAAACCAGTGTCGAAACGAGATCCAGCACATTTTGGTTTCCGGTGTGACTGAAACCGGCTTCAAAACCGAGATTTAGTTCCTTGAATGAAGGTCATGGGACAGGCTAACAAAAGCCCAGTAGTGATGTCTTCAAATGGTCTTTTAAGATGGAAAGGAAGATGAAAAATTTTGGTTTTCCATCCCCGTGACTCAGGGGCAGCAAAGCCTTTTACTGATTAACCCACACAAAATTGAAGGCATAACAGCTTATGCAGGTACTCACATGGAAGGGAATGAAAGCATGTCTGCCATTGACAGGTCCAACTGTGAAGCCTGTGTACCCTGCCATTGCACCATGGATGGCACTATGAGCAAGCAGTGTGCAGTAGACATTGTCGGATGCATTACTTGGAATGGCACGAATCATATATGTAGGATCTGCCAGACAATCAGACAGAGAGATCACCACTTGATTACATCAGACTCTCATGAGCATAGCTACTGTATTTTAAGAAGATATTGTAAAAGAAAGAAACAGAAACTCTCCAGTCACCAACCTATGTACTTGAGATTGATGGGCATCTTTTGTCTTTTTTTGAAATGTTCCTGCAATAAGAACAAAAGGAAATAAGCCAGTCTACTTATTTAATCAAGAAACAGTTGAAAAGTTCAGAATCATGCACATGCCCACACAAACTGAGAATAAAGGGGCGAAGATAAAGCAATTTCTCCACAGAATAAATTGTATTCAGAGTACAAACCTTGATCTTCTGGGATATCCACAGACCAACATCCTGGAGTAGCTTGTTTCCTGAAGCATCCTGCTGACCCAAGGCATTCATGGATTCAGAAACAAGATCCTGTCCAGCGCCTTCAGCTATCACGATAACCATGTGTCCATTTTCTTTAAGCCGTTTCTCCATGTATTCAAAAAGCCCACCTGGTCCTTCAAGATAAAATGGTGACTCCGGTATCAAGCAACAGTCAACATCTCGGCTAGCAAGAGTCGCATACATTGCAATGAACCCTGTACCAAATAAAATCATGTCAAATTGTAGAAATGGCTGTAAGCTAGCTTGGGAAACAAGAACAGTACAACCATGCGCTCATTAAAAAAATGTACAATCATGCAAATGCCTAGCTCAGTAAAGTAAATGCGTGCTCTAAATCTTTCAATTAGTTATAAGCAACAGTGTTGCAACAATCTCCTTTCACATTTCATCCAACTTCAAGAGATCTATGCACAAAAGCTCTTGTTCCCCCCACAACTCATTCTAAAATTAGAAGCTATCTTATAATAATGCAATTTGAGATTAAAAGGTGAGACATGAAAATAAAAGGAAAAAAAATTAAATAATTACAGTCAGATACTCAAATGTACCAAGGCAATTCCAAAATTCTAAAAAATAAGTTATCATCCCCACGGAAACATCCATTCCTGAACTTAAAAGTAAATGAAAATATCATATATCAAAACTCACCACTATAGCGACCCATCAACTTCACTACGCCTACACCATTCTCAATACTTTCAGCTTCAACATGTGCTGCATTAATGGCCCGCTGAGCTTCTTCAACCGCGGTATCAAAACCAAATGACTTGTCAATAACCTGAATCATTATAAAAATATCCACCAATGTAAATGATGACAATTATAATGAAACCTGTAAAAAAATTCCTATTTCAAAGCTTGTCAATCAGTAAAAACAGAATGAACTCCGGGTAGATAATGAGACTATCAATTGGCATGAGAAGTACCGATATGTCATTATCAATTGTCTTGGGAATTCCAGCAACTGCAACTTTGAGACCACGCCTTCTAATTTCCTATGTGGCAGAGGCAGAGAACAGGGACGTTAGACAAGAAAATAACCAACTCCCAAGAAAGTAAAGTGTTTTTCCTTCTATCCTTTCCAAGTTCGTTCACAGAAGCCAAGAAAGTTAGTTCACAGATGCCAAGATCCTCACACAAGTGAACCTCACTGTTTTCAAAATTGGTAAACAAGCAAAAAGTTGAGCAGAAATATAGGGCACCTTTAAAGCTGATGGCAGATGAAAATTTCAGTTTTCATCAAAAAAGAAATACCTTAAAAATAGCTGATGCCCCTTTCTGAGTCCCATCTCCTCCGAGTATATACACCTGGAAAACAGAAAAGTATCAACCAAAAATTCAATAAATAGTTCCGTGAAAAAGCAGTAGCACATATGTAAAGCATTGATCCTCATGAAAAAACCAATTCGTGTATACAATAAACTCATATCCTCTATTTACCTGATTAATGCCACGGTCCTGAATGCTGTCCACTATCTTTGAGGTATCATGGCCTCCTCGTGATGTTCCAAGGATAGTACCACCACGTTTATGAATGTCATTAACAATCTTGGGTGTTAAAGGAATAGTATTTCGAGAGTAGAAACCCATGTATCCTCCCTACATATGGCAATACTAGTATTAGTTGAGTACAAGCATTCAGAGACTGAAGCTACAAATGGCCATGATGAAGATGGGCCACTAAGATAGATTTATGTCCTCCAAGCAAGGCAAAGCATCTTTTTTAAGTTCAAACACTAATAAATAACATAGCTACATATTTAATCCAGTTTGAAATACTTTAAATATCTATTAGGCAACAACAACAATGAGTAAAAAGTACATTTCTCAATAATGCTTCTTTCCAGCTGTTAGCTTCTTGTATTTGAGTGTGTGTGACTCACTCAGTAACCCTTCTAGACTTTGTAAAGAAGGATATAGATCATAAATATTAGGGATGTCAACCGGTCAGTTTCGGTCGGGCCTTAATTGATCCTATATATCTGAGGCACAAGACCGAAACCAAACGATTATATAATCGTTCCTCAAAGCCAAAATCGAGACCAGTTAACAATTGGTTGGTCAGTTATAGTTCTTTAATTGATTCTGACTAATTGATCAGTTAAGCCATTTTTATTTATATTTTGGCTAATCAGCCTTAATTGGACAGTTAATCTGTCTTAATCAGTTGGGTTTCAAGTGGTTTGATTACTTCGTCCTAATCAGTTGCCACATCAGGTTAATTAGTTTGGACCAAGACCGACTGATTAATTCAAAAAATTATAATTCCTAAAACCGAAACTAATCTGTTTATTAAACTGTCGGTTCGATTTCATTCGGTCAGGCCTGTTGATGTGGCCTGGATTTGACACCCTAATAAATATGCAAGTCGGTAATTATGTATATATCATTTACTTACACATCTCCCCTCCCCTGGTAATACAAACACAATAAAAAATAAAACGGTTGCCCTAAAATATTGAAGTCTAGTTCAACTAAAACCTGAGATAACAAGACAAGGCATAACACAAATAGTCGATAAGGGCAACAGTTACTACTATATAAACATTGTGAAGGCACATGACTGGTAACCAAGTCAGTACATAAAACCATAATATTTGTATATATGTGCAGCCAATCAGATGCCGATCAGATTGATAGACCAAGTGCATGCGTCCAAAATTTTATAAACTAACTTTCAAGAAAGACACATATATCCAACTGTATATTCCCCATGGCAAGCACTGTCAGATTTCATTCACTTATAAAGCATTTACTATGAAATATTTATACAGTAATCATGTCAAACTACACTAGTTGAAATTTATTAAAAATCAAAGCAAGGTTCAGGCAGTCCCCCCCCCTCCGCCTTTTTCCCTCAAAAGAAAAAAGAAAAAGAGCCAACTATATGGAAGAGATTGATTCAGAAAATGTAAAGACTCACCTCTATCCCAAGTACTTTGTTGACCCCATACATGTGGTAAAGGCCACACACTATTTCCCTGATCACTGTGTTAAGCCCAGGGCAAAGACCACCACATGTTACAATACATGCATGCACTTCATCTGACTCAAAATACACCTGAACAATTGAAGAGAGTATCCATAAAGAAGTGTTTCATTATTCCAAATTGCATGTATATGAGTGAACAAGATACTTATTGAGTTATTGTTGGCAATCCATTGGGTGCTAAATGTAGCTAAGTGTTGCTAAACAGGGCATACCTTTTGACGTGGTCCAGAGCGTCGAAAATGTAATCCTCGTGGACTATCTCTGTGAGTCACAACCTGGATAACAAGAAAACTTAAATAAGTAAAACACAATCAAGGCCATCAATTGGTACGCACCCCATATCTTCATACAAGAGATACCATCACAACCCTAGCAGAAAACTAACAAAGAATGGCGCATAGGGTCTCTAAAGTTACAAATCATTTGCATATATCACTACCGTTTATCTGAAAAATTCTTTTCCCAAAACATCTATATCAAAACATTATATTTCTCATAACAGCTTAATTTAATAATAGTAAGAAGAATAATGAAAAATGTCACTTCAGAGCCCCATAAAGTTAAGCTTCCCTTGACAGTCCAGAAAAATTTTCCCTGGTCCCTCACATCTCCTATCTCCTGAATGTTTACCAATGTTCAGCTTCGGATATCATATATATAAACAAATGAGCAATTTGGCCAGATCCGAGGTGCTTCATATTCACAGGCTTGTGCCCTTGGTCAGTCAGTCACCTATCAACTGTTAAAGTGTATAAGAGCAATGGTCCGAAGAAGCCTTGTCAAAAACTGCTTTTCGGGGTTCGGACCTGTTTAGCTTTTGGAAGCCCTTATCTTTTATGTAATTTCAACGATCAACTTATTTTGGTTTAGTTGAACCTGAGACCATGTTTTTGAAGATTCAGAGCCAATTTCATCCCTATGATCCCATCCTAACTGATCTAACGGCCTTTTTTTTCTTTTTTTTTCTTTTTTTTTGGGTTTCTTGCCACTTTTTAAGGAATTATGGTAGTAACTGAAACCCTCTTATGAAGTTGGGAAGTTCTCTGAGCAGAAAGCATTGACTTTAAACTGGCAAAGTGATGTGGCAATTCCAAGCAGATAGATAGTGGACAGTCTAGATAGACCACTTGTTAAATTTTAGACTCAAATTCAACCATATACTTCCCCCGTGTATTGGGATGCATCTCCATGTATGTTATGCACGCCTATGGTACTCTGACCACTACTATATATTCTC
The DNA here is from genome assembly GCA_028583415.1 of Protea cynaroides. Lineage (NCBI taxonomy): Eukaryota > Viridiplantae > Streptophyta > Magnoliopsida > Proteales > Proteaceae > Protea > Protea cynaroides. The sequence continues at coordinate 98,510,883 of CM053274.1, read as the reverse complement.
GCAATCCTGGATTTTCAAAGCTCTACTTTTCCTCTTGGAAAACTTCATTTAGGCTTAAACTCAACATGTGAGCAGAAGATCTCGGGGTCTACCTCTCCACAAAATTTACGGCTCATCCAACAAGCCACATGTGGCAGATTTTTGGATTGATCAAATAAGCTTATCTAGTCGGGCCGAACAAATATGATAATAATAATAATAATAGTGATAACGCAAAAGTTTTCTATGACAGTAGAACAGCTAAGGACGTCTCTCTGGTCTAGACTCAAGACAACTAATTTCACCACGTGGAAGTGTCAAATGGTAAATCTGACCGTTGGATACCTATGAGATGGTTTGGATAGACCACATGTCATATTTAGACACAAATTCAATCATTTACCTTTCATGTATTGGTATGCATTCCCATGTATTTCATGCACACTTACTGGTACTCTTATCACTATCGAATCTCTTCTGATTTTTCAATTCTTCGTTTTGCCACATGGCACACTGCATTTAGACTGAAGCTTGACGTGTGATGTGAGCAAGGAGTTTGGAATCTACCTGTCCAAAAAATTTCAACCCAATCCGATCTAGCATGTGGCAGACTTAGGCACCCAACAAAGGCTTGGTTATGTGGACACCAGACCAGAAAATCTTCTCCATAATTATAATGTTAATAATAACAATCCCATTTCCCAAAAATAGTAACAACAACCAGTAATTGCTAAACCTAGCCTATTCAACAAGAATACAAGAATCTACCTACTTGACCCAAAGAAAAGGTATGTCTCATCCTAGTGCATTAAAATTATTAATTTCTATGTGCCAATGACCATTTATGCAATCAGATTTGATTGTGCATTCTTAATATTTGAAATTCTTATACATGAACAGGGAACATATAATTCATGAATGCAACTATAACTAAGAAGATCCATGTCTATGAAAAACAAAGATTTGAGAAGAGAAAGAGTAATAGACTCAAAAATGTTAGCCAGATATGAGAAAGAGATTCACCTTCTTGGTAACAGTATCATCCATGTTAACAAAGTATTGCCTATTGAACAAAGAAATTAGTTTTGATGAATCATCACTTTCAACAAAGATCATTGAAAATCATATGCAAAAAAGTTGAACAAGAAGCAAAATAAATCAGCTTGGAAGAGAACTTAGGAGACTTACTTAACAACCGACCAAGCAGGATTGTCTTGCAATGGATTCGGATAGGTCTGCCAGAGAAAACATACGAGTAAGAGATTATGAACATTTTGTTAGTTCCCAAAGCAAAAACAGAATTCATCAACTGATCCATTTGAACATCCAAATATTCAATTGTCCAAGCCAGGAAGAAGAGATTGTGCTGATAAGTCACTCAGGAAATATGAACAATTTCGTACCAACATAAGAATGCAAAATCCATGCTAACACAGAGTTTAAAAGTAATAGACTTAAAACCTAGTTGGTATATAACAATAGGATCAGCAACTTGAATCTTCAAATGAGACAAACATTTTATGGATAAGGGGTGAAACTTGTACACTAAGCAAGTTGAGAATTCCCGATGTAAGGATCTCGTACGTAGAAATTAAAGAGGCTTTATTTCCTAAGACAAGCTTGCGATGGAAATCGAAAAAGAGGGAAATGGTGAGTAAAAGTCGTTTAACTAAAGCAAAGCTCTCAAACTTTTCAGTTTAAGGTTCAAATCCAACGACAGCACCAGACCCTTCCCTATGATCTCAAAATTTGTTTCACAAGAGAAAAATAAAAGAACCAAAAAAATTAACGAGTACAACCAAAACCTTATATAAATAGTCAGGGTGGTGGGGAATGAAAGAAGTGAATTCATTTCCAACCAAAACCTTATATAAATAGTCATAGTAAATCAATCATAAAGAGTATTTTAGTGACAAGAGTAGTCTTGACAATAATGAACAACAACAGTAAAGGCGTTTAGCATTTAAAGAATTACAGTAAGTTCAAAAGCAATCGATAGATCAATCAAAGATCAAATATAAAGATGAGAGAGATGGAAGGGAGTACAGGGAGATCGGGGATGTAATCAATCAAGTGAGGAACATCTTCGAGAACATATCCCGCATCGCCGGTGCTGATCTTCCGTTCCGAATTGCAGGAGGAAGCCATGGATCTTCCTGAAGCTGTAGTATTGCCGTTTGACTTGGAAACTAAAAGAGAATAAGTAGCAGAGTTAGCCTGATGGTAATTAGAATTGGAAGCAGGACGATGACAATTAGAAGGATCGAAACAACGAAACTTGGGTTCAGAGATGGAAGAAGAACTAGAGATGGATTTCATTGTAACAAGAGAAGAAGGGTTTCCTGAAGCAAATGTAAGTTGAAGGAGTTGAAAAAATGGAAGCCATTTTATAAAAGCAACAAAAGAGAAGAAGATCGATGATTTCAGTGAAGATCGATGATATCAGTGAAGGGGATGTTGACCATTGATGACAACAGAAATATTACAAAACTTACGAATGCAAAAGAAATAAAGAATTACGTCCGAAAGTAGAATGGAAGGCTTTCCTTTTCGCAGTGACTCTCCGAGGTTTTGACGACCACGCCTGCACCAACCAAGATTTTAAAAGAGGAGATCCAGGAACGAAGATTGTGGAATCCTCCTCCCTTACAAAACAGCAGACGACAATGGTGACTGCTTCAGTCGATGGTTTTTCTTCGTTTTTCCGGGTCGGTTTCCTTGGAACCAATCCGAATTTAGTGGAAGGACACGCGCCCAATTCTTATTTTTGCTCGAGGGATTTGGGATGTAGAGGAGGATCCGTCCAGAAGCCGAAATTCACTCGAGTGGTTTTAGTTTTACGGCGCTACCGGTTTCTAAAACCGCTTTTGGTACACAGAAAAACCCTTAATGGATTGGGCCGGCTGCATCGGTTGGATGGGCCGGGCGGCATCCATGCAACCCAATCCGTCCGACTAGATCGACTGGACAACAGAAAAATATTGGGCCCAAGATTTTGACTGGCCCCACTAAAGTTATATGATACACTACTACATCCTTTCAATCGGTCAGTTCGGGTTGGTTTTGTTGGACTTAATCGGTTACAATCACTTTAAAATAAAATCGTGATCACATCATTTAACTAATTGCGCGTTATAAGTTACTTACGTATATTCGGTTGGTTGATTATCAATCTATATTCAAATCAATCGGTTTATAAACAAGCTCATACCAATTGATTCGATTTTAAATAATTAAACTATCAATTTATAATTAATAAATTAAAACATAATAAAAAATTCTTAATTATAGATTTTTATTGCTTTTAATCTTTACTCGTTAATTGATGTGGGACTAAAGTTGTGAAGACGGCAAAACTAGTATGTGGAGTGTGAAAAACTTTGTTTGACGTTAGTTGGAGAAAGAGAATATTATAAAAACACAAATTATAATTTAAAAAAAAAAAAAAAAAAAGAGTAGACTTTAATTTGTAAAATTCGTAGTGTTTCTCATCATGATTTTAGAACTTGAGATAGCTCGGGCTTAGCTGAATCGATCGTTTCAGATCAAAATTGAACAAGACTGATTACAAGTCACACCCCGAATCAGAAAGATGGATCACCCATTTTTTACATGTGTAAGTCTGATTCTATTCATTTTTTTCACGGTTCATTCTCGACTCAATAAGGCTGATTCTATCCATTTTCTTCACGGTTCATTCCTGACTCAGCCCGATCCAATCATCGATTCAACATCAATTGATCTTATTTTATATACATATATATATATATATAACAATCAATTTCTTAGAGTAGTTGACATGAGAATTAAAAATCGCCATATAATAGGGAGAAAAATAAAAAATAAAAAATTGGGAGAAGTTGCCCACGCCGACTGATGGAGAATCTCTCACTCTAAACTTTCTCGGTATCATCCACATGGAACCCACAAGGTCAAGAAAAAGAAAGAAAATAGATTTCTTATAGAGTCATACTTTCGACCATGGAATGAAGAAATGGTGTAATCTCAAAACTACTTCCTGGATAGAAATCCACTCATGCCCCTCATGTTGACATGAAGGAATCTAATGGCTGTAGTTTATCTTGCCCACATATCGATGTATTAATATATACGTACAGTGGATGACTGCCATTCGATTTCCTCATGCCAATATGAGGAGCATGAGAGGATTTGAATCCATTATTCCCTATTAACTAAAAGATTGATTGATATCTTGACCATGTACATATGTACATACATACATGTTCTATGTATGAAATTCGTTCGTGATAATAAATAAATAAATAACTTTTGTGAAATGGCATACGGTATGGTGACTTTGTCTTTGTGGTGAAACTTTTTCCATATAATTTTCTCAGATTTGATGAGTTTGCAAGGTTCACAAAATCTAATTAAAAAAAGGGATAAAATCCAAAGATACAGATTAGCACTAATATGTTATTTTGTCAAACTAGAAAAGTCGGGAAACAAAAAAATAATGATTATAATTTAATATTTTAAATTTGTTTTTGATGAATGTTCTGTGAATATTACAAGGTTCAAGGAAGATAAAAACATTGAACCTTTACGAATGTTTCTAACGAAAAATTATAATTATTTGTACACTTCTTCTGTGTTCGTCTCTCGTTGTCTTTCATACATTCTCTCTCCTCCGTGACACTTTTTTTTTTTTAACTTTTAAAATCTTACTTTGATTTTTAATTATAAAGGATCTTACATGGAGTAACTAAAAGGGACTGAAAACGATAGACTTGTTACCGTTAAGACATAACATAACATCTCTTACACACAAACACCCCAAACATCTATCTAAGGTCATTGGAAAATAATCCTCTCATGTCCTCATATTGACATGAAGAATATTCAATGACTGTCATCCACTAAGCAAATATATCGATACAACATGAGGAATATCCAGTGGCTATTATATACCGATGCATATACCGACATATCGGTATACACACAAAATAGATGACAGTCATTGAATATTACTTAAGTCAACATGAGGACATGAGAAGATTATGGTCCAAACTCATTGTATTACAAGGATGAAGGAGCCGTACTACGACATTACATGTTTCACGCCTTCTTAATATTCATAAGGATTTTATATTTTCTAATGGAACATCTTGAAGCCATTCAATGTATATAGCTTATAGCCATAATTCAATGTATAGTAACTACCTCATACCCAAAAAAAAAAAAAAAATGTATATCAACTACTTTATTATTGCCCAAGTATTTTTTTTTTTCTTTTTAATTCACGGTTCATTAAACCTTATTTGTTTTGTTGTAATATTTTTTTCATGCAAATGATAGTTTACATTAAATTTTCTTTACATTTTACGATAAAACTAACAATAGGAAAAGTCTATTTTATGTGAATTTTTTAATTTCCCATCATTTTACATAGAAACAAACAGAGTCTTCCATTTTTTTATTATCAATTTGACAAGAACCCATTGTGCTCAAATTTTCTTCAACTCATTGTTGTAAGAGTATAACAATTTCCCATCCAATTTGGAAGTGATCTCAAGTACAGTAAATCCATTGTACTGATTTTCATATGTTGTAATACAAATATATATAAACAATCTTCTTTGAGATTTGATCATCTTGATAGAAAGATTGTCCCACAGATTCATCAAGATGCATCAATTGAGGAAACAAAATAATAGTAGAATATTAGGTTGTGTATAGTATGGATTCTTAAAAAATGCATTCTCAATTTTGAGAAAGAGAATGCATTTTTACCATACAATTAAAAAGTTGAAGTGCAATGTCATCAGCTATCCTAATGTAAGATTGAATCCCCACAATCTCTCCCTAGAGTCCCTCACCTGCAACCACCATCCTCCAATTTCTACAATGATTTCAAATCTTGTAGATTTCCTATAATTTCTTTAATGTAAAAGAGATTTGTAATCTATAAATACAATACTCCTCTACTCCATAATTGAAGGAGTCGGAAACTCAAAAAATTGTTTCAATCATTTGCATTCTTACATTGTATTAGGGCATTTCTGACTAAATCGAAATGACTAGACCTTCCTCCCTAGATTTGCTGCTGCTATCTCCTTCTTGTCAATCCTGATAAGTCCCTAAAGCAAATTAGATGTGAAGGACAAGCAAGAAAGAAGCATGGAAGAATAGGGGATCCAATATGTTAAGAGGATATAGTTGGGCTTTGCATGGTGGTAACTAAGATTCTAAATCCAAATATTGGGTATGGTATCGAGTATGTCCAAAAGTGATTTGATCTAGATTGAATTGATATACGGATCTAATGGAAAATTGATACATAACAGATATTTTAATATTAAAATAAAATTAGATCAGGGATCGATCAAGTTTAGAACCAATACGAATTTGACCAATCCGATATTGATTATTAGAACATGGTGGTAACCGAAGCCTTCCTGAAAGCACAAGAGGGACACCCTTTAGGCATAAAAGTTGAAAGACATTCATAAGAGCCAACCCTTCTTATGGGCCAAAAAAAGTAAAATGGATTGATAGACTATTTATTCTCGGGCCCACTTTTAAATGGGCCAATGATGGCTGGGCTTGAATTGACACCATTTTCGGCTGCTGAAAGCCGCTAGTCAGAATCCAGCCCTCTGGTTAATTCATAAACATAACTCACAAATCGTGTACAAGTACGGTCCTGACCCTCCAATCATTGCACTGTACAAATAAAAGAACAAGTCTTAGTACTTCAATTTTCCTTGCAACCAAACAAAGCTATTCTTCTTAATTTCAATTTTGAGGTTTCAGTCGGATTCCAACCAATTATGATCCAATTCAGATTGAAATCAATGGATGCCAATCTCATGTTCGATTCCGGGTTTTTAAACCACCTTGAAATCAATTGTAAGCTAATTAACCATAATTCATCCTCTTCTTATCTGCATTATATATTGACATTGAAACACTGATCAATTTACTTCACATTATCTGTTAAAGCTAAATGGTAGAAGTAATTTTTCATTCAAAAAGTTCAAAGTAGTAGGTGGATGGATTTCAAGTGTATAAGATCGGTTGTAAGCTAATTAGTAACTAGGGTGTAACTAATTTCTAATATTCTTTTACATGTGTGGTAGTACTTACTATAGACACATGAATACGGTGAAAACCCGATACCATGTTTCCATCTCAAAAATTCAAACTAGTAGATAGAGGGATTCCATGTGTACAAGGGGGCTGTAGGCTGATTAGTAGCCAGTAAGCAAAGAAACTTTATTAAAATATTATAAAAGAACTATACAAATAACAAAAACATAGTGACCGGGATCCCACCGTCGGCATTACCATCAGCAAGAAAACCCTGACACAAAAAACTACGATAAATGAAACCTTGAGCATCCCAAGAAATATCAAAAAAGCCCAAAGGAACATTTCGATTTTTGAACTCACACCACAACAGCAGCCCAATCACATTCGGTAGGAGTGGCCCAATCCTGGCCAAGATCTAGTGATCTACCAAGAGAAACTCAACCTAAGGCCCAGCTTCAGATTTAGGATTGCCAAGCCCAAGCCCAAGTCCAAGCCCAAGCCCAAGCCCAAGCCCAAGCCCAAGCCCAATTTGATGAAAACTATTTATGCCTGAAGCCCATGAACACAGTGCAGAGGATGGAAATGAAATCAAATCCTATTTACACTTGTGTGCTTATTATCATCATCCATTGTAAAAGCCAACACAAATACTGGAAGAAAAAAAAAAAAAGATCACTCTTTCTACTAAGCTCCCCTTTTACTGTTGTTCGGATTTCTAACTTAAGCATCAGATTGCATCCCTCAGTCTGACCATAACTGTTAATAAAATTGCTATTGTTCATGCATGTGGTAGATGAGGATGAATTCTTAGAAATATTTGATAATTACTAGGATTAGAAATAATTAAAATATATAATAGGGATTAAATTCTCTTGGAAAATAAATTCCATAACTGATGAGAAGGGAGAGTATAGATAAGTTTCTCCTTTCTAATTTAATTGTTATTAATGTACATAATGCATCAAAGTTAAAATGATCAAATATCTTACAAAAAAATTATCTTAATTTTGGTACAAAGACAAATCAGACCAATTGGTATATTAACCATAAAAGCTGAGATTTAAAACCATAAAGATTCCTCTCTCTTTCTATCTCTCTCTAGATCTCTATCTATCTAAATCTATTTAGGGAGAGATGAAAAATACGTTTGAGAAACTTCTGCTGGTCTAATAGGTTATGTTTGTTGGTCTTTAGTCTTGACCAGCCGGTTGACCCATAACTAGGGTTGGGTTGAGCTATTATAATTGGTCTCGAAGACTTGATTGGCCGGTTATGGGTTACATGGATCGGCCGGGCTGGTTCTCTTTTTCAACATGAGTTGGCAATGAAATGGAGATGGCCACCAAATGAGTTGGGGTTGCGGTGACGCTACAAGTAGCGGTAGAGTATGGGAGACGCTAGCCAGCGTCACAATTAGATAAACCTAACGTTATCTAATTTTGGGCTAAGTGGGCCCACAAGATCTCAAAAAAGAAAAGGAATATTTTTATGGAAACTCGTGTATCTATGTCAAACAAATCGTGTAATCCCTTAGCGCTAAATAATTAAACTCCATGGTCGTTATTATCAGTACTAAAGAAAAAAAAAGAATTTCATGTCAGGATGCTTTTCTCACATCTTCTTCTTATGTATCATCGTCATCATCATCATCATCATCATGTGGATTCATCATTGATATTCTTTCTTCTTTCTGATCATATGGATCGATAAAACATTTTCCACATTCTGAATGGAGTGAGTTAAAGATTCGTCCACATTAGCCGCATAGAAAAAAAAAACTATAAGCATGAGATCAGTTTGAATTAGGAATCCAAGGCTTGTATTGTGTCAAGGTTCCACAAAACTAGGGGTGTCAATTTTTTGCCTGCACAATGTCCCTTGAATCTGACCAATTGATTAAAACACGGATCAATCCGCAACGTTTACTAAACGTGTCTTGCTTAGGTCGGGGCCAATTATTAATCAGTCATTCATGATGTAAGGCCGATATCAACTTCTTGACACGCCTACACAAAACTATTATCCATATCCCTTAAAAAAATCCTCTTGAAAAAAGGACATGTTTTGGATTACATTTTTAGGGTCTTAAATTATTTTTGTGAGAGAAAGTTCTCTTTGGGGAATGTGAAATAACCACTCTGCCCCTGATCATTTATCTCTTCATGTGATCTTAGGGACCTAGCCAGATAGAGAACTAGCCCTATTTTTTAATTTTTTTTATTTATTTTTTAAGAAACACATAGGTACTAGGTAGAGTGGCCTTCATTCCTAGACCCTCAATGAACCAATGACCATCTTGCATTGAGAACCATTTTGCAGTAGGTAGGAATTTTTGGATGCATGTGTGAATTATAATGTGAACATGACTCCATCCGAAGTAGAAGATCTCAGGTGGATTGATCAGATTTTTTGATCTTTCCCAAATTATATACAGATTCTAAACTCTCATCAAAATCAGGGATTTTAAAATTTCTGCAGCCAATCGATGTGATATTCAAATTTCGAAAGTCAGCAATCTTCAGGTAGTCTCAAACGGCTAGATTATCACCCGCGTTTTCCTGGGAGGTTGACACTTGAGCCAAAAGAAAGGAAAGAATGATTAGAATGAGGAAGAAAGAAAACAAAGAGAAGCAAAGGAAAAGAAAGAGAAAGAAACAAAAAGAAAAAGGGTGGAACCCTGGAAGGATAGGCATTAGTATATTGGGTGTCAAAATCTGATTTTGTTTTGTTTTCATGATCTTGATTCTATACTCCTCATCTCATAATAATCCATATTTTGCTATCTAATCTCTGAAATTAATATACGTTGATGGGTGGAATCATGTGATAGAGGATACGTATGCACAGTCGAAACTTGAGTACATCAACACTAATTTCATAGTAATTGACAAATGAGGTTTCACATCCATTTCACTAGTCAAATTTTAATAAAAAATATATGAAAATTGGTTTTTTATCAATTCAATCGGTTCTTACATATCTACATAGAGCTATATATTTAGAAATAACAAAATCCATACGGAGATGGGCTGTTGCCGAAATAGATCCGATATCAATCTGGGTCAGGTATGGTTCCCATGGCGTGTTAACACAAAACATGACACATATATTAAAAGATAATAAAAAAGGAGGATGTATGGAATTAGATTGGCCATGATCAAATTAAACTGATATGAATGGACCATACCAAATTAAACCAATTGATAAAACTATGGATGTCTAATTCAGACAATCCCTCTCACTGACCGTTTCCGTCATTCAACCCAGTAGTTAGGTTTGATTCTTAAGTGGGGCCATAGGATGGTGGATCCTACATCACCCCTGTACACCGTCTGATGAAAACAGAAATGAAGGAATTAAATATTAAAAATCAATAAATTTCCCAAATGATAAACACTTTTTCTGGAAACTAAAGAAGAAATAGGATTTTTCTTTCATCTTAGGCAAAAAATTTCCTGTTAGTTATGACAAAATGGTGCTTCCGGCTTAAGTCTTGTCAATATATATAGGGAGTAGTGGGGGTCCATCAAGTGTACTGCTAATTTGCCTTGCATATCAAGCAACATTGCAATTCATCACTTCTCTTTCTCTCTCTGCAACTCTCATGGCACATGAATCATGATTCACCACTTTTCTTCAAAACCCATGTGAGTTTTTAGTTTCTATCATTTTGTTTCTTATTCTCTGAAATTCTTCTCTCTCTCTCTCTCTCTCTTAGCTTAGACAAAAAAAAAAGAACAGAACTTTCTTATTCACAATATGTTAGATTTGGTCTCAATTGTTCCAGTAATTTACTTACTTAAAATCATGAAGTGGGTTCCTCTTGGAATCGAATGAAAAAATTCCAGACTAATTGCCTTTATTTATTTTGAAAATATTTAATTAATACACAGATGGGTTTGCTAAGCTTTTGAATATGTTTCTCAGTAACAGCTAGGAAGGCCGTTTCCTGCTTTTGCTTTACCAGTCAAGAAACTAAAACAAAGGCGTGTGGGAGCAATTGAGCTTTACAAAACGGAATAAGTTTTCTCTCTCTCTCTCTCTCTCTCTCTCTCTCTCTCTCTCTCTCTTAACCGCCTACATTTGCTACATCAATTAGCAGACTTAAAGGTGGTATGTTGAGACACCTTTTCCTTTTTCTCATTGGCTTCAGTTAAAGTAGAGAGAATTCTGGTGTTTTTCATGGTTAAAGCCGTTTATAGCTCAATCCCACAGTTTGACAGTTTCTTCTTCTCTTTCTTATTTGCTTGTATCTTCTCCTTCTCTTCTCTGTCTTCTTTCTCTCTTCGCTTCCTTAGATTAGGTTAGCTTGTCCTCTTGTTATTATTATTATTATTTTTTTGTCTCTTCTCCTTATTAAATTTTTTTCTCTCTTATGTGTTGTGGGTTGTTTTTGTTTGATTAGAGAAAAAAAAAATTCCATTTCCTTCATTTGGGTTTTTCTGTTTTCTTATTTGGATTCAAAGTTTTCTAACCTACCCAACAAACTTGATTTTTTTTCTCTTTGGTTTCTTATATAACCTCAGTTGGGTTTTGGAATTCTATTTCTTCATATTGCTTTGAATGAAAATAAGTATATGATAATTCAACTTTTTCGTTTTTCTGAAAGAATCCTTCTGAAGAGAGCTGAATTAAGAGGATATGAGCACATAGAAAGAGAATTTTTATAAAAGATTCTTCATTAAAGTGCCATGAATAAGAACCAGATAGGTTCCATCAGCAGTTCTGATCTTATTGATGCAAAGCTTGAAGAGCATCAGATGTGTGGATCAAGGCAGTGCCCTGGTTGTGGACACAAGATCCAAGGAAAACCGGTATGTACTACAACTGAATGAAATAATATTCAGTGAAAAAGAAGAAATTATTAGTCCTTGTATTTAAATATGATTTGCAGGATTGGTTGGGTCTTCCAGCAGGAGTGAAATTTGATCCTACAGACCAAGAACTCATAGAGCACCTTGAAGCTAAGGTTGAAGCCAAAGACTCTAGATCACATCCACTGATTAATGAGTTCATACCCACCATTGATGGAGAAGATGGAATTTGTTATACTCATCCAGAGAAACTTCCAGGTTAGAAGCCTTTGAAGATACAATTCTCTCTCTCTCTCTCTCTCTCTCTCTCTCTCTCTCTCTCTCTCTCTCTCTCTAAGATATTATCATATAAGGACAAAAACATATATTGTAAATAATTAATAATCAATACTGTTAGCTAGAAGGCTATTAATTTACGGGTTTATTTATCTTTCTTCTAAAATGAAACTGGAGACCTCAAAATTCAACTGGGTTTGTTATTCTAATATCCATTTTGTTTGAGTTTGTTACACCTAAGTTAACCTAACTTTGATTTTGGATTTCAGGAGTGACAAAAGATGGATTGAGCAGACATTTCTTCCACAGACCTTCCAAGGCATACACTACTGGAACAAGAAAGAGAAGGAAAATACAGACCGAGTGTGATCTGCAAGGTGGTGAGACCAGGTGGCACAAGACCGGGAAGACCAGACCAGTAATGGTGAATGGGAAACAGAAGGGTTGCAAGAAGATTCTAGTTCTTTATACCAACTTTGGCAAACATAGAAAACCTGAGAAAACCAACTGGGTCATGCACCAATATCACTTGGGTCAGTTTGAAGAAGAGAAAGAAGGAGAGCTTGTGGTATCAAAAATATTCTATCAGACACAACCTAGGCAGTGTAATTGGTCTGATCGGAGTCCTACCACGGGCGAAGGCAGCGGCGAACCTAATAGAAGAGATAGTGGCAGTGGAAGCTGTTCTTCTAAGGAAGTTAGTGCTCAAAGAGATGAACTGTGTGGTGCTGGTACTGCAATATCAAGCTATACTGCCATGGATATTCAACAAATGAAATCTGACCATTTTAGCTTTGTTCCCTTCAGGAAAAGCTTTGATGAGGTACCCTGTAGTACATTTTTTAAATTTTTTTTTTTTCTTCTTACAGTATCAGATCAATTCAAAAGTTCAAAGCAATCTTCCTCCCCAACACCCAAATTAAGAAAAATAAATAAGAGTAATAATAATGGACTGCAATCATGGTTTTAGGTATCTGATCGACCAATCTGTATTGGTACTGGCAATGACATTATTGCATGCTCAAGCTGTTTCTCTCTAGATGAATATATATGAATATGACTGTGACTTTCCAAAATTAATTTATTTATTATGATAATTTATTTCTGAATCCAGAAATAATGATTATAATATATTTATATTTTTTGTTAACTCTAGTTGCTTGCATATACAGCAACCAAGCTCTATCAGAATAGCTCCATGATCATTATCATCTAACCTAAGGTTTATAGCCAATAAGTTGCCTAATGAAAGAGATTTTTTTAAACCAATTAAAATTGAAAGAGGGAGGAAAAAAATGAGGTAAGAGGAAGGAGGAGAAGGAAATTGACCGACTAGCAACTGATTAAATTGGCAATTGTTTGTTGCAGGTGGGGATGGGAGAAACTTTAAATGCAAGAGAAGCATCCACATCTGGCACTTGCAATAACCATGAAGAACCTGAGCACCAACGGACACATCATCACATGGCCCATGAACCACAGCAACATCATCTTCATCATCATCATCATGATCATCAGATGGCAACGGCGGCCTTCCACGTCAACAGGCCTACGCATCCGATCTCTACACTCATTGCTCCTCCTCTCCATCACACCTCCATTGTTCTTGATGAAGACCCATATCATGTTTCAAGAATAATTCTCCAAAATGAAAAGTATCAGGTATTCACTCAAAATCCTTTTTATATATAAATATATATGGCTTTGCCTTTTTTTAGCAAACTAAGTCAAACTGATCCGCACTGAGCTGTCCCATACCGGGATTCACTCAGGTGGAATTGAGTATATTAATGACTAATGTGATTGATTACATGGTTTTAAGCAAAACAATGATCCTTATCGGATCGATCGATTCGTATCCGTTTTTAACCTGATCAATCCTTGATCCAATGTTATTTTAAGATTATTATATATGGTATCACTATATATCAGCTTCCCATTGGATTTGTACATCGATTCAGATCAGATCGGTTTTGAACATGATCGATACTATATCAGATATCTAGATTTAGAACATTATTTCTGGTGCCAAATATTTTAAGATTTTAAGAGAAAAAGAAGTATACATTAGCATGTATATTTCTTTGATTCTATCTCTTTCTTCTTTGAAATCCAAACCCTTTCTTTTTATTTCTGGCTATCAGTTTTTATTTCTTTTTTTTTTTCTTTTTCTCATTAATATATAAGATTTTAATACAACCCACCAACTTGTAGACCCCTTTCCCGTATTTTAAATTTTCAATTAGAAATTCTTCTTTCTCATGAATAAATGATGTTAATTAACAGCAGCAGCAACAACATCAAAAACTGGGGGGAAGGTCTCCTTCTGGTTTGGAGGAACTGTTGATGGGCTGCACTTCAGCTGACATAAAAGAAGTAAGTCTCAGCTTTTTGCCTCTGAAATCTATGAACCTTACGTGTCAGCTGAGCTGTCATTATCAACTTTAAAAACCACAAAATCTGGCTTATTTTAATATCTTTATTCAAAGAGAGAACTTGGAAAAAACTTTTCTCGTTCTTCCTTCCGTCTCTCCATTTCCACGCACGAGAAGATAAAGAATTCAGATAACATTTTGAGAAAAACAAAGTCTTGAGTTCATAGTCAATGCAAAATTTAATGAAATTAATAATCTAACAAATCAACAAAAATAGAAACCATTGAAGAACGCAGAAAAGCAAAAATATATGAACACAGCCCGTCAATTTTGGACCAACACAGAAATAACAGAACCTTCCTCTTTCTTTTTTTTTTTTTAAATTCTCAAAGGAAAAAAAGAGTGAAGACCGTAGCTTTTAGCATCCCCATTGTGGACTGTTCTTCTTTTAGATTTAGCAACTCATCAAAGATCAAACCTGAAACCGACTAGCATTTTAAACCGAAAAGAAAAAGGGGATGGAAGGAGAAGCTTTTCCCCATTAAAAAAAGAAAAGAAGAGAAATCTTCTGTCAAGTGTGGACCGTGGACTTTTAGTTGCCATAAAAAGAAAAAGTGAAGGAGAACTTAAACTAAAACCCTTCCTTAGTTGGAGAAGATATCATATGTATGACCTATATATCTTCCATAGGATCCGTCATTGTTCTTATCAAATGGGTCTCATATTTCGTGGACGATATGTGATGTCATAGAGAGTACATTTACGTAAGAACTAAGCACGTATATGATTAATTATGTACTAATATACAAAACCCTAATTTTTTTTTGTTTTGGAAATATTGTCCTTGCAGGAGTCATCAATGACAAACCCTCAAGAGGCAGAATGGCTGAAGTATTCCTTCTGGCCCGACCCTGACAACCCGGATCATCATGGGTAGAGCAAAAATAAAAGAAATAAACAAGATATCTTCTAACAGACAACATCATGCTCACGATCATCATCAGCAGCCCAGAAGAAGCCAAGAACACCTCGAGGGTTTGCTCTCTTTTCTTTCTTTCCTAGGGTTTTGGATAAGTTCTGATGGCTGCTCTATACTAACTGCACAATAATCCACGTTGAAAAGAAGTAAAGCAAGAAGAAAAGGGAACCTCCTCACACTCAGAGAAAGAAAAGGCAAGAAAAGAAGGCTGCTGTTGCAGACAATAGAAGGAGAACCAAAGGCCCAAAGCAAACAAACCATGCATGAAAATCATCACCATCATGATTACAGGAAGATCTTTAACACTATTTTTATTATTTATTTTTTTAATTTTTTATATAATTCTTCTCTTGTTACCAAACGCAACAACCAAAGGGTCTGTGCAAAAGAATCTTGCTAGTATAGACTATAGAAGGTGAAGTTTCTTATTATCGGCATTAAAATATGAATTGGGCTGATTTTATTCCTTTTTCTGTAAGTGAAATCTGTTTTATTGTTTTATTTATGTATTTATCTTTTTTTTGTTAGGCTGTTTTGCAGTTATTAATCTCATTGGTGTAAGACTTTGTTCACGTGTCAACTTGGGGACTGCATTTGTCATTATTTTGCACATTATTATTATTCGTGATTATTTGGCTTTTATAAACAGTAGATTCTTAGCAATGAGATTTTTCAAATTATTGAAATTTTTTTTAAAAAAAAAAGATAGTTGGATAAGAACTATTTCATAAATGCCTTAAAATTATTGATAATACAATTTATTGCAAATAAACTAACTTTTTTTTTTTTTTGCAAAAAGTCTACTTAATTTGGTGGACCCACATGATGTCCAATAATGGTAAGTATGTTGAATTCAGTGACTAAAAAATATTGCGAAACCAACCATATATAAATTGTACTTTTTTTTTTTGTTAACCCCCCCCCCCACACACCTCTTTTTTTTTAGTAGGAAATCTTTCAAGAGATTTTTCAGTCTTTTCTTTCACTTTCAGTTCCAAGCAATGTTGCAATTGAGAGAACGATTGAAAATATAACCATTTTTTTTCTGATTTAACTTGTAACCATATGGACCCCTAGTGATCAGCACTATTAATGTGAATAGGTGATTCCACTAACATAAGAGTAATGGTTCCCTGGATATCCACCAAACAAAGCTTTTCTGTTCACTCTTAATATTTACCACATGGCAAGATGAATGGAATCAAAATTTGTAGATAAGTAGGTCGCCCTTGTTCACATATTAAGTTTTAATATAAATAGAATTGGCATGTGGTAGAGTAAAAATTTAAAAATCTATAAAGAAAACAAAATTGTTCTTTTGAAAAAATCAATGTTGAAAATACAAGAGAATGTTAATACATTTAGGGCATATGATTGAATTTAGTTATGAAATTTGAGATGCAGGTAATTAAGATGAAGCCTCTTATATCGAATGTCAGAAATTATCGCATCACTCTTCCAGAAGACACAGTTAAGTAGGTCACATAAAATGTCAGTAGGCAGGTGCTAGATGGTACAGACTAGGGAAAAGATAACGATCAAATGATCAACCGATGCTTTGTCCTCTTCCATCATATTAATTGTTGGAAAATGAGGGAAGAGGGATTAGTCATGACTTTAGCACATACTTGAAACTTTTTCTGATCTAACTCAACCATTTCACCAGTCACATTGGCATTTAGAGGATATCTACATCAATTGTTAGTTGCTTTTAGTGGAATTGTCTTTATTATGGATCCGTGCTGAGTTCTAATCCAACAGCTAGGAACTGATCAATCGTACTCTGCCCACATCCCTTCCCTCGAAGGGCGTTTTGATTTTTGAAAGTGGCTATGGTTAGGTTTTTTGTTTCAGGATTGGTTCTCTCTCTCTTACTTTTAGCTTATAATATGATAAGAGTAGCAGAAACAGAATTTACCTTTTAAGCCACTCTTGTTTACTGTTAGCACGGAAAGAGAGGCTCTGGCTTGCTTTATTCCCTTCTAGATACAGCCTCTTTCTAGCACTAACAGAGACTAGACTAATCCCATCTCATTTAATTTCTAAGGAGAGAGAGAGAGAACGTGCATGTTAACTTTTCTAATATGGGACTTGCATGAAATAAAAGGAAGATCAACATTGAGGGGAGAGAGAGAGAGAGAGAGAGAGAGAGAGAGAGAGAGACGCAACTTCATTGTAGTTTCTCAAAGAGAATAAAGGGAACAAGATCTTTAAGTTCGGAAATAATTACTAACTTCTCACACTTCATTGGAAGTTATTCTCTAAAAATAATTAAGATAATTTGTTGTTTACTATTCGAAAAAAAAAGAAAAAGAAAGAGAGGTTGGGTATTAATGTGGTTTCACTGCTGAAGAAGTTGGAGTAGTTGCCTTTCGATCACCTCTATGTATAAGTACTTTGCATAGGATCCTATCACTGTCGATATGATTTTAGACCCATCCCTTGAGTGTTGGACTCATCAGACATGAAGGGTGATGAAATTCTATAAAAAATACAAGTAAAAAGAAGAGATAGAGAAAAGCTCCCAAATGCTGGGGTAGGTGCATTGTCTCTGTCTTGACTCTTGCACAACCTTTTGTAGAGGAGATAGAGACGCTGTATGGAAGGACAACCACTGACAGGCCATGCAGAGCTTTACATGGAGTCTTTGGTCATTTTACAATGTGCTGGAGAATCTGGGAAATTGGGGTATTAAGTGCTCTAGTGTTTTAATTGAATGTGTTCAATTTTTTAGGGAAGAGGTTCCCCGCCGCCGGGGGGGGAGCACAGAAATCAAGGGATGGTGGGATGTAGTGGGGGTCTTATGGATAAATCATCCATAAAAGGCCAGACTTATGTGAGATTGAGGATGGATATTGATAGACCACACTGACAATTACTTGGCCTCTAACCAAAAAAAACTTTTGCCAATCTATTAATGTATCAAATAAGTTAGAATAAATTTAGGCAAAAGTTTTCCTTATCGATGAACTAGGCAAGGGGATCCTTGGTTGGGACATCTAATTCTACCACATGGAATGATCATATGGTAATTCTATCCATTCAATACCTAGGAAAATAGTCTGGATAGATTATGTATCAAATTTTAAAACCAAACCCCATGTATATCCATGCACCCTTAGTGGTTCCTTGCGGTCATATCGAATTCTCAGATTTTTCGAAGATTTGTTTATTACACAGCTAGTTTTTTTTGGACTGAAATTTGTCATGACACATCCACAAAATTTTAACCTAATAGGATTTATCACATAACAGAAGTAAACACCCAACCCTAAAACCCTCTCCCCTAAATTTATGTATAAACGGAAAAGCTCAAAAAGGGGAATGTGGGGCTTTGTTGAATGTAAATATGGAATGGAATGAAATGTGAGGAGGATGAACTGGGGAAGGTGGGGTCTCTTTCAACGTGCAATAAGTTAAAAAGAGATCTATAGCATATATATATATAGAGAGAGAGAGTGTGTGTGTGTGTGTTTTATGCGATTCTCATAAACCTAAAAAGTTGATATTCATTTCTTTCACTTTATGCATGAAAGATTTCAGATGCCCCTTTTAAATTGGAGTGTTTTCTTTTGGATTTGTTAGGAGGGAAGGTTTACTGAAGCTCTGATTTGGTCCCATAAAGAAGTTGCAGGTGGAATTGTAATATTGTATAGTGGGATTGGGAATATAGCAACATGGGTTCATGGGCTTCAATTCCTTTCTTTTTCTCTCTTCTTTTTCCTTTCTTTTACTTATATGCTTCTACGTGTGGCATGAGTTTGATTCCAAAACCTAAAGTTATTCTGTATCTATCTAGGTTTCATGGATATTTATTTACACTTGAGAGAATCAGAATTCCAAGAATCCAAAGATGAAGATGATGATCCCCAATGAGGCAATCAATAAGCATTAGGTATATATTGCAGTAGCGTAGATGCTTTGTTTTTCCTTGGATACTGGATAATACCTGAAGTACTGCTTGACCCATAAGGAATTTCTTCAGTACGGCTACTTCCTGATTTGCAGGTATCTTCCAACATTTATTCTGGATATCTCAGTATATAATAGAAGATAATTAAAATAGCTTTAATTATACGGATGCATGTCAAACTGTATTTGTCAAATTATACCCTCATTTTATCTTTTTACGATGACTATTCTTGTACCCTTTCGTACTACGTAATTGGAAAGTACGACCTGCTTAATAGAAACTTGGTAAGAGTCCAGATCCTCTCCCCCTGCTTAATAGAAACTTGGTAAGAGTCCAGATCCTCTCCCCACATGGGTACCCTCTCCATGAATCCCATGCAGTCACAGATGTTTGATGTTTTAGAGTGTTATTTTATTTAAAAAAAGATCGTCACAATGAATTCGTACTAAACATTGTTTTCATCATCTCTGAATATGTTCATAACCTAGAGAATACATTCCAAGAATGCATACCAAACAGCAAATGCAGTCAAAGATTATGTCTTTTTGTTTACCACCTAAAAAAAAAATTCTCTCTAAAACCGGCATACTCAGATCCCATAGCCCTGTTAAAGATGTGTTCCATGCCTAAGCTACAGTAACCGCCGAAGCCATAAACTGGAGTTGCATTGGACAGGAGACTTTCACTACAATAAACCGCCGAAGTTGCAGGCCATCACTGCATAAACGCCGCAGCCACAAGGTTCCATCTCGTAAATGCTGGAGTTGCAGGTTTTCCAGCCTTTCAGTTCTTGAACTAATTGTTTTCCAACTGCTTCTCTCTGGAACACCACCTCTTGTGGGATAGGTCTCAGTTGCAAGATAGAAGGTCACCCACTAGGTACTACCAGTACCCTGTTTAATAGATAATAAAATCTATGCACCTCCTTCCAGGTTGCCCACCAATAGAAGACTTCAACAAGTCAAAAATTCACTGTAAATTTTGAGTGAATTTTGAGAGACTGAAACATTAAAGTAAAACGTATGTACTACATTACACCAGTAAAATATTTACATGCAATGTATCCAAAAAAGAAAGATCTGATACAAGTATAGCTTACACAAGCTTGTCATAATTCTACAGTTAAAAATACAAACACGAGAACTTTCAAGGCCTCTTTTCTCCTCTCAAACAGAAAATTCAAAGCAATCAAAATTTGCTGAATTGTCTCCAACCAACATTCTTCCAGAATGTAATCATGTCACAATTCTTTCTTAGGGCCTAACAAGCACGAATCTGTGGCACCCTTCCAACACTTGATGGGCAGCCTCCTGAAACTTTCAAGGATGCGAAGAGGGAACAACAGAGTCTTGCTATCATGGGCCTACCTCTCGTTGCCCTGCAGCTGCTGATCAGTTCCTTACCAGAAGCATCGTTGCGAGCTCCCTGGTAACCTTCCAAATCTGCCTTTGTTATCAGAACTTCATCCCCCACAGGGGAGTGCACAGAGAAATCTCGGTGGCGCTTTCCATACTCTTGGACAGCCTGCATATCATCATATGCTAAAAGAATAAGTAGAAGGGGAAAGATATTTTTACACAAAAAAGGGGATAGATTTCCAACATGCCACACCAAGGAACCATCTCCAACAAGCTGGCTGTTTTTCTGCCTTGTGGAGTGCTATTTGGTATTCCCACCGTTCATAGTTGGGGAACTCCTAGTATGGGCAATATGTCAAATTTAGTGAAACGTCTACAAGTTGAGTCGGATAGTCAGGCTGTGGGGAATTATTTGTTGCGACAGCAGACAATTCCAGATTATTGTTGTGCCCAGATTCTTGAAGACAATTACACATATGCAGCCTTACTTTCAGTATTGAAATTTCTTTCATGCTTCTAGGGAGAATAACAGCATTGCTGACTCCCTAGTTAGGAGAGCCCTGTTGTTCTCATGTACGATGCTTTGGCATAATTCCGATTCCTGGATTCAGGCAGCTTGTGACCTTACATCCTTGTGTACTACACAAGTCAAATAAATAAGTTTCCTTCATACGCCACCCCATCCCAACCCCCCCACCCCCCCCCCCCCAAAAAAAAAAAAAAAAAAAAAACAAGTGGTCCACAATGTATAAACCCCCCCCCCCCTCTCTTTTCTCGTCCTTTAGCAGTCCACGTTCCTTGAACAGTTCCAATCATAATTGACTTTTTCCTAGTATTTTTGAAAGCATTACAATAACATTTGGAAAATTGACTGAAATTTAACTTGTGACTACATGATGAGATGGACAGCATGTCAACTGAACTTGAATGTTGACTACTGGCCACATGGTCGATATAAACAGCATGCAAGATCCCAGCTCCCTAGGTATTTTAAGAAAAATGAAAAGCTACCAGTTACCAATATTTTGGAAAAAAAATTGCAATTCAACTTATTCCCAAAGGTTTTTCAATTAGATTCAAGATCCCAACAAACAGAAAGAAAAACAACAAAATATTTAAATGCAAAGGTCAAATTACAAATTAATAATTACTGGAACCCGTTGCCCTACTGAAGAGGAGTTGAATTCTCACCAAATGAGGCAAGACTCAACAGCTTATTTCACTGATAAGAAGACTTGATAAATCCTAAGGCAATTATATTGACAAGACATAAAGATTGGGGAAGATGACTCATAGCATACCTTCCATTGACAAGGAGCTAACAGCACTCTAGGTCTTCTAGATCGCACATATTCCAATGCAGCAGCAGGTGTCATATGCTTGTACTCCACCTACAAAATCATAAACATTAACGTGATTACAACATTTATAAATGGCACACTATTATAACTTAAAGAGGGCAATGAGTCCTGGCCTTCAAAACTTACATCAATAAAAGAAACATAACCAGGATAGTAGTTGAAAAGTTTCAAACACAGGAACAAGTATCTTACCAAATAACAGAGGACAATGGTTGTACTCCTACCCCGCCCGGCTTTACAGTGAACATAAGTAGTTCTTTCACATGATGTATTCTCTAGAAAGAAACAAAAAAATTCGAGTTTATGATTAAAAAAAAAAAATACAAACATCCAATCAAATTCAATACTACCATGGTACCATCTTCTACAACCATTACAAAGTCACCAACAATTACTTGGGTCTGTTTTACTACCACAACAAGCAAATAATATTTAAAAAGGGCAAAAAAAAAACTTCAAAGTATAGTCTAATGCATACACAACTACAATTGTCAATGGTCTTTCATTGTAAGTGTTGCCTGTAGCACCTATATGCTTTAGTAGTAGATCAGAAGTTCAAGCTAAATAATGGCAAAGCACCACGGTTTTTTTGGTTGTGCCTGTTGAATTTTAAAGTTTTGGATTTTATTAAATTCAAAATATTAATTTACCATTTCATAAGTGGTGTTGGAGAGGTTTGTCTCTTCCTAATAGGCACTTAGATGACCAATGGGTATGACTATTGGTGACATGTTTAATTGGTCAATAAACATGTTATGTGGTAGAGACAAGATGTTTGGGTATACACTTAGGAGACAACCATTGGTGATGTCTCTTCTTCTCTTATATATAGAGAGAAGGTTTAATCCATTAAATAATAAGATAATGACAACAACAATTTTAGTCCCACCAATATTGCATTGATTTTACCTATTAAGCATAGCCTTCTGAATCTCTAAGTAAACCATGAGAGTAAGTGCAACATTTTCTGACTTCTGAGGGTTGTTTTATCTTAGAAATCGATTCGCAAAGAACCCAGTTTGCACTATAGGGAGAGCGACTACGATTTTAAGGAAAGTAGTTTTGGCTACTACGCAACACTACCGTTCATTTGCCACATGTGGTGATGAATTTAATGGTGATTTTGATGCCTACTTTGGTGGTTTCAAGGATACATACATGGAGTATTAGAGTAAGTATTTTAAAGTTTGTTTACAATTCTATATCTCACGTTTTACATTTCTATATCCCATGTTCATCTTATATGTCTAAGATGATATTTGTGGTGCATATATTAGAACAGTGCCACATGTGAAATCCCCTATCTATGCTCTGATGCAAAACCAATTTAGCCAGCTTTCCTAATGGGCAAATCCAGCCATAGGGTCTGACAGTACAAGAAATCCATATTTGCACGAAGGAAAAAAAAAAAAACTTGAAAAGGGACAACTAAAATTAAAATTAACCACCTCCTCACCCCCCTCTCCTATTAAAAAAATAAAGGGGGAGGGGGAGGGGAGAGGAGAAGTGTGGAGTGTGGAGTGACCCAACATGGAAACAAATTCCTTGACAGTGAGCCATGTGATAAGCCAAAAAAATGAATAGAACTTAAAGCCCTATCAATGCATCCAAGGGTTAGAATTAATAGGATATTTTGAAAAAAGAGATTGTTGGGATTCACATGAGGGAGACGGGATATTGCCATTGTCCCACCCTTCAGGTCACCTTTGCTAGCAGTGTCCAGGAGTTGGAAGGACAGAAACCAAACAGAAGGTCAATAAAGATACACTCATTGTGAATCACCCTTCCATTGTCATGCATAGCCCAGTATTTTGATAGGATGAAGACCAGTTTGACTGGCATAACATCTACGATTGGATTGAAAAAAGCGTAGGCCTCGGGCAATTTGGCAAAGAAAAAACTACTCAAAAACAAAAACATGTCACAGCAGCAAAGGCACCTCTGTGTTCATGTAATGGTCATAAAAGATCCACTTACTGTGAATGAAGTCAATAGCTCGGGTAATATCGGCAAATGATGGGGCAAATAGGTAGTCTCTTGTTGGAATCACCAGATGGTCAATTCCATAAGCCTGAAAACCATAGAAGAGAATAGATTAATCTACAGAAAACTTGAAAATCAATACAAGGAAATTATGGGATCCATCGTGAGCTTCATAGGGAGAAAATCTGATTTTTCATCTATTCTCATAAATCAATATCAATGAAATTTGGGAAATCTCCAACCAAATGAAGGAAATTGAAACACTACTCCAGTAAAAAATAATGATGTTGTACTTAGAAATTCAGATAAGCCAATTCAATGTTTGGCTGATGAGACAACTGACAATCTGTGTCAAAGTTGTCCATCATATTGATTGTAATTAAATACAAATCCATTGAACACAGTAAAATACAATTCTATTGAAATACTCAACAAAATAACTGCATTTAATAAACAGGAATGAAGAAAATATATGGATTCATGGGAAGAATAAAATCCACGATCAGTAAAGAACCTAAAAGCTCCAAAACCCTGTGAAAATATGGCAGCTTGACATCATATACCAGTTATGAGAAATAAAATAACACTTACCTAATAATTCAAGAGGGGGAAGGGACTGGACTACTAAAAAAGCATATTAACATTCAACCATTGACGAAAAATAACCATAATATTCAGAAATTACTCACATGATACAAGGACGTAGGAACCAAAGTCTCGTATGGTTCATTGAGAGTGATGACACCTCCAACGCCAAGACGCTTCAAGCGTGGAACATCCTTGGGAAATGGAACGGCTCCCAACAAAAGAAACTGACAAAAGGTATACGAGAGAAAAACCAATAAGAGATAAATTCCTACCTCAAGGGCAAATAAATGCTGGTTAAACAACAGACATAACAGAGGGGAAATTGGCAACTTTCGTAAATAGATTATCAGGTACAAATAGCTCCCATCAAACTAATACAGGGAGAAAGGAGAAAAGAGAAAAGAGAAAAGAGAAAAGTTAGAAAACAGGGAGAAAAACGGGGAAAGGTCAAATTGAAGGAAAGTAAAACCTGATCAACTTCATCCCACCATCGGAACTCCGGTTCAGTCTTGTTCCGAATCACATTATATAGAAGAGTCGGGTAGAAGAGAATCCGCGCCCCTGCT
Organism: Protea cynaroides; assembly: GCA_028583415.1. Taxonomy (NCBI): domain Eukaryota; kingdom Viridiplantae; phylum Streptophyta; class Magnoliopsida; order Proteales; family Proteaceae; genus Protea; species Protea cynaroides. The sequence continues at coordinate 98,485,635 of CM053274.1, read as the reverse complement.
CCAACTAAAGCTCTCTTTGCGTCCACTCGAACAATCTCTCTCCGTGACAGACGATCCTTTCCATCAGATTCCACCTCTCCTAATTCCTCGATTTTCATGTTGCGAACCTTGAGGAATCCAACCGACTCCCCAGTATCAACTCTAATTCTGCCAAAAAGAAAATCGATCCAACAACTACAAACGATGATCGATTACACGATTAGTTCTACTATTCTAGAACCCTAATTGGGGAATTCAATCCCCTCTGTCAGAAACTGAAATTAAATCAAACCCACCATACCTCAATCAGAAGCGCGTGAGAACTGAGAAGTATAAGTAAATCCTTTTCAGTTCTTGAGGAAGAAATTTCTCGGAACCTTCCAACAGGATATCAGTGACATCAATAGTGTGCAAAATTTCCTTCTCGGGGAAGTAAGTATTTAGAAGGACGCAACTGGTATGCTCCCCAGTCAAAAATTACTCAAAAATAAAAAAATAAAAGGAATGTTAGCCTCAATCGCCCTGGATACTACGGAATATACTACCCCGCTTTCGATAATGGTTAAAGTAATCGGTGTTGGATCAACTGCATCGATAGATTCAAATCGATTTGGACTTGGTCAATCTCTGATCTGATTTATTTTAATATTATTTTACAGTGAATCAAACACTTGTCAACTCCACATTGGATGGATTGATTATTGAGAGGTACAGAATAAAAGGAAATTTATTTGTACCTCCCCTAGACTTAGATATAAATACAATTTTTACCCTAAAGTTGACGAAAATCGCAACCATAGTGGTGGTCGTCATCGTTGGTATCATCTCCTTCATAACCTAGCTCATCCCCTGCCCTCACGTCCCCAAGTTCCAACTCAACTCGAACTCAATCTAATCCTTCAGTGTCTCCACATCTGATCTAATCATCAACTAGAAACTGGCCTTCAGTATTCAAAACCCTAACAAGAAAATAAACGTTTCACTTTCGAAGATCATTAATCTCTCCATACAAAACCTTTTTCTCACGAACATTTTCAAGATCTTCAAATACCCGAACCTGAATCCGAACTTGGTTCAGAAGCAAGATATCACTTACCGCTAACCTCATGAATAAAATTGTTCTGGCTTGGAAGTCAAAGATTGTTGACTCTATTGAAATCATTTTTCTAGGATCTGAAAATATAGATGATGGTGAGGTTAAATTTGTCATTTCAATTTTTATTGAATGTAAATTCATTAAGGGTAAAGCTGCCTTTTAAAATTTACGGTCAACACCGCTAATTAAAAAGAAACGGCCGTAATTGTCAGAATCTATTAGGTAGACATTGTATTTAGACCTAAGTCCAAATGAGCTAGGAATAAATTTCCCAACAATTAAACAAAAACAGATTTTTTAAATATTCTTTTTGGACAAATGTAATGAAATGATTTTTACTATAAAGAAAATAAAAAATTAAAAACATTTTTTATAATTTTAGCAACCACGCAATATGAATGATTGGCATGTATCACAAATTAAATTAAATGAAAAAAAAAATGATCCAGTCGTAGATCCAAGGACCATCTTACAAAACAAATAAGGGAATCGATGTAGGATGGAGACCGGTTTCAACCAATTCTAATATGAATTGAGCGATTTGACCATTCCGATCCCGATGATGATTATGAAGTGTCACATTGACACTCGAAATGATTAGGGCCTACTAATTTGTGTATCCCTTGCATCAACAGCACGGGCCGATCAGTATACGTCCGAAAACATCCAAGATGAAGGATTGGGATCTTCTGTAGTGAGATCACCTCTATAGTGAGAATCTCATCCACTCAAAGTAGATCTGTCTGTATCTTATTGCATTTTAATTTTTAAATGGATAGAAATATGTGTTGAGTGGGTGAGATCACGATATGGTGGCCTCAGTACAAAGAATCTTTTTCAAAATGAGTGAAAATTTTCGTTTTTCAGTGTCCATTATTAAAAATCAAGAAATCATGTTTTGATTGGATCAAATTACCCACGTGGGATATCTTGATTTATGAAGGGATATCTTATATTATTAGACGCAATGTAATACCCAAGTCATTTCCCACTTAAGAAAAAGGAATATTCCTGCTCATGGTTGACACTACATACTAGTCCCCAAGTCATTTCCCATTTCGAAAAAGAAGACATTTTCTAAAAAGATTGCAATCAACTGATAGTGGGCCAAATATGATAATAATGCAGTTTTAACGCACGAGCCCTATAGAAGAAGATAAGTGGCAGATTTTGTATTCTCTCTTCATCAAAATAGCAGAAGTCATCCCACCAATAAAACCTTTTGCCAAAGGGATTATCGGAATAATACCTCTATTGGAGCATTTAGAATATGACATTTTCTATGAAGGCACGTTGCCAACGGATTCATATCGTCTCCTCCGAGTAGTTCTGGGAGGACATAGCAACTTATTTTGGATGACCGTTACGTGGCTTTCAGGTGAATCCGAGACCCACGTCTGAGCCGACACCCCCCGTCGGTTCAGTTTGTCGACTGGGTGTTGGCTTGGACGTGGGTCTCGGATTCACCGAGAGCCACGTGGCGGTCATCCAGGGCAGGTTGCCATTGTCCTCCCAGAACCACTGGTAGGAGAAGATGCGGATCCGTTGCCAACAAAGCCTTGTTTTATTCTTAAAAGCTTTTTAAGTCAAGAGTATAAGAGATTTTCACATAATTTTTTTAAGACACCCACCCCCACCATTGTGTTACATAGTTTTTGAATAAACATATGAAATAATAAGAATTACCTTCATTAAAAAAAAGAAGATAAATTACACTTGAGGTACCCATTGTTTGTGAAAACTACCTCTGGAATACCACATGTTTTAAAATCTACGTTTGGAGTTTTAAAAACCTGAATAAATTTAACATACTCTAATCACATGACCTATAATAATTCATATTTTCAACTTTGCTAATAAGAAACAAACATTGTCAATAGGAAACAAGCAACTCCAACGTACAAGTGGTCTTTTTGGTATCAATAAGAAAATCCTTCTCTTGTATTATATGATACATATAGATACAATCTCAATAGAGATCTCTTTTTTATGATAAGAAAGTACAAAGTGGTTTCTCACGCATAAACCCCTCTAAATCTAATCCCACAAGGCCAAGGCTTGACAATCTCAAAACCTGGTACCACCAAACCAGCATCTTTACTGACTAAATTAGCCAACACCTTTATCAGTACATGTGTCTTTGAGGAATTCTTATTGCAAAGAGATCAAACGAACAACTAAAATAAGTAATACTCGTAAGGCATTCACACTTGCGTTGTGAGGATCTTTTTCCTATATGATCAATACATATAGCTTTTTTTTTATCAACATAAATAGATAAAGATAATACCAAAAACATCCTGCATAACAACTGCCTCCCACGTATGAATCCCTTACCTTAATACCTAAGTATCCGAAAAAAGACAATAATTCATAGTCATTGGTACTTTATATCTTCATTCGCATTTAGGTCTAGATTCTAAATATCAATCAAGACTCAAAAAGCTAACCCAAGGTGTAGCTGAATTGGTAAAGAGTCTTGAGGAACCGAACTCAAAACCCCTTGAGCCCTTGAGGTCACTTAGGTCATAAGACCATGTAAATTTAAGGAAAGGGAAGTGAATATTTTCAAACCTTAAAAAATAGAAAAAATTACAGATACCTCTCCTCTAGTTTGCCTTTAATCAAGGTACTCCTGAACCTTTCAAACAATTACAAAGACACTCGTAAAATCCAAATAAATAATAGAAACACCTATGCCGTTACTGATTTTTTGTTAACTAACTTCAATTCACTTCAATATTATACACAAAACACTGTATAGGTTGCCTCTCCTTCTCGTATGCATTGGACATATGCATAACATCATTGTCACTCTTCAAATCAATCTCTTACATCTTATCTGGGTAACAATACTTTCCCTGAGAACTTAATAGTCTTATCCTCAGGTATCTTCTTCAACACTATTGTGTAAGCATCATACACAACATCAATACATACGAGAAGGAGAGGTGACTCATACAATGTTTTATGTATGGAGTTGAAGTGAGCTGAAGTCAATTAACATAAAATTACTAATGACGTAGGTTTTTCTGTTATTTATTTGGATTTTAGGAGATGTCTTTATAATTGTTTGAAAGATTCATAATACCACGATTAAAGGCAAACTAATGAGGAGTTACCTACAATTTTTCCTAAAAAATAATTTTTGTCATCATAACTTCCCCACGTCTGTGTTACTACTAACTTCAAATCATTTCATATGTTGACTATAAGATAAAAATAATGATGAATATAATGATTTATTTATGAATCTTTCTCTTCTTTTTTTTAATTCATAATTTCTTTTTAGTTAATGACATCCTCATGTTTAAATGAAACCAGAAGCAACAACCCAAACAAAGATTGAACAATCGCCTTTATTCATTAGGTTTACACCTCAAAAGGAGAGGATGATAACTTATTTGTTTTTGAGTTTCTTGACTCACTGCATAATCTCATGGCCTTAAGATCCAACCACACGGAACACCAAGGAACAACTAAAATACAACCATAGTACCACATCAGGTACTGAACTTCTCTCTTGGTTTCAAGCAATATAATACATTGGATTGGGAAGCTTAAAGAGTCGTTTAGCCATTGGGTCTCCCATCAGATCGCTCCACTGGTCCCCTGAACACCCATGGATCCTGTAACCTCCAAGTTGCAGCTCCTTTCTCCTCTCAGATTTGTAAACTACCGCAAGTGTGCCAGAATCAGAGGGTCCCCTGTTTCATTACCGCCCAAGATCATCATTGAGGCTTATTAACAAACAACATTCGAACGTGATGATCAAAACCTTACCTTAGGATGAGCCTTTCCCAGTCCTTATACCCAACTTTCAGAAGATTTTCCACAGTGACATTCCTTTGGCTCTCGCTCCTACCCGTTAACAGGACCAATTTAAATCCCAACTTTAGGAGACTATTGTACAGCTTCAAACTTGCAGGTAAAGCTGGTGCTGCCGCCATATACACCCATTCATCGAAAGAAGTTTCATCGAAAGCTTCTGTCCTGCAAGTCGACCGAAAGGATCTAAATTTTACACCAGGACAAATCAAATAACCAATAAGCACACCATATAATAAATTTTTAAGGGAAAAATTAAACATCACTGTATATGAGGAAAAGATCCTCTCAAGTCCAGCCGTTTCTCAAATTAGTGATCCATTGGTTAGAGTTAATTCAGCACACAAATCAATGTATTTATATGCACGCAATATAAACTCCTGTTATTGGATAGGTGGATTATTGGATCACAACTTGAAGAGCGATTGAAATTAAAAAGAGTCAAATCCATATGCACGGTGAAGCGTAAAGCATAATAATCATTTTTTCGAGAAGTGTAATGATTCCTGATGGGATCCATTGAGGTATTACGAAATTCCAATACACAGGTGGAGTTTTGTGACTTTTAAAGGGTGGATGATTCAACCATTGAGTCTCTTAGTTGACGGATTTCACCACGTGTTAATACAATGCTTAATTTTGACATGACTTATGTAGTGAATTCTCATAAGGTTGTCTTCTCTAACAACTTCAGCCATTAATGCTATTTGCTCATCAATTATTTTTTTTCTTTTAATCAATATAATAATAGAAAATCAATCACCCTTATTTCTTGCGGATCGGTTAATTGCAACATAATCGGGTATTTTAAAACCTCAATCCAATCCTGGGCCTCTAAAAATCAACCCTGAACCTGACCCAACCTTGTTAGGGTCTAAAAAATACTTAGCCCAAATCTTGACCTTTACAGGTCCAATCCAAATTTGGCCCTGATCTAATTATTTCACTGCGGCTATCGGTTGGAGTGGTTTTTATTCTCCTTTCAGATTGCAAAACCACAATAGGTTTTCTGTCCTAAACCGAAAGATGGGTTTTGTAATTCATATCAGCAACGTCAACATTCCCCCTTGTATCAACAGTAAAGCTTCGTGGGTGTTCAAACCTGGGAAATTTCAATTTTATAGAAAGTAACAAAACCCATCTTTGGGTTTAGGATAGAAACCCAAATGTCGTCCATCTTTGAGTTTAGGACAGAAACCCTACCCTAGTGTCGTTTTATAGTGGAGAATGCAAATCACTCCAATCGATGGCAACAGTGAAAGAATTAGATCAGGGCCCATCTTGGATCGGCCTGGCCTTGTCACAAACCCTTGGGTTGAGTATTTTTTGGAGCAACATTGAGGAAGCACACAACTCAGTATCCCGTTTGTCGCCCTAATTCAATGATAAAGATTCGGGAGCAACGTTGAGGAAATCTCCAGAAGCACACGACCTAAAAGCTAAAATATCCATCTACCCTTCAACCAGTGAGTTTTACTAACATACCCTTGAGATGCTGTTTCCTATTCCATGAATGGTGGAATATTGGAAAAGAATCTCCTCCACTTTGATCGCTCCCCATAAATGAAGACCGTTGGATGATGACTTTGTAATTCCAGGTGTACTTCATTCATTTACTCAATGATTGAATGACAGGTACCTCAAGTGAGTCAACACCTAATTTTAGTATAAGACTAAACGCCGGCGGTATTTCTGATATCGATTATTTTAACATTCATTGGTCGATTACAGATCCAGAAATACAAGGGACGGTATTGGGATTTGAGTCTTCAACGAACACAGAGAGCGGCGAGAGAATCTCTTTTGCTCATCTCAGAAGTCGGAAGAAGAATAAAAACCAGATCTAATCACAATTGCAGCAGATACAGAGGACATACCCGTATCCGTGAAGAGCATAGTAAGGCAAATGTGAGAGCAGCGTCTCATCAATGTCGAAAACCCAAGCGTCTTTGCCGTCGCCGGCGAGCTTCACTTTCTCGGTGGCGTAAGACAAGGATTTCTCGGCCACGGCTTCTGAATCCGAAGGGTAGCGATCTCCGGTCACATAGTCCTTCACGAATTCCCCGCACTTCTCTGGAACTGACTCCCAGACCCCAGCGTCATTAGTCTCCACCGTGAATTTCCAGCTCTCGCACCACACTACATCATCCTTGATGATCTTCCGGTTTCCCGGTATTTGCAGAATGGATTGACTCGATACAGTGCTCGTGATGAGACCTAACACTAAGACCGAGAGTAGAAAATTGAGGGAAAGCCGGCCTGCACAATCCATTTCTGCCGGCGAAACCTCTGAAAGTTACTTATCAGAGCTTTCAGGCTTTCCCCCTCTTACCAGACTTCAGAGATAAGAGATGGGACTCTTAGCAATAACAGCCTCAAGTAAAACAGCTCATATATCATATGATTTCAAAATTTTTTTAATTTTTTGGTCGAGTAATATCACGTTTTTACAACAAAATATTTCGTGGTCATCAATTAATTACTAATTTAAATTTTTTAATATTAACAAAAGACGATAAACAACTTAGAATTTGCATAATTGCATACATGTTCTATATTGAGACATGTTCTATAAAACTCTAATACTTAAATAATATTCTCTGAAGGGTAGAATATTCCGTATTAGTACTCACCTACTAGAAGTCAAGAATCCCTCATCAATTTTGAACCATATTGAGGCCATGTGGAAGAATAATGTAATAATTTCGATTGTTTATATATCTTTGGAGTTTGGATTAACTGATTTGCATCACCGTAAGGAATTATTTTTTGATTTAGACATGTGAAGGGACAGACATGGGCAGTCATGAAAAAAGAAAGCAAAGGGGTAAAAAAATAAGATTTGAAACAAGCCAAAATAAAACACTTTATTAGTAAGTGTTAGATAAGCTTATATTGATTGGACCTTGCGGTAATCAATTTTAGAGCCAATACTTCATAATTTAAACTCTTACGATCAAAATGAGTGGGTGATAGGTGAACCATATTTCAGGGGTATTACATATAGTTTTTTGTTTTATAGACTATAAAGATGAGTCGTTCTAAAATTCCTCATTTTTTATTAACACTTGGACAGACCATTGTTTATTAATTTTTTTCTTTGCTTGTATCGCCGAAAACCCTACCTTCCACTTCACTACTTCTTCGGTGGTCCTTCGGGATGCCTAAGGCTAGAGGAAGAGGAGTTCACTTCCGGCAGCACTCAACTTCCTAATCCGAAAAGAAACAGGAAGTCGAATGATGTCTTGGGAGATCGAAGAGGATCTACAAGACTATTGCCTCAAAGACAAGACGTCGTCCGATTGCAAAGCAAAGAAAACGAATGTTGATTGGTTCTAGGAATAGATCTTTGTTCCCATTTTAGTTATTAGATTGCTAAAGTTGGTTTCGCTTCATCGCAAGTTTTCTTAACAATCTCTCAAAAAGATCCTCTCCGATCATTCAACCCACTAGTCATCTATCAGATGGGCTTGGATGCATGGGCACGAATGCATCTTGATATGTTTGATGGACGACTAGTGTGCCTGAGCGACAGAATATGATCCAGGTTTGGCATTCTCTATAAAATCAGGGGTATAAAATCAGGGGTTAGTGGAACTGTGGAAGCAAGGATGAGGGAACCCTAGAAGTTAATAGGCAAAGTCTAAAACTGAAGAAAGAAACACGCACAAGGATTCAAATTTAGAGAATGGGATGTTCACATGTTTTAGAAATTATTTAACAGTGTAGGAAGAAAGAAATAGAGAGAAGCATAAAGATCAACTGGAATTATATTTCGTATGGATGGGGAATCCATGATGAAGGGAAATTTTCTACGTTATGTTAAAAAAAAGAAAAAAGTATTGCCTTTATCTATTGGAAACAAACTTTGAAAAAAAAAATTATATGTGAAATATTATACGTAAAATTTTATGTCAAAACAAACGGGGCTGAAAGAAAAAACACTAGATTTACACATGTTGTGGCATATGGAATCTGTAAGATTATGCTTGGATGTCAAAGAAAAGAAAAGAAATATTTGAAATGGAAAAGAGATAGACACATAAAATGACGGGGAAGGGTTCTCTGATCAAGTGACGAGAGATTCCAAAGGTGCAGAGAAAAGAGAATAGAGACGGAACTTCTTATATAGGGGATGGGGTTTGTGCGCTTTTGAAGGTATATGACTCCAGACCACGGAGTCTCTTAGCTAGTAATTTCACGCACTTTCCCTTAAGGTTTACCATAAATTCAACCAACCCCCATCATTGACAATAATGGCACTAACGTCTCCGAGTCTAAAACATAAGTATCAGGCCGGACTCTGTTCGTTAGGACAGGTTTGTTAGATGTTGACGTGTTTTCTCCTTTAAAATATTAATGTCAATATTACCTTGGCTGTAGTTGTTTGTACCCACCACTGTACTAGTCCAGAACGGGAAAGGAAGGAGAGACGTTTCTTTGCTGACCCCACTCACTCTCTTTCCGGCGTCGATGGCCGCTGCTATGGTGCATTCTGCGATCAAAAGTCGGTTACCGTTTCGACCCCCTACTAGATTCCCCGTGCTACAAGGCTATCGTTTCGATCCTCCATTCTCTTTTAAAAGCCTCTACCGTTTATCTCTCTCACAGACCTATCCTCCTAGTCGATTTCCTCAACGTCAATCCTCAACGCACTTTTTAGCGATAGGTTTCATCTCTTGCATTGAGGAGCAATGGAGAATCACACCCTTGGTTTATTGAAGAAAGCCATTGAAGATTTCCCTTCCCGGTGAGCTCTCACTAAGCTTGGAGCTTTTACAAGCCCTTTAATTAAGCACACAAAGAGCTTTCCACGCCTTCCCCACCACATAAAAATTAATCAATCATCCACTTTGACAACATTAATCATTAAAAGAAAGATAAAACAGAACCGCATCTTTCAAATTTGTGTGGTTTCCTTTCAGATTAGCAAATAGCCTCTGAAGGCAGTCGGAATGAAAATAGCAGTGTAGTGTTCTCGAACGAAATTAAAAGGTTTGGTGAGATGAAATGATGATGGTGATGTTTTTACTATTGGGGAAAATAGTGGTTAGTGAATGCATCTAATCGTAGAAAGGAGATTTCAGAAAGTAACCACGTGACGTCTATTCATTGCAGTGGAAAAAGGGCATTGCGGTAAATATTAGAGGAAGCCCATGTTCGACCCCATGGTTTGACTTAGTGGCGTCTATCAATCGTATGGAAGAAATGGCATTGCGGTAAATATTGGAGGAAGCCCATGTTCGACCCTATGATCTGACTCAGACAAAAAGTGACAGGTTGACGAGGGTTGTTGGGCCATTAATGAATTGTCTTTAATGACCATAAATGCTGACAACAAACATTAATGCAAGGTATGCTGACTTGACCCGCCAATTCATAGGATCTCGGTCCAAACCGGTGAATCGTCAGAATATTACTTGGTAAAAGTGCAAGGACGGCAACGAACATTTGGAGGTTATGAGGAATATAACCCAAAAGGGGTTGAAGAGGGTCAGAGGGGGTCGAAAAATGGTTGACAAGACCCTGTGACATAGTCTAGGGGGTAGTAGGCAGCGAATCTACTATACCCTAAGTAACTAATGATAAAAGTAGTGATAGACATAAAAAATCGGACCAAAAGAAAGGTTCACATTAACTGTTTATCTATATATATATATATATAACAAAGGAAAAATAAGGGAGGTTGATTACAATACAAGAGAATACTTTGGTTTTCATCTCATATTCAATTTGTTTTCATTCAGTTATTTCCCATCTTTCCAAATTCAGGGTGAATGGTAGAGGAGAATTTCTCTGATCAACGATACCTCAGGGAACCCTTTATTTGAGAAGGAGCTCCAGTGTTTCATTGGGAGTTCTATATTATCTGTCTTGGCAAATCCCTCTTACTTTCATATGGATGGGGAATCCATGATGAAGGGAAATTTTCTGTGTTATGTTAAAAAAAAAAAGTATTGCCTTTATCTATTGGAAACAAACTTTGAAAAAAAAAATTATATGTGAAATATTATACGTAAAATTTTATGTCAAAACAAACGGGGCTGAAAGAAAAAACACTAGATTTACACATGTTGTGGCATATGGAATCTGTAAGATTATGCTTGGATGTCAAAGAAAAGAAAAGAAATATTTGAAATGGAAAAGAGATAGACACATAAAATGACGGGGAAGGGTTCTCTGATCAAGTGACGAGAGATTCCAAAGGTGCAGAGAAAAGAGAATAGAGACGGAACTTCTTATATAGGGGATGGGGTTTGTGCGCTTTTGAAGGTATATGACTCCAGACCACGGAGTCTCTTAGCTAGTAATTTCACGCACTTTCCCTTAAGGTTTACCATAAATTCAACCAACCCCCATCATTGACAATAATGGCACTAACGTCTCCGAGTCTAAAACATAAGTATCAGACAGACTCTGTTCGTTAGGACAGGTTTGTTAGATGTTGACGTGTTTTCTCCTTTAAAATATTAATGTCAATATTTCCTTGGCTGTAGTTGTTTGTACCCACCACTGTACTAGTCCAGAACGGGAAAGGAAGGAGAGACGTTTCTTTGCTGACCCCACTCACTCTCTTTCCGGCGTCGATGGCCGCTGCTATGGTGCATTCTGCGATCAAAAGTCGGTTACCGTTTCGACCCCCTACTAGATTCCCCGTGCTACAAGGCTATCGTTTCGATCCTCCATTCTCTTTTAAAAGCCTCTACCGTTTACCTCTCTCACAGACCTATCCTCCTAGTCGATTTCCTCAACGTCAATCCTCATCGCACTTTTTAGCGATAGGTTTCGTCTCTTGCATTGAGGAGCAATGGAGAATCACACCCTTGGTTTATTGAAGAAAGCCATTGAAGATTTCCCTTCCCGGTGAGCTCTCACTAAGCTTGGAGCTTTTTACAAGCCCTTTAATTAAGCACACAAAGAGCTTTCCTCGCCTTCCCCACCACATAAAAATTAATCAATCATCCACTTTGACAACATTAATCATTAAAAGAAAGATAAAATAGAACCGCATCTTTCAAATTTGTGTGGTTTCCTTTCAGATTACCAAATAGCCTCTGAAGACAGTTGGAATGAAAATAGCAGAGTAGTGTTCTCGAACGAAATTAAAAGGTTTGGTGAGATGAAATGACGACGGTGATGTTTTTATTATTGGGAAAAATAGTGGTTAGTGAATGCATCTACTCGTAGAAAGAGGATTTCAGAAAGTAACCATGTGTCATCTACCCATTGCAGTGGAAAAAGGGCATTGCAGTAAATATTAGAGGAAGCCCATGTTCGACCCCATGGTTTGACTTAGTGGCGTCTATTCATCGTATGGGAGAAAGGGCATTGTGGTAAATATTGGAGGAAGCCCATGTTCGACCCCATGGTCTGACTCAGACAATAAGTGACAGGTTGACGAGGATTGTTGGGCCATTAATGAATTGTCTTTAATGGTCATAAATGTTGACAACAAACATTAATGCAAGATATGCTGACTTGACCCGCCAATTCACATGATCTCGGCTTAAACCGACGAATCGTCAGAATATTACTTGGTAAAAGTGCAAGGGTGACAACGGACATCTGGAGGTTATGGGGAATATCACCCAAAAGGGGTCGAAGAGGGTCAGAGGGGGTCGAAAAGTGGTTGACAAGACCTTGTGACATAGTCTAGGGCGTAGTAGGCAGGCGAATCTATTATACCCTAAGTAACTAATGATAAAAGCAGTGATAGACATAAAAAATCGGACCAAAAGAAAGGTTCACATTAACTGTTTATCTATCTATATATATATATATATATATATATATATAACAAAGGAAAAATAAGGGAGGTTGATTACAATACAAGAGAATACTTTTGCTCTTCGTTTGGTTTTCATCTCATATCTAATTTGTTTTCGTTTAGTTATTTTTCATCTTTTCAAATTCAGGGTGAAAATAATAGAGGAGAACTTCTCTGATCAACGACACCTCAGGGAACCATTTATTTGAGAAGGAGCTCCAGTGTTAGTGTTTTATTGGGAATTCCATATTATCTGTCTTGGCAAATCCTCTTTACGGATTCCAACGACAACATTTACGATGAGGGTAAAAATATCATTTCAAATTTTCCATTAGGCAATTTAACAATGTGAGGTGTGATTGATATTATTGACAACAATCGAGGGTGATTGAAATTAAGATAAACCTTAGAGGAAGTGGGAAAAATTTTCCCTTCCTTTTTTCTTCTTTGCAACACACCAAGGCCCATATCTTGAGGCCTTTTTGGACTTTATCACAATGACGAATGGGTCAAGCTCACTGTTAATGAAAAGGATCTCTTGTATTCTACTTTTTCGGCCATCAATGGGCCCTCATTTTCTTCCAGAAGGGGTTCAAACCATTTCCGACCATTTCTTGAATATCTCCGGCAGATTCCGATCGAGAGGCGTGCTTAATCAAAATCGGAATCGGCAAGTCCCGAATCTAGCGATTCAGCGATTCAGCGATTCTTCTTAATTTGACCCATACTTGGGAGCGTGGAGCGCCAACTGAGGACGCAAGGGGTAGTTTGGTGATTCCGGGGAAAAAGCGTGTATCATTTGGACCACGATGAAGACACGTGTATCTTTTCTCCTTAAATACAGGCGGACGTGAATGGCACTTATTCAATCGGGTTGAATGGACGGTTGAGTGAAGCTCAAGATGTCCATCGTCGGCTCTTCTTATTTCTCTCTTTCCAATCCCCTATTTATTTTCTCTATTAACCCAATTTGAAAGAGAGAGAGAGAAAGAGAGGGAACTGAAAAGAAACAGAAACCGCATAACCAGAGAAGAAAGAGAGAGAGAGTGAAAACACCAGCACCGGAAGAAGGAAGAAGGTAGCTGAGAAGAAAATGTCGTGGCAGACTTACGTCGACGATCATCTCATGTGCGATATCGAAGGGCAACCCGGCCACAGGCTTACGGCTGCTGCCATCATCGGTCATGACGGAAGTGTCTGGGCTCAGAGCGCTACATTCCCTCAGGTTCAGTTTATTTATTTGTTTCCTTTCCCATGTTACTTAATTTTCATTTGATCTGCTTTTTTCCTGATTCCTGATAGCTGATTGATGTGATCTGTTTCAATGGATCTCATTCCAATATATATGTTTGTTATTAGTCATTTGGATCATTGCCCTGCGGTTTGATTTGATCTAAATGATTTCAATCTCGGATCATTTTCATTTATTAAATCTAACATTTTCATTTAGTTCAACTAAATTTGCCTTGGTGACTATCCTCACCCTTCTGGTTTATACCTCTCGTGGAGAATTGGAGATGGATATCTCTGATTTTTCAATTTGGAGCGACGTTTTTATTTGATTGAGTTGATCGATAACCAATGTAACAAACTTCGATTACATTTATGTATCTCGATTAGATTTGGCGACTTTGTTCCCTCTTAAAATGATTCGGAAAATGAAGGAACTTGTTGTGTCATTGAATTGAAATCTATGAATTAACGAAATCTGTGTTTCGGATTCAATTGGATTCCTGTTTATTTGTTAAAGATCTGTATGTTACTTTGTTTCATTGTCAGGTTTGTCATATTCTCCTTTGTGAAATCCTTTCTGTAGTATACATTACTATGAATGGTCCTTGGAAATTTATTTATTTTTGATAGATTAATAGCTTCATTTTTTGTGTTCTTTGAAATGTTTGATGAAGACATGCTTTAGTTTGTTGGGAATGTATTTAGTTTTTCCCTTTTAAGACGTGGTTCGATTGCTAGTAATCCTAGTACTCTCATTTTTTGGTAATGCGTCATTTACCTTTCTTTTCTCCTGTTTTGGTTTGGGAATTTGATGAGCAGACTGTTTCAGCAGATCACTTGAAAGCATGTATTACATTTGTGCGTTCCTATCAAAGAATTTTATTTGCTTGAATGTTCATTGTCTTTGATAGTAAAGATAAAGTTAAGGGCCTTTTTTTCTTTCATATATCCTTTCTACATGATTCTTCCTACATGTTTTTTGTTCTATCTGTCTGTCTCTCTTTTGGGGTGCGCCAACTAAGGGATTTTGCTCTCTGCAGTTTAAGACTCAGGAGGTCACAGGTATCATGAATGATTTTGCGGAACCAGGCTTCCTTGCTCCTACTGGCTTATTCCTTGCGGGGACAAAATACATGGTTATCCAAGGAGAACCTGGAGCTGTTATCCGAGGAAAGAAGGTGATATTCTCCTAATTTATACTCCCGATCCATGATTCTCCCATATCCTTTTCTTATTTCTTTTTAAAACTCCCAGAGGAAGTGATTCCCCTTAACTTTAGATGGATATAACTAGATTCGCATTTTTTCCATTTTTTATATATGCACATGCACATCTTGCGTTTGATCTGTATGTTTTTATTTGTCAATGCCAATTTAGGAACATTCTAACTCAAGAATATACATGTCACCATAATATGCTATATGGATACTCATTTTATTTTCGCCATACTTATATGCATACAGCGCAAACATGGTCTTAAAACTTGCTACATAATAAATCTGTTATGTGCTTGCCTGCTTGGTCACGTGAGTGGGTGTACTGGCTAGAGGAGTCATGATCGCCAAGTATATTCTCCTACATCAAATACCTAAGCTCTCTTTTCTCTCTCTTTTGCTTGTTCTTACCTATTTTGACAAGTAGATAAGAAGAAGATAGAATAGTGGTTCGTTCGAGGGAACCAGACTCCAACAATTCGGAAATTGCTTAATAGGTAATTCATTCTCTAACAATTCGGAAATTGCTTAATAGGTAATTCATTCATAAAAGACCTTTAACCCGTTACATCCTCCATATATTAACCAACTCCTACAAATATTCCATAAAATTCTCCTATTCCCTCCCTACAAAATGTAAATGACTTCCTATCCTAACTAAGGTGTTGCCACCTCACCTCTAATTAACCCTCCTTCCCCCCCACCTCACCTCTAATTAACCCTCCTTCCCCAACATCTTTTGGAATTTATTAAAACTTCAATGAGGTGTATATGTGGCTTACATGTTGTCCACGTATGCACAACATTCCTTCCCCCTAAATTACACCCTTGTCCCCAAGGTTAACTTAAGGGAATTTAATCTTCATCAACCCTTGTCCATCTCTGGTGTAGCAGGTTCGTCACCTTCATCGTCTGACCAACACCGTTCGATGAAGAACAACTTCTTGCAATGGTGATCCGAACCAAATTTCTCATTGCAATTGAAGCATAGCACCTTTGCTCGTCATTCTCTGAGTTCTGTTGGAGATAATTTTGCAATTGATAGGGAGGGCGCATTCTAAGTTAGTGGAGATGGACTTGGTTCGCTAGAAGTTGCTTTCATGGTATTGCGATGTTCATAAAGGTGTGCAATCCCAATTGCCACAGAGAAACTCGTAGGTTTACATGCTTGGACGTCCACCTTTACACTATCCTTGAACCCATTTATAAAGCATCCAACTTGCTGCTTTGACATCAATCGACCTACACATATCAATAAACGTTCAAATTGGGTTTGATTACCAACCCTAGTTGTTGCAACTTTGTGGGATCTCCAATGAAATTCTAAAATTTAGTTGGACCATAATGCAGGTGGAGGCCACTTTTGAAATCTTCCCAAGCGACAATCTCGTGATCTCCTTCCTTAACTGGAACTAGAGTTGCACATTTCCCTCTAAGTTGAATGAGGCAAGAGGGACTTGATCTTCTTTCGGCGTTCGATGGAATTCGAAAAATTGGTCGGCTCAACAAACCCAACTGGTGGGGTCCTCTTCCCCATTGAACTTGTGAAAATTCAATTTGACCATCCTTGAAAGGTAGGTTTTAATGGATCCCATACTCCCATTAAGAATTGGGCCCGGATTTGCCCTTCCTGTATGGGACGATTGATTGTTCGAAGATTCTCCAGTATCTTGGTTGTTCTTCCCTTGGTCGGGTCGAGTATTAATAGCAAGCAAATATTTGTTGCATAGACTCTGTCATCGCTTTGAATCTGCGCTCCTGATCCATCTTTAAGCTTCCTATCTCTGATTGTTAATTGGTTTTGGCGTTGATGTGCCATGCCTGGCTCTTATATCATGTTGTTATGTGCTTTGTCACTTGAGTGGGTGTACCGGCTAGAGGAGTCAAAAATTGCCAAGGATATTCTCTTGTGTCAAATACCTAAGCTCTCTTTTCTCTCTCTTTTGCTTGTTCTTAGATAGAATAGTGGTTCGTTTGAGGGAACTAGACTCCAACAATTCAGAAATTGCTTAATAGATAATTCATTCATAAAAAACCTTTAACCTGTTTAATTCTCCATATATTAACCAATTCCTATAAATACTCCATAAAATCCTCCGATTCCTTCCCTACAAGTTAGGACCTTAGCTCCATGACTATACGTTCACTGTTATTTATTACTCACATTAAATACAAAATGTAAACAACTTCCTATCTTAACAAAGGTGTTGTCACCTCATCCCTAACTAACCCTCCTCCCCTAACAACTTCTTAACCCAATGATTATATATTCACCCGTTATTTATTCCCCATATTAAATACAAAATGTAAACGACTTCCTATCTTAACTAAGGTGTTGTCACCTCACCCCTAACTAACCCTCCTCCGCCAACAACTTCCTAAATTTACTAACACTTCAATTAGGTGTATACATGGCTTACATGTTGCCATGTATACACAACAAAATCAAAATGGTAAACATGTGCTCCTGTTTATATGCTTTTGGAGGAAATTAGGTGCTCACATCATCCTGTCCTTTGAACCTTGTAATATTGTACCTTGTGAGTCTCAACTCCCAACTGGCACATGGCCTTCATTCCTCTCTTTCTTGTCGGTGTTCCTGATATAGTTGAGCAATGTCAATCCTTGACTTTGTAATTAGTAATCGTTGCAGCTTTTGGGATCCAAGTTCCAACTAACAACCCTCCCTTTCCTCCTTTCATGCCAGAGTTCCTGATACCTTCGCTTCTGCTTATGTTCGATTCTTTGGATAGTGAAGCAGAGATCAGCTGCCCACTGTCAGGGAGATATTATGGGTTGTGAGCTGGGACCTCCATTCATCTCATGTGTAAATTGTAGGCTTGAAGCATAGAGATGATTGCACTATTGCCTTTTCCCATATGAATACCCTGGAAATGGTGAGGCCGGAACCTCCCCCCAACAGGGTAATCCCCAAGGGACCATTCACCATCAATGTCCAGTGTGTCCCACATCCTATGGATGGATATGGCCCCCCTTGAGGGAGGATCCAGACCCAACTTGCACTACCTTGAAGTCAAGTTGATTCAGAGAAGTGCTTGAGGGAGGATCCAAACACCCAACTTGCACTACTTTGAAGTCAAGTTGATTCGGAGAAGTGCCTGTAGTGCAGTGGTGGCTGTCAACACTCAACCCATGTGTTTAGTGTAACTCCAGGGAGGTCGAGTGATCGCCTCTCCTACCCTCAAAGGGTAGCATGCCACCCACTTTCTTCATCCCTACTTACCCTTGTGTCCCATTGGGCTCCCAATCGCCCTTTGGGCCACCATTGTAGTGGACCCGCTTAGCTCCAAGAAAAAAAGAAAAAAAGAAGAAACCAAGCTGTTTTGAAATTCTTAATTATTAAATGTTTAAAATTTTTGGAATGCTAAACAATGAAAGCATAGGAAATATTGGAAAATCTTAAAAGAATATCTCAAGTACTGGAAACCAAATCTGAGAATTCTAGAAAATTTGAAGTGTCATGCTTTGCTTAATTTTCTGATAGGAGATATCATAGTCAGATTATTATTATATTAAGAATATTAAAAAAAATAAAAAATTTAAGAGGCACCACATAAAATAAATGTTTTGGCAAACAATGTCCTTCTTCATTGGCTTGACTCTTGACTGACTCAATGATTCGAAGTAACATGGCTGTGAGTTGTGAGTCAAGAATTCATTTTCTGACCATGCCTTCAGGTAAAAGTAAAACTCAGGAGCCCATGGCGTTCAGTAGGCATGCTTGCTTTTGCTGGAGCTTATCAAGAAAGATTCTTTGTCCGATTCTTTTTGTGGGTCTATGTTTTGACAGAAATCATACTTTAATTAGGTTTTGCTTAAGGTCTTTATGAAACAGTAAACATTCTATTGGGTTCAGTTTGGTTGCAAGGGAAATTAAAGAGAAAGGAAGTGAGAATTTTCAAATTTAAAATGAAGCTTTTTATATCGGTTGCTTGACATAATTGTATAAACCACTTAAATTCTCTTACATATTTAATAATGATACTTTTTAGATGTAATTTTATTTTATTTTTCAAATGCAAGGGATTTGGATACAAAGTAAAATGTAAGTTAATAACCAAATATGAAATGATTTGGAGTTAGTTACAAAAATTTTCTTACCATATTCTCTACCATGTAATGATTACAAAATTGAAAATTTCACTTTCCTTCCCTCCAAGGGAAATGTTATTGGTTATATTTTACATTTGCATTTTATTTGGCAGGGATCTGGCGGTGTCACTATAAAGAAGACCAATCAAGCTCTAATTTTTGGTATCTATGAGGAGCCTGTGACTCCGGGACAGTGCAACATGATTGTTGAGAGGTTGGGGGATTACCTCATTGATCAGGGCCTGTAGGTCTGGGTTGCAATTCTAATCTAAATTTTCCATTTGATGTTTGTCTACTCTCTCCCCTTTTAGCCTCTCCTGCCACCTATTTCTTTCATTCATCATGGCTTTCGTCTTCTTCATTAATTGGCGTTGGAGTTGTTACAGACAATAACCGTGCAACGACAGAGATTTTTCTTTGGTATCTTAGGATTGTTCGATTTCTGGGTTTATGTGTATTCTTCCTCCCCATTATTACTATGTTTACAATCGTGTTGCACATTTGAAATTTTGTGGTCCCTTCGATTAACATATAACATCAATGCAACGGATTTTTCCCTTTGGTTTGTTGCTTGTCTTTGATTCATTCATGCATAATTTGGATCAATTATCTTTTGGAAGTGGGGGATCAAAGGCGATATTTATATTTGGGATTTGAGAAGTTACTCAAGTTTGAAAAAATATGCTTCTAATTATCGGCCAATTCAACTGATCTATTTATGCTTCAAAGCAAGTTTTTAGTCTATTCAAAGTTGATCATGTGACAAAATAAAACATGAAAAATTTTAGAACTACCAAGAGGATACATAAGATTTTCGAGGAGTACATGAACATACTAAAGTGAATGTGTCATTAAACCAAATGAATTTCAAATTATAATTTTACATGTGAACAATTTAAGCCATTCCTTAATATCAAAAAAATGATTGACGTCTCTTTCATTGTTTGCGTTCGTGTTGAGGGTATAGTTTTAGTTCTAGGTATTCGATATAGTATTGATTGAGGCAAAACCAATTCAATTGTAATTTGAATCAAATATGACTAATGATATGATGATATATGGCCAATATTGATTAATAAATTATTAAAAAAAAGAATCATATCAGATTAAGATCAACCATGACTGAAACCATGGTCTGTAATTTGCACTCGGTTTTTTTTTTTTTTTTTGGGTAAAGAAAGGGCACATTTGTAATTCTATGAAGGAAAAGGGCGATATGTCAGGAGCGGACGTGAGGGGGACTTATGCAATCAAGTTTAATACCCAGTTTGAGTGAGGGAACACCAGGAGAGGGCTGCCTTTTTCTAATATAATGTGGGTCCCATTTCGGAATTCCAACGCTATTAGTCACTGTTCTCTCTCCTTCTCGCTCAGCAAACGCCTATTAGCTGGCTTGCGGATCTCCCAGACGACAAACGAGAAGCTCCTCTCCCTATCCTTCCTTCCGTTCAACCTTCCTTGCAACAACAGAAACATCGCCAGAGTTCGAATAACTTAGAAGAAATCAAGCGACGATGTCGTGGCAAACTTACGTTGATGACCATCTGATGTGTGACATCGATGGCTCTGGTACTAATCTGTCTCACGCCGCGATCATCGGTCATGACGGTAGCGTTTGGGCCCAGAGCCCCGCTTTCCCTCAGGTTGATCCATTTCCACTCCTCTTCCGATTTAGATCCAGAAAAATATTAGCTTTTCTTCATTTTAATTTGGCAGTGTATCTTATATATTTTGATTTTTTTTTGTTATCGTCTTCCACTATCATTAATATTGGCTGAGAAAGTGAGAATCGTATTGTTTCATCATTTTATATGCTTCCCGTTGGAAATTCTCTTTTCCTTCGTTTTTGAGTTTATGTTTTCTCAAGCTGAATGAGTTTTGGTGCCCCAATTGAGATCGGGAGATGTCCGTGCTGCCATTAGATTCGTTTTTTGTGAATTTTGAAATTGTATTTTTTCGATCTGGTATTTTTGTTTGGCTTTAATCACTTACTTTACTATGATTCCACGGCATTGATTTTGAGCTATCTCTACTGCCTCGTCACCTGGATTCATTTCTTCCTGAGGTTGAATCCTCTTATCGTTTTAATGTTTTTATTTTGTATTTGCCAAATACATAGGTTGATTTCTTAAGCATGGTTAGTATTTGTAGTTAATGGATTCGTATTTTAATGTTGATACTGATTAGTGCTTGTTGAGAATGTCTATATATATGTCCTCATGCTCATACAGTATAGTGGGTTCTCTCTTTTTCTTCCTCCTCTTTCTGGTGTGTATGTCGCTGATCTTGTATTTGCTGTTGGTTATAGTGTAGTTGATTCCTAATGATGTTCGAGCTATCGCTCTTGACATCATAATGCATGATAGTGTGGCAAGTTTCACACTATAGTGTAGTTGATTCCCGGTTACCCTCAAGTTACAGATACTGACTTCAATATAAAGTATGCTAGTTAATTTTCTCTTGGCTCATCAATATGAAGCCTGCCAAATCTAGATTAGATCTCCTTTACTTTGTTCTTCCGTTTAAATGTATTGAAAATTTGATGGGATCAGGACATGTCGAGTCTTTGATAAAGTTTGAATGGAATTCTATCTATGAATCGAGTATGAACATTACTACAAAATTACATCTATGAATTGAGTGCGAACTTCTTTTTTTTGAAATATTTCCGTTGTATGACCCCCCCAAAAAAAAAAAAAAGAAAAAAAAAAACCCCTTTTCCCCTCCTTTTTCTCTGTCTTTTGGGATTTTTAAGTTAACTTGTCTTAAGAAAAGAAATTTTTAGGCATATGAGTTATGATCGTATGCAAATGAAATGTGACACTTGATCCCTTTCCCTCTTCGTGTGATTAAGTTTATTGCTAGTGGTTCTTGTTATTCAAAAAAAATGTGTCATCCATTGGATTATTTCTAATTGGATGTTAAGCCATTATGTGTCATTCCAGTCAGCGTTACAATTGCGACAAAACTCGTGGAATTGGATTTTGTATGACCTGTCATTTTCTGCTTCTGGATCATCATTCATTGCTTTATGCTTGTTTTTGTAGTTTAAACCTGAAGAAATTACTGGCATTATGAATGACTTTGCTGAACCTGGAACGCTTGCACCAACTGGTTTATTCCTTGGTGGCACAAAGTATATGGTGATTCAAGGTGAAGCTGGGGCTGTCATTCGAGGAAAGAAGGTTATTTCTTGAGATCTCATCCTGTTGAGCTTAAACTGTTTAATATTCACATGAGTAGTCATTGACATATGCTTATGTCACATTGAAAAAACACTTGGTACACCACTCCACATACAATACATGCCATTAAGCACCCATCTGTATGTTGTGGCAAACAGTCTGTTTCAGAGTGATCACTTGTTTAGTGTCGAAGGGTTACACTGATGGTTGGAGTTTTGTTGCAAATGGTATTTTGTGCCAACTCGGCTATGTTGAACCTCTCATTTCGTGAGCCAAAGGCTCAATTCAGTGCCTCTTTACATGCCTTTCTTTGGTTGTTCCGTGCTCGCAGCTCTATGAAAGCAGGCCCTTGAGGTCATATCTACTGTCCTTAAAAGTAAGATGTTGGTTGGATGGAACCTGAACGATTCTTACTGACCAGTCAGTGGCTTACTAGGATCTGGATAGACCACCAAATGTGTCTGGTATCTCATGCCCTGGGTACTGGAATTCTTATAAGACCTACCCTGGCCTATGTAGACTTCTTAATATGGCTCCAGTGTGTTGGGAAAATGAGATGGATATTACCCTGCTTGAATATAAAAGCGGTCCTAGAATGCCAGGTATCCATTGGATACCAGGCAATAACTTTTTGTCATCAGCGGTTTATTTATTTAAAGCAAATCTGTCTGTACTAAAAAATCACAGTTGCACATGATCACAAAAATTTAGAAATATATTCTCTTAATTTTTGTTGTGATTTTGCATTAGCTTTATGATAATTTATCAGGTTCCCTTGCTAGACTATAGCCGTCTGTCTTGGTTCTAGGGTTGACTGTTGACGTTTTTCTTTTTTCAACTTGAACTCAGGGCTCTGGTGGTATTACCATAAAGAAAACCAATCAGGCCTTGATCATTGGAATCTATGAGGAGCCAGTCACTCCCGGTCAGTGCAACATGATTGTTGAGAGGCTTGGTGATTATCTCATCGAACAGGGTCTTTAGTTGATTTGGTATGTATCATCTACTACAATTTTTTTTAGTTTGCTCTCAATGTTTTTACCTCTACTTACTAACCAACCATTCTATTGTTTGCAGCAGATGATATATACATAGTTTGAGGTCTTGGAGCTGTGTGTTGGGACAAAGATATTTGAGACTTGGACGGTGATAGATAATGAATTCTTCCCTATTTTTAGCTGTTTCTGGCTCTGTATTTTCTCTGTTGTAGGGATTAAGATGATTTTCTTGTGAGAATGTGGGCTTCCCCATTTATCTATGAAAGCTGTCTATTGAGGATTTTTGGATTTCTTCTTGTGGATGTATAAGAGTGACCTTTCTCATGTTTATTGTGTGTATGCCCTCAAATTCGGTGGAGTAGTGATTGTTGTTTGTCTATTCATTGCATGGTAATCTTTCATTGTGATTCTGTTTTATGAATTCCGGATATTGGTTGACAGAATGTTCGTGTTGGTAAGAAGTTTTGATAATTTGGTTTTGAGCTTCGTTCGTTTAGGGAGATTGTGTGTATGTGATCTACTGGTAAGTACTTAATCAATAGGTCAAAAGCTTTATATCTAGTGAGACGAGCATATGTGACTAGTCATCCCTTACCAAATTCTGCTGTCGTTTTGGAACTCGGGATGAACTAACTCTCTTGGCCGCTACTTCGTCCAAGAGAATGGTCACAAAGTTAACTATTAATTATAATGAATAATGAAGAAACAAATTATAGGATACAACTTCAGACGTGGGTAAGAGGTTTTTTTTTTTTTTTTTTTTTTTTTTTTTCTTTAGGGGTGAGCTTGGCCAATATTGCATTTGATTTGGCAAAGGTAGTTTTTGAGAATAGTTTTACATTGCTTAAAAACCAGAATCTGAAATGTTTTATATGTATGAGAGTTTGTTTCACTTACTAGGTTGAACTTTTAAGATAAAAGTTTAATAGTGTTAAGCATTGTTAAGTATTCATGGGAGCTTCGGGACTATTGTAATCAGAAGTAGTTGAGAATTAGACTGGAACCCTAGAAAAATAAAATCAAGAAAAGGAAGATTTTTTTAGTTTTTTTTTATTAAAAGTCTAAAAGTATGACTGCATTTATACGTGGCCGTATATTAGAACTTTTGATTTTTTTAATGTACTTACAATTTTTGGAAGGAAAAGAGATCCCAAATCCGCAATTTAGGGATTTTTTTTTTCTGTACCTACTCAATAACACCGAATGAAAAAGATTGTCTCCAGTCCGTCCAATTGGACAGACTGAAATCACAAGACGCCTTCCCCAATTTATTAGTGTATGTGTCCTTGGATTCCAGTCCATCCATCTGTTTACTGCTGGACGAACTAGGTGGACTGAAGATGATCTCAATCCCACATAACACTCTCTCTGCCTAACATCTTCTCTTTCCACTAACCTTATGGGCCCAATCAATTATATCAATTCCACTGCACTGATTGATTGCCTGATTGGTGTATCTTGGATTTTCCCAGACGGTAGCTCAACAAATCTTCCCCTCTATTAACACTGACAGTAATACATGGATGGGGAAATTTTTTTACACTAAGTAGGCATAAAGGGAAATTTTTTTCTCAACTTAGAAGGTGATGTGACCTATCAATCATATAGTGAGTAATGAATTGAATTGATCACAAATTAAAATTTGAATTGATCACAATATAAATTTGAATGTTAATTCAATCATATATTTTCACATGTATAAAGTTTATACATAATCACTCTATATTAGAAATTTTAAATTTTGTCTTAAATATTTCAATGTTATATGTTTTTCACTATTTTAGGTTTGTATTGACATACGAATTAGAAATCCAAAGAACAACCTATTTACTAAATCATGGTTTTATCTAGCGTTCCAAGGGATACAACTTAGGAAAAAGATTATCTCATGTCCCTCTAGACATAATTTAGGATTGGAATTCAACCAACATATATACCTATAAATTGATATGCCTATTTAATGAACTCCAGCCATTCAATCACGATTGAAATCCCTCCCGCAATATGAAAGAATCCAAACCCCACAAATTTAAGATGTTTCGTTTAAAAATATCCTCTACACACTGCTGGTGTAGAGAACCTGCATCAATCCTCTAATAAAATAAAAGTTTATCATGGTTTTAAAAATCAAAACCATTACAGGATTGTTCTCCATAAAATATTGACTCCTGGTCTAATCATCTTAAAATGGACAACAAAAATGGTCAGAAATCGTCAGTTTCGATTGAAATCACCTTGTTACGACCGAACTCGGTCAGATGCCTTACAGTATTCATAGAATCGGGTTTAACTGGAAATTTAATTCATCCATTGCCCACTGAAGAACCCTGCATTTTTTTTTTTTTTTTTGTGGTGAAAGCAGGACCCTGCATTTGATTCCTGGACGATCACGTGTTTCACGTGGGAATGATACAATGCAACAAAACTAGTGCCTCATCCATTTTTCTCTGATGGGACCCATTAATATGTATTTTTGTTCGGTGGGGTGACCTTTCGCCGCTTCGCTGTCTCGGTAGTGTTCATTTCCTTTTTTGTCACTCTACAGTCGACGCTGAAGTTGAAGTGGTTCAGCTGAGCAGAGTAAAGCAATGGGAATCCCATTGGAAATGAGAGATGCGTGGATTAACAAAAGGAAATCACTACTGATCCCTTCTCCTTCTGAAGAAGAGAAAATCGCGGCTGCTAGACTTTGTACTCATGGTATTAAGTTTCCCTTCTGCGCCCTGAAAATCCCTTGTTTTTTTTTTCTTCTAAATTTTGTGCACGATTCATTGGTTGTTGTTGTTCTTCTTCTTTTTTTAATTGAAATCTTCGTTCCTCTTGCATATCTTTGATTTGCAGAGGGGGTTCGTGCCGGAACAAAGGCAGCTGTAATTGCCTGTGTCATTACTGCTGTGCCCACGGTATTCTCTGCTTCTTTCTGTCTCTCACAAACCCCACAATTCCCTGGGGAAGCAGAGAGGGGGGGGTTGTTGGTTTGCAAATGTAATGCTTTTTCGTTTGTAGTTAGAGTCTGGAAATCATCAAGATGCTGACGTACATTTCGGTGATTGGTTCAATTTTTGTTCCAATTAGGAGGAGAGACTCACTCTTATGGTTAAATCCGTAAAGGGCGTCTTTTCCTCCTCTTGAGTTATATTGCTCTGATGCTAGAGATAGGTTTGCTTCTTAATACGAACAGCTAGCTGCACACAATCTACTATAACTCGAGTTTGGTGGTTTATGAGTAGAGAGTCCTGACTGATACTGAGGTAACAATCTTTGGTTTCTTAGGTAGATACGGTTCAAAGATGCTGAATCTTGGCATGTGGTTGCAGAATCCACAACACTACTGATTATTAGGAAAAAGAAAAGACGGCCTTTTCAATTATCTGATCGATCCATCCCTTTCCTTTATACGTATGCCTCTTTTGTTTCTTAGGTCCGTTTGTTTATTTTAGCCATGTTAAAGGAGAAGTATCAAGCAAAATCCTGGTTTCTTGTACTGATTTTGCCTGATTTACATTTTACATGGTTTTAATGTGGAAACAAATGGAACCTTAAGAATTGTTTCTGCAGTATGGTTTCTTTTATTTCTTGGATCTCTCACTCTCTCTTTCCCCCCTTATTTCTTCTTCTTATTTTATTATGTCAGTTGCTCTCGGTTCGTATGATTCCCTGGGCAAAGCATAATCTTAATTATACTGCACAGGCACTGATCATATCTGCAGGTACTATTACAACTCAGATACTTGGAGTTTCTGTTATTTTGCTGTAGGCAGATTTTATATGCTGTACTTTTAGATGTTTTATTGTTGTTCTATCAGTTTTAGTTTATATTGTACTCTCCTGCTTATGGAGATTTGGATGTGAAATTGCACCTTAATTTTTGTGAAGGTGGATATTTTATATATGTTGCCTGTTTGATTTCTTTTTCTTCTTCTCAACTCCCAATTTTTACTTGTGCATAATGTTTCTAGGATATCTGATCTAGGTTCAGTTTTTTTGGTCAAAGATTTAGGTCAGTTGGGTAGCACAAGAGTATTTGGGTGGTTACCCTGCTCTTGACTGCCTGTGACTCAATAAGTGTATGTATTAATCCATCAATACTAGTCTGGATATGAACTGGTTTTCTAGCAAGTGGTGTCCCTCTGCCCTCACTTCCTTCCAAATGCTTTGGCTTTGTACATAAGTCTTGTAGTGTACTTGTTTGAGTAAAACATACACTATTTATCAAAATTAAGTTATTCATACCCAGTGCAGAAACTAAACTGCTACTTTGTTTATTGATGAACAGCTTCTGTTTCCACCTACTTCATCACTGCTGAGAAAACTATCTTGGAATGTGCACGAAAAAATGCACAATATGAAAAATCAGCTTGAACAGGTCAGATTTTCACTCTCATGGAAGCTTCAAATTATATCAGATGAAACATACCTTTGTAATGTTAGTTTTTCTACTTAGCCTTTTGGCTTCCTTTTCTGTTTTTATTTTCTTTTTTATTTTTGTAATAAAGCATGTGATAAGGTTTTTTTTTTTTTTGTTGTTGTAATTATTACACCTTGGAAGCTGCCATTCTGTCATTTTTGTTACATTTTGGATTTATGTAGTATCTATTGTGTGCATTCTCATTGAACAACGTGAAATTCTTGTGCACATTGCTCTTAATCTTAAATCTAAACCCTAATCTCTAACCCCTTAACCCTAATGCCTAAACTCTAAACTCCTAAAACCCTAATTTCTAAACCTTGGTCCGTAAATCCTAAACACGAAAATCTATATCGGTAAATCCTGATCCTAAACCCAAAAACCCTAATCCCTAAAACTTGAAAGCCCTAACCCCTAATCCTAATTTCAATTCTAAACCCTAACCGTAAAAAAACACTAACGATGGCTATCCTGTTCTCCTTTCCATTGTTCCATTGTTCATCTTTGGATCCTCTAGTTAGCACTATTGATTGCTTGTTCTTCCTTAAAATTTGTTTTTTACTAGAAGTTAAAAGTGCTTAACTTCTGAGTCTCTTTCTGTTTACAGAATCAGCCATTCATGAAAAGTTTGAGGACAATGACATTGATCTTGGGTTTCCGGTGGGCAGCTTAGAACCCCTGTTGTGTGTGGAATCTATGGTCAATACATAAATGTGTAATGGTTGTAGTTTACAATGCTGATGAGTTGTTTAAAACTTTATACCAAGTGAGGTGTTTCCAATCGATTTTCCTTTTAAATACAGATTTAATAGGTATATCATGAAGGTCTTCTTTTTTGTTTAATTCGAAAATAGCCCGAACGGGGAAGATTGAGAAAGGATGCTAATCCTATAATGGCTGTGATTTCACATATTACAGTTCATAATGTTGAACGAATTCCCCTCCTTTTACCAAAAAAAAAAAAGAAAAGAAAAAGAAAAAAAAAGAAGAAGGAACTCCCTTCCTTCTCTCTCTTTCTCTTCCCCCCCCCCCCCTCCTCTCTGGACCTTTCAGTCAAATTGATGCAAGAGACGAGATTGGAATTCAAAATCTTTTCCAGTTAAGGATATAAATGGATAGTCGAAAATCCAAATTCGATTCGAATTCACATCTATTTAGGGAATCTGAATTTTAACAAATGGAACTAGGTAGCAAGGGTCAGATTCAGATATTAGTCAAACGGTCAGGATTAGATCCGCTCTGTTTAGCCTAGTGTTAAGACACATAATCTTATGTATTAGAGTATTAAAACGCAAATAGCTTTAATGTTTATATAGCATTTAAGATTTCATCTCTTATTTGCTTAGGTAGATTATATATTTGCTTTAAATTAGAATTTTTTTTTCTTTTTTCTTTTTCCATACAAATTTTCAGCCCGACTTATACAAGCTATTATACGACAATGCTATTCCATTCAAATGGGAATTAAGTGCTTTTAGGATGATAAAACAAAACCCCACATTTAAATATGAATATAACTTACTTGCTTTTGTGTTAGTCCCATATTGATAATTTGAGGGAAGGTTTTCAAGAAAAGAAAAGAAAGGGTAGTAAAATGTTATTTTTTTATTCTCTTATAAACATCCAAACAAACGGGGCCTAAAGAACCCTAATCCATTATTCTCTTTTACCCCAAAAAAAGAGCGGAACCCTAATCCCTGCCTTGTCATGCTTATAAAAGGGATGGATATAGATATTCTTGTTCATCTTAAGAATGGGGCGAAGCTGATGACGGTAGTATTAATCCGTTTTGGTGAAAGCCATATTAGATCTCATTTGCGATTCTGGAATTTAGGGGTTGTGCATTCGTTTTGTAGTGTTGTCAACTGTTGAGCTATTAGGGTTTAGGGATGGTGAAAGCAGGGATTGTGTATCGGTGATGTGCTTTTTCATATGAATAATATGGAAACCTATTGCGCATTTTAGCCGAAAGAATTTCCTGCAACATCTAAATTGTTTGGTGAGGATGGAAGGTTGCGTATCATGTTTTCAATTGGTATCTCAACAACCTTCTTTTGCTGATCTTTTAAGAGTCTCTCTTTTTCTCTAGCCGTCGTTACTGCAATTTTTTCTTAGAATACTTCTTTTCCCTGATTTTCTTTGGTTGCTATGTATTCTCTTTTGCATTTGGGAATTGGATTAGCATATTTAGGGTTATTTTCCAAGCTAAGTTCTTAAAAATTATTTACAGTTCGTCGTTTCCTGCTCTTGCGGAAGATGGCGGAATCAGGAAGCCTGATACTGCAAAATTCTTGGCAGCGAGGAATCTATTATCAGGCAATAGAAGCCTAATACCTTCCTTTAGCTCTGAAGATCCTATTGCTTTGAAATGAAAATGATAAATGTTGGATTTTGATTGTTCTGTCTCTTTGCGTTAATGTTTTATCTTTTGTTCTTTATTTATTTTCGGCATCTTTCTGGGAATGGAAGGATCAATTGGTTTATGACTGGATGATGAAATAAATCAGACGGATTCCCAATGATCTTTTTATATGATTAAAACATCCAAATACTTCTGACTATCATGCAATTTTCTTCCTTCCATTTTCCCTGGAATTTTATTCCTTTGAAGTACAGTTTATTTTGGGATGGGGTTTATGGTGATGAAATTAGTGAACAGAGATGGAGATATTGAGATGAGCCTGTGATGATAATAGATTCATACGATTCTTGATGGAATGTTTTAACATTCCACATGATTCCTAATCTAACCCAGCTCTCTGAGGCTCTCTCTCTCTCTCTCTCTCCATCCCTCTTGTTTTTAGATTGATTACAACTCAAATGCAGATTTGAATCATTTGGTTTTTTTTTTTTATAGTATTTTTATGTTTCTATTTAGACAAACTTCCATCAAGGTTGAAATTTGAGGCCTTGAACTTTCTCTCTTTCAAATTTTATGTCAGTCGATGACATTAGAGTCTTTCCTGTTTACAGGCCCCATCTGCTTTGTCGTTCGATGTATTGTCTAGTTAGTTTGATCAGTACATGTATATTTTCGAAAAATTTGCCCCAAACTTATTTTGCATATTCTTCGTTTTATGGAGAGGATCTTGAAACAATTCTGTATTGGGACTACATTGGTGACTACCTACCTACATGTTTAAATTGGAGGTCCCATCCATGGTCCTTTGTGTTTTCGTAGTTGAACCAAAAACTATCAAAATTGATATCCAAGCAATATTTGGAGCTTTATATCTGCACGTAAGAAAAATCAAATTCAGCTGTAACTGTCTCCTATCCCAATGAAACAATTAGCAAAACAAGGGTAACTAGTCCATGTTATCCCTAATTCATGTGGCAAGAATTTGTACGGTTGTCATCTAAGGAGACTGTCTTACTTGTTTGGGAAAATTTCTCCCATCCCCTTTGGTATAGTCATATTTTAACCACTCTTAATCTTGATCTTTAATCTTGATCTATAATATCAACTGCCTCCCTTAATAGTTTAGTTATCTATTTAACAACAATAAAAAATAAAACAAAATAAAAAAAATAAAAAGTTTGTTTTACTGTTATAGTAAAAAGACTTTTCCAATAAATAAAAAACTAGACTTTCTCCAGTCTCAAACTATTTCCCCTGCCATTCACATCCTGGCATCCGCAGAATCCAAATGGGAGTTTCATTGTGGCTTGTTTGGGCTTTCCATACGGCAGACTCGTAGAATCCAAATGGGAGCTTCATTTTGGCTTGGTTGGGCTTCTTTAAGGCAGATTTCAAGGAGCCATCACTTGGATTTTCTTGCAGTAGATGGTGACACTATCTAATCTAATGATTCCTGATTGTGTGGGCCACGAAATCAAAGAGTTGTAGGTGAAAGTGAATGGATCCACATCCTCTCTTATAAGAGAATCTGTAAGAGAGGTGATGTCTCCATTGGATAGACAACACCTGGGGTTCGGATGAATCCGATCCAATATCCCCTTGTTGGCTCGGATTCAGATTCATTTGAACCCCAGTGTTGCCCATCCAAGGGGGTGCCACCTCTCCTCCATATTCTCTTGGAAGAGAGGATTTGAATCCAAAGTGAACTTGAAAACCGATATAAGTGTCATCCTGAAATACTTTTTGAATCAAAATCACTGCCTGCTTTATCAACAGAATGTGTGGCAAATCTAGACTGACAATAGATATAAAGGAAAACCACCAAGAACTAAAATTAAAACGAAGAAAAAAAATTGAGCTGAAAAATGTTCTAATTAGTTTCAACCTGAAAGGTGATAATTCGATTCTGGTTCCATCTCTGAGTTCAGTTTGTTTTCTGGTCATGTGAAAGCGTTCTATTTTTTGAGTTCAATTTGGTTTTCGGACTCCATATTTGAGTTCGATTTCTGGCTGCATCATCCAGTTTGATTTGATCTTTGACGAAGGTTCTATCTCTTAAGTCTAATCTATTTATTTTGGGAGGCGATGGCACTCTGCCTCCTGAGTTCGATTTGATCGTCTACTCTGCTGTTCATCTGCTTTGCTATTTGATCCTCTGTTTCTTATTATTATTCTTCTTCTTTTCTTCTATTTTCTTTTCATGTTACTGTTTCCTATTTTGGCGGGACTCTTATTTCAACAAGAGAAGCATTGGTTTCTCTCATGACTTATTCATTCATCCTAAGATTATGGTAGTATGATACTCTCCCCTAAGTGATTCAGCGTGCCTAGTTTGATGCTTAAAGGTATTCAGGATTGGGAGATTCGAACAATCTCATATTTGTTTTTCTTTTAGTTTTTTGTCAAGTCCAGTTGCAGTAATTTATTTCCATATTAATTGATGATCTTTGGAGCTGTTATTGCATATTTTTAAGAGAGGATTGAGTTAAAATCCTTCACTTGAATTGGAGTTTTCTTGGATGTGGATCTTCGTTGGGAAACATTATCAACATGAAACAAAACAAAACGGTGAAAGTAAACTGTTAATGATTTTGCAAACAGTAAAAGTAAACGATCCACATCCTCTCCTCCAAGAGACTTTGGAGGAGAGGTGGCGCCAAATATTGTCGCCCATTTGTATGGGGTGCCACCTCTCCTCCAGATTCTCTTGGAAGAGAGGATTTGAATCCAAAAGCAAGAGGTTTTACTTAAATTACAAAAGATAAAAAATGATATTTTATACTCCTAGAGTAATATTGTTATTAAAAATATAAGTGATGATATATCTTATCACCTAATGGATCGACAAGAGATATTTTTCAAAATAGGAAAAGTTTGACATTATGGTCAAAATGAAGGGTGATTGAATTTTGAATACATCAGAAGGGGTGGTTGGAATTGGAATTTTTCCTAATTGTTTTTGGTGTAAAGAGACTTTATTATTATAATGATCTTTCAGCCTTTGAAAAATGGAAGAAGAGTCAATGTTTTATGGAGAGTAAAATGGTTTGGTATATGTGGATCTCAATGTAGACAATCCCTTATTTGTTTAATAAATAAGAAGGAAATATCATCCCTCATCTCCCTTATATCAAAAGCCAACCAAATAATTTGGTTAGGTTGGACCAACAAGAATAACTTTACATTTCCTGGTTGGAGTAAAAGAAGTAAATAAGTTTGTGAAAATATGAGAAATTGAAACTGAATTAACTTAGAGAAGTGAAAATACAAGATTTTACCAAAAAAAATATAAAAAATACAAGAGAAGTGCAAAGATAGCATATTACACAGGAGATTTTGGGTTTACCCAAAAAAAAAAAAAAAAAAACACAGGAGATTTTGAGGGTGATCATATAATCCAAGCTATGGACTTTTTTTTTTTTTTTTTTGGGTGCAAATTTCATTTTTCCTTTTGAGCCATGGTTCAAGTAAGTGGAATTGATAATAGGATCGATCTCAATCAATTTTGATTCGATAGAATCAGAATCAACCAGTAGTTAATTAAAATTGGTTGGAAATGGCATGAACCCTAAAAATTGGCTGATTTTTTTGAATTGTGCATCAACATGAACCCTAAAAATTGATTGATTTTTTTGAATTATGATTTGTTGATTCGGAATTATATCCAGTCAATTCCAATCCAATTTAACTGGAAGAGATTCGTGGATTCTTAGAACCATGGTTTTAGCAAGGTTTGGAAACCTAGAATGATCAGAATTGGCTGGAATCCTAAATCTTAGTAACTAGAATTGAGAATAAGTTATAAAAAAAAAAGGAATTGAAAATAAGAAAAAAATAATGATTTCTAGAAAATAAGAGTTTAAAACTTTATTTATTCAGACACTTGTAGATTTTATTACAAAAGGAAATAAAGGGAAAACACATTTAAAAGGTGATTTTGGTAATAGAATTTGACTAGGAATCCATTTAAAGAAGGGAAAATTTTTTTGTCACCCAGATAGTGATAATTAGTTTGTCATCCAGGTATCCACTCCTCTTCTAGAGTTTCTAGAGGAGAGGTGGTGCCCCCATTGGATGGACGACACCTGAGACTCGAGTGAATCCGAACTCTCCATCTGAGCTGACACCTCTTGTCGACTCGATGTTGACTAGGATGGAGGGTTTGGATTCACCGGAGCCTCAGATGTCGTCCATCCAATGGAGACGCCACCTCTCCTTTAGAAACTCTCAGAAGAGAGGATTTGAATCTGTCATCGAGGGGTCTGACTTGTTAAATCTAACATGAATTTTAGAACTACTCTGTATTATATGTTGCGTATTCCAAAAGATCAGATAAGCTATCAAAAAAAAATAAGCATGGAAGGGAATCGATGACAACACTTCTGTTTGTCACCGAAAGAATTGTCACCGGCATATGATTTTCATCGAATATGATTTTCCACAGAATTTTATATATATTTATGAGATCGAGTATGGAATTCTGTTACATTTCATAAAGCCGGACCCTTTAAATAAACAACAATCCACGCCCTATTTTTTTTTTTTTTCTTGAAAAAGAATCTGATGTGGCCATTACTTGGAAATGCCTTGAACCAGAAATAAACTCATAAAAAACATGGTTATGACTTATGATGTAAGCGTCGACGAGAGCGAGATAGCAACGAGAGAGGAGTGTGATGGAAGTTTCAAGTGCCCATCAAAGATCAGAGAAAGATTTGTGCCCCTGTCAACCTCCTTATCCTCTTTTCTCGAAAGCGACGGCATACTTAAAAAAAACAAAGGAAGCGCTCAAATGTTTATCTTTAATTTAGTTTTAAGGCTTTTTATCCCCCACCATCTTTGGTCGGTTTGGATGTTCAAGATAACCCAATTAATGAGGTCCACAGTCTCAGACATGTTGGATTTTTTTATTTTATAAGAATCAGTCTCGTTTTTCTGGATTTCATAAAAAAAATCCTTTTTTTTTTTTTTAGGGGTTCAGTTTTGGGGCAAAGATGATGACTCAGATATGAATACTTTCAAAGCTTAGATCTTATCCGTGTTTTCTTAATTGGACAAACAAACATTATAAAAAAACGCACAAAATTTGTAAGATCAATGGTTGATCATGGAGGTTGAACAAGATAATTGCAATTTTGGATCTGAAACAGCCACCTTTGAAGAAGATTCAACTACTTCGATTACATCTTCGTCTTCATCGGAGTTGAGAGATGATGCCTCATCCTCCACATCGTCTTCGTCATCGCCACCACAGAATTCTAAGGGACCCTTGTTTGAATTATCAGAACTCATGGCTCAGCTCCCAATCAAGTAAGTAATTTCCTATCTATCCTATTGAAATCTCATTACTAACTCACAGAGTTTGAAGCATTTGATTTATTTTTTGATATTATGAATTTGCAGGCGAGGGCTTTCTAAGTACTATCAGGGGAAATCCCAGTCTTTTACATCTCTATCCAATGTGAGGTGCTTAGATGATTTTGCAAAAAGAGAGACTCCTTACAGAAAGAAACTGAAGTCTAGTAAGAGTTATGGAGGTAGGTTATGTACTCCTAAGGCTCTCATATCAAAGAAATCTTCAAGGGGTTATGCTTCTTCTCTAGGTAAGAGAGGTAGCTTCATGGGCAGTTGCAGACCTCCACTTCCTGTACAAAAGAATCAATGTATTTAATCTCATAATGAAAATTTGTCACTTATTTTTTTCAGACAAATTATTATGGTTGTATGATAAGGTGATGTAAACAGAACATGTGAAATAGAGAATTGGTTTAACCAAATATGCTGTTCATTAGTCAGACCTGGAAGATCAGCCAGAAAGAAAATAATGTAACCATATGCATTACATATTTACATTTAAGGGCTAATTTGTCTGCTCCATACTGTTCTTTGGAAATCTCCAAGAAAGAAATGCCAAAGTTGGAGATTCCTAGTTACTAATTCTTACAAGACCCATGAGCATTTCAGCCATTTCAAGATATCTTCAGCTTGTAACGATTTGATCAAGTCAATGAATTAATTTCACCATCAGAATTCCTTTTAACAGGGGAGTTTAAGAACACCAAGCGCACTCCCCACCCCCCTCTTCCAAAAGATTATAGTGTTATTCGTAGGACTCTGATTTGCAACAGTAATTCACTAATCTGTTTACATTTCAGTTGGCTTCTGGATGAAGCACGTTTCCCATTTAGGATACTTTGAAAAGAATAGCATCCAAATGCAGTGATTTGATTCCACATGTTCTTCAACCTGGTAAATAAGACTTCATGCAAATTCCATGAATGGCACCGTGATGGGGAGGACTGCAACAACCATGTCTGAAGGTTGTTCTTCGTCTGTGAGCGAAGATAAGTACCCAAATTTTAAATGGAAGGTGAAGCAAGTAACTTGGATCCACCCTTTAACACAAAAATCCAGAGAGTAGACTCTAGCAGCAATAGGCAATTCAAATGCAGCCAAGGCCATTCTCTTGCATTAACCAAATATGCAAGCTATGGTTAAAAGGGTAAACTGGACCCAATCCTAAATGGTGAGATTGATTTCCCAAGTCAAGCAAGAAAACAGAACAATCAAAGGGAGAAAATCTTCTTTAATTAAGGCAATCAAATGGGTAAAAGACCATAAAAAAGAGGCAAGGTGGAAATTGACAAAGGCATTCAAAATTGATATTAACTGAAATATTCATCTACATGTTACAAGACTCAATTCTATAGAATCAAATAAAACAATTAACCAAATATAATCACTCCTTGGCCTTGAACCTAGACAGACCGTAGCTGAGGTGGACAAGGCTCAGTCTGACGTACGATTGCCCATGGCTGTGTTCAGCCAGTCAAACCTGGGACCTGGGGCACAAGACCAAACAGCTAGAACAAAAAAGAATAACCATAGATAACCCCTAATCTCATTATAAGGGATGTGTCAAATTCACCAAGCAACAAGAACGAGGGCAGTCCAGTCAATGAAACACTCAATGCAAGGATCATGTCCCAAAAATGGACAGAAAAGTCAATTTTTTCAATTTCTGTATCTTTTGGATTTTTAAAACACTCATCCTTCAAAAGGAAGAATTGAAATGTACAACAGAGAGAATTTATTGCACATCTTGGACACTCTGGCTTACTCAGAATGCATACCGGTAGATGGCATCAGCAACACCATCCTCATCATTGCTGCAACCAACTACATTAGCCACAGATTTTGTTTTCTCTGATCCATTACTGAGAGCAACACCTAGATAAGCAAGCTCAAGCATCTCAACATCATTATCCCCATCACCAATAGCCATTACCTAATCAGAGATAGCATAGGCAAGTGAGTTCACCAATGTTGATACTTTAAAAACTCATAAGATAAATACGGTGACTGAATTAGGATATCTTCCATATTGACAAAGCAACTATCTGTTTTCTGATTAGCTCAGTTGGTAAAGACCGCACCTCAAAGAGGTCATGAGCTCAACTCTCCTTGGGCACTACCAATAAGAAAAAAATAAACTATCCATTTTGGGTACAGCTAAGAGACATAATTGTTTTGAGTATGCAAAAATCATGACTAGAGTCAATGAATGAGATGGGCCATCAATTTTGGCATGTAGAAAATCCAGGGGATGCTCTATCCTATTGAATAGTGGGATTGTCCAAATCACTCCTTCACATGACAAAAATAGCTCCCCAGCCAGAGATTCCTCCCTAGAGGTGTACATGAAATAGGTCATCTATTCATTTCAGAAAAGGAAATTGAAGACAAGCAACCATATGTGAAAAAATATTAGCAGTCCCTACCTCTTTTGTTGTCAACCCCAGGTGATCCAAAAGTATTCTTACTCCACTTCCTTTTGATGTTCCAGGGGGAACAATTTCAAGCATATCAGGAATTGATTGGACAACATGAGCACACCCTTTTGTCGCTTCTGACCAATATGGCCGTAAAGTCATATCCACCCCCTCAGCAGTGTCGAGGAAGATTAACTTCTGTAAATTCAAAAATCTTCAACTAAGACTACAGAATAATGGCATGAAAAAAAAAAATGCAGTGGTTGATTACATTTACAGGCATTCAATTCATTGACTTCAGGGGAAAGAGGGCACACAACCAGTTAGGCCATATCTCCACATTGAGTCTCCCTTGCTAGAAGACATATCCATGGTAGGGCAAAAATAGTAACAGAAACATAATATTTTTGTTTATCAAAATTGTAAGATATAGAACAAACAAGAAAGTAACTTTGGAATAAGACAAGGGTCAATGTTAAGAAGGTTACAACTTCGTAAGTTCACCTCCTTGGTTACAACAAGTAACACCACCCAACTTTAAAAGGGTTCCTGTACATACAGTGGCACAAGATTGCTACCTTTCCACTCTAGGTAAGGTTGTCAACGGGTCGGCCCGGGCCAGTTTCGATCTGGGTTGAATCGGTGTCGAGCTTTACAAGCCCAACCCAAAACATGTCCATTAAGGGTTCAAGCTAGGGTGGGCTGCGCTGGAAACAATAACTAACAGGCCGGTCCGGTGTGGGATTGTTATCGGGCTGGGCTTATCCGGCTGATTTCGGGCCGACTCGGTCCGGGTTGGGTTTATTGGGCTTATCGGGCTGCCTTTGCATATAGCTATTTTTGCATGACAATAATTTTTTGTGTGGCGTTTTTTGTTCATATTTAATACAATTGTAAGCAGTGGAGTTTTGATTGATCTTAGGGGCATCTAAACATGGATAATGGATTGCATATTTGCATATATCTAGTTAGAATCATTAGATCATTGGTCAGTTTGTTATTATTTGACCAACAAAAAGAATTGGTTTGGACTAGCTCGGGTTTCTTACCGGTGTTCGGGTTGGGTATTATCAATTTGGGCAAGTTTGGGTTCTTAACGGGCCGGTCCGATCTAGTTTCGGTCTGAGCTAAAACAGTGTCGGGCTTTACATGCCCAGACAAAAACCTGTCCATTAAGAGCTCGGTCCGGACTGGGTTCGGATTATATCGGGCCGGCTCGGTCCTTGCTATCGGGCCAGGCCCAGATTTGACACCCTTAACTCTAGGGAAGTAATTTGACACAAGGGACCATCCAATTGAGCTAGAATCTCAACCTAAATCAATTGCTCTTCTTGTTTATTCTTCTAAGAAATTCAATTGTCAAAAAGTAGTAAATTTTTATCTAGTGGAAATTAAAGGCAGTGAATTAAAGTTAATCAGAAAGCAACAAACCTGTATCTCAGCAGTGGTTAAAAGGTGTTCACATGATGGTATAACCTCTGCCTATTAAAAAAAAAAAAAAAAGCCACTTTGGCATGAGTTTTAGATATCAAGCAAACTTCATCAAAAATGTACTATGGGAAAAGAAAATAACAATACAATCCAGACCTTTGGTTCATGATACACTGTATGACAACAGTCAACCAAAGGATGATCAAATAGCGTTAAGCATCGATCTTGGCTAAATGCAATAAGAGGAACCTTCTGCTCCCAGGAGTACAGAAATGCCTGCAACAGCAAGAGCAAGAATGTTTTGTAATAGTTGTATAAATATAATGCTAGCAAGGCATGAAGTTCTGCAATCTCATAACACCACAAATGTAAGTTGTCAAAATCATCCTCGGAATAAAACAGGGAGTATGATGTGAGATATAACAGTAAAATAACATGACTCTTCCCGACTCTAAACACCTCTATCCTGATCAATTTGATTAAGGTGAACAGATTCAAAAAATTATGCAGACCCATACACTGATCCACTTCCCAGTCAAGGATATTTGTGCTCAATCTAGAAACCCAGGTTCTGATATTCCTTTGCCAGAATATAATTCAGTATATATTCAACCACTTTTGCTTCCTGGTCAAAAACCAATTCAAACAATTAAGGAGAAGTCAAATTAGGGAGTTGATCTCCACAATATCCTTCCAACAGTTGGTTCACTGACCATTTCCATTTTTCAATCTAATTCCTCTTCAAAGGAATCTGTATGATTCATTATCCCGTACCAAAAAGCAGATCCATAAGACCATAAGTGGTTCTAACTGGAAGAGTCTCCCACTCATCTTGAAGACCAAATTGGCCACAATGACAGATCTCCATAAATCACCAACATCAACTTTCCATATTTCTACAACCATTTGGATAAAGGGCTGTATTGATAACTTGCTTAAAGGAGACTCAAACCCACCATCCCAGATAGGCTTGTAAACATCTGACATCATTTCAACTCCTACTTTCACTAAAATTGCATTCCTTCTATTCTGTCTAGTCCAGCTTATCTCAAAACCTTTGATTATAAAGCATTCCTTCATGATTCTAATAATAAACAAAGAAAATACGAGGACTTTCCAGAATAATTTTTTGTGGGATAAACTCCCATTAATAATGGCTATAATTCTTCGGTCTACAGAAGAAAACAGGATCACTTAATTGATTTCCTGTCTTCTCAATCAGATCTGCTCACTGTTGTAACTTTTTCATCAAATGGATCCAGGATTCATCAAGAAAGATTCATATATGCTCACATACAGATGTGAAAAAACTCGACTCAATTCAACTCAGGCTTATCCCAATGAAACAGAGTCAGGTACATGGATCTTTCTCCAATCAACTCTATTCAAAGCCATTCTCGTTACTAGTCCTAAGCTATGCATGTTTTTCCTTGTCACTTCTCTTAAAGCCATTTTAACTTACCCCTAGGTCTTTTAGTTCCTCCAATCTGAATCATATCACTCTTCTTTACAAGAGCATTCAAGGGCAGAACTATGTTGCACATGTCCAGCCTCAAATGACTTTCTCTCAACTCATATATATCGGAATTACTCCTAAATTAGCTTTAATTTATTTATTCCTTATTATCTTTCCTAATTTTGCCACTCATCCATCTCAACATCTCCATTTAAGCTACACTAAGTTTTTTTATATGTTGTTTCTTCACTATACAAAATTCAGCTACATTCATCATTGCTGGTTGTATAACTATCCTATAAAATTTTCTTTTGACATTTAAAGGAATATTTCAGTGACGCAACACTCCGGGCACACCTTGCCACTTCATCCAACCTGCTCTAACTCTTTGTGCACCAACATCTTCTATTTTTTTTTCTTTATTTATAATTGTTCCATTTAGTTTCTGTTTTGGGCTTTTGCAGGAATAACACTACTCTGTTTTTTCTCTATTTATCTTAAAAACCTTTTGATTCCAAGGTGGATCATTTCAATTTGGCATTTATTCCTGCTTTTGTTTCATCCACCGAAACTATATCATCAGCAAAAAGCATATACCAAGGGACTTGATCTTAAATGTCTCTACTTTGCTCATCTATGATTAACACAAACAAATATGGGCTTAAAGCTCATCCTGGATATAATCCAATTGTGCCTGACACCTTTTTTTAACGAAGAAACTCGAAATTTTACTACCCAGCCCCCTCCACAATTGTTACACTAGTCATTACACCGTCATACATATCCTTAATTATATCCACATATTTACTTTGAACACTTTTCTTCTCTAAGACCCACCAAAATAGATGTGAAAATAGTATTTTTCCTAATATAGATTGACTAATGAAAACTTGAAACAAATAGAACTACTCTGTACTCATAAAAGAATTGTTTACCTCTCGACAGAGATTAGGGTCCAAATTTCTTCTAAAAATTTCCCGACCTTGTCTTCCATAAACTACTGATCCCTGGAGTTCAGGAAGAAAGTGACAACACACAGTAACGTGAAAATTGACACTGTAAAGGTAACAAACCAGAAATTACACTAAGAATTTCAATAATACAGACATATACCAGCATGCATTGGCAAAATGATATACATAAGTTGAGAAATATTCAGTTTCTAGGATGGAATATCTTCAATCACTAAGGACTGAGTTTAGTTCTGGGTATCGGACACAGTATCAGCCACGGTTGAAACCGATCTGGAACGCGTACGAAGACAATGATTGAGTGGTATGTGGCCAATACCAATTAAAAAGAACGAAAATATGAAATAGTTGGTATCGGATTGGGATCTGTCAGGCCGAAAAAAAATCAGCCGATCTGATTACTAAAACCATGGTTGTAGAGACAGCCACCTGCATCATTTACCTATCAACAGCTAAACAGCTCCACGAATCATAAATATATATATATATATATATATATATATATATATATATATATAGAGAGAGAGAGAGAGAGAGAGAGAGAGAGTTGATGTATGAAGCATACTTGAAATGATTGCACATGTCATAGACTTAATTTGTTTTAAAACCAAGTATAGTTTGGAGTCTTTGGACTAGACCTAAGTTATAAAAAATGAAAAGTGAAATTTTAAACCACAGCAATCATTTCAGCTGTGGGTGTACATGCTGACATTTGGCCTTGCGTGTAGTTTCCAATCCTCTGCTAATTAGATGAGAAATTGACTGATATTCGAGATACATTCATAATTGTATTTTTGTCTCATATTTTGTCCCATAAACTGAGCAAAAATTGTATCTGATGATGCAAATGGTTGCACTTTTAAAACCAACACAGTTTCAGAATACATCTAAGCACTACCACCCACTACAAAAAGTGAAAATTAGAAATATTAAACCCCAGGAAGCTTCTCAGTTGAAGGCATGCATGCTGATTTTTAGCCTTGTCGGGTGGTTCCCAATCATCTGAACATAACATGTGGCAATTTACTGACATTGAAGACACATCCAGGAACCACCTAAGCCATCAACAAGCCACCTAACTTAATTAAATCAGTCATTGCGTCCATAAAAAATAGCTAAAAATGTGTAGTAGCAAAAAACATAATAAGAAAATGGGTATACAGATCTTCAATTATGTAATCATTAATCAAAGTGCCACCAATTATCTTGAGATGCTAGCCCATAAGTGAACTGACAAGTTAAAAGACAGAAAACCCAATAGTGAAGCAACAGTCCAAAAAGATAAACCTGTAAGAAGACCCCAGGCAAAAATTCTGAAACTACGCCATCTTTCCCAGCTAAATCAACCATCTTCAAAGCATGTATAACACCAGCACGAGTCTGTTTCCAAAAATAAAATAAACAAATGATAATTGGTAAATTGTGAGGCAAGCAACAGAGACAAAAACAAAAAAGTTTAGAATAAGAAGTCTATGCAAGGACACCTATCACTCAATGCAGAACGAATAATGTCCTGAATAAACTGAGTGCATGTACACATGCACATACACACAAGCAAGTTGCTGATGGAAATACTCCAGTTGGCTGGGAAGTAAAACGATAAGTTAAAATATTTCTAGATAATGTTCCTATAATCTATAAGTATGACAACTATAACTACAAGCGTAAAACTTATTTCTTCTCACCTTTTCACTGGCAATCACTACTTTTACACCCCTTGACACAGCCTCCTTTAGTGCTTTTGCCGTTGCTTGAGAAACTTGGCTTCTACTGTTCAGTAGTGTGCCTTATATTTATATAAGCCAGTAGTGTAAGTTAAATGTAAAAATTCAAGAAGCATAGTACCAACTTCTGCATGAGCTCACCATCCATGTCACAGAAGATACAGCTGAATTTTGGCTTGTAAAATCTCAGACTGCCTTCTCTCTTCCTCTCTTTTAACAGCTCACCTGCAAAGAATCGCAAACTGCCAATATCTTTATAAAATCTTATAATGCCGAATAGATTCAAGAATTCATCCAGCAAGGCAATGACACATCACAAAGTTGAACAATAGCCAAGACACATACCATCTGAAATTTCCAGTTGATGGCCCTCAATATCAGTGGCATCATATGCACTCTGAATTAACCCTTTCCCTTTCCATCCAAGACTTTTCAAAATAAGTTCCTCTTCCTTCTCCATTTCCACTTCAGCCTCATCACTGATTTCATGATCAAATCCCAATATATGTAGCAACCCATGAACCTGGAGGAAAACACATCAAATTACAGTTCTTAACTTACATGTAAATATTCAGCAAAGACAAAAATCTTCCTCAGCATGAAAAGTGTAGGAACCTCTTTAGGATTGCAGGGCCATAACTGATCAGGCTTGAGTATATCCAAATTTGATAAAATTTTGCATCTATATGATATCTATTGTTATTAAAAGGTAAGTATAAGGAGGAGGAACTTATTTTGAAAAGGTTAGAGTATTCCTCTCCTCTATTTTTTTTTTCAGGTCACAAAAATTTTAAACAACATTTGCCCAGGTGTGAATGAAAAATAAACTGTGAAAACCCACAACATGGGCAAAGTCAAACGACTGCAAAAAGTGTCTAAGCTCTATCTGTACCAGGTCTTGCCATGTAACCACTGGATGTTAGCAGGGCTACGTCAAGATATTTCAGATTGGAAAAATGTCTAATTTGCTTCATGAGATGAAGTAATCTCCAAAAGCCTTTCTTCTTTTCCCCAAACCCCCTCCTTCCCCATTATATATATATATATATATATATATATATATATATATATATATATACTCAAACTAGAATAATATACTCAAACTAGCCCATGTCAATAGAATAATATACTCAAACTAGCAAACAACACGTCAGCGAATTAAACAGTCGCATGAAAGCTGAAAATACTAATCAAACAATCAATCTGGAAATGATAACAGTGGGGAAAGAAATTATGTACAACCAACCATAAGGATGCGGATCTCATCTAGAAGGGTATGCCCTCTTTCCTCTGCTTGTC
This sequence comes from Protea cynaroides, assembly GCA_028583415.1. Lineage (NCBI taxonomy): Eukaryota > Viridiplantae > Streptophyta > Magnoliopsida > Proteales > Proteaceae > Protea > Protea cynaroides. The sequence continues at coordinate 98,440,798 of CM053274.1, read as the reverse complement.
TAGCTGCGGTCTCAACAGAAATTACTATATCACCCAGCATAAGCTGCCAAATAAATGAGGCATGTCAACAGTTTACCAACATGAGGGGAAAATCAAGACAAAAGATTAAATTCATACAATTGGGAGATTAAGTTCAGGAATATGCTGTGACATAGAGAGAACGTCAGTAGCATGGTCCTCATCCCTCCAATCTTTATTGAGTTTCTGGATGAGTTCATCATTGCAAAGAAGAACAGATAGCTCAACAGTTTCAAATCCACCAACATCATCTATAGTAGTGTCTCTTGTTTTATAATCTGAATCTTTTAGACCGTCAAAAGCCAACTTCATCGCCATGGGAACATTTAGTCTGAGCATTTCTGCAATACTCTAAAACAAAATGATGCTGTCAATCAGATGGTGAAGAAATTCACATGAAGTGGTAGATAAAGAAAATCCCACTGGTCCTATTAATAAGATTAAAAAAAAAAAAAAAAAAACTGCACTTACCCCCCAAAAAAAAAAAAAAAGATTAAACAAAACTGCTGGTCCTCTAGAGCACAAAAATGCCTCTCTTTTTTTTGGAGCACCAACAAAAGCATGTTATGAATGTTGTATGATCATGAATTTATTATAAACATGAAAATTTTCAACTTCTTCCACATGCCCAGGCCATGCAAAAAGAAATAATTATTGTGGATGATCAGAAGTGACTACTTATCTCATAAAATAGGTAATTAAAAGATCTCTTGAATCTCAACTTATACACAACAAAACATTGTACGCAATCACTTTGAATGGAGAAAAAGATTAGTTTGAAATTTTATCGGTCACAGTAAACATCCAATTAAAGACTTGCTTAAATGTCTATCACATACTCCTCGGAAATTATCCTCCTATTTAATACAAACTACAAAGATAGCAAATATAGATTGCATCTGAATCTTCTTTTATATTGTTGGAAGAAAACAGATTAATTTCAATTGTCAAAAAAGGATTCAAAAAACATGAGTAATGAAAGAAGCATTCTGATTTCCTTCCCTTATTTTTCAGAGAACAAAGACGAACTAAAGTTAAATGGTCAATATGAAAAGCATAAATTACTAAAGCACGCATCTCCACTGTTCGGTTCAAAACAGAGGAAAATCTACATACAGCCGTTGCACCAAAACCCCAACAAACCAATCACATTATCCATTCGGCAGTATTCCTATATGGTTAAACCCAGATAAGCAAAGCCAGATACAAACGCACCAGAATCTCGGGGTCATCAGGCAATTCTTCTTCGATAGAAATCCTGACAATGAGTTCCAACTCCTTCTCCTTCTTCTTCCCCGAGCGGCGCCTCAACTTTCGGTACCCTCTTTGCGCAGTAAAAATCCCTCCAACCGTTCTCGTCGGAGTTGGAACTGCTCCACATAGAACGTGAAATCCCCGGCCGAAAATGAAAGAATCCGAAGCAGAGTGAACATAACGAGACGCGGAAGAAATGGAAACCGAATGGGGAATAGGACGAAAAGCAACGCTCTTGTAAACGAGAGGAACAACGCGAGAGAGGATTCGTGCCATGCCAGAGGAAGAGCAATGAGACTCCAGTCGGAGTATAGTCGCCGGAAAATGGCTCACCGGCGAGATTATAGAGCCATATTGCGAAGTTGGAGAGAGAATTCGGCGGAGACGAAATGAGAGGCGAGGAAGCATCAAGCTGATGAAGTTTTTCAACACTCTCTCTCTTTCTCTCTCTCTCTCTCTCTCTCTCTCTCTCTCGTGCCCTGAAAAAAGCGATGCAAATTTCCAACTTTCAACTCTCCAGCGTTTCTGCAACAAACTACGACTGCGGCACTAGTTCACTCACTACCATCTGTCCGCAGGACCGCAGCAGAGACATTGCCAGTTCTCAGCAAGGTTTAAGGAATCGAATCGGTTCCGGATCAGGAACGTTGCAGTACGATTCGGGCAAAGGAAAATACGGGTCGACCGGTCCTATACAACTCTATCCTGATACCCACGATTACAACAGCCGCCAAAAAAAAGCATTTTGAAGCTACTGAACTTGTTTCTGTTCGATCTCTCTTTGAGAGAAATGGTTTGATTTTCGGTCAAAAAAGATAGGATTAAAATTGCCTCCTGTCGTCCCGTCTTTTCAGCCATAATCGTATAGGACTTGGATCGTCTCCGATCCGTTCAGTCGTCCAGCCGTGGACTGGGCGGACTGGATTTAAAGAACACGCCCCCCCATGTATGGCTGGGATGTACTCCAGCACCACTGGAACCTTTCCAACGACTCGAGAGGATTTCTATCCCTCACATATAGATGGATTTGACCCACAAATACCCTAATTTTTCAGGAAGACTATCCTCTCCGGCAGTCTTGCCCCTTCAACTGGAATCCGACGGCTAAAGATCACCTCACACCCGGACCAAATGTATGAGTATTGCCCCGATCATCTTGGCTATCGGATGTCCAGCTGGAGAGGAACCAAATCCTATTTTTCATTCAAGTCCTGATATCCTCCACCACAATGGGGGATTTGTTTGATTTTTGGTCTCCCTTAACTCACTTTTTTTTTTTTAATGGAGTTTGTTTTTTAATGAAACCTTTAAAATGCCCAAAAGAAGTTGAATGGCAGACAATCCAAAAGGCTTTCATTTTTGCAACAGTATAACTTCACTCTCATGCAGAACCTCAGCTAGCCCATGTACCACACTGGGCCTGGGTTTTTGTTGGGTAGGGCCTCAAGATCACTCCTATTCAGTAATATAATTAATTAATGCATTGGATCAATCTCAATTCCTTCTTACATAAGCCCAACTCCAACCCAAGCCTAGAAAAGTATAAGCCCATCCTCATTTTCTCAGTTGGATCTTGTTTTGACCTTAAGTTAATATCTACCAACTTAATTTTTAGATGCCAAGGTAAGAAAATTTGTCAAATACAAAAGAGAGACCAACACATAAAATGATCATTGTTTCATTGTTATTTTTGTCTTATGTTTTTTTTTTCTTCACATCCAAACATAGTCTAAAACAAAAGATTTTCTGTTCGGCATATCAGGTATCTAACACCATGGTGTACTAGTCAATACCATCGATGCCGGTCCACCCCCTCATCTCTGCTATGGATGATTTCCCTGGTCTTCACCAGAGAACCTCTTCCCTTAATTCAGTTGGATCTGTAACTGTATTCAATAAATACAGATATATAAAGATCCAGATTTATCCATACTTTAACTGATGAATGTGAAATTGAAATTACTCTCTCTCTCTCTCTCTCTCGGGGAGGGAGGGAAGTAGGAAAACCTACCACCACTACCAGAACCAGAAGTTAGAAGGGGGGCAAAGAAAGTAGCTAAAGGAGGTCATTGGATGGACCATGTCATGGTTGGTGGGGTGAACCCATTTGTCTACAGCCACACTTTCTTGCTCTCCTCATGCATGATGTATCTAAAGCCCATGCAGTCTATTGGTCCTGGCAATAAAGAAAAGTTTCCATTTATGATTGGGATGTGAGTACAGATGCCTTTGTGCAAGTAGGTGCTGGTTGTGTCTGGTTATAACCCATCTTTAAAGTCATTCCCTCACCTCCCTCAGTCACCTCTTAACATTATAAGTAGGTAGAATAGAATGTTTGTCCAAGAGAAGAGAAATAATAAGTACCACAGAAAACATTGACTCATGACTTGAGGAATGAGGACTCACCTACCATGTGGAATTATGCTGCTCTTTTATTTCTTGGAGATACATTTCAGACAGGGACTTTAATGAATGGATTAAAAATGAATCTGATCTTGTTTGGTTAATATTGTTTCCACGTAAAGCAAGTGGAAAAGAAAATCTTTCAGCTAAAATAGAATTTTTAATTATTTATTTTTAAAAAGAGACATTGAAAATAATAGAAAATATTTATATGGAAATTTTTTTTAATGTAAAATATCATTTTCATATAAAATTTTACAACGAAACAAACAAATCCGTAATAAAACAAATAATCGACTCAAAGGAAAACCCCACTTGCATAAAGTGAATGAGAACACGATTCTAATTTTTTCAAAGATGACGACCAAAAAAGTCTTCGATCCTCAGAACCATTTGGCCTCCATGTCTCTGTGTCACCTACCAAATTAAGAAAAGAAAAATAGTATTTGAAATTGACTACATGTCAAACTGTGACCATCTAAATTATGATATTGCAATTTGAAACGTGGAAAAATCTTCTCCTTTCTAATTCTCATAATAAAAAAGATAAATTATGTTTTGATAAAAGGTTTTGTACATGGCTCGCATCTTTTTTAACATCGGATGGGGGGAAGAGGAGAGGATGAGTATAACAACAATTCTACCCCCACCTATTGGATGAAACGTGGTGACGTCTGGTTGTATAAGTACACAAGCTCATGCATAAATACCAAGTCATTATTTAACAATCTTTGAACATGAAATAGTTCGTCTCAGTGGAATTTCGTGTCTCTTCTTTTCATTTCCGAAGAAATGAATGTCTGAATATAACAAGGGTTGTTACAACTGGTTGTTGTAATTGTTCCCCTTTGCCGTAAACCTCATATATGAATGACGTAAGTTTGTTAGAAAATTTGAAAGATTAATGCCTAATTTGTTAATAATTTGAGATTATTGTTAGTATAAATAGTTAGATTAAATGCATTCAATTGGGCATTGGAATTTGACTGAAGAAAAAAAAAAGCAGAAAAGTCCAAAGATTCTTGAATTCACCTTACCTACAACCAACGTAAGTCAATATGGCAGTTTGGGTTTTCATAGATCTAAGCTGACACTAGTAGGCCCTGTTTGATATGTATTCATAGAATACATTCTAGGTTTAGAACCAATTTTGAGATGCCAACAAATAATGTTTAATGTATATTCTTTTTCTTAAATTATGAAATATATTAAAAGAAAGTGATCCATTTTAGAACACGTTCTTTTATCCATTTTGCATTCAGAACTCTAAACAAAAATGCCTGCTCTTGGCCCATTCTCTCTTAGATTAAGTTTTATAGCCCAAACAATCTGCCTTGGCTTCAGGAAACAAGAGTCATTTTTTTCTTGGTTCAAGGACCGACCAAAACTGATCTTTCTTGGTAGCTTTATATGTTCGTCGGCAATTGAACTTTATTTTACTGCCGGCGTTCAATGCCTTCCTCTCCTTGACCTGCGTTCCTCCCTTATGGCTTCTGAGTCATATAAGATCAACTCAATTATTTGAAGCACGTGATAAAGGTCGAATCAAATTGAAATGGGATCGCTAAGGGCTGTTTGATAAAACTTTTGTTTTGGATTTTGGATTCCAGTTCAAAATTTGGATTCTATTTCAGGCTACTCCAGGAATATTTAGAGTAAAAACATGTTTGATAACACATTTCTAAAGTATATTTGGAACAGAAACATGCTTGATAAATACTATCCCTCCGATCTAGGTCTAGAAAAGTGGTGGTGATAGTGGTGGGTGTAAATGGTGGTGGTGGGGGGTGGTGGTGGTGGTGGGGGTGGGCGGAGGCTACGGTTGCAGTGGTGGTGGGTGGTGGCGGTGGTTCCAAAATTTTGGATTCTGAAGTCACTTTGAATCCGATTGACTCTGTGGGAGTTCGAATCCAAACAGACTTATCAAACGTGCTTCTACTCCAAAATGGCTCCCTAGGAGTCAGAATCTATAGAATCCAGAATCCAGAGTTTTATCAAATAGGCCCTAAGATTATAAATTGATTCGGTTCAAGATTATTATTAATAAAAATTAAAATCGAATCAATTAATAATCTACTCTTATTCTCTAAATCAAAACTAATTCATTTAACAATTGGTTTATCGGTCTCTTATTGATTTCGATCAAATAGGGACAAACCCTATAAATAGGGGTGTTCACGCCATCTTTGAAGTGGTGAGAGTAGAAACCTTGGAAAGGAACTCGACCATTTACTTCTAATGGAGAAGATTCTCTCCTAGTTTATAAGTGATTAGTAAAATATTATACATGTAGTTAGATTAGTTGACGGAAATTATTCCGTTTCCTCCCAGTTTTATTTAATCTGTTTTTTTATCGATTAATTGATGGTTTAACCGTTCTATACCACAACTGAACTGTTTTATAATTAGTTGAATCAAAACCAAATTGGTTAATTTTGATTCGATTTTTACTGACAAGTTTTTTTTCAATTTATCGATTTTTATTCAAATTTGACATATTTAGATATCGCTGCCAGGCTATGTGGCCCTACACCAATGCAGAGTCAATCAATGAAAACAGATGTGTCTAATAAGAGTGAGTTTTTTCATTTCCCGATTAATGGGATTGTCATTTTACTCTTTCCATATTTGGATAATGGCTATAAGTAGTCTGATAATCTTCTTTTTTTCATTTGACAGATATAATTTTCACAAAGGAAAAGGAATAGCATTGGCTGATCCGACAACCACCAAATTTATTATTTACTAAAGTAGCCAACCATCTTTGAAAATCATCGAACAAAGATGTCATGGAATAAAAAATTCATGATTTTAAGAGGTACGGTCAAGTTTAATAAACCAAAGTCGGTAATGGTAATAGTAAAGAGCGAAGACTATGGAAAGACGAGGCATTGAAGTTGGTTTTAAAAGCACTAGCAAACTTACTTTTCATGAGTGGAACCGTGTAGGATTTCTCCACTCTTTTTTGTATTTTTTTATGGGATTTCTCTAAATGTGAGATTTACCTCGAAAATATGGGATCCATTTAATATAAAAAATGATGAAATCCCATAGAAGCACGTGTACATACAGGTGATCTATATATTAAAAAAAAAAAGATAAATTAAATAGACACCCTCTCTACTATAGTGAAATTACACAAAATTATCCTATTTTTACAAAAGCTACACAAAATACGTATATAACAATGTTATCATACAATCTCACCCACACCGTTACTTTTAACTTAACGACAGAAGCTCAATTTTTTTAAGACAAAAATACATTTATTAAGTGTAAAATGACTTAATAGGGTTTATTGTTTACTTCTCCCAACAAAACCCTATTCCTCTTTCTTCTCTTCTCCACTGCCGTTTTCTTCTTCACCATGACAATGCCTGGATCTGCGATCGTTACCCGAGGGGGCCGATCCATGATGCTGGTTGAGACCTTTGTGGATCTGGATCTGCACTCGGTTTCAACAGCTTGACGAAACGGTGAAACTTCTTAGTGAAATGGCAGCTTCCCATGGTGACCGCCTAGATACTCTCCAACTGTCCATGGATGAACAAGTCGGGCTATTTCTGAGTTGGCTCTCCATATGACCACCATGGAAGGTAAACTGGATCAGGCCTTGCGCTTGTCTAGCCCAGCCGATTGTAACGCAAGGTCTTCCGTGTCCCCCTGCTTTTGGCCCTCTTCCCCTGTCCAACTCCGGCGCCTTTCAAACAAGTCCAATCCGCTTGGAATTTTCCTGTTGTGACGGTAGTGATCCTGTCGGATGGGTTTTTAAAGCTGCAGGTCGTCTTCTCACAGAGTGGCCTCTTCCTAAACCCACGTTCGCCACATCAGATTATGTTATGAACATAGGGGGAAATGGCTGAGGTAGCTGATGATGTGGCCAACCCAATTGATTCATAATCAACCCTTCAGTAGCAATCCAGAAGAAAAGCTTTAGAAAAAACAGAAAGATTTCAGCGATCGATTTCGTTTCCAACGACTAGTTCAATAGCAAGAGGCGATCGATTTTTTCTAACGGCGACTAAATTAGAGTCGGATTCTCCAATGGAGATTCCGTTCATGAGAATAGAAAACCTAGCCAAACACGGAACCAAAATCACCTAATTCTGGAGGAATTTACGTCTGACTTTCCAAATTAGAACCCTAAAAGATCGATTTAGAAATTAATCCCAATGAATTAATTAATTTGATTAAAAAGGATTCGAACATTATCTGTTACAGGTTGGATTTAGCAATTTACCATGGAAGTACCTCTCAGCAATGAAGACGTTGATTTCACCATTAGTATTCTTTCTTCCTAAGCTTATTTGGTAGTGAGACAACGACTCTAGGAGTCCGTTGATGGTGGGAGATGGGTTCTGGGTCATCTCCGCGAGTTTTAGTATGAAAGTTTCATACGTGCTATTGAGATAAAGTGAAAATGAGGCATCGCAGACTAATGGTAAAGAGTCTGTAGCCATATAATTGTTTGATGAAAATTATCTTCATACAGAATAAAATTCTATGATTACCTAATATTGTTTTGATTTTTCCGGTGCTACTCGACCATACTTCATTCTATTTCGGTGAGTTCAAATCTGATGTTTTGATCTCTGTCGAAATATTAATTTTTTTTCCGGCAAATGATCTATCCTAAGCATTTCAATACGGTCCGATGACCTTTCAAGAAATAAAACATGATATGTTTTCCATTGTTGTTAATTTCCGACGATGTTGCATCTCAATGTATATTGCCAGCAGGTCTAATTTTTGTTTCAATTTTTGGCAACAGAATTACGCAAGCCATCAAAAGTGTTCTGACCTGGGCTGCTTTCCCCCAATGGCAACCCCATCTATCTCCTTTCCTTCACTGGCGGAAACACATCAGAACTTGGATCTTGAACAGATCTCCCAATTCCTTATCACTCCCGTCGCATTTTTTTTTGTCACTGAAAAAACTTAATTCTGAAAATGAAAAAGAAAATAAAAAAATCACAAAAAAAAAATATATAAATGAAATTGAAAATGAAAAATAAAATAAAAAAAACCACAAAAAATATAAATATATATATAAATATATATATATAAATGAAATTGAAAAGTTTTGAGGGTAAAAAAGTCTTTTTAGTATTTAAAAAGAATAAACCCTTTTAGGTCATTTTACATTTAGTCAGGGTATTTTTGTCTTAAAATAAATTTGAACCTCTGCCGTTAAGTTGAAAGTAACCGTATGAGTGAGATTGTATGATAGCATTGTTATAGGGGTATTTTGTGTAGCTTTTATAAAAATAGGATAATTTTGTATAATTTCATTACAGTAGAAGAAGTGTCTGTGTAATTTACTTTAAAAAAAAATCCATAATAAAACAGAGTGACATCATATATCTCCAACAATCGGGTAGGAGTAGGAGCTGCTTCATATTTCATCAACTGCAACAACCCAACAGCCAAGGACAGAAACACCCACTTGGTTTAGGTGGATTGTATAATCTTAATCTTTGCATTAATGGATTCTTTAATCCTCATTTTTTTTGCTTGATCACCAAGAGATGCGGGGAAAGTAGGATACTTGATGATGTTATACGTAATTCTTTTTTAGCAGTAAGGATGTTTTTAAGCTCTCGATCTCTAGTACTTACCAAACAAAGAAAATATAAATTAACTTTGTATTTCCCTAAAAATAAATAGGGGGAATGTATCTATGAACCGATGGGAACTATGCCACCATCCCATTCATTTTTTTCTTTTCTAACCCACCTACAAGATATTATTGACGAATTCAACTTACCCTTGTTAACGAAGGAATGCCACTTGAGTATCCGAGCACAAAATGAGACTGGAATCTCTCACGCTATATCCACATGATCGAAGAGAAACAAATACAATATATGAGAAGGTGTGAGAATGGATCCCTCACACTAGTAACTGTTAGGCATATTTTTTGGGTATCACTCTGATGTTTAGGTTACGTTTTCGAACTGTAAACACTAAATGAGAGAGAGCAGTAGAAAGGAATAGTGAATGTGTAGTAAATAAGGTTTGGGCTTTATGACGTAGATCAGTACAATTCTGAAATTACGAAGGTCAGATTTACCCCCAGGTTTAGTAAAAAGACAGTTTTGCCCTCAATGACTGGTACTTAAAAACCACCACCTGTTGCGCTCCCATGGACGGATAGTATTTATGTACACATAACATCGATCGAGTTTCCCTGCACTGCCTACCTCATATTCTTTCAGAAAATCATAGATAATAAATAAGCCCAGGCCAGCGTTCTCTCACAAAATGGACTCATTTCCTCGAAGCTCTTTGTTCCATCATATCTCCAGATTCCTTTCTTTTTGTTTCTACTTTCCTGGTATATGATTTTCCTTAACGAGCTGTTGAAAAACAGGTTCCACAGAGGAACTTTGAAGTTTTAGTTCATAAAAGTTTACTCCTTTATTAACAGCTCCCACTCCCAAATCCCCAGTTCCCAACAACCAGGAGTTCTTAAATCATGCTTTCTTTGGTATAATTGTGCGTTTCGCATTCTGTTTTCCATCTTTCCTGGGTTTGGTTTATAGAAGATGGACGGGCTTGAGAGAGTATTGGATTCCGGGCGGCGAGTGAGTCATGGTCTGAGTGGAAGCAGAAGCAGGAACAGTTGGGGAGTTGAGGATGTATTTGCAAGGTCATCGAGGTCAAGGATGAGTGGGCGTGTCGACGATGATGAAGAAGCCCTCAGATGGGCTGCTCTGGAGAAGCTGCCCACGTATGATCGCCTCAGAACCACTATCATGAAGTCGTTTTTGGAGAACGATCAAGAACAGGGGAACAAGTTGGTTCATAAGGAAGTCGATGTAAGGAAGCTTGACATGAACGACCGCCAACAATTCATTGAGCGGATCTTTAAAGTTGCCGAGGAAGACAATGAGAAGTTCTTGCGCAAGCTTAGAAATCGAATTGACAGGTGAAAAATTTATCTTTTTCAAAGCATTTATGTGTTTCTGAATAAATCAGAGGTTTCTTGCACTTTTATTCTGATCAAGATTTCGCAGAGGCTGCAGGAGGAAAAGAATCAATAAAATCTCAGGAGAATAAGAAACTATTGAAGATTAGACTTGATGGGTTGGGGTTGTTGAATGTCACTTTTCTCATCCACCACCTAAAATGGCCACTTGTGTCCAGTCTCTCTCTGTTCTTGTTAGAAAGAAATAGAAGCTTCATCTGCTTTCATGCTATTCAATTTGTATTCTTTAAGAGCATCTAGTTTTACTGAACTTGGAGCTGTATATTTCAGTATTACAAGCCATTCTCGGAATTGTCCTCCTTGGATATACTAATCCAACTGGACCATTATCTTAATTTCGGTCACGTTTCGGTATCTCAGTTTCGAGATGGTCCGAGACGATACCAAGGGTCGAAACAGGCTTCGACATAGAAAAAAACCCCGGGTTTTGACCATTTCTTAGTTTGGGAGCCTCAAAATTGAGATTAAGAGCCTTGCAACTCATTTGGGTTGAGTTCACCCCACTCTAAGAGTAGGATACAATCTCTCACAATTGGGTTTCTAGTTCTCATAATGATTGTATTTATTTGATTTTGGTTGCAGAGTTGGAATCCAGCTTCCAACGGTAGAAGTTAGATTTGAGAACATAACAGTTGAGGCAGATTGCTACATTGGCAGCAGAGCTCTCCCTACACTCCCAAATGCTGCTCTGAACTTTGCAGAATCAGCTCTAAGCTTACTAGGGATCAAACTCACCAAAACAACAAAACTCACCATCCTAAAGGATGTCTCCGGCATCATTAAACCTTCAAGGATGGCTCTTCTGTTAGGCCCTCCATCCTCTGGGAAGACAACTCTGTTGCTAGCACTTGCAGGAAAGCTGGATCCAACTTTGAAGGTAGGGTAATTCCATGTGAAAACTCAGCTGAATCCGAGTTGACTCAGTCTGATAATTTCATATTTTGATTTACAGGTGAAAGGGCAAATAACTTATAATGGGCATAGACTGGATGAGTTTGTACCTCAGAAGAGCTCTGCTTACATTAGCCAGAATGATGTTCACATTGGAGAATTGACTGTTAAAGAAACACTAGATTTCTCAGCAAGATGTCAAGGGGTTGGTTCAAGATATGGTAAGTAAATGAAATCAGAATTTACTCATTACCCATTAATCTAATCTTCTGAAGCTAAAATGGGCTAAGATTGATTAATCACAGAACTCCTAGCTGAGCTTGCAAGAAGAGAGAAGGATGCTGGAATTTTCCCTGAGGCTGAAGTCGATTTTTTCATGAAGGTAAGCTCAAAATATCCATTGCTTTCTTTCTCTTAATCATCTAATGGTATTCATGGATTTGTTTTATCATTTGAGTATGTTCTTTACAGGCAACTGCAATGGAAGGGGTTGAAAGCAGCCTGATAACCGACTATACTCTCAAGGTATGTGTGTATTTGAGTGAATAATGATCAGTTTTGGTTTAATCAATCTCGGTTGGTAAGACCAACCCATCAGATTTAGGTCTTCATGAGTTCAAATCTTCTTGGTGGGGCCCTCTCTTTGAAAATTTCAGTATTTTTGGAGTAGAAACTGTCTGTACATGGAGTTGAAGTCCAACTAGAAAGGTGGAAAATGAGGCCATACAGACCAAAAAGGATGAAGCTTTATGCTTTCACACTATTTAGGTTATGGGGTTGGTGAACTACTTATCCAAAACCAGAAATTATCTGGACGGCCTTGAAACTGTTTCCATTTTTTGGTTGTGGGTCCCCGATCTATAATAGACAAAAGGGTGTGGGGGACTAAAGCACCATCAATGGAGATGTTGCAGATAAAGTCTGGGTGGTGGGTCTGGTGGCCGGAAATGGGTGGTCTACATGACTCAATATATAAGATTTTTTGTAGTGACTGCTAAATGGCGTGAGATTTTGATCGTTCATAATGCATCAGAACACATATCGATACATTATAAGTGGTCACGATCTTCACTGCTAGACGGCTAATGGCAGTCACTACAGAAGTTTTTTTTTTTTTCCCAGACTTTCTGATGATTTTGATGATATTAAAATGTGCTGGACCTGCAACAGATATTGGGGGTTGATATATGTCAAGACACAATTGTTGGGGATGAGATGCAGAGAGGAATATCTGGTGGACAAAAGAAACGAGTGACGACTGGTTAGTTCACTCATGATTTCTTCCTAGCTTTTTTTGGTCCATTTTGGGCTACAGTTGGGAAAGCACTTAATGTTACTCATCACCAACCCTAATAAATAATAAAATCTGATTCCCACTCCACATCCTTTTAATATTAGTTAATATAGAAATTATATTTTGCTTCCAAGTAATCATGATGAGAAAAATTAAATTCAAAATTATCGATTTTTTGATTAATTATATTATCATAATAGTCTGTTATTTTTAAATATCACGTTGATAGGTGATATGTTCATTTCTATCGTTGAATAGAGAAAATATGATCTAAATTTTATTTAAAAACTCTCTCCTTTGTTTGGATTTTGCACTTTTACCCGAGAATTAGGAAACCTAGGTCATCACCATCCACTAAAAAAAATTCTGATTTTTTTTTTTCCTGGTATTTGGACTAGGGATGTTAATTTTGAGACTGAACAAAAAAACCGGCCTGACCAAACCAAGAAAAATTGAAGCCAAACCACCAAATTCCTTATTGGTCTGGTTTGGGCTTAGATTGAGCTCAGGCCCAACCCAATTTCACAGTAATTAATCACTTAGGCAAATGACAAAATGGTCCTTGATGCAGGAGAGATGATCGTAGGGCCAACAAAGACTCTGTTCATGGATGAGATATCGACGGGTCTAGACAGCTCCACGACATATCAGATAGTGAAGTGCTTGCAGCAGATTGTCCACCTCACCGAAGCTACCATCTTCATGTCCCTCCTCCAGCCTGCTCCTGAGACGTTCGATCTTTTTGACGACATCATCCTCCTATCCGAGGGTCAGATCGTGTATGAGGGCCCACGAGAGCACGTTCTCGAGTTCTTCGAGAGCTGTGGCTTCCTATGTCCGGAGCGAAAGGGAACCGCTGATTTCCTCCAAGAGGTAAAAAGGAGCAACTTTCACTTGGTAGCTCGCGAAACACTGGATCATGATCAATAACTGAATAACGTCTCTATTGTTCGGTTATTCCAGGTAACCTCGAAGAAGGATCAAGAGCAATACTGGGCCGATAAGAGCAAACCTTACCGGTACATATCGGTGAAGGAATTTGTGAACCGGTTCAAAAGGTTCCATGTCGGGCTGCGCCTAGAGAACGAGCTGTCAGTACCGTACGACAAGAGCAGGAATCACGACGCAGCCTTGGTGTTCAGCAAGTACTCCGTCCCTACAATGGACCTCCTGAGGACCTCCTTCGACAAGGAATGGCTCCTCCTCAAAAGGAACTCCTTCGTCTACATCTTCAAGACTGTTCAGATCATTATCATGGCGTTCATCGCATCAACAGTGTTCTTGAGGACCCAGATGCACACGTCCACTGAGGACGATGGTGCCCTCTACGTGGGTGCGCTCATTTATGCTGTGGTAATCAATATGTTCAATGGGTTTGCAGAGATCACCATCACTCTCAAAAGGCTTCCCGTATTGTATAAGCACAGAGACCTCCTCTTCTATCCAGCCTGGATCTTCACCCTCCCAAATTTCCTCATTAGGATTCCAATCTCCATGCTTGAAGCCGTTGTTTGGATTATCATGACGTACTACACAATGGGCTTCGCCCCAGAGGCTAGCAGGTAAATATGGACATCCACTGTAACTTTTGAGAACATTTTTTTTTCTTTTAACTGTCAATAACCTGAAGCATTTGCTTACTGACTACTGTTGCTAAATCGAAGATAGTAATGGGTATGATTCTGTGCTTTCTCACTCCTTTTGAAGGTTTTTCAAGCAACTACTGCTGATATTTTTGGTCCAACAAATGGCGTCGAGTATCTTCAGGCTCATAGCTGGAGTGTGCAGGACAATGACTATTGCAAGCACAGGTGGATCGCTTATGCTCCTCATTCTGTTCTTGCTAGGAGGTTTTATCCTGCCTCGAGGTTGGTAGTGGTCCTTTCCCCCCCCCCCCCCTCTCTCTCTCTCTCTTTTATACAGGGCTTGCATTGTCTTTAGTCTGCTAATGAAGACCCTGTGCTTCAGTACTGTTATGCATAACTAATATAAGTAGTGATTTTCCATTGCAGATCAAATTCCCAACTGGTGGATCTGGGGCTACTGGATTTCACCTCTCACATACAGTTACAATGCCGTTGTTGTGAATGAGATGTTTGCTCCAAGGTGGATGAACAAGTTGGTATGTTTGTGATTGTTAGTTCTTTCTCCACCCCTGGATTCAACAAGATCTGACTTTGGAGGATACCAAAATTAGGACAGGAGATGGCTTCCACTTCTTGTACTAATAGCAGTGGGGATCTTTGTGCTTTCTCCTTTCCATCCTTGGATTGGTTGCTGACAGGATGGGATAGGAAAAAGTCACAGAGGAGCTCCTCCACAACCATGCCTTGGTTTCTTTAAATTATTGAGGTTTCGTGCAACCAGGCCTTGAAAATTTCCACTACGGTCGAAAAATGGAATCTCTCTCTAACAAGATTTCTATTTTATGACAGGCATCTGACAAAGTTACAAGGTTGGGTATTGCTGTGATGAAGAACGGTGGTGTCTTCCCACAAAGAAACTGGTTTTGGATTGGGAGTGCTGCCCTTTTGGGGTTCACATTCCTCTTCAATGTCCTCTTCACCCTTGCACTTATGTACCTAAACCGTAAGTGTTCAATTCCATTCTAAATGGGAGATTTTAAGTTTTTACTTTTTGATATTTTTCTCGTATGTAGTTTGTTAGAAACAGTTTCAAGAATAACCCGCACTGAGTTACGAACTGACTATCCTTCTTAATATGTTTTAGTTGGAAGTATTAATCCAAAGTTCTTATTTCTCACCTCTATTTTCTTTTTTTAATAATAGCTCTTGGAAAACCACAAGCTGTTATATCCGAAGAACTGGCCCGTGAGATAGAGACCGGCGAAGATGAATCGAAGGAAGAACCAAGAATGATAACATCTAGGTCGAAGCGAGAAACAGCCCCAAAACCTTTGGCAGCGACAGATGGAAACAATACAAGTAAGAAATGCAGCAGTGGAACCCACATGTTGTCTACATCTCTAACAAAACATAGAATACCAGATACAAAGTGACTAGCAAAGTGATTGTAGACCTTCTGACATTGACTTGGAATCTTTCAGGAGAAATGGCAATTCGACGGATGAGTAGTCGAAGCAATTCTAATGGACTTAGCAGAGATGCTGGTTCAGCCCTTGAAGCAGCAAATGGGGTTGCTCCCAAGAGGGGGATGGTTCTTCCTTTCACACCTCAAGCCATGTCATTTGATGATGTGAACTACTACGTCGACATGCCCCAGGTTAGATCCCCTTTGTTTTTTTTACATTTTTTACTCTCTCCAACCACTAGTTTGGAACTTGAATCATTACAAAAGATCCTCCTAACCAGTATTTTACTCCACGAAATACATTTATTAGAGTATCATTGTAGAATCAAGTAATAAATAATTAAAGAAGAATGAGTTGAATAACAAGAAGCTATCTGAATTACTCATTTTTAACAGGAAATGAAAGAGCGAGGGGTGACAGAAGAGAGACTCCAGTTACTTAGGGAAGTGACGGGGGCATTTAGGCCCGGTGTCCTCACTGCACTCATGGGAGTTAGTGGGGCTGGAAAGACAACACTGATGGATGTTCTTGCCGGCAGAAAGACAGGGGGATACATTGAAGGTGATATCAGAATCTCAGGTTTCCCTAAGAAGCAAGAAACCTTTGCAAGAATATCAGGTTACTGTGAACAGACTGACATCCATTCACCCCAAGTCACTGTTAGGGAATCCCTGATCTACTCTGCTTTCCTGCGTCTCCCAAAAGAAATCAGCAAAGAGGAAAAGATGGTACTATTACAGTTCTTATTGCTGTCTTTGAAGTATTCTAATGTATAGGTGCTGGTGCTAAAACACTTGGATTGAAATCCTTTCAGAAATTTGTGGATGAAGTGATGGAACTAGTAGAGCTTGAAAATCTCATGGATGGTATAGTGGGGCTTCCAGGGATTACGGGCCTGTCAACTGAACAACGGAAGAGGCTGACGATTGCTGTGGAGCTTGTTGCTAATCCTTCAATCATCTTCATGGATGAACCAACATCAGGACTTGATGCAAGGGCAGCTGCCATTGTCATGAGAACTGTGAGGAACACTGTTGACACTGGCAGAACAGTTGTCTGCACTATTCATCAACCTAGCATCGATATTTTTGAAGCTTTTGATGAGGTAAGAGTCACCTACTCTCTCACTCACTGTTGTGTACACTTTGGCAACATGTAAGCCACGTATACATCTCATTGGAGTGTCAGTAAATTTAAGAAGTTGGGGGGGAGTGTTATCGTTAGCGGTGAGAGGTGGCAACACCTTAGTTAGTGGGGGTTAGTGTTATCGTTAGGGGTGAAGTGGCGGCACTTTAGTAACTACAGGGAGTCATTTAAATTCAAATGTTTAATGTGCATTGAACAACGGGTGAATAAGTAGTTGTTGGGGATGGGGTCCTAACTTGTAAGGAGTGAATTGAAGGAATCTATGAGTGTTTATAGGAGTTTGTTTATCCATGTATTGAGTCTATACATGGAGGATGTAATGGGTTAAAGGGATTTTACCTAAGGAATTATCTCTTAAGCAATTGCTTAATTATTGGAGGCTGGTTCCCTCGAATGAACTACTTCTCTATCTTATTTTTATCTACTTGTTAAGACAGGTAAGATTAAGCACAAGGATAAGAATGTGAGCTATTTTTATCTAGCTCGTGATGGCATTCTTGGTAACTTGGACTCTTCTTATCAAGTTACCCGATCCAACTCTCAAGCACATAACACTCACCCTCATGCAAATACACAAATTATGGTGGATTAATTAATATATTGATATAAATCATATGATGTTATGCACCAGCTGCTATTGATGAAAAGAGGAGGACAAGTAATCTATGCAGGACCTTTGGGTCGAAATTCTCAACAGATTATTGAGTATTTTGAGGTATTTCTCATCATCCATTTCCCATCTACTAGTAACTATTTTTTAGTAGAGCAGCAATGTTAATAACATAATAGAAGGAGAAATGTGATGTAATCTTCACTACTACTGGTTTTCAGGCCATTCCTGGGGTTCCAAAAATTAAAGAAAATTTCAACCCTGCAGCATGGATGCTGGAAGCTAGCTCTATTGGAATTGAAACTCGGCTTGGAATTGATTTTGCGGAGTATTACAAATCATCATCCTTGTATCAGTAAGGGGAACTAACTTTGCTCTGTTACTAAATACAGAAGTTCTGACATTATCCACTTTTGGAATAGAAAAATTTTTTAAGACCTGATATGATTTGTGTCTTGTTGCCACTATGACCAGGCGAAACAAAGCATTAGTTAAAGAGCTGAGCATCCCAGCTCCTGGAGCAAAAGATCTTTATTTTCATACTACATATTCTCAGTCAACATGGGAGCAGTTCAAATCTTGCCTATGGAAGCAGTGGTGGACGTATTGGAGAAGCCCAGATTACAATCTTGTCAGATTTTTCTATGCCTTGGTTTGCGCTCTCCTGATCGGGACAATCTTCTGGAAGGTTGGCTCCAAAAGGTCTGTACCATTTTGTCTACTCAAGGGACTCAAAACTATTGAGCCATCATTAGTCATAGTGGCTGAATGTTCACCTTGCACTTCACCTGCACTTGAACATACAGCCTAAAATTTTTCTTTTGTCTAATGGTTCAGGGATAGTTCATCCGATCTAACTACCATTATCGGAGCCATGTATGCATCTGTCCTTTTTGCTGGAATCAACAACTGTTCAAGTGTACAACCGGTTGTCGCCATTGAAAGAACAGTGTTTTACCGAGAAAGAGCTGCTGGGATGTACTCTGCCTTAGCATATGCTATTGCACAGGTGAGAAAGGGGTTTTGGAAAGTAACAGGAATTGGTAAACGGTTCTCTTTTTCCTTGATGAGTCAAGACAGATGTTTGTCAAAGAGATATAACATAATTCATATCTTAAATTAATTGAGTTAGTAAAGGAACCCATTAATACCATGCATATCCATTGTGATGCAGGTGGTCGCTGAATTCCCGTACACATTTGTGCAAACCACATATTACACACTTATTGTGTATGCCATGGTTGGCTTCGAATGGACTGCAGCAAAGTTTTTTTGGTTCTTTTTCATAAGCTTCTTCACCTTTCTCTACTTTACTTACTATGGAATGATGACTGTGGCCATCACACCAAATCAACAAGTTGCTTCAATTTTTGCCGCTGCTTTCTATGGGCTCTTTAATCTCTTTTCAGGCTTCTTCATCCCCAAACCAGTAAGTTAGTCTTATCAGTATTTCTAGTTGAATTAATTTACATGTAACTCAGGATCTTTTTCCCTTTTCCTGCTTCTTCATGTTTAACTATTTGTCAAAATTTCAGAGAATTCCGAAGTGGTGGATCTGGTATTACTGGATTTGTCCAGTGTCATGGACTGTTTATGGGCTTATAATTTCACAATATGGAGATCTGGAGCAGGAAATCAAAGTGACAGGAGAGAAGCACCAGAGCATTAAGAGCTATGTGGAAGGACACTTCGGTTATGATACCGATTTCATGGGTCCAGTTGCAGCAGTTCTTGTTGGATTCACAGTCTTCTTTGCATTTATGTTTGCATATGCCATTAAAGCGTTGAACTTCCAACATAGGTAGAAATATACAGGACAATATGCCTTGAGTAGAGGTTCATCATCAAAGTAATTCTTGTAAATACATATGAAGGCTGAAGCCCACGCTCAAAGAAAAAGAAAAGCGTGGCTGTTACTGCACCAGATTCGCATTCATCTATCTGGGAACAAGAGATGTTCAGTTAAAAGTTCAGTTCATATTGTAAAGTACTGAATGATTATGAATCACAAAGATGAAAACTTTGCTTTTGTTTAAGAGAAGCTTAAACGCATTAAATCATCAATGTTAAAGAAACGTATCTATCTTGCAATCTACACATATCATATCAACAAAATGTACTAGCCTGAGCTAAATTTCAATTTCAAAAGTCAGCACAACATGAAATGTCGGACAAACATGGGCATAGGCAGGGTTTAAGAACATGGAATCGGGTAAGGGATCGGTACCAAAGTCCCCAGGAATCGCTTCCAAATAACCCTTGCAAACTGTGCCGACTCTGGTGACCTGATGCAGTTCGTAGGGGAATACAAAACCTGAGGTCGAAGTTCGACTTCTGGAGTGATTTGAGCAACATACAGAAAGTAAAAAAACTTCACAGTCATACCCGGTGGGACTCGAACCCACAATCGCCTGATTAGAAGTCAGACGCCTTATCCATTAGGCCACGGGTACCAGTTGCTCATGGCTTTTAAAAAACTGTTTTAAACCATAAAGCTAAATCAAATGCATAACCCTTCCTAATTCTATTTAATTTTTTTATATTTTAATTAAAAATAATTAAATTACAAAAATGATAGTTATTGGTATCACAATTGTTTTTTAGATATCATGAGATTAATATGAATTGCCTATTTTTATGTTTTTTTTTTTTTTCTATTTTGTTCCAACTCAAAAATTTGGAGATTGCGTAGTAATGATAGTCTAGAGGATTTTGTTCGCCATATCCCCATGGGTATTAGCCAAAATGTTCCAATAATTATTTTTTAAAATAAAAATGATTTACTTAAGAATTTTTTTTTCTTGTCAACTAGCGATCAATGTCTGTTAAATCACACAAAAATCTTTATTCCCATCTCAAATACCAAAAAATATTAAAGTAATTAGCATGAACTGTTTTGGCATTTTGCTAGGTGATTGAGTGATTGATGATTCCAAGGATCAGGAACGCTAGAGAGAGAAAGAGAACATTGATTAAGCAATCTGATCAAGTGGACATCCTTTATATCGTACTATTATTATATAAAAATACAAACAATGTAATATTTTTTTTCATTAAAAAATATATTTGATTGTGAAATAAATAACCTTCTCATGTTTTCCTTCATTCTTCTATGGGATTTGGATTTCTTGCCATCATACTTGGGCCATATTTGGGCCGTTGAGAGTACATATGTATGTGCTTCGACGCACTCCAACAGTGGATTACGACTGCAAAAAATGCACCGTTTCAAGACCCTCTCCTATGTAATCTGTCTCCCTCACTCCCATCTTCTTTGACATTCCCTCAAATTTATTTTTGCCCACACATTTTTGCTAATGCATGTTTTCTCTCTTTTGGATCCAACTTATCTTCAATCAATCAATCTCTCTCTCTTTACCAAAAAAAATAAAAGAAAAAAAAAAAATCAATCTCTCTCCTTAACTTCATTTCCTTTCATGTTTACCTGACTCTCTCAGCCCGCACAATTGATGGGCTCGTCTCAAGTTCGGAATGAACTTACGACTTGCCAGTGACAAATTGATGGCCAACACATGGCAAGTCGTGAGATCCCATGACTCTACTCCTAGGTCTCAACTCCCTTATGCTACTCCTAGGTCAACAACTCCCTTTTGCAAAGCCATTGGATCTCACGACTTGCCATGTGTCGGCCATCAACCTGTCACTGGCAAATCGCAAGTTCATTCCGAACTTGAGACGAACTCAATTCGCCCACACATCACACTTGAGTTTTGTCTCTCCTCCATTTCTAACCTCATCAGTTTTTCTCTCTCTCTCTCTCATGCATAAGTCGGATTTGTAGCAAAACTTTACTTTAATAACAAAAACAGAATTAGATATGCAACCCAACAAGATTGCAGAATAGTACTGTTTCATGAAGACAAAAAAAAAAAAAAAGGCCATATTGATGGATGGAATAAGATATCCAAAGTTTCAGATTTAATCTACGTGAAATTATTCCTAATATGACTGAGATCTAATTAAGAAAATGATAGATTGAAATTTTAGATATAGATAAATACACATGGATGGCTTATATGAGATTGTAAAGATACTAAATTTGGCATCGTCTACACATGTAAATAATGAATGAATATGTATATAAAATGTGTCACTTGAAAGAGGTTTAACAAATTCAAGAACCTATAACATGATATGTTAGTTGGTGTCAAGTTTTTATAGATACCTAAAAAATCATGTCATCCTGATCTAACATGGCAAAAGTTTAAGCTAAATGAATTTCACCATACCATATTTAAAACGTAAAATTGTAGACAACTGTTTGTTCACTTGATTGTCGGTGTCCTACAAGTAGAGTGCATGGAGCTCATGGGTTCGGCACCCCCCCCCCCCACACATACACACACACACACACACACACAAACGCATGCATTATGTACACTTCTCAGTAGCCTTACTCATGTCATTCCGAACTAACATCGAAAGTTACAACTAAATGAATTTCACTACAATTAAAAAGTAAAGTTGAAAACAACTGCTTGCTTAGTTTGTTGGCGACCTGCAAGTAGAATACATGCATCTAGGAGGTCATAAGTTTGAATCACTTATTTTCACCTTGTGCCTTAAGGCACCTCCCTCACAATCTCAGTAGTTATAGTCAAAGTCCCAATGTACTTAAAAATAAGTAGACCAAAAAAAAAAAAAAAATAATAAAGTTCTTGTGGTTACATATCGTGTGCAGACTTACAACCATTCATCTTGTTCTAAACAAAGTTGTGAAGTTAGAAGTTGTAACCTCCCTTTAATTATCTTTTTTTTTTTTTTTTTTAAAGTTGTTTGAGTCGGAATAAAAATGAGCTTTCCAAATAGAATTGACTTTTTTGTCTCTCGTATTGTAAAAGAATCTCTCCATCATGGGTGTTCGGCGAGGTTTGATTAAGATTCAGGAACAGATGAATTGATATCATCGACATTCAATATACATGGGGCAATATCAATTATGATCCTATATCCCTTGGTTTACTTCGTGTCAGTGAATCAAAATTTTCAACTTGAAAATGATTTATCATAACATCATCTTTTAAAACTATCATTATTTTTCATATTTTTCAAATATAAGAAATAACATAATTTCACCTTGTACATAAAATAAACTGGAGACAAAAAAATTACTTGTTTACCAACTTTAGGAACAACAAAATTTTATATAAAAGAAATATTAAAAGACATAAAAAAACTGTGTAATATAATTCTGAGTTATTGTTAATAACTTAATATATTGCCCAAAATTTGATAAATGATTAATACGTGATACCCTCTTATTATTTAAAAAAAAATTAAATTTCCTCAGTTTCCTTGTCACTTGGCAAAATTTAGGCATTAGAATTACAAACCACCTTTAATTGAATTGATATTGCTCCACCACTGCATTCAGGGATCAGTTGAAATGGCCCATGATTTTTTTTTTTTTTTTTTTTTTTTAGATATGTAATCGAAAGGCGACATAAATAATGTGCTTGTGTAGAGATATTTCTCTACTTGTGTGTGTAGAGAAATTTTCCCCAAAAACCATCCATCTCGGTTCCTCCGCCACATAAAGCCGTCTCTACTACTCAACTCCCCGGATTATGACCTCCCCGGCCCCTTCGTGACTCCCAAAGCCCAAAATGGAACTAATAATAAATAACTGATTGCCATTCTCATAAATCAGATTACCCTTTCTCAGAAAGGTTATAACTTGGATTGAGATCGTTTTCAGTCCGTTCAGTTTGTTCAATCGTGAACAAATGGACTGGAATTAAATGACACCTATCAATATATTAGGGGGATGTGTCTTGAGATTCCAGTTCGTCTGATCATGATTGAACGACTGAATGGACTGGAGACGATCTTCTTCCGTTATAACTTATAACCATGGCTCCTTCTCCTTGACACCTGCAATGTCCTCCAGGCCATTTAACACTGATTTTTTTTTTTAGTGCCGTCATTGAACCATAATGAGTATTTATAGTATTTAGGTTAAAGGGGTTAGAGTTTTGTGCCAAATTGACCAACATTGAATGTCGGTGACTCGGTATCATTGTCGTTGAAGCTGCAGGTGTCACTGGGTAAGTGACACTTAACCCGACCCTATACATAGTAAACGGATCCACATCCCTTCCTCCTAGAGGTTTCATGAGAAGGGGCAGCACCACTCACGCCAATTGAATGGTTTTCATTCAACCCTAAAATGATCTGGTCCATGCGATTGTGGGGTCAAGTGGAATGGTTTAGATACCTGTTATTAGTAAAAAAATAAAAATTCATTACAGATCCACATGATCAAGGAGGAGAGAGAATGTTTTTTTTTTTTTTTTGTAATTAGAAATCTATTGATAAAGGCAAGAAGAACTCATGTAGTATCCATGGATCAAAATTAAATGAATCAAATTGTGGGCCACAAAACCCTTCAAAATCAACGACGCCGTAATTCTATGAGGAATTTAAAAAAAAAACAGTCAAATGAAAAAAAGCAAGTGTTTGATATCCTCCCCATTATGTGCGGAAACTGAAGCCTAGGAGGTGTGGGATTTTTTTTTTTTTTTAATTTCTATTTGTTTTTAAAGCCACTAGAATCATAGAAAAACCCTTGTACTACTAAAAAAAGTAATAATAATAATAACAAATAGAAAAACCCTTAGAAACCGGGTGGTGCCACATCAGTCAAAAGCAAGGTTTTTATACAAAAATTTTATTTAAAATTTATTTATTTGGTTTGGAGGGAATTCGATTATTTAAATTTAATTATATTTAAATAATTTTATAAATATCTAATTTTTTAGTCATTGTTTCACGTAGAATTCAGGTGTCCATGAAAAAACTTTAAATTGTCAATTTTATTCAGTTTTAATTGAGATCAGATAAATTAAGATTATTGAATACGTATATCAATACATTGGGATAAAAGAAAAAAAAAAAAAAGAAACTCTTCCAATTCTGTTAGATTTCTAAATGTTGATTTAGTTTCAACCTTTGACAATCTCGACTCTCCAATCTCCGATTTCAAAGGAAGAAACGTCAATACTTCTTGAATGGCATCATCAGTTATTATTAATATTTTTTTTGGTAGAAAATAAAATTATTGAATAAAAAGTCAGCTACAAACATAAGGATCCGTCATGGCCATCGATGATGTCAAAGCCTTCCGAACAAAGGGAGCGAGCAACCACGTTATTTCTTAATCCATAACCGCATATGGATGTTGGACCGCTCTGCATCGAAAGACCCGCCCCGTAATAAACCTTGGGTGAATGTGACTTTAGACACGTACCAAACAACTGCCTAAAAATTCTGCGTGCGCATGTTAGAGGATCCCTTCTACATTGTAAGACCCGCCCTGTAACTCTCACCATCTTTGGTGACATGACTTTACGACACGTACACAAAAGCAAGATTTGGTGGGGTCCAGTCCTCAAGGATGAATCATGAAATCAAGGAGCACACTCATGTGCGATGCGGTGGGAATCTTGTCTTCCTATCGAACGCGTCGCGTCCTGGCGTCCCTCTGCAAAGTGTTGTCCACGTGTTAATATATATATATTATAATAATACATCAAAACTCATAAAAACTGCCTAAAACCACACGCTTTGTAGGACCCACTTGTGTTCGAAATGGGTTAGCTTACGTGGCCCCACTCATAAAAATTAAAATTAAATAAAAAGAGAAAATCAATTCCATGGTCTAATTCAATACCGCCAGCCGGCTTTACTGCGCGCGTTAGATCACGCAGCTCGCTAATTTCAGGGGCCGAAAATGCTTCTGCGGACATTCTTAGGCTTCGTTGATGAGACGACGGAAACTTCCATGTTCTGATTATTCATGAACATGGACGGTTGAGCTGCTAAGAATGGTTTGTGGCTACTGTCTATTGGTTCGATCAAGATCTTTCATCTTGATTTACCCTTAAAAAAAGAAAAGAAAGAAAAAGGTCATTCTAGTTGACTGCGGTTTGATTTCTTGAATCTCTCCGCCAAATAAGAATCCAGTTTTTTCAAGAGAGCAGAAGCTGGATCTTCAATGACCAACCACTACTAAAGATGGTCCAAGCTAAGCACCATTCTTAGGTTTGGCATAAAAATAATCTGACTTTTAGTTGTTTTTTTAATCTGCTTTAAATCATTAAGTATTCAGTTGGGAAAAAGGGTGAATCTTTCCTATGAAGATCCAATTTTTTTAATTGGACCGCCACCCATTTTGATTGACAATGAACCAAGTAAGGTATTCCTCTGTTTTTTTTAATTAAAACTTTATGGGATGAGAAGCAACTGGTGTCATCTTTGTCTCTCTTATTCATGTGATGTATGTACTCAAGGTGTTAGACAAAATGTCTGTGATAAATCAACAGTCACACACTCTTCCGATTCAGTATCTGAGGTAGCAATAATTTTGGGTTTCAATTGTTAGTACATACAAGAAAATAATAGACAAAAGGGGGAGAGGGTAGAAAATGAGTACCCAAAAAGAAAAAAAAAGGTTATCATTCATGGACATTTGGAGGGTTTGATTTGTTGAGTTTTAAGCGACTTTCAAGCTCCTGCACATACAAAGAGTCAGAGGTCTCGTGATTCTTCCCAAAGAAATGCTTAAATCTTTAGGTTTTGGCAGGATTTCGGATCTCAGTCATTTTCCACCATGAGGGTTAGGAGCAGAGGATCTAGGCATTTAGCCATGTAAGGATTAGGAGGACTGAGACAAGGTACAAAGGAAAATGGTTTCTATGGATGGAGGAGGTCTAGACTATTAATAAATGATTAAATGCCACCAATGGCAGCCAAGGGTGAACAGCACTTGGTTGCCATTTTTTCACCTACCAGAAATGCTATTAGCATGCCACCTAATCCTCATGGTTTGTTGCTTGTTAGGTGAATCCACTATCCATATTCCATAACCGGTGTGGCCATGCCCATGAGACCATGAGACCATGAAGACCATGACTAGGAGGAACAAGGAACAGAGGAAGAAAGAACAACAAACAAGAATGAACCTTTCTGACACAATTATACAACACGTGTGTTTTGACTAGAGAGGGTAGTTTGGTGATTATGTATAAAACATAAATTAGAAAATGGCAGGCGCCCCAAGCCGACCCGGCACTAAAGGAAGTGTGAATGTATGATTATGAAATGTGAATGAGTCAACCCAACTCGGACTGGAACAGTAACGGCCAGAAACCAAACTCAAAATTTACTTTAAATGCCTGAAAACGAAATGACATGAGGGCAGCTTCATTTGGATCTAACCAGCTTTGTGTTGTTAATTATATATCTCACAGAGCTGTAAACTCTCTCAAGCTTCCCCATTTATTTATTTATTTATTGCTTTTTTTGGGGGAAAATTATTTATTGCTTCCCCCTTCTCAGTTCTTTCTTCAATTTTCTCCTATAAAAGCAATCACAGCACACAAGACCACAAGAGTGAGAAGTAGAGGGAGAGAGAGAAGAGGACAGCGAGAAGAAAGGCGGGCAGCCAGAAGGGTCTCTCTCTCCTACCGTTGTCTCTTATTATAGCTGCAGACGCGGAAAAGGGACAAAAGCGAAGACTTCTCCCAGGCATTTCTTTTCCAATCCTTTCGCGATGATTTCATTGAATAGAAGCAGTTTCATGGTAATATAATTAAACCCAGTTCGAAAATTTTAATTTTTGATAAGCCCATTTTTTGTGCATAACAAAAGAAAAGAAGAGAAAGAAGTTTCTTCTCTTTTTTTTTCATTCATTGATTGCCATTTTGAATACGGTGGCCGTCCTTGTTGGTCTGCTGCTCTTTCTCACATTGGGAAATGAAGATGTTTTTCTTTTGGGGCTGTTGATTTTGAATTTAAAAAATCAAACCAATTTGGATTTCTTGAAAATTTGGTATAAAAGGAGGAATTGGATTGTCTTTGTTTCTTGATTGTAAGCAGAATAACTCCACGAGTTTATCTGGTGTTTCAAGAATCTCTCATACGCAGAGAAAAGCATCAGCTGTGGTGGTGGCTATGAGCTCCAATGGTCGACCAGGCGAGGGGAAGGTTAGGGCTGTGATGGGGAACACCCTGAAGGAGACGAGAGATGGTGCTTCGGTGCTGGATATGGACTCCAAATCCACTGTTGGTGGAGGCGTCGAGGACACCTATGGTGAGGATACAGCCACCGAGGATCAGGTCGTCACCCCTTGGACATATTCCGTTGCTAGGTGAGATGATCATTCCTAATGGAGTTGCTTTTTCTTCTATTTTTTTTTGTATGGTGGGGTTGGTGTTCGATGATTTCGATGATGGGCCGCTTCCCCCCCCTCTCTTTCTCTGCCCAATGTCATTCTTAAGATCTAAAACCTGATGCCTTTCTTTCCCTTTAATTTAATTAAATTTGTGATAGATTCTCTTTATTTTTCTTGTTTTAGTTACGTTCCTGTTTGGTTGGTTTTAACATTCTACGAGCGTTTGATTGTCCCTATCATTCCATCTGTTTGAGGATGGTGGACATCTGGTTTATGTTAGTTTTTTCGCTTTTTGTTCTTTCCTTTCTTTCTGAATGAGTAGTATCGATGTAAACGATGTGACTGGGAGCAAAACTGTATATGTAGTTATATTCGTTGAAATCTTATTTTGCCTTTCCATTTATTATTTATCTTGGATCTAATATTGGGGGAATGAAATGTCACACACCAAAATTTTTCTTTTCCATTTTGGATTTCTTCTGGTGGGCTCAGTTGAAATTTTATGGAATTCTTTCTTCTACTATTTTTTGTTTTGGGGGGGGGGGTGGGGGTGGTTGTTTGTGGGTTGTTGATGGTTTCGTGCAGTCCGCGTGACTTGTTTATTTATTCTATATTTTTTGTCCATTCCTTTTTTTTCCCTGTTGTTGCTTGTTAATTTTTTTTAGTAGGTGTACAATGTTTGATTTCTGGACACAGGAATGTTGTTTTCCTTTGTTTTTGACGTTTTCAGCCTTTTGTCTTTTATCTATTATCTCTTATATTTTTCTTGCAGTGAATTCAGTCAATTCATTAAATGAAGAATGGGACCTCTTTACGCCATTCTTTTGAAGTTGCCAAAGAGGACTATGTTATTGTCTATAAATTTGAACATCCAGGACATGCTACATGTTATGGCCATGAGCATGCCCGATAGCTATTCCTATTGCAGCCCTCTCCGCTAGTAGCTTATTCAGCCACCTCTTAGTACTTAGTAGTTTATACTGCATAAACACGAAGTTTACTATCATGATGTGCACTAATCTAAACACCGTTTCCTGTCAACAGGTTCCAAAATGGCTCATACAATATCTCAACTTGCTTAATTGTATAAGATATTACTATTGGGTAATTCTATTAAAAAAAAAAACAACTTTTTGTGTAATTATTAAAAAATGTAAAAAAAAGATTTAAAATATGTCAACCACTTTTTGTGCATATATGATGGTTCCTAACAGTTTTTAAAATTCATTCTTCTTTTTTTTTCAAAGGCCACAACTTGGTGCAAATCCTGATCATTAGAGGAGGTTGGACTAGAGTTGGTCCTAACCTTCAGTGTTTACCTATGGCATCATTCTCAATGGGGTGCTTAAATATGGTGCATTTCAGCCTTGTGTTTCAGTATTTTAGTCAACAAGTTTTCAACTGGTCTGTGGCTTTATTCTTGGAGATTTTATTTTTCTAAAATCCCCTTTGTCCACATCTGAGCACAAAATAAAGAGAAAAAACTATCTATAAAATAGTTAAAATGAGAAAAAAGAATAGTCGAGATTTTAGCCAAGTTAAATATATTAAAAGTGCAGATGATAGAGTTCTAGTAAGGGATAAAGACATTAAAGAGAGATGGAACGATTATTTCTATAGCCTACTAAATGAATACACTTCAAGTAATAGTGTCCCAAAAGGCTACATTACCCACCAAGACACCACAGGTTATAGATACTTACATAAAATTAGGGTGACAGAAGTAAAAGAAGTTTTAAGGAGGATGAATGACAAAGCACCAAGCTCAGATGAGGTCCCAATAGATGTTTTGAAAGACCTTAAGAATCTATGAAGTATCTTAGCTAGCTAAGTTGTTCAATAAGATTATGAGCACAAGGAAAATGCCAGATGAATGGAGGAGAGGCATTATGGTTTCGATTTATAAAATAAAGGTGATATTCAGAGCTGCAATAACTACAGAGGCATAAAACAAATAGTCATACCATGAAACTATGGGAGAGAGTTATTGAAACTCACATGAGACAAGAAACTACTATTACGGAGAACCAATTTGATTTTATGCCAGGTAGATCTACGACCGAAGCTATTTACTTGCTTAGGAGATTCATGGAAAGATTTATAAAAGGCAAGAAGGACCTCCATATGGTCTTTATTGACCTAGAAAAAGCTTATGAAAGAGTCCTAGAGAGTTAATCTGACAAGTATTAGAGAAGAGAAGTGTTTCAAGCAAATACGTAGACATAGTCAAGGATATGTATCATAATGTAGTGACTAGTGTGAGAACCGTGGGGGGAGGGGGGGTCAAGATAGTAAATTCTCAATTACAATTGGGTAACATCAAGGATCAGTTTTAAACCCTTATTTGTTTGCTCTAATTATGGATGATTTAATCATAGGCATTCAAGATGAAGTTCCTTGGTGCATGCTTTTTGCTGATAATATTGTTTTGGTGGATGAGACAAAAACAGGGATTAACGTCAAATTGGAGCCTTAGAGATCAACATTAGAATCAAAAGGTTTTAAGATAACTAAGATGGAGTATATAATGTGTAACTTTAGTCACATAAGGACAAATAATGAGGTGGTGAAAATTGATGAAAGGGACATACAACATAGTGATTATTTTAGGGATCTAGATTCAATCATAAATAAAGAAGGTGATATAGAGGATGCTGTTTCACAGAAGATTAAAATCAAAGTGGAGTGGTGCATCCGGAGTGTTGTGTGAACGGTATATTCCTTTAAAATTAAAAGAAAAATTTTATAGGATAGTCATTCAACCATTTAGTATGTATGGTGTGGAATGTGTGTAGTTAAGAAGCATCATATAGATAAACTTAGTATAACTGAGATGGATATGTGGCAAAACTAAGAAGGATAAGGTAAAGAATGATCATATTAGGGCTGATTTGAGAGTAGCGCCGATACATGATAAGCTACAAGAAAGTTGTTTGAGATGGTATGACCATACTCAACGGAGGCCGTTAGATACTGCAATATGGAGGAATGATTTGATTCTATTGAAGGATCTAAAAGTGCTAAGGGTAGCCCTAAGATGACTCTAGGGGAGGTGGTGAGGAAAGACATGCATAGCTTACCTTGTTTCAAGTATGATATTGAACAGAGCTGATTGGAGAACAAGAATCCATGTAGCCAACTCCATTTAGTTGGGATAAGCTTTGTTGTTGTTGTTGTAATTGGACACCTACTTATTGGTTACTGTCAGAGGCTGGAACGGGTATCCATTGAATAAGTGAACGGAGCCACCACCTCTTTGGATTTAATTCTTAATCTCTACTTTTTAACTCATTGAGGATGGCGGTCCAAATATTGTTTGTCAAATAATTCCTGAAAAGTGTGCTACTTTCTTTCAGTAGGTATTTTCTTTTCAACAACCTACTGATACAGGTGTGGTGTTGGGAACATTCTTTTGTTCAATGTGTTAGTTCTTTGGGACAATTGTGATCCTTTGTTTTATGCATTAACTTCATATGCTATGCATTCATAATATGGGAATTAGTATTTTATTTCTTCAGCTGAATCTTCTTAAGCTTTTTTGTTTAAGCTAAGCTTTCTGTCAGAATGAAACTTTTGCTTTGCAAGGCTTTCTGTGGCTCTGTTTGTTTGATTGTGGTGTTGGTGACATTGTTCTGTCCAATTTGTTAATTTTTTATGAATCCATCTCTGTAATGTATTGACTCCCTAGGCTTTACATTTGTAAGATGTGTTTCTTATTTTTCTTTATGGTGTAGTGGTTATACTTTGATGCGGGATCCACACCACAACAAAGGGCTTGCCTTCTCAGAGAAAGAGAGGGATGCTCACTACTTGCGTGGCCTTCTTCCCCCAGCAGTTGTATCTCAAGATCTCCAGGTTACATCAATGAAGCTGTGGCACAGTTCAAGCCTTAATTATCATTCTTCTTTTATTTTTATTATTAAAATATAAAATTACAACCATAGCCCAAACATTCTTGGTTATTGACCCTTTCTCTTTCCATGATTCTAATCATCAGGAGAGGAAGATAATGAAAGATATCCGTCATTATCAAGTTCCATTGCAGAGATATGTTGCCATGATGGATCTTCAGGTAGCCTCCCACCCAGTGCCCCCGTCTATTTTTGTATTCTGTGTTTCAAATGATGGTGTATTTGGGTTTTTGAATGTTTGATTTTATTTGACTATTCTGTCTTGGTTTACAGGAGAGGAATGAAAGGCTGTTCTACAAGATTCTCATGAATCATGTTGAGGAATTGCTTCCTGTTGTCTACACACCTACTGTTGGTGAGGCTTGCCAGAAATATGGAAGTATCTTCAGGCGTCCTCGGGGTTTATACATCAGCTTGAAAGAGAAGTATGCCTGTTTTAGATCCCATTTCTTCTTTGTAGCTCAAACGTTTTCTTTTTCTTCTTTACCACAAAGTAGTCATTTTTTTCAGGGGAAAGATTCTTGAGGTATTGAAGAACTGGCCTGAGAAAAGTATCCAAGTTATTGTTGTAACTGATGGTGAGCGGATTCTGGGACTAGGGGATCTTGGCTGTCAGGTATAATGTTAGGCAGTCCTTTTTTAAATTCATGACCATCAATGTTTGAAATATTGGTTTCAAAAGGGTGAGCGTTTCTGTGTCTTGTATCTTGATTGGTCCTGGGGAGTCATTGACTACAATGTTTGGAATGTTCTCAGGGGATGGGAATTCCAGTCGGCAAACTTGCACTGTATACAGCACTTGGAGGTGTACGTCCCTCTTCGGTAAGCAATCTTCGTTCTGGTTTGCATGTTGGATGGCTTGACACTATTCCTTGATTCAACTGCATGTCTTTCACATTATGCAAAATTTGATTTGCCTTTGGCAAGTCCGTAACATGAACTACCTTCACATGGAGATGACATAGGCTAATCTAATCCAACTCAATCAAATTCTTAAGTTCTGATCATGATCCTTTTCTTTCTCTTTCTCAGTTATAGAAATTGATTTATTGGCTCCATTTTACCATTTGCAGTGCTTACCTGTAACCATTGATGTGGGTACAAACAATGAGCAGTTGTTGAAGGATGAATTCTACCTTGGGCTCAGGCAGAAGAGGACAACTGGCCAGGTCTTACAACTTACAGGGTCAACTAATATGAAAAACTTACAGGCTTTTTAGTTGTATATTTCCTGTTATACTAAATGTGGTTTATGTACCTTCTGATTGTAGGAATATTCCGAACTTATGGATGAATTCATGTGTGCAGTTAAGCAGAAGTATGGGGAAAAAGTCCTCATACAGGTACCATCTTTTCTGGGTCTCAATGAGATTAATAAACTGAGTAATTGTTCGACTTTCTGAAGCTCGACTCAATGCTTATTTGTGTTACTATAGACCCTCTGAATTTTTTATTGCCTTGACAGTTTGAAGATTTTGCAAACCACAATGCCTTTGAGCTGCTTGCAAAATATAGAACAAGCCATCTTGTTTTCAATGACGATATACAGGTAAATACTGATGAAGGTCCCCAATAGTATTGGTTTCTCTGGGAAGCATGAATTTAACTTCAATCTGGTTTCTGTCCCTTTGTAGGGAACAGCATCAGTGGTCCTTGCAGGGCTTGTTGCTGCACTGAAGTTAGTTGGAGGGACCTTGGCTGAGCATACATTCTTATTTCTTGGTGCTGGAGAGGTGCATTTCCACCACTCTTTTCCCCCAGTTTTCTATTATGATCACTATCCAACACCCCCTCAACACCCTCTGGGCTCTGGTACATTCAATAATCTAGCAGCTTATAAATGGGGAACAGGAAACTAAAAATATAAGAACATGAGTAGTCGATGTGTTTGTACACATTGAAGGATCCTACTTGAGCTGGATCCTTTCCCCCTCTCCATGATCAGTTAACTTCAGAAATTCACCTCTGTTATAATTGTATCATCCTATCAGATTCTAAAAGGTCTACGTTCTTTTTGCAAATGTTCGTCCTTCTATCTTTTTTGAGCATAGGTGCAACTAAGGTTCAATCCTGAGAGGCTGTACTGATGTTCTGACCAAAGTTTGTGATACAAATTAAGCTGGCTGTACCGAGTCGAGAATAAAAATTGGTTAATTATTGTCTAATTCAGGTTGTGGATTTATGGATGCATGTTCAGCATAGGATTTTTAGGTCTGGAGGGGGGGGGGGGGGGGGGGGGGGGGGGAAGTTTTTACTGATAAACTTATCGAATGTCAACAGAGACAAGTAGAGATGATGACAGATTACAGAGAGGGCTTCTCTGTGTAACCAAGAGTTGCATGAAGCAA
The DNA here is from genome assembly GCA_028583415.1 of Protea cynaroides. Classification (NCBI taxonomy): domain Eukaryota; kingdom Viridiplantae; phylum Streptophyta; class Magnoliopsida; order Proteales; family Proteaceae; genus Protea; species Protea cynaroides. Next base: position 98,406,684 of record CM053274.1, on the reverse strand, counting down.
CTATTTTTTTAGAGAAAATACATAGATATAGTATAAAAGAAAAGTACAAAACCTGGAGACCAGGCTAAATTAACATCCTACACTACTAAGCAGTCTCACCTTGAAACAATGCCTGAGTCTTCCTAGGAAACAAATAATGGAGCAGCCAGAGAGTTATTTTTCCTCCTTGTTTTCGTGTAGCTTGTGAGAAGTTGAAAGGATGCTTCTTTGGTGAGCTCTACTAATATCACCTTGGCAGACATGAGACCACTGTTATTTAAACTAGAAGAAGCAAATTTAGGAGTTCAAATATCTTGCAACTCATATGGAGGTTCTCTAATAAAAAGATCCTGTGGGAGCCATACGAGCTAGACTACCAGCTTGTAGGGTTCTTAAGTTGAGTTTGTGGGATGGGCTTGAGTTCATAGGCTTAATCCTGCTGTAGTCTAAGTTTGAGGCCTCTTGTCTTTACATGGAGACAATATCCTAATATACTTTTATACAAGTCAAGATTCTATTGGTATGCTTCAGTGGTGTTCTGTGATTGCAGGCTGGTACTGGTATTGCTGAACTCATAGCTCTTGAGATGTCAAAACAGGTTTGTAACTTGCTGCTGTCACTTGTGTAATATTTTTGTGTAGAAGAATTCTTTGATAGCAAGGAGATTTATATTTTATCTTCACTTCAGACAAAAGCTCCATTGGAAGAGAGTCGCAAAAAAATTTGGCTTGTGGACTCAAAGGTAATGGAAAACTGAGCATTTTCAAGTTCTTGCTTAAAAAGCAGATTAGCTCTATTTATTTCCACTTCCAAGTTCTTGCTTAACAAGCAGAAAGGTCTATTTATTTCAACTTTTTTTTTTTTTTTTTGTAGTTTATATAGTATTGTTGTACCTATTGCAGGGATTGATTGTTAGCTCCCGAAAGGAGTCTCTTCAACATTTCAAAGAACCTTGGGCTCATGAACATGAACCTGTTAAGACACTTCTGGATGCTGTCAAGGTCGCCACCTCTCTCTCTCTCTCTCCCTCTCTCTGTGTGTGTGTGTGTGTGTGTGGATGTGCGTATATGTGATTTGTGAGACAGTTTAGGAAACTTACTTCATTGCCTGTTGTTGTCTTCTTAGGCAATCAAGCCAACTGTGTTGATCGGTTCCTCAGGGGTAGGTCAAACATTTACAAAGGAGGTGGTTGAGGCTATGGCCTCCTTTAATGAGGTAACTCTCTCTCTCTCTCTCTCTCTCTCTCACATTATACATCAGGTGGTAGAATCTGACGTTGATATTCACCACTGGCTTTCAGAAACCTATTATTCTTGCTCTCTCAAATCCAACTTCACAGTCTGAGTGCACAGCCGAACAAGCCTACACATGGACTAAGGTAAAATGAACAAGATTTTCTTTCTCTAGTTCTCACAGAATTAGACATGATGCATCATGTCGAGAAGCATATGATGATTTGGATATTCTAGATTAAAAAGGAAAGCTGAATTCTTTCTCTCTTGCAGGGCCGTGCTATTTTTGCTAGTGGGAGTCCATTTGACCCTGTTGAATATGATGGGAAAGTTTTTGTACCTGGCCAGGTTCTAACTTTATACTTTTTTCTCATCTTTTGGGTTTCCTTAGATGGAAATATCTCCCTAACAGGACTTTCTGTTACTTCTGTCTTGTTGATTGATTACAGTCAAACAATGCATACATTTTCCCTGGACTTGGATTGGGTTTGATAATTTCCGGTGCAATCCGTGTGCATGATGACATGCTTTTGGCAGCCTGTAAGTACACCAAAGATTGAGAGTAAATTGATGATTGCTGATGGCTGGACTGTACAGTTGGTCTCTTAATGTCTTAACTATATTAATGAAATGCAAGACTAATATGGTTATTCAAGTTACAGGGCCATTGAGTAGGATAAGTGTTTAAACTTTTCTATCAGTAACCAAAAACAAATATAGTACAGATGAATATTCACTTAATAACATTTTCGTTATGTTTTGAATTGGAACAGCGGAAGCATTAGCTGAACAGGTGACACAGGAGAATTATGACAAAGGCCTCATCTTTCCTCCATTTTCCAAGATTAGAAAGATATCAGCACATATTGCTGCAAGTGTAGCTGCTAAAGCATATGAACTAGGTGAGAAACTTACTAGTGGATTCAGGTCATGCAAACTCTGCTCCCGTCCCAAATCTACAATTAAACTAACCAGATCCGAAATGCTTGCTTTGCAGGTTTAGCAACCCGTCTCCCTCAACCAGAAAATCTGGTCCAGTATGCGGAGAGTTGCATGTACAGTCCTGCCTACAGAAACTACCGGTGAATTGGTGGAAACGCCCCTGCAGTTTTTGTAGTTTCATTTATCATTTAACGTTTCTTTTGTTCATTTTTTTTCCCCTTCTTTAACTGTCTTTCATCTGCCATACCCTTTTCTCTTTGCCTTTTATCCCTTGTGTTGTAACTTTTGTTTAAGCTACAGTAATTGCCACATTATATTCTTACTCTTTCCAATGGCTTCATGTCCAAATGCGGCATGTTTCATGAAATTTACACGGCTTGCAATCTCTCTCTCTCTCTCTCTCTCTCTCTCTCCAACCGAACCTACGCAAATCACCAAGAAGCCCTTTACTCCCATATCTTCATATGTAAGGAATAATGAAAGTCTCCTCATAGCTCCGTCAGGCCTGTATGATAACGCTTCTGTTTCACTGGAATATTTTTGAGCCAGAAATATTTTTTTGGTTCTATTCTTAAAGAATACTTCTGCGGAAGATCTGTGTTTGAGAAAAAGAAATGTTTCTGTTTTGCTCTTTGATCCTATCATTGATCCCCTCCGGCAACCACTCTGACACGATTTCTGATCTCTTGCAGCCAATTCTGCTGCCGGCAATGTGCCACCACCCTCAAGTCAATATGAAAATTCCCTTCATGTTGTGTTTTGGACTTTTGAGAATTAGAATTTTGAAGAATCTAGAAGGTTTCTTGGCATAACCCCAACCAAGCAAGAATACTAAATCAAGTCAAACAATTCGACAACAAAAGCAACTGAAGTTACCAGACATGTTTTTGTTCTATTATTGTTCCAAAAGAACAAAAGAGCAGCAGGAACATTCCAAAAGAATGTTACCGAACATAGCCTTTAACTGCCAAGTACCCCAATTGATCTTGTCCTTTCACAACCTTCAGAATCATAGGTAACGACTAGTTGTAAGAGAAATTGCAACCCTGGAAATTTGAAACCTATGTTAACACAGGGAGTTGCACCCAAGGGCCGCATCTTCACGCATAAGACTGGCTTGGACTCAAATTACAACCCAGAAGTAGGAAACAGCTTCAGTTCACTGTAGACTCTCGAGCTACACTCCCCTGAGACTTCAGATAGTTTGCTTGTAGTCATCACTCATGTTGAAGTAACAACCCTGGGATGGGAGACATGGTTTGTTTGTAGTCAGATCCTGATCTGCAGTATAATGGTCCTTCGGGGAAAAAATGTTTTAAAGGATGATTTGTGCGTCAGAGCCCTCGATCACAACGTGGATAAAGAGTTGGTCCAATAGCAGTCACATTCATTGCTACTAGTAAAGAAATGCATTCTTTTGGACACATGTTATATTGAACACCAACCCAATCTCAATGAATAAAAAACAGTACAAGCAACAGAATAAACAACTGATATACAATCAGCCTGATGCTCTGTATTGCCATCATCTTCCTTCCCAGCCACCCAATTTAATCACACAAGAACACAAGCTTCTTGGCACTTCTCTAAACTCATGATCCTGAGGAATTGATAATCTATTTATTTATTTGTTTATAAGAACCCACCCATTTATCAACAACATAACTTATTTGAGAACAAAAGGCTTCTCTTTGTTCAAATATAATACTGTTCTTTTACATTATGTATGACAAAGGCAAACATTTGAAATGTATACTTCAGCAATGCGCCTCCATATGCATTTCCCAAAGCCTTACACTTTTCTTCTATAACTGGTGCACCATCAGCAACTAATCTTAATGGTTCTGGTACAAGCTCAGGTCGGCATGAGTATCCTTATAACGCTGACTCAGATACGTTACACATTTCACAGGAGGAAACCTGGTAGATTGACAGAGCGGTTAATAAAGGTGTCCACTAAAAACATATGCTGATATAAGCCGCACGAACTATATGCAATCAATTGATCTTAGTCATTCATCCACTAATTTTAATGAATCCATTTAATAATTCAAAAGTTAGCAAAGATAATGCTTCAGCCATTCAGAGTCATGAGGTTCTGACCAATATGATTTAAGGGCCATGGGCCATTGCAAGAAGCAATTATTGGAAAGCTCCTGCAAAGAAGAGAGCAAAACCCTCCCCCCTCTAACCCCCCCCCCCGCCCGCGGGGGGGCCCTTCACTTTGCAATACACATGAATACATGATGATTGTTGGGTTTCGGTCAAATGTGGCTCCACCAAAGGTTTGGGACCATGTTTAGCGGAAACCCATCAAACGATTCTAACTTCTGTTGTAAAGTACAGGAAAAACCTGTTTAAGACTTAAAGAGTACCCAAACTGGAAAAAGAGGTATAAAATTGGTGCTGACACAGAATTAAGGCATAAAATAAGTGAGGTGAATCCAAATCCAGATTCATCTTTAGTAGTAAATCTGAGATCAGAACAAGATCGATATCCAATCAAAAACCTAAATGGATCCTAGATACATATCATATTCATAACGAATTTGTATGTTTTTGCTTGATTGTATCCATGGTTCAAGGAAGCGGAATCAGCCTGCACCGATTCCTATTCCAATTCCGATCCAGCTAGAATCAGCCAAAAGCCCTAGATTTGCCAGATCGGATTGGCCATAGTTGGAATCAGTTGCGGCCAATTCAATCAGAATCAGCTGATTCGACAAATCCAATCCTAATTCCTTCAACCATGATTCCACCCGCTACATGCCACACACATAAATTTTGGAAGGATCCAGATCCAGCCGTAAGCCCCATATCCCTCATGAAATTTAAAGTAAGCATGCTTCCAACATCCAACCAGTGTAAATGGATGTTGATCCAATGTCAGAACCAAATCAACCAAGCTATGCTTCAATAAATACTTATATAGAAGCTTTCCTTCTTTGTGAATGAGATGCATCTTCAAGATTGATTCGTTCTTAACGCATTGCTGCAAGGGGTGTATCATTGTAGTGTTCAGTTTTCCCTATAATGTCTAGGTTCAAGGATTAGCATCCTGAGCCCAGATCTGCATTGTCCAGAATCCAGATCCCCCTGGATTTAAACCAAGTTTCTATGAATTGTAGTCAGGCTTCCATGTGTTCATGCAGTAACTTACTTGGGCGGGTTTGTTTCTGATTTACAAGAAGGTAAGCACTCCACAACACATTCGTGGCTAGGCTCCACAAAGAATGCAATCTGCCCATGAAGAAAGAGAGAAGATCAGTAATCATGACGTTAGGAGGTACAAAACGTAAATAACTAAATATCATGAAAAAATAGATGGACAATATAATGAATAAAACAAATGCCGCCTAGGAAGATACAATCATATTTTTATCGGCTACCCCATTTAGTAGCATGGCTTTCACCCAATTTTTGCTTAGACGTCTCAAATGAACAGTGGGGAGCTGTTCTCAAATGCAAATCATTGAAAAATCCAAAAATTGAAGAACTTTGTGGTTATAATTCTAGCAAATTCAAACCTGCAAATTAATTATATTATTTATGAAAAAGAAATTTTAGCTATAATAAATGGACTAAAAAAGTTCAAGATTTATTTAACATCTAATAAATTTCTTATACGAACAGATAACCAGGCCGTTAAGGATTTTCTTAAATCCAAAAAACGCAAAGAAAACCCTCGCCAAATAAATTGGTTTAATTTTGCAGTCAATTTCCTTTTGAAATCGAATATATCAAAGGTAGTAACAATGTCTTCGCTGATTTTCTTAGCAGGGAACCAGAAGCAGTTTCAGCAAACAAAAGCTAGTAATCCAATTCAAAATGTCTGGTAAACCTCCAGATAAATTTGATAACTAATAAGGAAAGCCCACAACTTAGACCCAACTAAGAGATTCAGTTTTTGAATGCCAAGCTTGTTTTGGAAGTCTTTGAAGAATTAATTTTTTTAAAAAATTGTCAAATTTCTGCCCAGCAGCATATGTGAACACAGTCTACCGTAGCCGATCCAATAACGAAACCTTGAACCATGGGTCTGATGTTTTAAATTATGGGCTGCTCCTCTCAATGTGAACATCACATTCAAATAGTAGGTCTAAATTGGTCATTATACTGGGTAACCAGCTGCACTTCTGTAACATCCTGCTCGTAAACTTCAATTCTCCCAAAAAAATTTACAAAACACTTCATAAACATGCCTTGCAAATGCAATGCAGAATCTTAACAAAGTTGAAAAATGTTTCTAACGCAAATAAATAACAAATAACATAACCAACGCAAATATCCTCACAGATTATTGAGATTATAGAACATCCAAAAGTTCATGAAGAGCCTTACTGAATATCTCTCTTGACCACTCCCTAATACTCGATGTAATGTGGACCTGGAAATAAAGCAGAACCATGGATTTCAGAGTTCTCCATTAACTGATTAAAAAATACCAGAACTAACTGAATATAATAACAATTAAGAATGGCAGTAACAATGATGGCAATGATAAATGATAATAATCATTAGAATTTGCACATTTCATTATCCTTTTTTATGAAATCCATCTAAAAAAGAAATAGCATCCCAGGACCAAAATATGTGAAGGTTCTACTATTTTAAAATTTTTAAAATGGAACTTTATAAAACCAATAGATAATTGCCAGAACGATTAACATGAAGAAATTGAGTCATCCCAAAGAAATACTGTGGAAAATGTTTCACCCTAAAATTTAGAGGGGGGCACTTTAAAGTAAGAAGTTGAGTCATGCTACATGAAAAAGTCACAAGTAAGAAGCAAATACTAGATGAGCTGACAATAATTTTGTGGCAAACAAAAAAGTGTACTCTAGCAGAGGACAAAATGAAGATTGCTAAATAGTAATTTAATAATTCAAACTTAAAAGATTTTTCTTAAGTTATAAAATAAATTATTAATCATTCCTCGAAGCAGATACAGCTATTCTCAAAGAAAAGGTACCTCTGCAATTGCAAAATACCCTAGCAAGGCTAGAAGGGGATGCAACACGGGCTTTCTCAATCCAAACCATCAGGATTCAGCTCCATTATTATAAAGATTCACGTCTGAATTTGATAATTATATAGGCTATCTGTCATGTAGGTTAGTGAATTGCCATCAAATTTCACCCTACTATGATTTCTAGCCTTGTGGCAGTCCACAATGGATGCAGCTGGTTCCATGTTATAGAGCACACAACTCCCATCTCACCAGTGACATGGCAGCTTAAATGAGCATGTAATAGGGGGGAAACATGTTTCAAAATTAGGAAGACGCCATAACCTCAAATATACAGTAACAGAGGTTGGTGGCATTGTTTGTAATTTGTTAGAGCTTTGGACGAAACTTTTGACTCATATAGCAACGCTCAATTTGGGTTGAAATTTGACCGGTGAAATGGGTGCACAGTCCTCTATCACATGGACCCACGCAGGCTTGCTGATATGTATTCATGACTATGACATCAATTCACTAATAGTTGTGATGCTTGTCAGCTTCTTTACGGTTGTTAGTGGGTGGATGCATTACATAAGCTTATTCTCTCTCTCTCTCTCTCTCTCTCTCTCTCTCTTCCCCCTGAGGGTGGGGTGGGTTGGGGTTCCTGTCAAGTAACATAACATGTTTATACCAATTAAGAACGTTAGCAAGAGAACTCAACAGTGACTGTGCACTTTTAACTCTCTTTGTCCATGGCTCTCCAAACCTGGATGCTGGTTGATCCAGTCCATCCAAAAATAGAAGACATTACACACACAAATGCACATAGAGATAGACAGATGGGAGAGAGAGTGGGTGATTAAAAGGAAGAAAAGGTAATTTGAAACAAAGCAGAAATGAAATTAACCAAGAGATAAGGTGGTTCAGTTAGTTTGCCAGAAGAAAGAATCTGGCAAGTGGACCAAAAGGGAACTCCTTTGTTGGAAAGTCAAGTACTCTTTTTTTTTTTTTTTTTTTTTTTTTTTTTTTTTTTTTGGGGGGGGGGGGGAGAGGGGGGAAAGGGGGTTAAAACTGTATTTTGGACCTTACTTCCACAAGAAGTTGAATTCTTTTTCTAGTCATTTTTAATTCAATAAATTGCATCCTATTTCTTCGCCTTTTTTTTTTTAACTCCCCTACATGTGTTTTTGTTGTAAAGACCATGCTTTTTACTTCTGAATCATTTCCTATTCAATTGATCAATTCTTATAGTTTTTGCCCCAGCCTGAATCCCTAAGGATCAGAATTTTCATATTCTATCTGAATTGGCTAGAGATCCAACTCAGAATACAGTAATCACTAAGAAGTAGGCATACCTGAATATACAATTGCTCCAACGCTCCAACATGTCACCAAGATTTACAATAAATGCTCTGAAGTAAATAAATAAATAAATAAATAAAAATTTAGAGAGAGATATTATAGCAATGATATCACAGGGAGGGCAACCAAAAAAAAAAAAGAAAAAGAAAAAGAAATGGAACTATCCACACTTTTTCTTAATAACTAACAGACTGTATTCAGAAGTAAACTTTCATTATAAATCAATGGTTGAAAAAATGTCTACCATATTTTCCCAGAAAACACAACAAAGCCTTTCTATCAAATGTCATAATTACAAGTAGACAGTCCATAGCAGCCACATTAGCAGAGCAGATGCATACAACTGAAGTTGCTTAAACCAAATTACATTATATAGTTGAGATTCAGATAAACTTACATCATCAACAAATTGTCTACCAATATATTGTATGCCTGACAAAGTAACCACAAGAGTTTCTGCCAAAGATCCTAATCTTGGATACAGTGACCAATTAACTAGCAGAGGCCATATTACCCTAATCTTGGAAAGAGGCCCACTAGGGCCAGAGAAAGTTGTAGTTTTGTCTAATCCTCCATTGCCATTATATTATAAATAATTAGAAAGTTGGTTTTGGAACTCAATTCAGGTTTAGAAACAAAAAATAGGTGGAATATTCTATTACAACTATTTGGTTACAGTATCATCCAGTCCCTGGGATTTCTGGTAGAACACCAAATCATTTACTCTAGTACTCATGCCTGTGCTGAAAACCCAAGCAATAAATCAAGGAAAGACCAGAAAAAAAAAAGTGGATTACTTGAAATCAAATTGTAAAACAGATACCATTTTTTTTAATGAAAATAATAATCAAGGAGAAACAGGACAGGTCTATCAGTGACTACATATTTGAATGGAGGGGGAATAGAGGAGAAAAAGAGAGATCAGATTTTGACTTGTACTCAAGGGATCAGGAGATAATTATGACGACTATCAGAAGGAGAATAGGATAATGAGATAGTTTTCATGATATATAAGGTAGAAGTGGCTTTAAGGCAAGGGTGGAGGGGAGCATTCCTACATCAGTCTTCATTGCTTACAGAGCGTCAAGGGAGAAAATAGGCGATAAAAGCATGGTGAAGGATATAAGAATAATGTTTGGGAGAAGAAGTGATAGAGTAAAAATATTATCACCAAGGAAAAGTCAGAGAGATCTCAAAGTAAAATAAATCAACTCAACTACGGCTACCCAACTAAACAAGGGTCAGTTATATGGATCCTGTTTATCCATTCAACTCTATTCAGTTCTTAAAGTTAATAATATCTCATAAAATAGTGACAAAAGAAAATAATAAAAAGGTGTAATACAATTATCTGAAAATATCTTTGCAGCTGGAGAAAAAAATTTGGTTGTCATTCAACTGGGTTATGAATAAGGGTGGCAACCAGGCAGGCTGAGCCAGACTGTCTTGGCACTCAGGCTTATGCCCCGCACATTTGTTTGGGCGGCTTGCATAAGCCACAGCAGAAGTTCAATACCATATATACTTCCCTTAGGACAATGAAGACAAGTTAAAAATAAGGGAAAAAAAGATCCCCACACTGCCCGTGTGGGGATTCTTTCCCACCCTTCTTTCATAATTAACACTCTCCTCATTGACCTTGTGAGCCCCATTGATGATACCAAATACCACGTACCGTTTGGTGTGTGGCGTGGGAGATCCTCCCCCCCTACACACACACACATTGGCACCATGGGGAACCCTCTCCCTAAGAATAAAATAAAGAACATGTTACTTAATTTATTTTACATATAATAAACAAATTGGCATGGGTTAACCTTGGGTTTGGTCCAATTAAAGAATCAAGCAATCAAAACTTTAAGCTCAAGCTCAAACAGGACAGGAAGCATGCAAATATGGCTAACCTTTAAGGCATATGAAAGAAAATCAAGTAGAAAGAAACCTAAAAATGTAAACAGTTTCCAGACAATGACAGTCCTAACTCCTAAGATAGGTCTAACACTTACCCTTTTAGTGGTGTCACATATTCCCATTTCCTTGGATTAGCATGCCTATCCTTGCATATCTGTAAAGTATTAATGGAAAACGCTATTGCAGTTATTCAGAATATACAGTTAGACATTAACATAATTAATATAACGAGGAAGTTGTTGTTTTAGCTTTGATCATACTTGAAGACCTACGACTTCATCTGTTGCCAAGAGAGTGATAAAACCAAAATCAGTGTGTGCACCAGCTCCATATATTCCCTCCGATGGATTGGAAACTCTCCCTAGATGGTTAAAAACAGAAAGATTCATCACAAAAATAAATAAATAAATAAATAAATAAATAAGAGAGAATTAAATTAACCTAAAAGGGAACAGTTTCATATGAAATGCATAACCTCTAACTCATCACAAACCTTCATAGTGTAGTAAGCGTAATGTTGCAATAGGCTTGGCAGCAATTTCTGACTTATCAAAGAAATCAGCATCCAGATTAAGTGCAAGAGCTATAATCCTGGCCACTTTTTTTGCCACCTCACTGAATGAAAAAAGAAACAGATGAGAAACACCGAAGAGAAATCAAATTATTCCATGTATGTCTTATAACACTGGGAAAAGAGAAGGACAAAAAGATAGCCACATGACATTTCATTTCAATTAACAATGCACAAAATTCCAGGAAGAAAGTTGAAAAGGCAAATGGAAGAAGAGCTTTAAACAAAATTTAAAAATAAATAAATAAAATTGGATCATGAGTGCTAAACTAGAGTACAAACTTATCCTATAAACACCTCCTTGGGACTAGAATGTTTATGAGAAGCACAATATGTTCAATCTCAAGGTCACCCCAAATTTGTGGTTGCAATGAGATAATCACCAGTGTGTAAGAGAATAACTATTGAGGTTAGTCAAAAGAATGATTTGTTTTCTATTGAAGCTTGTTTAACAAAAACCCACCTTAGTAATATTTATGCACATATGTAAGACCTAGGATTTGATAAGTACTAATATGAGAATCACCATCCTAACTAAAACATAAAAGTATACCACCCACCCCCCACCCCCCCCCCCCAAAAAAAAAAGAAGAAAAAGAACAGTATGGCACCAGAGTAGGTATACAGCTTAAAAAAAAAATTGTGTATATATATATATATATATATATATATATATATATATTGGGTGAATAGGATGTCCAATATTAATAATATAAGCTTTGGAAATTATCCTGTGAATAACAGATAACAGAATTCTGAGAGCAGAACAGAGAAAATGATGAGCTTCTTGCAAACGATAATAGGTCCCCAAATACATCCCACACATAAAAGTGGGAACAAATTGTACTTGCAGAATGGACAAAACGCATTATAAAGAAGTAAAGGCATGTAAATAATTATCTGTGCTTGAATTTTGAAAATAAAATCTGCTAGCTGACTCAGAAGAACTTACAGTGCCTCTTGGTGATATTTCTCCATAGTCTGCCTCCATCCAGGTAACAGATCTTCAAGGCATCAAATAATTTAGTAGTGGTCAAAAGAAAATTCAGCATCATCAATATCCATCATTCAACTTGCTAAACCAGTAAAGGAAGAAGAAAAACAAAGAAATATGCATGTCAGAGAATCTAATCTAGATGAATTATCTTTGCGTGTAGTAGTGTTAGAAACAAAGATTCAGAAGAGTACGAATCCTGTACCTGTGGCAGGCCAGATATTTGGTCCATAAAATGGTTTTTCTGCTTCTTGGTCATCTTCCGGCACTTCAATGCCAATATAATATCCCTCTTTGTAATCTCCTAAGAAAGGGAAAAGAGAATGACAGTCAGTACCAAGGTCCAGTATAACATAGAAAGAAGACGATAGTAGAAGAAAACAAAGTCAAAACAAAAACCAAAAGTAGGAAGAAAAAAATAACAAATTTGAGTACTGTAACATTAGGAAACCGAGAATAACATCCATTAGAGAACCCCAAAAGGACGAGGTCACAGCCTTATACGTCTATGCAGAACAATAGAAAATATTTAATATAAAAACTGAGCATTGCACCCAGTGATTAAATCGTCATATCGTTTTCTTTATTCCTATGCTTTTTTAACTGATATCAAGCATAAATTTTTGCTTGGACCTACATTTTCAAATTCCCCTTTCCTGACATTATTTTGAAATCACTTTTCTCATACCAGGAAAAAAAATTAACAGGCATTTGTAAACCAACCATTTACTTGATTAACAGGATCAAGATATTCATCTAGAGTTGGGGTATAGCCTCGGTTTTTCTCATTCCGTAGAAGCTTCATTTTCTCATTAATTGGAAGATCGAAAAAGTTTTTGCTTTGGGAGAAGACCTCATCCATAAAATCCGGGCTGATTCCATGATTGACCACATAGAAAAATCCAGATTCCAGGCATGCCTGAAGAACAAGGAAAAAACAGAAAAATAAACCAGTATAATATAAAAGAAAGCACAAAAGATGATTGCTGCGACTAGTTAGCAAAGTAAAGAATAGTGAAATTTTCCTGTCTACCAAAATTGTTAGCACAGAGTTTCCAAATTTGCTGAAATGAAAAGTAAATAACGCAAATTACCACAAAGGAAAATCTGCAACTATAAGAAATGTGATTTTTATGTTCGTTACTGGTTGAATTATTAATTTTACAATCCTATACGAAAATATGCATCTTCCCCATTCAAGATTGAAGAGGCTTCAGTATATCTTCAGGAGAAACGGTCATGCAAACAACAATTGAAGCTAAGACCAAAATACAGTCCAACAAATTCGAGGATACAAACGTAAAAAGAATCATAAGGGTGAAGAATGAAATAAGGCAAACAACAATTGACCATTAACAAGACACTAGGTCAGGAAAGTAGCCAAATTATTCCATTCTCTTGTTAAAAGTAATGCTCGGGTATATACACTAAGAAGAAGAAAAGTACTTGTAGACTCAAAACTGATTCAAAAAAAACGTCGAGAATACCAACAACTTTTTTTTTTCCTTTTTTGTGAGAGGGTGGAGGTGATTGAATTGTAGAATACAATAAGTGCGGGTGCTTTAAAATCCAAATATATCAAAACCTGAGAGCTTAAGGATCGAGCAGGCCGATTAATTGAAGCTCAGAAAACCAAAACCATGACGGAACCATAGCTCTCATTTCATTTCATTAATGTATTAAACATAGAGTCGTTCAGAATAGCGTATAATAAAAAAGTAGTTATCTTTCGTACCCTAGCGGCGTACCAGGCGAAACACAGAGCGGAGCATAGACAAACAGCCGACTCGTTTCACCATCAAACCAAAATCCACGAAATGATAACAAAACCAGACAGAAGAGAATAACCGAAGAAAAAAAAAAAAAAAAAAAAAGAAGAAAGAGGTTCGATTCAACCTTACCTGTTTGAGTAAGGAAACAGATTCCTGAATGTCAGGTGACGATAGATCAATACAGTTAAGAAGAGAAACATTGGAAGACGCAGGAAAAGCTTCATCAGTAGAAGCTGTGGTTGGATTGTTGTTGCTCTCCATTTTATCAGGAATTGGAAAACTATTTGAAGTGGAGACTGGAAAACCGGAGGCGGATACAATAAAGACCTGAGTATATAGAAATCGATGAGATTCGTTCACGTTTTTATGCTTTATGGAATATGAACAAAATCAAGAATTCACAAAGCATGCCATCAGCCATCCTTTGGTGCTCACGTAAATATATCTCACTGCCAAGTGGCAAAATTTTCTTGACCTAAAATTTTCTATTTTTGGTTCAATCTATATGGATTGGTAGGAAGGGTTTAAAAATAGTGGTTGGCCAATTCGATTTGGAATTTCAATAGAAATTGACAAGACTTGAATCCTGAATCCTGAATCCTGAATCCTGAATCCTTAGTTTATGACAATATTGAGGAGAAAAGAAAAAAAAAAAAAAAAAAAAAAAGGCAAAAAGGTTTCCGAGATGGGACCTAGACAGGATTAATGGCTAAGAGCAATGGAAAAACCATTGGATCTCTCTCCTGGGCGAGAGCGTGATTCATGCTAGCCGGGTGGTTGCGGCTGGGCGTTAGAGAGGATCTGAATCCAAGAGCAATGGTCGTTTAACCCTTAGCTTCGGTAGAACATGGGAAAGCAAAACCATTATTTTGACTATTGCCTTATCAGCCGCCTGATATATTTTACTTCATATGGAATTCAGTATAAAAATATAAATTCTTTATATAAATTCTATTAAGTGGGAGTTATAGAGAGGGAGTTTGAATGTAAAAAGTTTGATCTTTATACCTTTAGAATATGGCTTACTTATACTAAGGACATCGGGTGGTATAAAATCAGCTGATTAATTTGACCCTGCGAGGAGTTACTCATCCATCGTTTATGTTCGACATGTTGTCCGTTACGTCTAAGGGGGGTTATTCATATGTCAGTTACATCAAACGTGTCGTTCGTCACCTCCGAGTCGACGGTTAGCCTGTTAAATGCAACGCATGTTCCGTCTTACTTGCCGAGTATAGATAATGTATGTGAGCTGAACGAGCAGACCGTTAAAGTGGTCCGAGAGATGCAGAGCTTGGACACTAACCTGTTTGAGCTCTTGGGTGGCGAGTTCTCTTGCTAACACGTATCTTGCCAGATGTCGTCCTCTGATTGTCAACGTCCATAGTCCCTATATTAATTAGTAGATAGCAGAAACGAAATGATTAGAATTTAGATACTATAACGCTACATATCCAGGTCCTTCGGACAACATTTATAATACCTCATTTAGTCATGGCATCTTAATTCAGCATTCTTTACTAATCTGCCATCATTCATGGATGGAAGTACCAACCAGTGGGCGCTGGAATTACCAATATACGCCTGAATGGAATGGATGAATGTTATGCAAAACCTAAGAAAAAGAAAGAGATGATGAACATAACCAAACTAAGAAATGAATGAAGATGATGATGAGAGTATTTAAGTTAAAGCATAAGTTTTAAGTCGTATATCCTAATGAAAGGTGATAATTATTGTCATGTACTCTATGATTTTGGAATGAATGCATGTATAATCTTACCAGCTTAGTGGTTTCTTTCACTGAGCTTTATAGCTCATGACTCCTCACTCCCAAATAATGTTAAATGTTTACCGATGATGAGGTTGAAGAAGAAGCAAATGGATGAAGGTAGAAGTCCAAGTGGAGGATCCAACTCCCTTTGGCACTCTTTTGTTCAGAGTAAAGACTCACAAGCTGGGTGGGATTCGGATTGTTGGTCGTAAAATGCAAAGAAAGACATTGAATTATAAAAAAAATAATCCATGTAAAATATCATTTCCATTCAAAACTTTTACCATGAAACAAACCTGCCTAATGAATAAACAAGGGAAAGAAAGAACACAAAAAGAGGGAATTAATTAGGGCTTCAGCGAAGAAAGAGTTGGCGGCAGAGGGGACAGGAGGGACTGAGGGAGAGCCAAACGGAGATACAAGATGAGTGATAGACGTGGCCACACGGCATCTGTTTGGCTGCTCCTTTGCCGCCTTCTTCTTCTTCTTCTTCTTCTTCTTCTTCTTCCTTTTGGCCTTCTCCTCCTGCCAATTGAGGATTGTCGATTAATTCTTCCGTGCAAACGGGACATACATCAGTTGATGCGGCGAGTACGGTGGGCATATTGGATACCAGAGACTCTGACTCTAACAGCGGCGGCGGCGGCGGCGGAGTTCCATCATTACGCAAGGACATCTCCTCCACAGCCAAATAGGGCGGGTCAAGAACGAGATCCAGGTCGAATATTCCATCCATGTCCATCCAATGCTCCCAATTCCTACTCCACGTTATCTCTTCAGACGTCCTTGCTGGTGTCGCCGCCATGCAATTCACAATACAAATTGCACTATTGCAGGAGGGATAGAGATGAGAGAGAGAGAGAGAGAGAGAGAGATGGATTAATTCAGAGTTGAAAGACGAGAGTAGTGCAGGCAGGTTGATATGAGTTGTAAGGATGGTTGAGTTATGGTTTTTATTTATAGAGATGGAATGCTAAGCACTCAACTTTGTTGGGTTTGGGAGTATAATATTACTGTTAAAAACAGGAAACCTGCCTGAAGTGGCAATCAAATAATAATAAACAGAGATGATCAATACAAAATTCCCAAAGGACAAACGTGGAACACGAACTCACAAGATCAGACGGTCCTCCTGCTTCGGGGTGCTTTCGTTTATTGACTTCAAATTAAGCTCTTCCGCTTTTGAGTTTCGGCCCATTTGTTTAGTTTCGCTTTGACATTAAATGGAAAACGTGACTGAAAAGATAAACATGCTCCTTACTCTATATATATATATATATAGGACTGGGCCTGCAGACTGGGCCATTCTGGTCCGGTGGAGGGAACCTCGTTTGGTATGAGAATTGATTAAAGAGTAAGATATTTTCGTTATAGGTTCAGAATCCAGTGTGGGTAAAGACCATGTTCCAGAATGAACTGTGTTTCAAGTTCTAACACATCCAGTATGGGTTAAAGAACATGTTCTAGAATGAACTGTGTTTCAAGTTTTAGCACATTTTACAATCCAGAAAGAAACGAGAATGTATACCAAATATTGCTTTTGTCATTTCAAAATGTGTTCTTATACTAGAATGCATTCTGAACACAGCCTTAGTCTTTGAAGGCTGTCTTCAACTTCATCTCTGTCTCATGGTTCAAGGTATCACTATCGGATTGAAACAGAGTCACTTGAGTGATTCCAATAGAATCCCCTTTTTAATATTATTATATATGGTACCAACCACATATTAGTTTCCTATTATCCTACTATGTGCTTCCGATGTTAATCTAATAATAAACAAACATTTATATGACCCTCCCTAACCGCACAGAAATTGAGAAGAGTATCTTATATATACAAAATCCAGCCCATGGACCTTAATGTTAAAATGGGTCAGCCTAGTAGAACTTGAGACTGTCAATCAACCAAAGCTCAGCCCATTAATCTCAGCCCACCTACCATCAGAATGATCCATCTACGAGTTAAAATACTCTCCCTAGTCCCTACACAATCAAAAGCAGCATAAGATCAGATAGAATCCATTACCAAAATATAGTGGAGCAAAGACAGAGTGTGCACATACTTGTATTTTTTCTGGGATCTCATTACCATTGATGTGGTATGGGATCCACTGAATATAGATGGTGAGAGGATCCCAGAAAAGATACATGTACACACATATTTGAACTATTCTCTGCAAAGACTTGGCCACCCCTGTTTTAAAGGATGCAAGGGTGATTTTCACACGTATAAAACCAACTCTACTGATTTTGGGGGCCGATCCAAGCTGATCCGAGATCCTAATGGAATTGGATCATGATCAGCTAGGGTCAAACCCCTCCCCGATTCTAAGTACTTGAACCAACCAATTGTTAAAGTTTTATTTTCATGTATGTGTCGCTGACTAATAGCTGATCATTGAATTGAACTTTGACAATTGGATCTTCTTTTTTTTTTTTTTTTTTAGTGGTAAAGCAACATGAGGGACCACACACACACACACACACATATATATATATATATATATATATATATATATATATATATATATATATATTGTTATTCTATATTATTTTATTGTCTTTCTTTTTTCTTTTTGATCTTGTACCCACGGTGCGGTACACTGAACACCAACCCAATCTGAACTTTCATTACATTCAAAATCTAGTTTTTATGCTTGGGGAACAAGAACAAACCCGTGCTTTTCCTCTTTTATATAGACTACCACTTACCACACGTTGCCGTTTATATAACAATACCAGCGTCCTTAGCTAATGGGAAGAAATTGCTATGAGACTAGTTGCCTCCGAACAAGGAATAACTGCCCACGTTACTCACTTACTAGAATAACCAAATTACTAACTTCAACATAACAACCTATAGGCTTACTTCGAACTAGGGGCTGGATTAGAAGATTAGTATATTCATTCCTTGGTTACTTTATTTCCGAAGCCCCGCATGTGGTTTATAGTCAATAGTTCTTAACGAACCCTTTCTTGCCGCTTCGGTGGGACCTTCGCTTCTTCTAAAGTAGACCCGGAGCTTCTTTCTTCTCCTGCGGAGCCCTGAGAAAATAACCAGCGGTGTTCCAAACCTGCTGCTGATTTGGCCCTGCGCTGATTCACGAGCTTCTTCTTTAGTCTAAGATATTTTATATATATATATATTGGTAAGTCACATATTATGTTATATATATATATATATATATATATATATATATATATATATATATATTGGGGGAGACAATAAGTTATGTAAATGCTTTCATCCAAAAGAAAAGTCAAAAAATCATCTTAAATATAATAGCATCTTCCGTGGGGCAACCATCATTGTGTACGTGACAATGTAGTCATAACAATTTTTTGTCAAACCTCGTTATCGTTTATTCTAATTAATGGTTAAGATTTCTACGGACAGTCGCCCCATCACATCATCTTATCGCATAACTATGAAAAATAGGGGTGAGATGTGTGAAGCTCCCATAAAAGAAATACAAGATTAATGTCTCGACATACTTAGACGCAATCAAATCGTCTTTCGTCGACCTGCCGCCTATTGAGGGTGGGATTTCAGTCAGTCCATCTCTCCATGTATTGATAGGCAGGTCGACTGATCCCCAACCCCTTGGATCAACTGTAGAACCCTTCTGCTGCAGGAGAGGATTTGGATCCCATTTAGACGGAGATACAAAATGCATGTTACAGCAGAAGAGAATAGAAATTCCACCTTTGACATCGCCATCATCAGAAACTTCTATCCACTTCAAACGAAAATTAAAGACTATTAAGAATTAGTCTCTATAAATTGAAATCTATTTTTACCCACCATGTCCCAAGCAAACTCAGAACCGAAAAAGTTAGGATGGTTAATCCCAAATTCTGAAGATTATAATTTTTCATGGCAAGAGAATCAGGGAATTGGGATGGAACTGGTCTCCTGTCATCTAGTCATCCAATTATTCATCTAATTATTTATCTGATAGATTGGACTGCATCTACAGATCAATCAATCAAAATGTCAACCTGGTATTGATGTTTTGTCGCATATGTAAAACCCGTTGTCTTATATTTGCCAAAGTCTGATCGAAATCGTCTCCTGCGGTAGGAGGTTCCTGCCGCCGATCTAAGGGAGTTGGGTTCAGTTTGGCCGCCTATCAATACATTGGGTGGTGGGCCGGCTGAAATCCGACCTTTGGCAGGTGGTAGGACCGCAGAAGAGGATTTGAATATGCCAAAGTCATGGTTACTTTAATTATTGGCCACCCAACAAACAACACAAAATAATAATTGAGGATTTTCGTTTTTTTTTTTTATATTTTGAATTTTACCCTATTTTTTTTATTGTGGATGAAAAGTCACTTAGATTTTAAGATGAGAATTCAAGTCCTTTAACTACAAATTCAGCTAATTAAGATCTTTCATTAGATAATTTAAATGCCAAATTGGAAAATTAATGTAATTGATTGGTCAAAGTATTCATAGAATCAGCAAGTTTGTTTTTAATTAGATTGGATATGATTGGAGTTCATACATTTTAAAAAAGATGTGATTAGAGTTGACTGATGAAAATCAGTTAAACCCATTTGTTAAAAGGATTTTATAACTCTAATGACGTATTATGAGATTGCCTTCAACCTTCGACTGTAGTGTAGTTGAATAAGTTACCATAGGATATTCTTCGTATAACATTAATGGGTTGTAATATTATTAAAGGGGTACAATAGAAAAAAAAAAATTGAATTACCATTTTTGCCCCCTCTTACCGTACACAAAGATCGTCCCTTAATGTTCAAAGAAGAACAATCGCATGGCATTTATTTTGTCTTCATCTTTGGAGAAGATTATGTGATGAGCTTCATGAGTTCTATATTTTAGTTATCCATCTGAAAATTTATCTTCTCTCCATTATCAAGAAATGCTAGAAATCCTTGTGTAGTTGTAGATTCTTAAGGAATCCCTTATTGATATTCTCATTTTTATTTTCTATTTCTTAATTATATTAGGGTCTCCAATCCCAAAAGATCAAAGCAAGTCCTCTAAAGACATTATGAAAATACTGTTGGAAAGATTGCATTTTTTTAATCCATTTACACATTTACACAATGAGTGTTGGGTACTTGATAATATGTCAAAAGTTATAAAATCGATGGAACGTGTTAAATAAAAAATCAAAGCCATTTTGACCAATGGTAGTCATTTTTTATTTTTTAGTAATTATGGTTATGTAACAGAGACGGTTAATATTACCGTAGAAATGTTCTTATAGACGGCAAAGTATTTTGGCGATGTTTATGACTGTCGCCAAGAATAAAAATTCTTGTAGTGATTAATCTATGACATTCTAGGTTTGCACAATTTAGCACCCCTACATTAAATAAGACCATTTTAGGCACATACAAGGATCTCAAAAAACAATCTAATGGCATTTGTTTTTTCTTCCTCTTTGGAGAAGATTATGTGAGCCTCATGATGAGTTCTACATTTTAATTTAATAATGGATCCATCTGAAAATTTATCTTCTTTCTCTTTAATCCATCACAGTGGCACAATTTAGCACCCATAAATTAGATCAGCTCCCATTAACCAGAATATCAAAATATAATTCTTTCGCGTGGAGACATGCATGCTTTCTTTTTTACATTTAGAAGGAGAAAAGTTGGGGACACAATATCTAATCTAACACCAAATTAGATCGGGTTGGCTGACAATTATTTAGAAATACAATAAAATTTTCACTTTCACAGAACTTAATTTGATCAATATGGTCTCACCTCTGCAGATCAGCAGCTCTATCTAAAATCACGTACCCAGAAGAGAAGAAGACCAAACCCATTTGGAATGTACTGGAAGGAAACAAACACACACCAACCCAGAACAGAACCTGGAGTAAACACCCCATTTTGTCAACCCCGGCAATGATAATATCAATAGGGAGCATTGGTAGGAAAACCATGTCGACCCGTCTCATCAAATCAGGCATCCGCGATGAGTGAGAACCGGAGAGACGGGGCACCGGCACATTGGACAGGAATTGTGGAGGGTGAGCCAGTCGCAGATGCATGCTCGATGGTATATATGGCCGCAAGGCATCTGTTTACCGCTATTGTCAGATCCTCCTTGTTCTTGGGACTCAAATCCTTCCATGCACACCATACAAACATAATCTGTACAACAGACTGTAGGCATTCCTGAGACCAAAGGTTCTGGATCAGCAATATTCCCACCTGGGTTCTCAATCATAGACATAACTTGATCCAGATCGAAGTCTTCTAGATTGATGCGTGATAATATGTAGTTCACTGACATAGTACTGCTCGCCATGGAGAAATTAAGCTAGAGAGAGAGAGAGAGAGAGAGAGAGAGAGAGAGAGAGATGGATTAATTCAGAGTTGAAAGACGAGAGTAGTGCAGGCAGGTTGATATGAGTTGTAAGGATGGTTGAGTTATGGTTTTTATTTATAGAGATGGAATGCAAAGCACTCAACTTTGTTGGGTTTGGGAGTATAAATATTACTGTTAAAAACAGGAAACCTGCCTGAAGTGGCAATCAAATAATGAAAAACAGAGATGATCAATACAAAATTCCCAAAGGATAAACGTGGAACACGAACTCACAAGATCAGACGGTCCTCCTGCTTCGGGGTGCTTTCGTTTATTGACTTCAAATTAAGCTCTTCCGCTTTTGAGTTTCGGCCCATTTGTTTAGTTTCGCTTTGACATTAAATGGAAAACGTGACTGAAAAGATAAACATGCTCCTTACTCTATATATATATATATATATATATATATATATATATATATGTATATAGGACTGGGCCTGCAGACTGGGCCATTCTGGTCCGGTGGAGGGAACCTCGTTTGGTATGAAAATTGATTAAAGAGTAAGATATTTTCGTTATAGGTTCAGAATCCAGTGTGGGTTAAAGACCATGTTCCAGAATGAACTGTGTTTCAAGTTCTAACACATCCAGTATGGGTTGAAGAGTATGTTCTAGAATGAACTGTGTTTCAAGTTTTAGCACATTTTACAATCCAGAAAGAAACGAGAATGTATACCAAATATTGTTTTTGTCATTTCAAAATGTGTTCTTGTACTAGAATGCATTCTGAATACAGCCTTAGTCTTTGAAGGCTGTCTTCAACTTCATCTGTCTCATGGTTCAAGGTATCACTATCGGATTCAAACTGAGTCACTTGAGTGATTCCAATAGAACCCCCTTTTTAATATTATTATATATGGTACCAACCACATATTAGTTTCCTATTATCCTATGTGCTTCTGATGTTAATCTAATAATAAACAAACATTTATATGACCCTCACCAACCGCACAGAAATTGAGAAGAGTATCTTATATAAACAAAATCCAGCCCATGGACCTTAATGTTAAAATGGGTGATGGATTCATAATTTTATATATTTATTTCCCTTATATTTAGTCTATTTAACATATTATATGTCTTATGATACTCATTTTGATGATTCCTTATATATAAGGCATTGGTGGAAAGTATTAGTAATTTATGTCTAAAATAAAAGAAATTCTGATATTTTCAATAATGATCTTTTGAATTTCATGCAGGTTTTTAATGTGGAAAGAATTCTAGAAATCAAACGTGATCCAAAAATCAGATCTGGAAAATTGATTTGAATTGAAATCAGAGAAGGAAGATTACCACACATAGAAGGTTTATTATTGGAAGGATTTGATTGATTGTCAGAAATCTTGAGGAGAATATATACCTCTATGGAATATTACAAAGATTGACAAATCTAGAGGTGACATTTGGTTAATGATGGAATGATTCTCTATCTAATCTAGGCAAGCAGATTTTGTTTAATCTTTATTTCCATGTAATAAGGTTGTCAATTCTAGACATACCATTTTTAATCTTCTCTACTTTGGCTATTTAAGCAATGTAAATGCTACGTAATAGAGCATCCAAGAATTATTGAGAAGATAATTTTATTTCTTTTGTCTTTCTTTTCTATCATGTCTAGTTAAGTTCTTTAGTCGATTCAAGGGGAATTCAATCCGGTTAGTAAAATTGTGAGATTTTGTTCTTAATTTTAATTATTCTTCTATTCAAATATCTGTGTTTCTTGATTTTTCAAGTTAATGACTGTATGATTCGGTTTATTAAGAGGCCTATTAATTGATTGAGTTATGTGGTTTATTGCTAACCTGAATCCATAATCCGTAATTGTTATGGAGTTCAGGAAAAGTAGCAATTGAGCAGAACAATTATGATCCAAGTTTTTGTTACTTGCTTAAAGGAAACATAGAATGAATTAAATAATCTGACGCTTGTTAGATTGTTGTTCATCTTTAACTCCCTCAAAGAGTGTAATGCTATCAGTAAATTCTTGAGGATTGCTTAATACCAATTGGTTTATTGATAATAATTAAATTGTGTGCTGGGCTCAATTAATGAAATTAGGGAAGATAAGGATTGTCTGGCATTTTGATAATCCTTGGTTAAATATTTGAATAGAGAATAATATATATGAGGTCAGTGATCAATTTGCAGCCGTGAGATAATTTCCTTGAATCGACATCATTTTCCATTGAATTTTTGTTATTTAATTTCTTGTCAATTAAATTGCAGAAGAAACCCCCCTCCTTTTTCTTGGTAAGTAGACAATTTGATTAACTAGTTTCTGTGGATCGACCTTTACTTATCATTACTATTCATTATAAGTAGAGTAATTTATTTTTGGTTGCACTCGACACACATCAATGGGTCAGCCTAGTAGAACTTGAGACTGTCAATCAACCAAAGCTCGAACTTGAGACTGTCAATCAACCAAAGCTCAGCCCATTAATCTCAGCCCATCTACCATCAGAATGATCCATCTTCGAGTTAAAATACTCTCCCTACACAATCAAAAGCAGCATAAGATCAGATAGAATCCATTACCAAAATATAGTGATGCAAAGACGAGTGTGCACGTACTTGTGTCTTTTCTGGGATCTCAATACCGTTGATGTGGTATGGGATCCACTGAATATAGATGGTGAGAGGATGCCAGAAAAGATACATGTACACACATATTTGAACTATTCTCTGCAAAGACTTGGCCACCCTTGATTTAAAGGATACAAGGGTGATTGACTTTAAAAAAAAAAAGAGAAAAAGACAGTTACCTCCCCTGTAACTTACCATATTGACCGTTGACCCCCAAAGGTTTCAAAGGAGACAATGGCGGTGGGCTTTCTCTTCTCCAAAAAGAAAGAAAAAAAAACCCCGAACAGCTCTCCCTGCAACTCTCCGGTGTGTCCGTCTTCTTCTACCTCGTCTTCACCGGCGCGACCGAAACCAGATTTCATTTTTTCAACTGAGCTCTGCAACTCCCACCTCAAGGGCACCGCCTGCAACTCCCACCTCAGGGCATCGCCTGCAATTACATCCTCAGAGCTCTGCCTGCAACTCCTGCCTCAAAGCTACAACCCATGATGCCATTCCAGTTGAAGAAAAGTATGTTGACGAGGTTCTGCAACTCACCTCTTCTTCCAAACAAAACGCAGCAACCTGCGCGCAAGCCATCGTAGTCAAAAAGTGCTAGATCGTACCAGTGAGGGAGTTGTGAGAGAAATCAGGAATTTTTCCTTCGAGTTTGCAGAAGCTTCCAGAGAAGATCTGTAAATTGGGTGCGCTCCATATGTTATCAGGCAACTTTGTTCCAAATCAGAAATGTTGAGAAGTTCCAATTTCGTAGCATTCCCAAGATCTCTAGGGATTTTACCGTTGAAATTGTTCATGCTCAGATCCATGTAAGTCAGGTTGGGTAATAGACCAAAACCAGGAGGAATTTTACCGCTATTCCAAATGGGTTTCCAGTGGCAACGAACCATTAAAACTGTTGCTGAAAGCTTTAAAAACAGTTAAAAATCTAAGCTTGGAGATCCCAGGAGGGTAGGATCTAGCACTTTTTGACGACAATGATCAGCAGCAATCGGTGTCAGGAGCAATGGCAGCTCCAACCAATGGTGGTGGAAAAGAAGGGTGGGAGCTCCTCCGGATGGAGCAGAGGAGATGCAGATACGATGCTCTCACGAAAATGGAAGGAAGTTTTTTTTATTTTTTAAAATGCTCATTTGTTTCAGATCTGGTTCATGTTCATAGTTTGGTATCTTGTGGTTCCTGTTCATGGAAGGGTGTCCATTTTTTGAAACCTTTGGGGGTCAACGATCAATAAGGTAAGTTACAGGGGTGGTAATTGTCTTTTATCCTATTTTTTAATTTTAGTTGGGATAAAATGTTCAGGGGTAGAGTTGTCCATAAAAAATATAATTTTAACATCGTTAAAAATTGGGGTCATTTGTCTTTTTTGAAACCTTTGGGGGTCAATGGTCAATAAGGTAAATTACAGGGGAGGTAACTGTCTTTTTCCCTAAATATAATAGCATCTTCCGTGGGGCAACCATCATTGTATACGTGACAATGTAGTCATGACAATTTTTGTGAAGCTCCCATAAAAGAAATACAAGATTAATGTTTGGACATACTTAGACGCAATCAAATCGTCTCCCGCCGACCTGCAGCCTGTCAAGGGCGGGATTTTAGCCGGTCCACCTCCCTATGTATTGGTAGGCAGGTCGACTGATCCCCAACCCCTTAGATCAA
This sequence comes from Protea cynaroides, assembly GCA_028583415.1. Taxonomy (NCBI): domain Eukaryota; kingdom Viridiplantae; phylum Streptophyta; class Magnoliopsida; order Proteales; family Proteaceae; genus Protea; species Protea cynaroides. The sequence continues at coordinate 98,380,591 of CM053274.1, read as the reverse complement.
CTGCAGAACCCTCCTGCCGCAGGAGAGGATTTGGATCCTATTTAGACGGAGATACAAAATGCATGTTACAAGCAGAAGAGAATAGAAATTCCACCTTTGGCATCGCCATCAAGAGAAACTTCTAACCACTTCAAACGAAAATTAAAAACTATTAAGAATTAGTCTTTATAAATTGGAATCTATTTTTACCCACCATGTCCCAAGCAAACTCAGAACCGACAAAGTTAGGATGGTTAATCCCAAATTCTAAATATTATAATTTTTCATGGCAAGAGAATCTAGGAATTGGGATGGAACTGGTCTCCTGTCGTCTAGTCATCCAATTATTCATCTAATTATTCATCTGACAGATTGGACATCGACATACATGTTCCACATCTGATAATGATCAATCAATGAAAATGTCAACCTGGTATTGATGTTTTGTCGCATATGTAAAACCCGTTGTCTTATATTTGCCAAAGTCATGGTTACATTAATTATTGGCCACCCAACAAACAACACAAAATAATAATTGAGGATTTTGGTTTTTTTTATATTTTTAATTTTACCCTATTTTTTTTATTGTGGATGAAATGTCACTTAGATTTTAAGATGAGAATTCAAGTCCTTTAACTACAAATTCAGCTAATTAAGATCTTTCATTAGATAATTTAAAAGCCAAATTGGATAATTAATGTAACTGATTGGTCAAAGTATTCATAGAATCATGTTTGTTTTTAATTAGATTGGATATGATTGGAGTTCATACATTTAAAAAAAGATGTGATTAGAGTTGACTGATGAAAATCAGTTAAACCCATTTCTTAAAAGGATTTTATATCTCTAATGACGTATTATGAGATTGCTTTCAACCTTCGTCTCTAGTGTAGTTGAATAAGTTACCATAGGATATTCTTCGTATAACATTAATGGGTTGTAATATTATTAAAGGGGTACAATAGATTATGTGATGAGCTTCATGAGTTCTATATTTTAGTTATCCATCTGAAAATTTATCTTCTCTTCTTTATCAAGAAATGCTAGAAATCCTTGTGTAGTTGCAGATTCTTAAGGAATCCCTTATTAATATTCTCATTTTTATTTCTATTTCTTAATTATATTAGGGTCTCCAATCTCAAAAGATCAAAGCAAGTCCTCTAAAGACATTATGAAAATACTGTTGGAAAGATTGCATTTTTTTAATCCATTTACACATTTACACAATGAGTGTTGGGTACTTGATAATATGTCAAAAGTTCTAAAACCGATGGAACGTGTTAAATAAAAAATCAAAGCCACTTTGATCAACGGTAGTCATTTTTTATTTTTTTAGTAATTATGGTTATGTAACAGAGACGGTTAATATTATCGTCGAAATGTTCTTATAGATGGCAAAGTATTTTGGTGACGTTGATGACTGTCTCCAAGAATAAAAATTATTGTAGTGATTAATCTATGACATTCTAGGTTTGCACAATTTAGCACCCCTACATTAAATAAGACCATTTTAGACACATACAAGGATCTCAAAAAACAATCTAATGGCATTTGTTTTTTCTTCCTCTTTGGAGAAGATTATGTGAGCCTCATGAGTTCTATATTTTAATAATGGATCCATCTGAAAATTTATCTTCTTTCTCTTTAATCCATCACAGTGGCACAATTTAGCACCCATAAATTAGATCAGGTCCCATTAACCAGAATATCAAAATATAATTCTTTCGCGTGGAGACATGCATGCTTTCTTTTTTACATTTAGAAAGAGAAAAGTTGGGGACAAGATATCTAATCTAACACCAAATTCGATCGGGTTGGCTGACAATTATTTAGAAATACAATAAAATTTTCACTTTCACAGAACTTAATTTGATCAATATCGTCTCACCTCTGCAGATCAGCAGCTCTATCTAAAATCACGTACCCAGAAGAGAAGAAGACCAAACCCATTTGGAATGTACTGGAAGGAAACAAACACACACCAACCCAGAACAGAACCTGGAGTAAACACCCCATTTTGTCAACCCCGGCAATGATAATATCAATAGGGAGCATTTGTAGGCAAACCATGTCGACCCGTCTCATCAAATCAGGCATCCGCGATGAGTGAGAACCGGAGAGACGGGGCACCGGCACATTGGACAGGAATTGTGGAGGGTGAGCCAGTCGCAGATGCATGCTCGATGGTATATATGGCCGCAAGGCATCTGTTTACCGCTATTGTCAGATCCTCCTTGTTCTTGGGACTCAAATCCTTCCATGCACACCATACAAACATAATCTGTACAACAGACTGTAGGCATTCCAGAGACCAAAGGTTCTGGATCAGCAATATTCCCACCTGGGTTCTCAATCATAGACATAACTTGATCCAGATCGAAGTCTTCTAGATTGATGCGTGATAATATGTAGTTCACTGATATAGTACTGCTCGCCATGGAGAAATTAAGCTAGAGAGAGAGAGAGAGAGAGAGAGAGAGAGAGAGAGAGACAGAAAATTAGCTTAGAAATGGAATGAAGTTTCAGGTATTTGGTGGGATTTTATAGGGGATATATTAATCCTTTTTAAGTCGGAGATATTTTCAGAGCTAAAATCTAAGATGGATTGCCATGCAAGAGAGATGACTGAATGATCAGCTCAGCAACCCATTGACGATGTTTCTTCTGGACTCAAGCTGATGCTGATTAACCATGTGCTCGGAAGCTCGTTGATACTTGGTTGCTTGCAGAAGGTGACAAAGCGGCCTCCTTCATGGTGATCATGATGTCATTCTTTATCATCGGGCGTTGTTCATGTGTTTGGCCACGATGAGCAACATGGATCATGAAGGTTCGATTGACCACTTTAATATTTAATACATCAGAACCAATAATCTAAGTCCTAGGAACATGAATACATATACGTATACGAAATATCTTTGATGAGAGAGAGAGTGAGAGAGAGAGAGAGAGAGAGAGAGAGAGAGAGAGAGAGAGAGAGAGAGAGAGAGGTTTCATACATAAAGCGTAAGACCATGTCCTCTTGTTAATCCAAAGTCTTAATGGGAAAACTTTTTTTTTTTTTTTGTTAGAACTTTTGTTTTAAAGGGTAGTTATCTATGTAACAACGGAATACGATGTTTTATAAAATTATAAGATAATTCTGAACCATTCATTTCAAAAAAAATTAATCTAAACCATCTGTTCCTACTCGAATGTGGGAGAGTGCAAAATGTATAGTGTTTAAATTATCGATATATATGTATGGACATACACGGATACAAGCCAATATAAAAGAAGGTATTTAGCTAAATTCGATCATAAAATATAACATTATGCTAATCTAGATCATGTTCTCTCTATATAATAGTCGAAATAAACATATCATGATCTCCCCCCACATGATAGAATGGATTCTCGTCTTGTTTGGAAATATAATAAACACTGGCCTTATGATAATAATAATAATTTGCCTATTTAAAATATAAAATCATAATAAATATGTGGGAAATAGAAACCCGCAACCATGAGAGACAAGATGACTGCTGCAAATTCCATGTATAATACCCAAATTAAGTAAACAAATTCATATCATTATGTAATAGCCCAGCCATGTACGTTAAAACCTTCTTCAGGAACACAATCAAAAGCAATGTAAGAGGGAAAAAGAACATCTCCATCTCCTGATGTTTAATCCCTTCAACAATATATGATTCAGTGGTTGGAGTTCGTTTAGCTCGTATACGATGCACACCAGGTGAACTTTAGCTATTGGATGACAACCGAAGTCTCTCTAATGACAGGAGAGGATTTTAACCCATGTAAGAGATGGAAACCAAGTCTAATGATTGGCCCACACAAGCTGAAGTCGGGAGTCTTCAAACTAGATTTGTTTTTTTTTTTTTTTTTTGGTAACATTCAAAGTAGAGTTATGGGCTTGGATCCGGATCCTCTCATGTTGAGGTACAACATGAGGAATGCAACCCCGCCGCTCGATGAGCAACAACTGAAATCCCTTTCATCCAATGGTCCAAACATTTGAAGTGTAACATAACGATTATAAACCGCAAAATGCTGATAAATATTGTAGTCTCCTCCCCACTGCCTTCCCCACAAGCATAGTCCATGGCCTCCTACAACGTATCTACAGGAACACTAAGCTTTGCCACACCCCAAAGCCCCTTTTCCTCCCCTGTTCACGAGAGAGAAGAGCCTATCTGAAAGACTTGGTCTGGATGGTCAGGAGAAAGAGGGATTTGGATGAGTTCTTCGATTGGCATGGTTTGTTGCTAGTGAAAATCATCTCGAAAGTCTTCAATTTGTACTGGTTGGACTAGGGCTCTCTTGTTGTGAGCTTTCAACTCTGCTGCATAACACCTTTGAGATACGGATTGATTAGTCTTATAGAATCCGACTCTAGAAGATGTTGGGAACTTCATGACAAGATAATAGGTGGAGAGATAGGACCTTAACTTCATGATGTTTTATCTTATACGCAAATCCCTTTCCTTTTATGTGCCAATTAATGGTTACATCATTGGATACAGAAAAAACAACACAAAATAATTATTTTATTTTATTTTATTGTAGATAAAAAGTCAATTAGATTTTTAGATGAGTATTTTAGTCGTTAACTACAATTCAGCTAATTAAAAATTTGATTAGATAATTTAAAAACCAAACTGAAAATGTAACTGATTGGTCAAAAGCATTCATAGAATCAAGTTTGTTTTCAATTATGTAGTTAGATATTATTGGAGTTTATACATTTTTAAAAAGATGTGATTAGAGTTGTCTGATGAAATCAGTTAAACCCATTTGTCAAGAGGATTTTATATCTCTAATGACGTATTATGAGGTTGCCTAGAACCTTGGATTGTGGTGTAGTAGAACTGTAGAATAAGTTACCTAGGATATCCTCCGTATAACATTAATGGGTTATAATATTAAAGGGGTACAATACAAAAAATTTTGAATTACCATTTTTGCCCCTCTTATAGTACAAATAGATCGTCTCCTAATGTTCGAAAAAGGACAATCTCATGGATTTGCTTTTTCTTCCTCTTTGGAGAAGATTATGTGAGCCTCATGAATTTTATATTTTAATCATCCATCTAAAAATTGATTTTCTTTTCTTTATCTAAAAATGTTAGAAATCCTCATGTACAACACTTGGAGATTCTTAAGGAATTCCTTCTTGATATTCTCATTTTTATTTTTCATTTCCTAATTATATTAGGGTTTTCAATCCCAAAGGATCAAAGCAAGACCTCTAAAGACATTATGAAAATATAGTTGGAAAGGTTGCACTTTTTGTAGTCATGTTGGGTACTTGATGATATGTCAAAAGTTCCATAACTCGTGGAACACGTTAAATCAAGTCCATTTTGATCACCGGTAGTCTTTTTTTGGCTATTATGGCTATGAAACAGAGAGGGTTAATATTACCGTTGCAAATATTTTTTTGGCGACGGAAATATAATTTTGCAACGTATCGTCGCCAAAAATAAAAAATCTTGTAATGATTAATCTATTACATTCTAGGTTGGCACAATTTAGCACTCACACATTAAATCAGACCCCATTAGGAGCCTCATGAGTTCTATATATGAATCATCCATCTGAAAATTTTTCTTCATCTCTTCCATCAAAAAATGTTAGAACTGTGTAATGATACCTACGAATCCACACACTTAAACATGGGCCATATATGGGAGATTTGAAATTCCATCTGATGGAAACCCTTCTTAGTCCTAATATTTCTCATCTTTATTTTTCATTTCCTAATTATATTAGGGGTTCAAAGCAAGAGTACCTCTAAAGACATTCTGAAAATGTATTCGGAAAGTTTGCATTTTTTGTATTCAATTTACACATATACATTGTGTTGGATACTTGACCAATACATAAGAAACTTTAGAACTGATAGAATACGTTAAATCAAGTTCATTAATCTATCACATACTAACTGAGGTGGCACAATTTAGCACCATAAATTAGATCAACTCTCATTAACCACATAACAAGAATCTCAAAATACAATTCTTTTGCATGGAGACATGCATGCTTTCTTTTTACACTTAGAAACAGAAAAGTTAGGGACACAATGTCTAATTTAACACCAAATTCGATTGGGTTGACTGACAATTATTTACAAAATACAATAAAATTTTCACTTTCACAGAACTTTGATCAATATCGTCTCACCTCTGCAAATCAGCAGCTCTATCTAAAATCAACCAGAAGAGAAGAAGACGAAACCCATTTGGGATGTACTGGAAGGAAACAAACTATCACCAACCCAGAACAGAACTTTGGTGTAAACACCCCGTCTTTGTCAACCCTGGCAATGATAATATCTATAGGCAGCATGCCAAGGCAAATCGTGTCTCGAGAATAATTCACTTGCATGTACTTGATCTGTCTCATCAAATCAGACTTCCGCAATGAGTGAGACGGGAGAGACAGGGGACCGGCACATTGGACAGGAATTGTGGAGGGTGAGCCAGTTGCAGATACAAGCTCGATGGCAGATATGGCCGCATGGCATCTGTTTACCACTATTGTCGGATCCTCCTTGTTCTTGAGACTCAAATCCTTCCATGCAGACCACACAAATATAATCTGTACAACAGACTGTAGGCATTCCAGAGACCAAAGGTTCTGGATCAGCAATATTCCCACCTGGGTTCTCAATCATAGACATAACTTGATCCAGATCGAAGTCTTCTAGATTGATACGTGATAATATGTAGTTCACTGATATAGTACTGCTTGCCATGGAGAAATTAAACTATAGAGAGAGAAAGAGAGAGAGAGAGAGAGAGAGAGAGAGAGAGAGAGAGTGAAAATTAGCTTAGAATGGAATGAAGTTTCAGGTATTTGGTGGGATTTTATAGGGAATCATTTTTAAGGCGGCTAGAGATAACTGAATGAGCTCAGCAACCCATTAACGATATTTCTTTTGGACTCAAGCTGATGCTGATTAACCATGTGCTCGAAAGCTCGTTGAAACTTGGTTACTTGCAGAAGGTGACAAAGCGGCGGCCTCCTTCATGGTGATGATGTGGTCTTTAATTATCATCGGGCGTTATTCATGTGTTTGGGCATGATGAACAACATGGATCATGAAGGATAGATTGACCACTTTAATATTAAATATATCAGAACCAATAATCTAAGTCCTACGAACATGATTACATGGACGTATACGAAATTCAAGCTGGGTTTCATATATACAGCGTAAGGCTATGTATTCTTGTTAGTTATCCGTGTAACATTAATGGAATGTGATGTTTTAAAAAATTATAAGATAATTCTGAATCATTCATTAAAAAAAAGTTAATCTAAACCATCGTTCCTACTCTGATATATAACGTTTAAATCATTGATGCACATGTATGGATTTACACGGGATACAAGCCAATTCAAAATAAGAAATTTAATTGAATTAGATCCTGAAATTTTATATTATGCTAATCTAGATCATGTTCTCTATATAACGGTTGGAATAGAAACATCATGAACTCCTCTATTATAATGGATTCTTGTCTCGTTTGGAAATATTATAAAACCTGGTGTTATGATAATAATAATAATAATTAATTACTTATTTTTTAAAATATAAAATCTTAATAAACAGGTGGGAAATGGAAACCCGCAGCCACGAATGACACGCTGCAAACTCCATTTATAATACCCAAATTCAGTAAACAAAGTCACATTGTTCTGCCACATGGAAGAGATGGATGAGCGACGTAACAAGTACGAATGTTAGCACGGTATATAAGAAATAGCCTAACAAAATTACAGTCCCATGACTCCCATCTACTCCCTTGTAGTCAGTCATTCATTCTTAGTCACATGCACATGCACCAACCCTCTTAGTAGTCTTAGATTTCATCCTTTATTTTGCCAAGTGGCCAATTCATGACTTCTGATCTAATTGTACTGCTCAAACTTTTAACATGGGAACAGGATGAGTTATGGTCTATCTTCCATGAAATTTCACCATTCATGATCAGACACACGAGCCGTGACAGATCTAGGTATATGCACTGCCGTTTTTGCCCATGGGTTGTGGTCCATGTAAACTACTCTATTTATTAATAAAAAAAATCAACCAAAAAAAAAAAAAAAAAATATATATATATATATATATATATATTCCACCATACTTAAATACCCGATCATGCAATATGTCCTCACATGGCAAATGGTTCTCTAGCTAGTCTCTGCTAAAAGCTACCCCATGATGTTTCAACACACACACAAGGCCATCTACAAGGCCCCCACAAGAGGGCTGCCCGTCCTCTAGCCTTGACAGTATGCCCAAACTTACCTGACGTACGTGATTATCCATTTAAACAATTTTGCATAGTGATTGGGAGTTGGGACACAATTTCCTAGGCCCACCTGATCATATTTAAAATAAGGGGAAATATATCTAAGAGCAGCAAGACAACCAATCTATTAGACTAATAGTCCTCTATCTACCAACATTCAAATGACATTAATTTGTAAAAGAGGATAAATTGGCCACAGTACCACAAAGAAACTCTAAGAGATTGGCTAAATAAGGCCCCAGAAGAAAAGCAACTGCTGCAACGAATTTTGAGCAAACAAAGGACCCTCAACCTGAAAGGAAACGCCAAAGAAAAGATGCAGATGTGCAAGAACTCGACCAAAATGCCCAACAATTCTCTGTTGACATGGGCCAGAGAGTGAATACAAGTCAATACAGAAATTAATCTGCCCAGAGAGCAAAAGAAAGAGGTTAAAACGTCTATATTTCCAATTTGGGTTCCGAGGGTGCTGCTCGGTTAAAACTTCAACCCGATGGTAATTACATTTAGTCTAAAAAAAATCCTTTATGGAAATTCAAGTAAAAAAAAAAAAACTTTACAGGGCCCATAAGCTTGAATGACAGGTGAGTATTATAAAAATGGCCAAGCACCTCTGGAACCATGAGTTGGTAAACCAAAGGCTCCCCCCCAAAAAAAAACAAAAAAAGAGTAAACCAAGGCTTAACAAGTGACCACACGAGTTCAGGAAAAAGGTGGCTACACAAGACACGGTAGGCTGAAGACGAAAATGATTTGGTTTGTCAATGTTTCATGTCTCAGCAGTCATCACCTGTCATCTGCACCATGGGAGCCACGCATATCATCTGCAACTTGGGAAGTCCTAATACCCCAAAATGATTTCGGCTTCAAGTTCTTCTCGGTGGCAGTGAAAAGCCATCCCATTGTCGACTCACAAGTGGCACAGATGGCAATTGTCCAATCATACCTACAGAAATGGCTTATTAGCAACTAATTAGCTATAAGAACACAGTAATAAAGACATCAAACGTATATTTCTCAAAGACATTCTCTGGATAACATTTACAGTGATTAGTTGGAAAGAGCAAATGCCAAGAGGGTTTAAGTATTTTCTCCTAGATACTATACCTAGAGACCTGCAAACGTTTTGTTCCTTGATACAAAGGCCACAATTCTCATAGCTCCACGAGGTCCAGAGATTTGAGGTACCCCAAGGTCAAACAGGACTGGTTCTTACTCCTCCAGCCATGCCAAGATATGTAAGAGATTTTCCGTCCAGGCCAGGCTTGCACCTGGCCAGCATGAGTAAACCATTTTTACAGCAATAAGAAAAGCTCTGGCCACAACCAGGTAAAGACCCAGATCCATCCTTAATGTGGGTTAGAGTCCTCATTAACTTGTCCTTGCCCAGCCGTTTCTCAAGCCTCCACTTCTTGGTGCAGGATTCCAAATTCTTAAATTAGCTTCCTATTAATAACTGGTGTCCACTAAATGACTTAACATGTCTCCTTTTAAGGACCCAAAAGCCAACAATGCAACAGAAGTGAGCCACCAATCAGAAACTAGTTGCATCCTTGATGGATTCCTTTCTAAAACACTTCAAAACTTTTCATGAACTGCTAGGGCTGCATTTCATCTTTCATCTCTCATAGCGCAATTCCCTTCTGCTTTTTCCTCCCCTGTGATTTGGTATCATCATTACCACGAAACCCGGATTAAAAGTACATCTCCTTATGGTCAATATCCCAGTTAGCAGTTGCAGCCTTCACTTGTCACTTCTATCCATTACGAGAAACTGAATCAGCCATCTCATTTCCTTTGATGCCAGCCTCACAAGATCACCATAAGACGAAATACCTTTCTCCATTCCCTTCCCTTGAAAGGTTAGTTTTCTCTTATATCTGTCCTGCGCTAACTCTTGTTCTATTTCCCTAACATTGACCCTAATTCCTAAGTTTAAAGTTAGGCTTTGTGGCCGCCACCAATTCCATATAATTCAACTATCCTAACTTTGTTTCTAGCTCCCATGGCCAAGCATTCATGTCTTTTCATCAATCTCTGGATCTTAAGGAATTTTCGCATGACCAGCAACAACCTTAGGATCCCATACCTGCCTAGTCCATCGGACTCAGCTAGCATTGACGAGGATCAATAGAGGTAGTTAACTTGTTTGGTCTTTCTTTTTCCCTTATCTAATCAGTTAGTCAATTTCTTCCCACGTAGGCAGCAAGAGATATTTCAAATTTTGGATCTGCAAATGGATTGAGTTCAGTAACTTCTAGTCTTGGGCCTTCTTTAAGATTTTTGGATCCATTCCTCAAGTTTGTTTATGTCTAATTATAGAACTAAGTGGTCTCTGGGTTATTTAGGTATTTGATCCTGAAGCCAAGAGTCAGTAGGTTCTTGAATAAGGTTCATTGTCAGAACATGAGGGACCACCCCCCCTTTCTGAGTGGCACCAACAAAAGGAACTTTAGTTCCTCTTTCAAAGAAAGAAATGCACATACAACTCATACATGCAATACAGAATCTCATTTTTTACAATTAATACAAAAGCCAAATCGTCAGTCGGGGGATTGTCTCAGGAAAAGTCTAGGAATAACTACCAAGTGATTCTCAAACAATAACTATAAACTCCATTCCGGAGCCAGTGACTGCAAGTGTGTTACTAAAGCCTCTAGTATCAATCATTGAACAGCCATTTACTATCTGACCATTAAAAAAATATTAGGGATGATTCGATGCCTGTCCCAGCAGTGAGAAGGATCCGTATTGAGACGGTTCTATCCATTCCAAACCAAGCAGGTCCAAATAAAAATTCCACATGGTTCAGCCTGCTTCACATTGCAAAAGCAGAAGTACTGCAGATCCCTGCTCCTTCAGTGTTTTAAGTAAAGGTAGCATCAGCTGTAATTGCTCCTCAAAGATACAATACCAATATTGAAGACAATAGAAGTCCTAAATCCTAAACACTCAGTAGCAGAACCTATTGCACTCAACCAGTTTTGAGTTCTGACGATAGAGACTCAAATTACGGCATTAAGTCTGCCTAAACCACAATCATACTTCTTTTCAATGAATACCTAACCACTGTTGTGTACCATCCCTTAATCAGGTAAACCAAACTTTCCACAACATCCCTAGGGGTTTCACTTATCTTCTTGGCAGAACCTTTTGCTGGTTTTCTCAATCCAACATAAAAAAACCACCATGTCCTGTGACCGACAAGGAACTCTTTAAGTTTTACCTCAATACAGGTTGTCATACATCAGTTATTAGTTTCTTGATACAGGAAAATAAATAAAAAATGATAACAAACATAAGTTAGCTAACAATTAAACTAAACAACAAAATTCAGTTGAACACGGATGACATCATATTTCCCCAAATATTCTATGAAAAGTCAAGTTCATAGGTTCCGGGGGGACATGCAATGACTAAAGCAGTTTGTGAAGAAAATTATAAGGGAAGGGAAGAAGGTAACAGTTTGTTCAAAAAATGTGAAAGCTTAAGCTCATACTTTGGAAACCAGCTATGCTCTATGACAGCACGTCCTATAAGTGCTAAGCCATTTGCTTTGTAGACAGTCATGATCTCATGTACATAACCATGTGGATTAGCATAAGCACCAAGGGGGCCATCACAAGACATTACCATCATATCACTTCGTTTCGCAATTATAGTCTGCAAGAAGAGGGAATTTTTGTTACATTTGGAAAATAAATAACCAAACAGTATGTATAGCCATATTAGCAGCATGCAAGTGAACAGAATCATTAAAGTCTCTACTAACTATATAGGGGGAAAATTCTTCTTGAATCTTCTTTCTTAACCTCGTTTTCTTTGACATAAATATTGTACTATATCAAAAACCGTATAGAGGTCCCAAGAAGGTAAGCATCATAATCACCTGAAATTTTAGGTTTTCCACCTTTTCTTGATTGTTCATTCAACACTACAATACTTGGAACAGTTAAACGTCTCCAACCAACGAATTTCTTATATCACGTTAACCACTTACCTAAGAAAAGATTTAACTAATATGCAAGACTTAAAAGGCCGTATGTGTGCGAAACTGAGTGTAAAACTCTGTGAGTATCTATGAATGTGCATTTGTTTCTGTGTGTTTACACAGGTTTCAGAAACTCTCAAGTCCCCAACAATTGGAATTGGAATGCCTGAAACGTTTTTTTAATTGTATTAGAGTCACAGGATGAATACAATACACTAGTGGTGTAGTCATTACAGGAAATGGTGACTTATATAGCTCTTCAAAAGATATGTTTGGTTGGTTAATATGCAAGCACGTCATTCACTGAAGTTGTATTTTTTTCCTTCATGAATGAAAAGAAAGCATCAAATCTTAGGGTCCAGAACTAAGATAACTAACCCATCACACCAAACTTCCGAAACCAACCTCTTCCTCAAAATTGCACATTCCTTCAATATTTTTCTTCATTTAAAGTTTTAGCTTTTAAACAAATTGAAGTAAACATCAGTTCCAGATAGCAATGATAGTCATGCCATACACATATATCCAGCAAGACCATATTACCTGACAGGTCTTGCAGCGTACACGATCAAAGCGCTCAAGTAACTCAATTTCCCGGCGCAATCTATAGGAAACTCCATCAATCTCTAGCAGTTCCTGCCTCGTAGATTCAGATACAGGAATTTTACTGGCAATACAAAATGATAAAAGGTCCGGCTTCTTTACAAGATCATCCATGCTTGGAACACCTACTATCTGCCTCCACATATCTGCAGAATGTTTGCAATCATCAGCACTATTCTGAAATGACGAAATGTGGATGTTAAGATCAACTGGAGACCTACTATGAGCCAAACAGGCCTGTGTGATGGTAGGCCCAGTTGATAACAAAACAACTGGATCCCAACATGTTTGTGCTGAAAGAAGCCTGTACCGCATACGACCCATTTGACTAGCATTTTCCTATGTATTTACACAATCTTCTTTTTTTCTTTTTTTGGGGGTGGGGGGTGGGGGGTTGGGGGAAGCATTTAAGCATGGTTGACAAAACATAAGAAAGAACGTCCAAGGAGCTAATGCTGTCTCTACTTAAACTTCCATGTTTTCATTGTTACTGTTACTGTGCCTAAAAGAAATAATCTACTCATGCACTAACATTCAATGTAAATGGTCTCGGCTATAAAAACCAATACCATAAATTATTAAATGATAAAGAGGGGAAAATATGGCAAAGGAGTTTTAACATAGCAGGCTTGGTTTGCTGCTCAGTAGTCAGTATAGTGAGAGTGTTTAATCTAGATCATCCACCTCAAAAGTGACCGTAGGAATTTGCAATGAGGACAGTGCCGTTGCCTGCATCAAATCCATACCTTACCATTCATAGGGTTTGTCTCATGCCAATAGCAGCCATTGTGTTTTAATTTTAACTCGAACAAAGAGGTGAAAATAAGGTCCCCCTCCCCCAATGCCAAGTGTCCCTTCAGCTGAAACTCAATAGACGAGAAGGGATTGTGTGGTAATACTGATGCAGTCCAAGGAACAGCCAGTAGTGGACCAGCCCAAGGATCTGTCAACATGGGCCCAACCCACACTGTTCACGTGAACACTGTTCATGCGGTACTGTTCACGTGAACAGTACCAACAGCAGTAGTTAGAATCTTTTGGTTAGTTTCCTAATTTTTAGTTTACTTATTTCCATTGTTTAGTTTCCTAAAAATTAGGCTAGTTAGTTTAGAAGTCTTAGTTGCTTGGAGATTAAGACTTACCTAAAATCTAGTTTCCTAATTCCAGTTTTTAGAAACTTTCCTATTTCTATGTTTTAGAAACTTCCTAAGTTATAAAGGAGGTTTAGTTTTTCCAAGTTTAGTTCTTTCCTATTTTATTTGTAATGTTTCAAAGCTATAAATAAAGAGAATGCAGGCTGGCTGGTAGAGTTTTTCCAGAAAATTAAAAGTAATTAATTTCCTCTCGTTCTTCTTTCTTCTTTGATATTTTGACTCTTGTTTTGAGATACAAACATACTACACTGGCTGACGACATAGCCTACCTGTAGATCCATTGAGTTCCCTTGATAAACTACTACCAAACTAGAAGCAATCAATCATCTTCCAGATCTGAGGCGCTAACAGGTTTAGTCAACTTTCGGGCCCCACAACTTCTTCAATTTTTCTCAGATCTTCTTTAACTTCGGAGGAGTGTTCATAAGTGTTATCAAGGACTTCCAAACCAAATTTCATAAATTTCTGACGGTCAGATTTTGAGATAAGTAATTTTTTCTATTACTTTTTCCTGCAGATTTTATGTTTGGACTGATTAGAGATCCTGTAGCAAAGAGGGCTTGTTAATTTGATATGTTTTAACCCCTTTGCCATCAAATACAAATGCATGGCCTTGGTCCCTCAAACTCAGCTACTATATGTGCAACGTCATGATATTAAGTATTAACAGGCATCAAAGGCTATTGTCTAAACCATGCCATCTCATCTCAGGAAAGAAACAGCTGGAAAAAAAATTGTATGATAGTTTAATTTTACTTTTGAGTAAATGACTGCATATGTTTGACAAATGAGTATGACATGTATTTAATAATTGATACAGCTATATTTCATAAATAGGGTTTCTTTATCTGATAGCAGGAATCCTATCAAGTGCTACCTGGACAAAGTAAGGACAAACTATTACTACATTCACGTTACCTGCAACCCTCCGAGCAAGAAAATAGGAATCATACATCTGGTACACCCAATGGGGCCAGAACGATCTTGGAGGTCCATGCAACCGCTTTATTTCAGCTCGTCCCCGTTCCTTCTTCCCTTTACTAACAATGAACTGGTTCTCAAGGCCTAGGCCAGTGCTATTGTTAAAACTACCTCCCTCAATCATTGAGTGTGTTGACCTCCCAGAGTCATCAGCACGGTACCTCCACCACCAACTACCATGCTCGCATTCGGATTCATCATCTTCACTACTTGTCATTCCATCAATCCTATCATGCTCTCTACAGGAATCAATTGCAGACTGATGCATTCTCATTTCTGCTGGAGAAAGATCATTCTCAAAGCTTGTCTCAGACATAGATTCAGAATCATTGCGCTCATACCCACACCCATGTTGTTTGGCTCGAGAAACATCTGGACGCACTGGGCAAGAAATGCAACGGCTCCATAAGTTACTTACAGATGCTGTCTGTCCGAATGCCTCCCTTGGTGTCCTCAAAGGAACATCTTCCTGGATAATTTGGATTTCTGCATGTGGCTGTCAAATATGGTAAAATCCAGACAAATCAGTCACATGAAATGCATAAGTACCAAATGGCATATCTTTCAAAATATAAAAATTATATACTTACAACTCCATCCACGTCTATCCAAGTACGCCGTAGACGAAATCGTTGTTGACCACGAGTGACCACATTTAATGAACCATCTTCTAACCTTAGATACTTCCGAATCTGGAACAATGGATTAGCAAGCTCATAAGCTGTTGGTAATAGCATATATTTATCTAACCACTTTAGAATTTACAGATAATGAAAAAAATCTTGTCAAACCAAAAGAAGATAATAAATTTATGCTATGCTCACCCAAACGGGATCACTTTATCACATTTTCAGGAAAAAGCAAGGAAACCTAACATGTCAGTGATTGACTGATAGTTTGCAGTAGTGACAACTTTAAGAAGTTCAAAACTAAGATTACACAAAAGAGTATAATTAGGGATTTCTCAATAAGATGCTGCAATAAGCCAACTGATATTTATCAGTATACTGGAAAATTGTATCAGCAACAAAACTAACTTGGTCACCACAGGAGTTAACCAAGCAGGAAAAATAGTTTAAAATTTATGGAAGATTTGAAGCGAAGTAAACCATTTTAGTATTCTGTCCATCTAGTTTCATTTGTCTCAACAATCATTATTCCGTCTCTTTCTCTACAGAAACAGAAAGATTGCTGTACTAGGCTCTGGTATATAGCAGCAAGCTCGTCATCTTACCATGTGAAAACAAGATGCAGTTAATACTGACATACTAAAAGAGATATTGACACAAAGGGTACATTTAAATGACAGCCAATCTTTATTCAGAGCACCTCCAATCCACATGTCAAAATCAGAAAATAGTCAAATACTATACCGTACAATAATCCCTACAGTACTTGAGAAAATTTATAGTAAACATGAAGTCATCATATAGTCCTTCTGACCAACCTCATCTTCCTTTATCACAACTAAGAGTAACTTAAATTATTCTGTTTTCTACATCACATGGGGATCCAGCTTAGTCTGTACCACAAAAAATACCAATATAAGGGTTTGAGATACTTCTATAAATGTTTTCCCACAATCTATACCTCTGCAGTTGTTCCAATGGATGAAAGCTTCAGCCTTGCATCATAGTGATCCCTATGAACACGAACCTGGACCAAATTTGTACAATGTTTTACAATCATGGTTTAGCAGTCAAAGAGCAAACTCCAGTCAGACTGAGCAAGTTACAAGATGTTTGAAGGTAGTTCACATACCACGCCAATTGTGCAAGGATTTTCAGCTTGGTTTAGCGCTTTCTCTACAACAGCTATGAAATTAGGTTGAACAAGTCTCAGAGGAAGAGTGGCCTCCGGAAACAGAACAGCTCCTGATGAGATTAAGAAGAAAAACTAAAGTAACACCAAGAAAACCCAAATAGAAAAGTAAATAAAGGGAGCAAGAATTGAGGGAAAATCTAAGAGCTCTATAAGAAGTATAAGCAACAAGTAAATTTGCTGTTACTCTCCAACAAAGGTATTATGCTTTTTCAGAGACATACCAAGCTTTCTCCAAGGCACCAATTTTTTTTTTTTTTTTTTAATACTTACTAAGGCTCCATTTCTTTCCAGGGAATACCCCAGAAAATGAAAATCCTCACATAAAATCAGTACAAAAAGTAGGCTTATACTTGAAAAGTTTTCTTTTAGCATGGCTTTTACCTAGAAAGAAACATAGCCTAAGTTGATCACTAACCACAATACTGATATAAAAATATCGAGTAAATTACATCTACTTCCCCTCTGGTTTGCCCAAATTTCAGCTACCTCCCAAACGTTTGAAACAATAACGAATACCTCCCCCACAACGACTATTAAATTACAACTAAACCCATGCTGTTAGGTATATTCTGTTAGATGCTAACGGTTTATGGTCAATATTTTTCTAATGACCAAACTAACCCCATTCAAGGGTGAAGTACCTGATTTACCCTCATAGAAAAAGGGAATCTAATTCAGTGAAACTGCCTTTACCCTCTTGACGAAGCCCTCAATCGCTGCAACCCTCGACTAAGCCCTCAACGAAGCCCTCAGTTTCAGAAGAGTGATTGTTTTAGAGGAAAGGAAGTTTGGAGAGGGAGAATGAGGCAGGCAGTTACAGTGGAAGGGGAAGATCTGAGAAAGGGTTTAGGGAAGAAAAATTGCTGCGCTTTGATATTCTCCAACGTACAGTGACAATTTGCTCTCCAATTCAATGGCAACAGCGATGTTCTTCATGGCTGCAAAACTCAACTGTTTGATCAATAGTGACGTCCATACCAATGTTATTTTGTTCAATAATTCCGGCAGCACTCTCTGCCCCGACTCCAGGCGATTAGACAAAGCTCATATTCCAATAATTCCCTTCAATATCAGCTGCTTATATTCTCTCCAGTTACCTATTGACATCATTCTTCCTGACAAGGATTTTATAGTCGTGATCGTTTCTAGCAATATTTTCTAATTCACTATCTGCTCATATTCCAATAACTCCCTTCAATATCTGCTGCTTATATTCTCTCCAGTTACCTATTGACATCATTCTTCCTGACAAGGATTTTATATTCGTGATCAGTTCTGGTAATATTTTCTAATTCACCTTCAAAAAGACTTTAGGTAATATTTTCTCTCCCTAGAAATTTGGCAAAGGTGTTGAAGTGTTGTTCTCTTTCAAATTTTTCTAGGGTTTAACAAGTAATTAGGGTTTGCGAAAGGTAACCATAAACAAGGATTCCTAGAAGGGTCTTTCTCTTCCATTGGATGGTACAAGGTTCCAGGCTAAAAACCATTTCAATCCCTCCGATTTTTCATTGATTCACTGCTGGTGGGGCTCCATTCTCCCTCTTCTTCATTATACCTTCCCTCCGCTATAAGCTTCTTCTTGGTTAAAAAGACGAGTCCTTTCACATTGCTTTGCCTCCTTTGGCGCATTTAATCATAAAATCGGTCATTTCATTTATGGAGTTTCCCCTCCTTTTGGCTGACAGGGGGTTGCGGCGCATTTAAACCGAAACAAGAGGGTTATTTTAGTCATTTCAAGATTGAACTAGTTTTTGGCTAACAAATAGTTGAGGGGTATAATTGTCCAAGGTAGATTAAGTTTAACACCGTTAAAGAAAATGGGACAGTTGAAATTGTTTCAAACGTTTGGGAGGTACCTGGAATTTGGGCAAACCAGAGGAGAGGTAGATGTAATTTTCCCAAAAATATAAAATAATGCAAACGGAAGCAGTTTTTGCACCAAAACTAAACAGAAATTATGTCATTCAAAGCATAATATTACCTTCAAGGTAAAATACCGGGAGGTTCAAGACAGCACCACCATTCAAGAAGGTTAGCATGTGATGAGTGTCTTCCACCTCTGTGAAATACAAGTGAATCATAAAGCTGATAATGGTTAAGAGTGGTAGTATTCTAGAAACAAGCATCAGTGGGCTCCTTGTGCCTACCTCCAAGATAAGTATGCAGGGAAACCAAATGTGTGTCGTAGGTAAATCCACCACTTGGACCTTCCCCCCCATATCCACGACCACTTCAATTTAGAAGATACATAGACCCAATTAGTAGCCACAGAGCACAGGAAGTATAATGGCGAATGGCGATAGAATAAAATGTAACTTCATCAGAACCATAGATGAATATAAATTTGAAAACAATTGTCACAAATTGCTCATCAAATTTTGACTCAGAACTACAATAACAAAATTAGCTGAAACTTTTATGAATGAACTACATTTTGCAAAATTTATTGACTTACTTCATGTTTTTGGTTTTATATTAAGAAACAAGGAAAAATCAGTGATGCACGGATAGGCTGCAAATCTGATCGAATGGGCTTGATCTTCTAAATTCAAAGCCCCAAGGGATTGCATGGGTCATAAGCTAATCATTATTGGGTTTTCTATGTAATGGGTTGATGCAGTACAAGTGTACACCAAACAAGGCCTAAGCCAGCCACCAAGCCAAGCCAACCAAGCCAGCCAAGCCGACATAGGCCAGCCTGGCCAGCCAAGCCATGCTGGTTTAGGCTTGGTGGCTGGCTTAGGTCTTGTCTGGTTTACACTTGTACTGCATCATGGGTCAGTTCAATAAGCCCACGTGATGGGGTAGTCAGTCTCGGTCCTATATGAGATTTTTGTTTTAGTTTCCTAGAAATCCTAGTTTAGTTTCTATTTTCAGTCCAGGCAGTTTCTAGGAGTTTCTATTTTTTGTTTACATGGTCTTCAAGTCATAGAGTTTATGAAAGTTTCTGGATTGGGAGTTGAGTCAAAGTAGTAACTACTAGTAAGTCAGGGAGAAGCTAGTCTATGAATAAAGGGGTCAAATCCGTTATGTAAGGTGGTGGATTTTGATTGAATGAAAGAGAATTAAGAGAGTTGCAGGATAGCAATTCAATGTAGCTTTTGTGGGGAAACCCCAGGGTCATGGCCTGGTAGATTGCTGCCTATTCAACTACTGTTGAATTTCTTTCTGTTCTTATTATTTGCTGCGAATCTCTATTTCTAAAAGATCAGATCGATACCTTTATCATACCCCTTTTCTTTGTTCCTGCAATACCCTTTTTTTGTGACCTTTTCAGCCACCTTTAACTTCTCATAACTTCCTCAAATCAGCCCTATTTTCTGCCAAAGTTTGTCCATCATCCCTGCATACCATTCTCTTCCAAATCCTTCCAAAAACCCTAGTTTCAGTCCCAAATCCATTCCCAACCAGTAGTCTCCCCCGTCTTGTCCGAAATTGACATATAACCTACTTAGAGTGCCACTCAACCCCAATTTCAAGGCCAAATAATCAACCTAGTGAGAGATATCAAACTTCTCCTAATCTGCCCTGCATTAGCTCTAGTCTATTACTCCAAAATTTAGCCCTGATTATTTACTTGGGATTGAGTTCTTGAGCCGCCACCAATGCACCAAGTTGTGTGAACTAGGTAAGGTGCTGTTGAATAAAATAAATTTCAGGAATAGGAAACGATTTTTAAGTACCACAAAGAAGCTTTTATGGGCAGGTAGTAAGGACTAATTAACCTGTTGCATAATAAGATAAATTCAGCACTAGGGTATAATTTATCAAGAACTACAAAGGGCATTCAATGTCCATGTATGGGCAGCGGAGTGCCAAAACACCTTTAGTGAATTTCGTATGGAGGAAAAAGAAAATCAGGTGCAAGTTGTGTAAGCTAACAATGCAATGTGCCATGATTTAAGATAAATTTCAACAACAGGATATAATTCTCGGCTCCTAAAAACAGCCTACTGCACGGAGACAGAGGATGGGACTAACCACCACATCATACATCAATTCCATTCCAATGACTCGATCAGGTAGTGTCAAAGAGTGAGGATGGAAATTAATTACAAAGCTTTTCCTTAGATTCTTTTTTTCGTGGAATGTTCAAATTTGACTCACTGCAATAGATTTTCATAGGAAAATTGATGCGGCAAGATGTATCACATCGTCGCACAGTTTTCTTTCTGTGTTCTGGATTGAGAATGTCAGGCAAAATGACGCTGAAACCAACCAGAAACAGAAATCCAAAACGTAATAAAATCAAAGATGCATGTGTTTCCTGGTTCCATAAATACGCTCATCAATTATAATATGAAGCTTCCCGTGGCGATTGTTATCTTACTAACAAGTCGGATTTGAGAACAAACTTGGAAACATAGAATACAAGAAAAGAACACAAGTTTAACAATACATAAGCGACGATTGTTGTAGAGAGAGAACAAAGGTTTACTTGGAAGTGTCTGATGATGAGGAACGAGTGTCATCGACTTCCTCGATCTGCAATTCCTCCATGTCAAGCTCCCTTATCTGCTCCATTTGAAGGCGCTCCCTTTCTAACATACTTTGTTCCATAACTTTCGCTTACCGCTGGTATCTGTGTGCTTGCGTGAGAGAGAGGCAGAGAAGGACAGATGTTAATCGATTAATCTCGAAGCTTTTAGTTTCGGCACCAGGCAGGAGGCAGCAGATGTTTGATGATCTCTCTCTCACTCATTCCTCATTCATGGAGTGGATGACGTGGAAATAATTGATGAATCTGCAAACCACACTGCGGGGAAACCCTCTATTTCGTCCACCTGTTGTCTGTTGACATTTTAGGGCTATTATTAATAAACAAAAAGTTATATTTTTAGGGCAAATTGCGTATGAAGCATCCCATGTTTGGAAAATTACACATGACAGCCATTGTTTCATAAAATTACGCCCAAGGCAACCCCAAAATAACCTCGGTTAAGAAAATAATCTCAGGCTGTCATGGTATCGTACAACATACATTCTTTCGACCACAAAAAAAAGAAAAAATTTTAAAAATGGTATCATACACTCTCAAACATTGGTATTTCTTAAAAGGATATCAAAAGAAAATTTTGGTTTGGAGATCCATTGCCTAAGTTACCAAATAAGTTTCTACGATCTGAATTACTAGATAAGTGTAATTTCAGTTCTACAGTATGATTCTTTTTAAATAGTAACATGGTAACCACCACGAGGAATCATCCCATATTCCATTTCAACTATGACCACTTAACGGATTCAAATCCTTTGCCTAGCTATGGTGTCGCAGTGATGAAAAGAATGTCTCAATGACTTCTTTCTACGTTCTTAGAATATGTCATGTTCTTTTTAATTATCTTTTATCTTCTTTTAGAAGGTTTTCCATTTTAAAGATAAAATGGATTTTTTTGACAATTTTTTTTAAAGTAATTATCGTAGCATTTTTTTATTATTTTTTTTCTTGAATAGACATGTGAAATGATAAAATTATTCTCACAAAAAGATTAAATATATTAGGGTAAATTATACAGACACCCCCTCTACAGTAGTGAAATTACACAACATTACCCTGCTTTTTCAAAAGTTACATAGAATACCCCTATAATGATGCTATCATACAATTTCACCCCTACCGTTAGTTTCAACCTAACGGCAGAGGCTCACTTTTTTTTAAAGACGAAAATACCCTTACTAAGGGTAAAATGACTAAAACATTTTCTTGTCAGTTCTCTCCTCCACGAAAATTCCGTTTCTTCTCTGCACTTCCGTTTTTGTAAGGTATGTATCACTACGCCGTCTTTGTGCACCTCTTTTAAAAACCAAGGTCACAAATGTCTAAAGCATTTCATCGAACACCAACCCTTCAATTAGCCTTTATTTACACAAATACATCCATCATCAATCTAAAGAAGAAAAAAAATGTAACTCGATTCACAGGCGCAAAAGTCGCCGGAGATTATCGCGGTCGTCCCATTGTCGATTCCTTCCACTTCCACATTGCAGTTCAGCTTGGACCTGAGGGAGAAGAAATTGGGCAAAGGCAAACTACTGGGAGGAGGAGACAGAGAGAAAACTGACCCTGAAAATTTCTCCACTTCCTTGTTCTTAAAAGCCACTGATGGTTTCATAACATTCATCAAGACTTGATCTGGAAGATCACAAGGCTCCGGACCCAACCGATCAATTGACGTGATCACTAAACATTCTGTCGAGACAAAATGCTTGGTTTTTTTATGTCGATTTGGTTCTCTGTTCCTCCCGTTGGTCTTCCCGTTAGTCGAAGGGCGCCAAGATGCCTCTATTTTGTAAGCAAGGTTTATTGTTGATGGGGAGTGGAAGGAGAGATGGTCGTGGTTGTTCTTTGTTTTTGTTTCTGTACATTCGAGAGAGAAAACAAAAGTGAAGAAGACAGATACGGCGGAGATCCCAAAAAGAGACCTCCATTTCCATTCTGGAGGTTCATCAAGAGTAGATTTGCAGGCGATAATTTTTCAGAAGGCCGTGAAGAAGAAATCCTATGAGAAGACCTTGAATAAGGGCATTATTGTTCGATAGATGTATTCTAGGGTTTGAGATGAAGGAAGAGATGGAGGAAGGCATACCTGGAGAAGAAACTTGTCGAACCGTGGAGAAGAAAACCGTGGAAGTTTTAAGAAGTAAGGCTAAATAACCTTTTTGTAAGGGATTTTAGTCTAAAGGGAGGTTGAAACTACGTAGGGAAGAGTAAGGGTTAAACGAGGTATGGACCGAGCCCCCGTTATAGCCGACCACCGAGCCGTTTTTAAGAAGTAAGGCTAAAGCCAAATTACGGCCTTAATTTTTGTTTTAAAGGGTATTTTGGTCTTAGTTAAAAAATATGTGAATTGCCTCCCGTTTAGGTTGAAACTAACGGTAGGGATCATAGTAGATTGTTTAAGCGATAGCCCGATAAGCATCATTATAGGAGTAGTTATGTGGTGAGCCACCCAAGTGACTTTTGGGCCCCGCCGGTTCAATGACCAAAAGCCGGCCCGTTGCACCCTAGATGGTTGTGTAATTTCGTGTAACTTTTGAAAAAACAAGGTAATGTTGTGTAATTTCACTACTGTAGAGGGGGTGTCTGTGTAATTTACCCAGTATACTATACTAAACAAGCAGAAAAATAAGGTTTCAAATTATTTCACACCTATTCGTCCTAACAAAAAATTTTAACGCCATACAAAATATAAATACAGAAAATCTCTATGATAAAATGCAAAAGTTTTTTGGTTGACATGCTAGATATGTGAACACAATATAGTCTACCAATATCTACCTTCAAAAGTGAATAAAATCCTACATATTATGTACGAAGTTCTGGTATTACCCCTGATTGTTATCAGTTGTTATCCTGTTCTTTAATTTTTCTACTCCTCATTGCAAAGCACCTCCTTCCATAAATATACCCTTCTAACTAACTTAATAATAGTTAGATGTGGCTCAGAGGAGGAGTCCATTGATCACCTCCTTTTCTTTTGTCCTTTTGCAAGAGCAGTGTGGCTCCGTTCCTCTTTAACTTATTTCTCACAGAATCCAATGAATTTCTCTATTGCAAAATGGCTGGAAAAATGGAATGAATTGATAAAGAAGAACAAAGCTGAAGGTAGAATTCTATTTTGTAAAGCATTATTCATCTGTTGGCAGCTGTGGGTGGCCAGAAATGAAATGGTTTTTCAGAAGAAGGACAGCAAGCCTATGGAAGTTCTTCAACGTGCTTCTGCATCCTTCATGGAGTTTGCAGGTGTGCATATTTTCATCAGGATTTTACTCTTACAACTAATCATTTTCAGCCTCATGCTAAGGAGTAGTCAACCAGCCTCTCTTGATGGATTTTTGTTTATCAATACGGATGTGAGTTGGCATCAGGACATCAATAAGGGTGGAGTTGGTTATTGCTGGAATTTAAATGGCAGATTGTTAAGCAAGGCAGTATCTATAGAGTTGATGTTCCAGGAGGTGATAGAAGGCGAGGCGCTTGCGATTCGCGAAGCCATAATCGATGAAGTTAATCGATATTTTGAACTCCAACGGCAAAGACGCCTACAGTTCCATGATCTCTACTGTTAGAGGTATCTTACATTTGGCATTAAAATGCAAACATTGTATTTTTTTCTTTCATTCCTAGGGTGGACAATAGTTTGGCTCACTCCCTAGCTAGGAAGGTCACGTTCGTTTCAGGGTCGATTTCGTGGCCGTTATTCACTCTTTGGATTCATGACTGTTTGACTCCTGATCCTTTGCTTGTTTCCCGTAGTTTTGCTCAATGGATTCAGTCGTTACCCAAAAAGAAAAAAAAAAATCTGTATCAAATGGACTGATTTGCATCTGTTTTATACATAAACAATTCCCAATCTAATATTATTTTTATATTAATCCACATGTCAACTTCCCACTGGATCTTTACACTGATATTCGATCCAGATTTGATTGGTTTTGGACCAAGATAAGACAAAGCATGACAAATACGACTTAGCTCCAATATGATTGCTCTGATATAGTTGGCTCTTATAGATACTTGAATATTTCCAAATTTTTTGGGCCCATTTATTGTTATTGCCTCTGTGAACATAGTAGTTAAATAATTTCAACGTGTTACATAAGATAAATATTGTATAATTGTTTGATGTTCTGCAATATTTTTTTTTTTTAGCTTCAATAAGCTTTGCAAGACTAGATTGATTTAAACCATATGAAGGTTTATTTAGTTAGGGGACTCTAATACTTTTTCTCTCTCATTGTTCTTTTTTTTTTTTTTTTTTAATATACTTGGACCGGCCGGTACCAATGAACATTGGCTAAATGGTCAAAGGATGCCGACAATCACTAGGGTCATGGTCAGATAAGAAAATCTGTCTCACACATAAGGGGCCCGGTCTAATAGTCAAATAATGAAAGAGAAATCAACCTACCTAGTTTAATCTTCAATCAAGTAACCTCGGATGTGAAGTCATATATATATATATATATATATATATATATATATATATAAATATGATGCTACTAACTGCTCCCACCAATGGACACACTGATGGTATAGTCTCAACAGTTAGCTATTGGTCTTTTCATCAAAAAACAATGTCGATGAAGACGTGTAGACGCACTATTACATTGTGGAGATTGTAATTTTCTATAAAATTTTCATTTGTCATTCAACGGATCATTAATAAAAGGCAAGGGAGGTGCGGGGAGAGAGAGAGATTACAGATGAAATACTCACGTAGCCCTTATCCACCATTAAGATAATTTTTTTCCCTAATAATAATAATAATATGATGATGATGCCAATGATGATGATGATAACGACCACATGTGAAATTTTTGGGTTTTTCTGTATACGGTAGCTTGTAAGGAGGACCCAAGTAAATAAACCTTTTAAATGACTCTTCATATGTTGACTATTCAACCAATTTTTTAATGCTTTATTAATCACACATTTAAATGATTCTTCATATGTTGACTTGTCAACTAATTTTTAAAACTTTATATTATCAAACATATGAAACTCACCATCTAGGTAGACGATATGATATATGAGTATGACACATAAAATTTGAATGCTAGTTAAGTATCATTTGGAAGAAAATAAGTCCAGCCAGTCAGAGTCATACATATTCTAGTGAATCACGGCTTAATTTGTTTTGTTTATCTTAACTTTGGATTTTCAAGAAATTTGGTGATTCTGAACGTTCATTAATTGCAAGCTAAAAGTAACTTTATATATATATATATATATATATATATATATATATATATATATATATATATATATATATATATATAAAAAAGAAAATCTAAGTATGAAATCTTCAATTTTAGATTAAGTTTCTCTATACATCTTTGAACTCAAGATCCAAAGATTTGACCCTTCTTTTTTTCTTCTTCAAATGCTGACTTTTGAATTTATTTTGAAAGCATATTATTAAAGAAAAATGGCAAAATATATACAAGTGAAACTTACCACTTTAGATAGATGGTAATGTGGATTAAGGGTGTCAAATTTTAGCACGAATGGATTGATCAGATCGAGTCGTATCTATTTAGTCCAAAATCGAACTGCATTGAAATGTTACTGGTCATGTTTTGGGTTTATGTATGATATATTTTATTGGTCTCAGTCCGATCCAAACTAGCCTGATAAAAGTTTGAAAAATATGACCAATGAACCTAAACCCGGTAATGGCCCTAGACTAGACTGATTTGTATCAATTATTAAAATTCTAGATTCACTGCTTCAGTCTTAATGGATTTTCTATTGGGATTACAACTGGACTTGGATCGAACCAGACCGATACCAAACCCATAAGAAATCGAAACCAGACTATCCTGGTTGATACCGTTCACAGTATGGCCCATCCAGCTCAAACCTCTTATCGGGCATGTTTTAGACTAACTCTATAAAACCTGACACCTACTTGGCCCGAAATATTATCGATTCTTCCCCACCTGCTATGAGACCCATCACCTCATAGGGTGTGGGATTCACTAGATATAGTCAGTGATGGGACCTCGCAAAAGATACACTTAAATTTAGGTGAACTATAAGTGCTAACTAAATTGTCAATGGTAAAAAATAAAACCCCTCCCAACCAAACTCTATGAATCTAATTCTTGATTTTCTTCTGCCTATGTTTGGCTAGCAATCTTGTGATTTTGAAGGTTGACTATAAGTTTGGCCCTTGAATCATTTGGATCTGGATTTGGATTTGGTGGTCCATGTAAGATTCTCAGTAGACTTTGTATTAGGGTCACAAACTAAGAACCTACCAAGGCACCGACCTTTTGGATAGTTCATGTCTGTTTTGTTGCTTCTCTTGAGAAAGACCTTTGGAAATCCCATAGACCTTTGGAAATTCCATAGAAATTTCCAAATTCATCATATTCCAATTCTATTTTGAGAAAAAAAAGGCAAAAGATTTTGTCCACAATCGTCATTTCTTCCGGAGAGGAGGAAGACATGTAATACCAAATTAAATCTGCCAAATTCCATGGTGCGACCATCTGATTGGGACTCTGAAAATCATCACGAGGGCGGCTATGTTGCCCTTGTCTTGAGTTTTGACTCCTCTCTCATCCTTGTCCTCCAATTTGAAGGGAGAAGGTGAGTTTAGTCAATAGTGGGTGAAGATTTGAATTAGGTCTCATAGGTGTGAAATGCTTGAAGAGTACTCTTCATCTTTACTTGCAAAACTAGCTTTTCTTACTTTTGGATGAGATAGATAATTAAAAGAGATTTCAGATATGATAAAGACTCCACAACATTTCTGGAACAAACACACTACTCCCTATTCCCTAATCAAGATAAGATAAACACTTTTTATCTTCAACTCTTCTATCTTAATCTAATAACTATACCAAAGAAGCTTGGGAGGAACAGCCTAGCTAGCTTGGAGATATAAAAAAGTTCAGGAATCCTTAGCTTATCCATTCTACTTTGCTCCCATATGCACAACAATAAAGAAAAAGTCTTGCCTTTCACTCACATCTAACAAAGGTGGCTTGGCTGGCTTTGTATCCCCTTCTGTCATATTCTCTTTGACGGATCAATCAGATTTGTCCACGACAGTCGTCTTTGGTTGATTTGTATAATTTTAAGGGAAAAAGATTCATGTTTGACAGTGTGTTTTGGACATGGCTCACCTGCACTTGCGTGCATCTTTCAGGTGATCTCATCTCCGTCCATGGTTGTGGGACTCATACTCCAAAGGCGGATCCTCCACCCCTCCTATTTGAATGGATATACATACATGCATCAGATAGAGAGATCTTATCCGAACTTTAATACTGAGTCATGATAGGTATACCAGACATGCTCTCTAACAACTCTAATTATCATATTGGTTCCTTTTATACTTTGATAAAGTTACACCAAATAAAATTTTATACCTTACTTGATCACATAGAAAAATTATATTGTATTTAAAACTTACGAGACCAACGCATGGAACTTGCATATGATAATTTTCTTACATTTTATACTGTACAAGTTTTTTTTAATGGTTTTTATTTATGACGAAGGCACGCCTTGGTGTAATGGCTCAAGTGTGACTGGTGGTCTTGGGTTCGAATCTAAAAACAATTTCTCTACAAAGCAAGGGTAAAGTTGTGCACAATATATACCCCCTCTCCAGACTCTGCGGTGGCAGGAGCCTCATGCACTGGGTACGCCCTTTATAATAAATGGATGTGAAAAATGTGATAGAATGAGCTGAGTCTTAAGCATTCAAAATGTAAAAAGCGAGTCAAATTCAACAAAAACACTATGATTAAGTGTGTTAAACATCATGGTTTCGGTCTAACAATTTGATTTGGTTTCAGTTCATTGCGAATGTGGTAAAACCAAAATCTAACCATCTATTAAACGGTTTCCAATTGCTTAGTTATCCGGTTTTTAAAAGGTTTCATAGGATAAGGAGGAAGAGAGAGAGTTAGGCACAAACGAAAGGGAAAAAGCATTAACATAATTTTAATTTATTTTTAATGCTTTGAGTTATGAAGGTGGGCTTATGATGTATATAATTTTAATTTATTTCTATGAACAAACCTTCAACGCTAAGGAGTTAAAGTAGGGTTTAATCTGTTTTAATGGTTCTAAACCTTTTATTTTAAATGGTTTTATTTTTTAAACCAGAATCAAACCATATAATAATTGATTTATGGTTTTGGTTTAAATAATTCAATTTGATTTCGGTTTATTTTTAACATCTTTAATCAAGATAAATAATTCAAAATCAAGCCATCTAACTTTTTTTTATGCTACAATGCCGACTATGGGGCCAAAAGATGGAAACAGTCACCCAAGGGCCAATGTTTCTTGGGGGAGGGGAGTGAGGGAGGATATTGGATGAATGCATATATTCGATAGAATGAAAGATTCAAAACAAGTCTTTAGAATTTCACAAAACTTAACATGCCTCCAACCACCAGACATGTTGAGTCAAATATTATTTATATGCATATCTGTATCGAATCTGGGTATCAAAAGTACCAAAGAAAAAGAAAAAGAAAAAGAAAACAATGATCCAAATATGATACCCACTTCACCTGTCAAGCACTAAATAAGTATCAAACAGAAAGCATATAATGTGGATATCTGATTAATATAAATAAATATGAATATGGATATGAATTCTTTCCCACAAATCTATAAACATTTTTCACTTTTTATCACAACACACTCAAATACAGGATTTAGAGTTTTAAGAAGATTTGGAAGATGAATATGGTAAGGTGAATGCATTTAATTGTCAAATCCATTAAACTATGAAAAAATAATAATTTAGAGTCAAACCTTATTTGTATTAATGGAAAATGTTCTTCGAACAACGGAGTGGTGAAGAATTATGAGTACTTCAATCTCTATCTCTCTTCCTCAGCCTCCAACTAAATTATTCATCGTCACTCACATCCATTGGTGGACAAAGAAAATAACGTCACTCAAATAACCTTTTCTCTTATATTAATAAAGGGAATAGTATTTGAAAGGCTATCCCTTCTTATATTATTTTTTTTGAGAGAGAGTGAGAAAATAAATAATGTATTAAAAAAAGATTTGGGGACGATTTGTTTTACCATCTTTGAATTATTTAATAAAAGTCCCATACTGTCTTTGTAGGAATTTTTTTGCATCCGTTTAATATAATTATGTTATAGGAATGATATTGAATGTTAAGTATCGATTGATGTGGTGTGAGAGATTCCCGACACAAACAGTGGAGGAACTTCCTTTTTTTTTTTTACGAAAAGAAAACCTTCAGAAATTGGGGTGGTGGGATCCCAACGGAATCAAATCAGATGTGATATACAATTTTTGTAGAGATGAGGATAGAGCATGGTAGCTAAAAATAATATACGAACCAGTAGAACATATATATATACACGTGTGGGGTCCTGATGACTCTGTTCTATTTCACGGCCGCCCCAGTTGGTAATCTAAGGGTCGAAGATCGCTATCAATACTATGCACCGGCACCGCCGCCTGTACAGTAACAACGCCGTCCCAACCCCACCAGTTACGCACACGGAAAATATCTTGTCCATAATAGCAAATCTACCCTCCCTCTTTCGTCCAATTGAATTTCGTTTCTACACTGGATGTCATTCGATTGGATCGGATCTTTACTAACCTGGCCATATATTCAAGGGTAAAAGGGTCAATTCAGTGATAGCAGACAGGGATAGTGATCGAACATGAAAACACGGAAATGAGGCAAAGCGTGATTCCAATTTAACGGCCCAAATTGTTAGATTCGAATCTACGCACGACAACGGCGTATTTTTTTTAGTTTGACTAAATCCCGTAAATAAATCAAAATGTAGGCCCTAATTACACGTTTCTTCCCAGATAAAACTCCTTTTGCAGAGGATAAATTGAA
The DNA here is from genome assembly GCA_028583415.1 of Protea cynaroides. Classification (NCBI taxonomy): domain Eukaryota; kingdom Viridiplantae; phylum Streptophyta; class Magnoliopsida; order Proteales; family Proteaceae; genus Protea; species Protea cynaroides. The sequence continues at coordinate 98,349,363 of CM053274.1, read as the reverse complement.
TTTCAACAAAACACATGCAAGCCTCTCTGTACTCCTGTCGTTCCGTTTCTATTTGGCTCCCTCCCAATTTTATTCATTAACGTTTCAAACTCGTTTTTGTTTCTGTAGCTTTCTCTGCAACTACGCAGAGCAAGTTTTCATGACTCGGCGATGTTCTCATTGTAGCCATAATGGGCATAATTCACGCACCTGTCCCACCAGAGGAGGGGTGAAGTTGTTCGGTGTTCGACTCACCGATGGGTCTATAAAGAAGAGTGCGAGTATGGGCAACCTTTCCTCTGCTCATTATTGTTCCTCTTCCTCTGCTGCTGCGTCTCCCAACCCTAGTTCGCCTTCTGATCCGCTTCGTGATCCTATCCCTGTCGCTGAAGGTTATGTCTCTGATGATCCTGCTGCATCTTGTTCTTCCAATTGCCGCGGAGAGAAGAAAAAGGGTAATTTTTTTTTTCTCTTTTCTTCCAATTGCTGCGGAGAGAAGAAAAAGGGTAAATTTTTTTTTTTTTTTTTTTTTTTTTTTAATTCTCTTTGGGTTGAAGTTTCTCTTGCTTGGATAAGGTTAAGATTTGGTTCTGTTAATGATTTAGTTATACTTTTCGGCTTTTTTTTTTATTATTTATTTTAGGAGATTGCTTTGTTGAGTATGCTGCTTTCATTTTGATCTACCTAGTGGTTGCTTTTGATAATGCTTTCTGGAAGAATAAAAAGTCATCTTTTCCATTTTCCCCATTCTTATTTGTCTCTTATAGATAGACCTGTATTTGTCTTATTTTTCTTTTGATGTTTAGAATAAGCATTCTTTTTATTTTTATATTTTTTTCCTTTTTCCTTTCGAATGTGGTCTAGTTATCTGTTATTAGTTATGTTTCAATTTCGAATGCGTTCTAGTTCTCATTTTAACTATCTTTAAGGAATTTGTATGTGCTTTGTCAAATTTATAATCTGAGAATTACCGACTACATGTATTCTGACAATGGTTATTTCCTTTTGTTTTCATCGTCCTTATATTCTACTTCCATTTTATTTTAGTTGATGTTTAAAATTTTTAATTTTTATAAATTTTCCATTAATCCTTTTTATTTGCTATCATTGATCTTCTCTTTTCTTTTTTTCTTCGTTTTAAATGATCCCCTGGAATTGTGTTTTTTATTCTCTCTGTTTTTTAGGTTTCCAATCCAAATTCTATTGGATTTATTCAGTAACTTTTCTTCTTCTTTTTTTTTTGTCTCATACACACCCCTCCAAAAAAAAAAAAAATCCATTTTTACCTCTAAATTACTATTATATTCATAATTTCCTACATGTGGAATAATTTTTATACAATGTGATACTGTGTTCACCCTATAAAAAAATTCTAAATGATTTTGTAAGGCAATTCAAAGATGGGCATATATAAGTTTCCCTTCTAATTGTGTTCTTTCTTGTATGCCCTGACAGTAATTTCTAGCTTGCAACCCACAATTGTCATTCATAGTTCTCCGTCTCCCTCTTCATGGAGTCCTTATTTGATTTTTAGCTATTTCTTTTAATCTGTAAATTTAGATTCATGCAGACAGAAAGGTGATATACTCATGCCACAACATGTCCTGCTCGTAATTTCTAGCTCATAAGCCACAATTTTCATTCACAGGTCTCCCTTTTAATAGTCCTCATTTGAGTTTTAGCTATTTCTGTCAATCTGTAAATTTAGATCCATGTAGATAGAAAGGCTTACCTGGAATTAATCCCCTCACCCCAATGGCACTCCCACTCTTTTCCTTGTTTGATTTACTGCTGTCAAATCTTGTGATGATAAGCATGAGAGTTCTTATTTCCTACCCTTTTGGTTTGTTTGATTTTTTATTTTTGTTTGTGTTTAGTACTATATGTGCTTTGGTAGCACAATAAAGGAAGGATTAAGTGCTTCTGCAAGGCTCAAACCAAGCTCAAATCTGTAAATGTTGTGAAATGCTCATCTGAGGATGTTCCCAACCTCAGAGAAGCACTTCTAGTGGACCTTGTTAGGTAGAAAGGGGACTAGTATTTAGCCATGTTGTTGTATTTATATATTAAATATAAATAGTAAAATGATATACTTTAGTTCTTGATTCTAGCTCCTATTTTTCAAATTCACTGCCAATCTCCCACCTATGTCTTGCATTTTATTTTGCTTGAATCTCCTGTTTGGAGGAATTCAAACTTGTGAAGTTATGGTTTCTATTACTGCGCTCCTTGGATGTGGATGAGAGAGATAAGAAGGAAGTAATTAACTGCAATATCTCCCATGTTTTATTGTCTATTGTATGATTAAATTGTTCTATCTATCTGAATTGTAGCCACCTTTTAGTTTATATTACTTATTCCAAACTATAGTCTATAATAGAAATTGTAATTCTTCTCATTCAGTTGTAAGCTTCTTGGTATATTATTGTGTCATTTCATTTTCTTTTTAGGCTTAATTTTGCTCCTAAATTCATATGTTTCTTCCCTTTTGTGGAGTCTTATGGTAGGATGAACCTCTAGTTACAGAAGAATTAGTTGTTGAAAATAAAGACACATGGAATGCTATTATCATAAGGAACATTTGATAGTATTTTATTACCTTATTTGATAATGTTTGGGGGTTTCTGCTTCTTTTACCAGGCATCCCATGGACAGAAGAAGAGCACCGACTTTTTCTAATTGGTCTCCAGAAGCTGGGGAAAGGGGATTGGCGTGGGATTGCACGTAATTTTGTCATTTCAAGGACTCCAACCCAGGTGGCCAGCCATGCACAAAAGTATTTCATACGGCAGAGTAATGCGCCCCGGAGAAAGAGACGATCCAGCCTATTTGACATGATGCCAGATATGGTTTGTCTAGCATGTTTTGCTCTACTTTATGTGGTTTATTTTTCACATTTGTCCCATATGGTAGACAACCAACAGCACCAAATCTCCAACCAATTAGTCTGAAATAACAGTTGAAATCTATCTCTGTTCCTAAATCAACTGGTGTCCCCAGCCTGATTTGTTTAGCACATATCTAAAATGCCTTATCATTAATCTTAACTTTGTCTTTGATGTTTTGATCTTAATTTTCAGTCTATGGAGTCCACAACTATGACAGAAGAGCACATATTGAGGCCAACTTCTCCAGCTGGTGAAACTGAGAATGTAGAGCCCCAACTGCCTTTAGACCTCTCCCTCAACCATGAATGTGAACCTATGGCAGTGACTTCCAACGAAACCCACACAGAAGCTGAAGAAACTGTAACATCAACTAATTTCCCTCCAATGATGCCTGGGTTCTTCCCTACATATCTCCCTGTCCCTTTTCCATTCTGGCCACCAAGTACTACCCCAGCAGGGGAAGAGAAACAAGGTAAGATTTCTCAACATCAGGTCCTAAAGCCAACTCCCATTCATTCTAAGGATCCAGTCAATGTCGACCAACTGGTGAGCATGTCTATGCTAAGCTTAGGAGAAGCTGCTAAGGGACGTTTAGAACCTTCTCCACTCTCCCAGAAATTGGCAGGAGCTCCATCAAGGCAGTCAGCCTTTCATGCAAAGCCTCCAGTTAGTGAGTCTGATTTGAACCAGACTAGCATAATCCATGCAGTGTAAAGCAGTGAAATGGAGGGTTAATTTCGTTCTTTTTATTCTTGTTCTAATTTTATATATGCATTTATTTTTCCCAATTATTATTGCATTATTCTTTTTTCAAATAGACTTACATACAGATAACATTTATGTAGCAGGCAATTTCTTTTTTTTTTTTTGGGGGGGGGGGGTGGACTTCAAGTTTAGAGTAGGCATTTTGAATCTCTGTTGGAGATTATCAGTGTTTAAGAGCTTCTCTTTTTTTTTTTTTTTTTTTTAAATAATATTTCTATAACCAATTGTTGTATTGAGATGTTAAAATTTTTGAGAAGACTAGTTAAGACATTGGAAGCCAGATATAGATTGTCACTTACAAAGTTTATAATTTTTCCAACCCATCAGGATTATCATCCATTGAATATTAAAACTATCTCTTTGTATATTGTGGTTTTTGTGATGATCCAATTAAATTTTATCACCCAGTAGATGACATTGCTGGATCCATTAAATAATGATCGACAAATGAACTCACTGGTACTCTCCAGTTTTGAAAATCCGGTGAACACAGAACAACACTCAGGTTCAGATCAACTACTCAATGAAAGACGATACTGTGACAGAATATTGATGAAACAGAGTCCACAGACTGATATCTAATAATGTAAAACTCCACCGATCATAAGAAAATCAATGAAACACACGAGATTATGGGCGATCCAACATCTAGGATGGGGCTTGATTCGAACCTGGCCTGGCTGGATTGGGCCCTGGCTAGTTTCAGGAGAAATAAAAAACCCTTTTTTTCTTACCAAATCTTACAATTATATATGCAAAATAAATTGTGAGATGAGAGAAATAAAATTTCTCCATTCTTAAGATGATTTCAAATTCAGAAAAATATTATTTTCTTTTCTTTTCTATTGACAAATATACAAATAGAAAATATAGTATTCCTATTTTCTTTTCTTTTTAATGTTTTTCTTGCGAACAAACTTGAAGCTACCATAAAATACTAAATCCGTCCTTAATCATCTGGTTAAGTCTACATCATTCTTCAACATGGTATAAATAAGCATATTGACAATAAAGGAACTATTCTTGATCAAGAAGGAATAATCATACCATCTGTTCATATGGTATAAGTATCCAAATCCTCTCCTCCCAGAAGCACCCCCTTAGATGGTTGACACTTGGGACTTGAGTGAATCTGAACCTTCCATCAGAATGGAAATATAAAAAAAAAAAAAAAATTTGACCATGAAATGTTAATGCCAAACGAACTGCGCCAAAAATGGAGTTGAGAATATCATCCACGCTTCATAATGATGCAAATCAACCTCATAATGTCGCAAAAGAGATGGTAAGACATCCAATGGAACATAATAGATTGATTCTATATCTAACATTTTTATTGGATTGTATTTAGGTTATGATACACCTGAGCTGCATAGAATAAATGGGTACAAAATGAAGGACAAAACAACAGAGATTTTGCATTTTCGTAGTTCAGTCTTTCAGTTCGCTCTGATTGACAAAAACCCTACCATTTCGGCGCTTCCAGTTCAACGGCAGCACTTCCGGCGGTACCATTCTCTGGTAGATACTTTTATTTAATTCTTCTCCTTCTCCGTTTACGTTTTAATTTATTTTTTTTCTCTTCTCCTTCAGTCAGTCCCTTCCGCAGTCAACTGTACTTGGGAATTGGGACTTTCGAGACAGGGATCAAAGTTGTCTTTCATTGTTATTTGTTAACATCTGGTTTGAATCACTGAATTATGGTTTTACAAAGTATGATTTTTCAATTCTGGCAGAGATAATCACAAAGCTATTAATGTGCATTCCAAATGCAATTCTAGAATTCCCAATTTTGGAATTGGCTAGAATGCTAGAATTCCAGAACTAGAATCCGTTCAAAAAAGTAAAGAGAAGTGTATTTTTATGTTGATTCTGTTGGTGTGGTATGACCCAGCGAAATTTAGTGGATGAAACAGGACACAGTATCAAAAGGTAGAGAATTCTGGAAATCATTGAAGCCATATAGAGTTAAACCGCGGAATTGTTGAAGTTACTAATCAGAATATATCTTTAACACAGAGTGATATTATTCTACAACTTCATAGATAGTATTATAATCAATCAGATCCTATGTATTTTGATTTTCATATACTTGCAGACTAATTAAAGTTCTATTTTTATTCATAAATTGTACTATTAGGGATTAAGTAAGTCTTGAGTTTTGGAGCCTTTTTATCTTCCCTTAGCCTTTTATAAAAAGCATGTACATTATGTTTATAATAACTGCAGGTTTCAGTCTTTGTGGAACACATCCTAAGTTTCGGTATTCTTCCAAAAGTCTAGGGTTAATTGGAGGAGTGAAGCAATCATGGATGGTATGTTGGAGGCTTTCACCTTTTATGGCAGCAATATATCCCCATTTCTCTGAATCAATCAGATCAAATAATTTGCTTTGTGATAGCTTAAAGTATATAGTATCTTTTTTGTTCTCAGTTGATTCCGAGCCTACGATGGAAGAAACGATCCTGGTTGGCGATGACCTAATGATGGGGCCACCATCACCTCTCGTCCCTCCTGAAATTGCATCTCATGTCCTTGAAGGTGTTGACATCTGCGATGGAATTTTAAGAAATCTTTTTTTATGTAAGTGTTACCTTAATTTATAACTGATTGCTAAACTTTATGTCGTATTGTTTGGGAAAAGTAATACTGCCTGCTAGTCTGAAGACTCTGAACAGTGGCAATTATTAAGATACAAGCAAACGAAGGTGCAGATAACTGGGGCATAAATACATTCAATTGAGAGCAATCATATACATGAAAAATATAATGGTTGGAGTCAAGTTACTTCATAAAAATCAATCTGCGTTGCTTTCATACTAGTCATTTATTGCATAAATTCTAGTGATACAAGCAAAAGCTTTGATGCAGTTAAGTCTAATGAACAGTGGCTTACGATAAATCTGCATTAGTCTGCATGGTGGTCCAGTCTTCTTTTATATTTTTTAGACTTGTATTACTATATGGCTTCTGGAACCTCATCTTTCTCCCTTAAGGTCATTCATTAACTGACAAAATGATAATTTGATTATGATATAGGCTTGCAAATCAATGATATTGAACCATTCTGTCAAGATGAGATTGCTTTGTACAGACAGTGTGCTGAAAAACGGGTTAGCTTATTATCTTTATTTTCTTTCTGTTTCCTGCTTTACTTGGTCCCATGTCACGTCGGCCAGTCTGCTCTTTTTTTACAAATCCTTAGGTGTATAGGATAAAGAGCTGAGGCAACGTCTTCAAGATAGTGAACACAAATTAGGGTTGTCAATGCCTTTGGATCAAGCTAAAGATAGGGCTACACAACTTCAATCTGAAGTGCAATCTTTAGAGAGGTATTTAAAATCTTTTTCTGCATGAATAGATCATGATATTGATTTGTTAGTTCATTAATTATGCCGCAATTCAATTCTAAGATGATTATGATCTCTAATCATCTAGATTCTTTTGTATTGGTTTATATAAATAGTAAATTCTAAACTAATTTCTTAGTTATGGTTGAATTGATCCTGTTGTTACTTCTTTTTCTTTGTTGTCTTAGACAGTTAGAGACTTCTTTTAACTTATTGTCTGTTAAGCCGTTTGACATGGGTCCCTTGTATGGTGGAAAGAGGGAGGACATGGACCTCCCTTGTGTTGCTTGTTTCTTGGCTCCTTCGTAGTTTGTTGTGCATGTCTCTCTCTCTCTCTCTCTCTCTCTCTCTCTGTGTTGTTTCTTTTTTCCTAAAATAAATTTATTTTCTGTATCTCTCTCTCTCTCTCTCTGTGTTGTTTCTTTTTTCCTAAAATAAATTTATTTTCTGTATGACCGGTCAAAATTTTCTGCTGAAATATGCACAATTTTGTCCATTTCAACGGCATATTTCGGTTTTGCCAGCCAGTGAAACCAAAATCTCAAACCATGTGGTCTACTATTATCTTCCTTGAGGTACTGTCTGGATCTCCGATGAAGAAAAGTGATATTGAATTTAGATAATGAAAAGATTTTGCACCTCAACTTGTTTTTATGTTGTGGGTTATTGGTCCATTTCTCAGAGTCTATTAAGTCCTCATATCCAATCCCATTTTTGTAGGCGCTTAATTCTTGCTAGTGGAATGCAAGGCATGGAGGGATTTCGGCAAAGATGGAGTTTGCATGGTCGCCTTGAAGACACCAAGTATTCACTGCACATCTTTGTTAGACTGTCACAGGTTTATGATAACATAACTATCAGTTCAGTTGGATCTTCAGAACCGAACCATTTCACAGTGGACATCTTTTCTTTTATCTTTCTGTTCTTGTTAAGTAATGGAAAATTTTATTGCTAGTAAAAAAAATTAAGAGATACAGAGCTGGTGTACAAGAGCAACAATGAGGGCAGAAACCCAAATAAGTTCTAAGGTCCCTCTATAATAAGGATCCACAAACAAAGAAACCCTATTCAGCCCACCCTTAGCTAATTCGTTGGCAAATGAGTTGGATGCTCTTCTACCAAAATCAGTCTGTCTTTTAATCTTTATTTATTTATTTATTTATTTGTGTTAGAATAAAGAGAAGGTTTGACTGCTCACTACATGATTGGTAATCTGCAGGAAAAGGCTAGAATCCTTGCAACAAGGAATTCAGAATAGGAAAAAAGATGACACTATTGGAAATTCAGGCACAAAGAAATGGTGGTTTTGGTGAGGAAGGTAAGTGTTGGCTTTGAGGGATCTGAAGCTTTGCTTGATAGAGGTTCTTATAGTGTGTTTAAATAATGATTCTAATCCAGTGCTGGCAGCCTGGCTCTAATAGGAACTAGGAAGCACCGAATTTCTCAGAAGTCAGCGGCCGAAAAGTCTCTCATCTTTTACGGTGATTGATTGGATTATGGCCTGTTCACAGAAAACGTGCTATTGAAGCATCTTTCTTGGTGGTTAACTAGAGCCAATCATTGTTGTAGTACAGAATGGTAACCAATTCTGATATATATAGGTTTGAACACTGAATCTTGTCACCAATCCTTCACCTCCAAACCTCCCTGCCTTTTTTTAATGAAAGTTTGTAACCAATATTTTGTTCTCCATTGGATTAGGGAACTATACAATATGGCCCTTATAAATCTGTGCTTCGTGATTTAATGGATGGGGCTTTTGTTGAACAATGTCATCCTTCAATAGTTGTCTCTCTTGAAAGATGACTAACATGATCTAGAAAAAGAAAAAAAAAATGAACCCTACATGACGATGGATTTACAACCTTGATCTCATTAGGTGCAATAATTTGAAATTGATTTCCTATCATCAATGGCGGTAGCCTAGATTACATGAAAATATCCTACTAAAAAAAGATTTTTTTATGGGGCTTATAATGAATCAAAATCCTGCAAATATCATCTCAATGAATACATCTGTCACGTGGCAGATCATGTAGATGTAAAACTTTATGGAGATGTAGACCTAGGGATCTTGTCCAACGAAATATCCGAAATGATTAATTGCCATCACTCCCTATGCTGGAGAGATCTGAATCCCGGAAGCTATGGATGAGAAAATCCCAGTCCAAACGTGCCCCCGAACTTCAGAAGAAACGTGTCTGAGAAACAACGTCGGATCCATAGCCTTGTTATGAGAAACGTGTTGATTTGTTATTTGTTATTATTTTTTTATGAAACTCTTGTCCGCTTGTTGATGTTCCCCTTGATCCGACCCGTTTAACACAAAACCGGCACCGCTGTCAGTCTTCCATCTCTTTGTGTTTCTTACTTGGGGGAATCTCACGTAATACCATTTAAGTCGAATTTGATTGTAAGAAAATTAAAAAAATATAATTGAAATTTTCTATAATAATTGTTTAATATAATTATATAAATCTTATTTAGCAATAATAGTATTTAATTATATTTTTTTGAATGATTTGAAATTAATTATATAATCCTGTGATAATTATTAGAATTACGAGAAAGAATGCATGTATGATAATCTACAAAGTTCATACATATCCATGCATGTGAATGTACATTAGATTTTTGACCTAGGGTTTTGTTATGGACATGACATTTCATTCGTGGCACATGGCGTCAGATCTCTCTTCATTGACACAAAATCATCCAAAATCGAGTCCGTGTATGGCATTGTCATTTGCACCGGGCAGCTAGCTCCCTTCCCAATGATGATGGCACCTGGCCAATGTTAAAATCTCATCCTACGGAAAAGTTGCCACGTTTCGAGTTCACATTGATTGAAATTGACGTGTAGGGTACAGTTCATTATTTTATGGCCCCACCAAGATGTCGTGCATACCTTCCATCCTTGACACTTGGCAATTTCAGAATCCGGGATTTCGGAAACTTCGACGATTCCAACGGGGAACAGTTTTAGCCTCTGTCGGGAGGAAGGGTCTACACTATACTATAGGTATAGGCTGTCAGTGGTCCTCTACCTTTCCATCCGTCCGCTCGACTGGTGGGCCCAAGACAGGTGTCTATTCTTATCTTCTCACACGTGTTTCCACCGCGCCGTGCGTACCTCTTCAATCGTCAACAATCCTCCCCCTACCTTTTTATCTCCTCTCCTTGTCGGATTCACCTTCCCACGCTCCTCATTTCTCTCTCAGACACAACAACGATGGATTCCTTGGATGATGAAGATCTCATCGGAGAAGACGACCTAATATCGACTGACTCCGGCGTTTCTTCTCTCTTCGTCAGCGAAGACAGCCGTAGCACCACTGACGACGTCGCCGGCAGTAGCAGCGGTAGTTCCGGCGAGATTCCAGCTTTAGTAGTTGAAGGCGAGGTGGTTGTGTCCCTTACACCTTCTGCTAGCGATGGAAACGTAGGAAGAGAGGGATTAACGGTGCCTCTAACATCGGCGAGGCAGAGATGCGTGGGGAGGAACAACAAAGGAGTGACGTGGGGGTTCAGTTCCATCACTGGTCGACGGCGAGAGATGGAGGATGCAGTCGCCGTTATCCCTGGTTTTATATCTAGCTCTTGTGATCATGTCGGCGGTTGTACGGCGCCGGATTCTCGAAATCCAGGCGAGATCTCCCCCGTTCATTTCTTCGGTGTTTACGATGGTCACGGTGGCTCTCAGGTACGTTATTTATTTACTCTTTTTCCTTTTTTTTTTAAAATACAACACGTGGCATAACTTGATCTCGAGGTGTGCTCTTGATCGTCCGATCTGGTTTGGAAATGGATTGTCTTTTTTATTCTTTTCTGACAAGGAAGGACACGTTACGAAAAAAGAATGGTGTTGGAAGGTAAACAAAAACCTTAATAAATCAGAGAAAGACTTTTATTTTCTGAACTTTTATTTTTGTCAGTTTTCGATATTTTTGGACACGTGTAGCTTCATGTCTCAATGCCCGTGATGTAATATTGACGATGACGTGTCCTGTCAGTTCGAAAGTAAAAAACTGGAAAGCTTTGTGGTAAGCATGACCGACTGTAGAATGAAACTTCCATCCTTCAATTGCATTATCAAAAAGGTTTAGCCAGTAGTAAGACTCCAATTGGAATAATGATTGTTCCGAGAACGAAGAGCCAAGAAGGTTTTCGGGGTAAGATCCCTTGGTGAGAGACCAAAACCTTAAAATGAAAACAAGTCATGAGATCATTTCTCTTTCGAACTCTATCTATCTAAAAAAAGGTTTTCAGAGTAGAGGCGGTGATTGTTACATACTAGCGCCTCTTATGGGTTCAAGACTTGGAAGACTTCCTAGACACGCAATGCTTGTTTTGACACTTACCTTCCAGAGCATTACAAGTGTCACTACACAATTGAATAGGAAGACGGATATTTCGTCCTCCTATCAATTATATGATAGCTGATTAGCTGTCCCTGTCCCACTTAGAAATGACATCCGGAGTCTTTCGGTCGGTCATTCTGCCTGTCCAATTACTGTTGGATAAAAAAATTGGTTTTGAATTTTTATCGGTTGGTTTAATCGACTCTTATCCATTCACTGTCAGTTTGATTTTGATTTAATTTTGATTGATTATATTTATTTGTAGTACCAAATTGATTTAAAAAATAAGCTATTTTCGGACTTGTTCTGTTTCGACAAAGGTTTCTTATATTTAATAAAATATTGAGTTAATAGATTTTTATCGATTTATTATTAGACTGGTTCAGTTTCAATCCCATAAGTAGTATTTGGTTCAGTTTTCCCATGGTCTGATCCAGTTTCTATTTTTCATGGGTTAAAAAACACAGTCCAATTATAGCCAGTTCAATTTCCATTTGATTCAAGCTGAATTGGGTTGATTCATTTTGGATCCAATTTTGACACCCTACCTCAATACCTCCGCGGCCATGGATGTGTGTCAGCTATGGACCATATGCCTGTTACCTAACGATAACGACAGCAGGAGCTGCAGGACAGGACGGTTGCGACTCGTCTTTCTGCCACCGAAAGTCGCATTTCTAAAGGGCCGAAGGGACCATGTAATAAGTCAATGTGAATTGAACAAAAAATGAGAAAAAAACTGTATAACGGAACTTGGAAGTGTCAATATTATCACTAGGAAACGGCAATCTCAGCCTAATTCACATTTATGGGGATTATAGTTATCACGACTACAAGACCACCTAAGGTATTGGTGGGCCATCTGCGTAGTTTCTATTTTCAAGCGTTTAGGCATCGCCTTGATAGCTATGCTAAGCATCATCACAATTACAGACCATCTCTGAATCGCATTGCACCAATGCTAAGATAACATATTGATCAATTTCACAATCCAAAAACTGACTGGTTCCTTTAGAGGAACGTCAGTGCTTAAGCAATAAGTTTTGTGAAGTTTACTTCGGTTTTAGTTTTGAACTTCAATTGAAATGGATGTCCACCTGTATCATTTCAATGTTATAAAGTTATCTGATCTTAATGACGAAACTAATCAATTGAAAGATTAATCTCACCTTTCCTAATTATCAGATTCACGTTTTTGTCTTTTGTTAAATAATCAAGGTCCGTCAACTTTTAGTCACTATATGGTGGAAATCATACTAGGTATGCCAGAACCATGTGCTGAGATATATCACCTTAACATCTACAACCTTGGGCACTGTCAGAATCAGAATCCTTGTGAATTTGCATAGAGAATCAGTTACTGCAAAATCAATCCCTCAATTGGATCTTTTTGATTCTGTCTTAATTACTTTTTCGATGAAACTGTAACCTTGTTCCTTTGATGTGCTTTCGTTTCTTAACATAAATGATGTTGGCTTAGTGTAACATTTGTGATCATTCGGCAGTTAAAAACTTGTGGAAGAGCTCATAGGCTATATCTGAATTTCTTTATTTTAGATGTGAGGGTGCACAGCTAGGGGCCTGGGCACTCGCATGGCTAGTTGCCTAAACCCCTGGAGCGTTTGGTCGCCAACACCTACATGTTGCCTTGATGATGTTTGCTGTAATCATTTATGATGAATACTAGAGAGAAAGAGAGAAAGAGAGAGAGAGAGAGAGAGAGAGAGAGAGATGTGTCCAACAATACTCAACACTCCCTCAGAATATATAGCCTGCACAAAGAACCTTCCACATGTGTAGGGATATTCCATGTTTTGCATTTCTCAGGGTTCGAACACCCGACATCCTCTGCTGTGGTACCATGTTGAAACCACTTATTTTAAAAGTGCGAACTCTTATTGGCGCACACAATGTATACACTCAACTCTCGGTCTTTCAGACATGTTGATGCAGCTAGAATATCAAGAAAAGAGCACATACATCCTTGTTTCAAGTCTGTCTCTTTTCCTTTTTCTTCTCGATATCCCCCATCCACTTTTGAATTATATGGTATATGTTATATTACATAAAATTTGGGCTACATCAACTAATTTGGCTTTAAAATGTCTACACTGCACTGTATTAGTTAGGTCCAGCTTGGCCGAGTTGCCCAAGTCTAGTCCAAGCCTAAACTGAACTGGAAATGTCAACTCAATCAATTGCATGAACCATTCATATTTTTTCCCCGTATTTTGAAGGTGGCTAAATTTTGTGCTGAGCGAATCCATGAAGTTGTGGCAGAGGAGTGGGGGAGGGTAGGAAGTGGAGATGGATGGCGTAGGAGGTGGGAAGTGGCATTCTCTACTGGGTTTGAGAGGGCTGACAATGAGGTTGTGGCAGAGTTGATAGCACCAGAAATAGTTGGCTCAACTGCTGTTGTGGTGGCGGTTTCAGGGTGTCAGATCATTACATCCAACTGCGGAGACTCAAGGGCAGTGCTTTGTCGAGGGACTCAAACAATCCCCTTAACTGTAGATCACAAGGTCATTCTATCCCTGTCTGTCTTTCGATCTTATCATTTTTTTCATTGGTCTGCAAATTGCCCAGATTTAAATATCTGCTTGAAATGTCCTTGTCAAGTGCCTCACCTATCCTTTGTGGTTATCAAATAGTATAAATGAATGCATATGTCAACTTCCATGTGAACACCCTGATATAGTCTCCTAATTCTCAGACTTCCATTCACAGTGTATTTCTCTTTCATTGTATTGTTAATTTCCATTTTGTCAATGATTCTCAATGGAGTTGCTGTTCCTTCTTCCTGCTGTTTTTACAGCCAGACAGAGAAGATGAACTCGTGAGGATTGAAGGAGGGGGTGGAAGAGTTATACACTGGAATGGAGCAAGGGTTTTTGGTGTTCTTGCAATGTCCCGAGCGATAGGTTTTTCTTTTGCCTCAATCACCAGCTTCTCTTTAGACATCCTGTTCTGAAACTGCTAAAACATTGCTATGTTTAATTATGTCAACCAAATTTCTCCTTGGATGTATTGACTTGACAAAATCATCATGCATTGTTATCTTCAAGAGATGCAATTCGTCTGTAGACTCATGGTTACTTTCAGGGTCTGTCTTTCAATTGATTCACTGCTTGTGGCATTCTTGAGGCTGCTTGATATACCCTGGGGTGCAGGTTAGACCATGTTGGATTAAATTAATGTGCCAATTTCAGTCCAACAAAAGAGAACAGCTAGACAGGAAATCCTTTTTTGCTTTTAAGAGTCAGGTTGTAGACTCTTTGGAGACGAGTAGTATGGTGACCTCGATGTTGCAAATACAGTTACGTAAGGGAGTTCATTGAGAATTGAAAGTAGGAATACAGTTTGAGGCCTCAATCCAATCTGAAATGGAGAAAACCTCTGATTTCCCAGCCCAATTCCATGTGATGTCTACTAACAAAATTGAAAAGTTCAAGGTTTGGGCACTTTCTTTGCGGAGGAGATAGAGTAGGGAAGACAGAAAATTATAGGAGAATAGGTTGAAATATATATTCGTGGACACTTCAAATTGGCTGTACCTGTGTCCAACACATCATGTAAGCCAGTGAGAATGCGGAAATGGAATCCTTTGCTGCACCTGAGTTGTCTTTTGCCATATTTGGGTAACGTAGGCTGAAATGGATAATGTGTAGGGATATATGAAAGCTGAGCTAATTAATTACTCATCTATTATCTTCTGCTTAATCAATTTTTTGTAGATTATTTTTAACTATGCAAATTTTGTTTTAATGTATTGATTGAACTAATAGTGATTAAAAACATAGTTTAGTATGACAATATTTTATCTTTTTCAAATTCATGTTTCCCTTATTCATCTATGTTATTCCCTTGTGTAGATAGAAATTATTGTGGAAGTTATTTTTTTTATATTGTCATTTGCATGCATAGAATGGCTTCGAAATATGTGTTTCCTTGGCCACATGATTGTATTAGAAGACATTGTTTTGATTTTCTGTTAAATATACTATTCTCTCTGCTTGTTTTGTCTTTCTTTTACATCTGTTTCACGATACTTATACGATTTATTGTCTTCTTTCATTTAATGTGAATAGGCAACTTTTAATGGAAAAAACATTCTTGTATATCTATTCCAGCCTTCTACTCTAAACATTACATTCCATATCATTCTCTTTCTTCACACGTTGTTCTGTTCGTACTTCTTTTATTTCTCATAAAGAAACCTCGGCCTTCTGGTTATGGTTCCGTCTACATTTTCCTTGTGGCTTTTGAAAGGTACTATTACTTTCTCAATATGGCTATGAGACCTTGTGCTTTTTATAGGTTAAAAAAAAATGTGCTCTTACTGAACTTCTTAAACATTTTGTGCCACAAGGATTAATGATCTTGTGTGTTTGTAATAGTGTGCATTTTCATTTTACATCCTCATTTTCAACTTTAGCTTTTACCATTGTTTTCTGCCCGAATTCCAACAACTGTGGGAACTAAAAGCAAACTTGGAAAGTCATCTGACAGTTGAAAGTTAATGAATACTGGTGCCTGTAGGTTCATTGCATCATATTGCTGGAGGCATTTTGATGTTGTTCCCTCCTATTGACTGTGTATGGTAATTGCCACATCTGATTATATTTATCAGACATCACTTGTGCTAATCAGTTAGAAGCTGTTGGTGAGCTTAATATTTCTACATGATTAGCATCAACAATATTTAAGATCTTGTTGAAGCATCATAACATATTACCTTAATGTTTTGCTCATAATCTAGAATCGAAGTGGTCCCTGTAAATTGGTTACACCATGGTTCAGTTCTGGCAGAAACCTTTTCCTTATTAGGCAGTTGGAGTTTATCTGAAAAAGGAGAACTTAGAGGTCATACTACTGTTGAATACTTCCCTCTGCTGAAGGACTTCTCTTGAGTTATTTGTATAGAACCATGCATGCCTTTGGTTAAACTTTTGGTGATAGGGTAGACTAGTTTGAATTTTGAGGATGTTTAGTTTTCAATCAAAATCCTAGAAAGAGAATGTTGACTTCTAGTTTGAGTTTTTTCTTTGTGGATAGTCCTAATTCTGAAGGAATTCTTGTTCTGCACATCTTAGAAGTGACGGTGGCTATAAAATGATGTCTGGGTCATACAAGTTTACCTCATGGCATGAATGGAATGTCCAATCTGAATATTTTGAATATTTCTCTGTTTCTTATTGTGCTGTCTTTTGTTGATTGGCATGCTTCTTTAGGTCTCATTGGGAGCACATTAGTCCAATTCAGCTGATTGTTAAAAGGATTAAACTCCCCAAACATCTGATCTCCAACAATTGGTGTTATTTTAGTCTAGTTGTCACTTCAGTGCACTTGTTATATTTTACCTGATTGGCTCACTGGTTTTTGGTCATGATCCAGGGGATCGGTATTTGAGGCCATGGATCATTCCAGTGCCTGAAGTTACTTTCACAGCAAGGAGTGAAGAAGATGAATGTTTGATAGTGGCAAGTGATGGTCTTTGGGATGTAATGACCAATGAAGAGGTTGGAGAGGTGGCTCGCCAACTGTTGAGACGGCGACGTAGAACTGCAATGGCCAATGGAAGTTTATCACCACCAGCACAATCAGTTGCGGACCATCTTACTGATGTTGCTTACAGGAGAAACAGTTCTGATAACATCTCAGTCATTGTTGTTGATCTAAAAGCAAAGAGAAGGCATCCGCAGAGACAGTGTAGGTAGTAGTGGGATAAAAGCACCTGCAATGGAGGGATCAAAAACCCCTTCTTCCTCTATCCCCATCAGAAGAATCTAAGGAAGGTGTTCATGAAGTTTCTATTGTTGGGGAGTGATCTGTCTTATTCTAACAGTGAAGTTATTGCAGAGACCATCACGAAGTCATCATATGACTGTTGCTGGCAGCTATTGTTCTTCTTCATGCAAAGTTGACTACTAATGAATTTTGTTCATCTGTCCGGCTGCTATGGTACTGCAGCTGTTTGTAACAACCAAAACTGGTTTGTTCCTGCAAAAAACTATATCAAAGTCCTCAATTTAATTGGTTTTGGCCCATGGGAAGGGCAAAAGGATAATAGTAAGCTGCAAGATCCTTGTCACTGTCTTTTACTTTTCTATCCCATCTTTGACATTAATCCGAAGAGGAAACGAATACCTCGACATACACATCACCCAGGACGGAGGGGAAATCATGCAATCACTTCCATCTCTGTGCATGAGAATCTCGAAATGGCAAGCCGGCTTCCATGAATTTAACTTCTCCAGGTAAGCCTTGCCAGAGTATGAGCTTGGTACAATGTGATGTAATGGTGATCTTGTTTCATACTCCTAATTATGAAATGCTCTTTCCTGACTGGTATACTGTATATAATCCCTCAATTATTCTTTTTTATATATTGTTGTTTGACTGATGTACTTTTCCCTCTTTTACTGATAAAGCATGTCAAAAGACAAGCAGTTTATCAAAATGGATACATCAATATCTGAATTTAAAACCAGTTATCACATAGATACTAAAAGGAGTTTATATCTAGTTAAATTTCAGCTACCTCCTATAATAGTTTCGAAAAATCATCTACCACCTATACTTTTCAAAAAACATCAACTACACCCAAGTAATTGACGAAAGAGACTGAAATCACTGTTAGACATTTTTACTCTTTTCGTTTTTAATTGAAAATTTTAAAAAACTAATAAAATTACTAATATAACCTTATTATTTCCTTTCCTCTATCCCTCTCTCATCGTTCTCCCCGTTGAGCTATTGTATTCAGGGCATCTCTCCTCTCTCATCGTTGAGATTTTTAATTATCATGTCTAATAAACTGGTCGTTAATGGCTCTGCCATTGGAAAATAAAGACGAGAGCACGAGAGCAACCAAGAAAGAAAGAGACCCTTCCGTCCCTGTCTGAAATTTGTCTCCTAATCTGTCTAGATCTGAAATTTATTGCAGGCAAAACTTTACAAATTCCAACCTTCCTTAGATGACTGGATGATACATCCATGTCTCTTCCTCTGCGGTCGATCATCAGCGTCGTTGCAAGCATCCTCCATTCACCATTGTTATTCATCGATCTGACGACCGCGCAAACATGTGACTCACCTGCAGCAGTTGAGGCCCAGAGATCTTCTTCCTATTTTCCCCCTTTCTTTTCTACTCTCTACTCTTGCCATCCTCTCCTTAATATCCTTAGAACAAGCAATCTCCAAAGCCTCCTCCATTGTTGTGGTGGAACAAAAAATCTCACCGATTCGACTACGGTTTTATGATCTAGTGAATGAATTGTAGATCTACTCTAGATTTAGTGGATTTTGCATCGCTAAATGTAGCTGAGGGTGGTTATTTTTAGTTGTAGGGTCTCTATATGTGAGAGAGAGAGAGAGAGAGAGAGAGAGAGAGAGAAAAATCCCCCAAATATCTGAAATTCTTCACCAGCATCAGGTGGTACGAACAAATTGCCAAGGGGTATGTGTTTGTGTTCTCTGATGACACGAGATAGTTTCTTCAGGTGCAGGTTCCATCGCTCCCAATCCTCGCCTTGGATACCTTAAAATTCGTTTGAACTGAGGAGTAGAGAAGTTTAAATTATTATTACAAATATTAATGACTGATATGTATCTATGTGTTTCTTTTTTTGGAACACTTAAAAATGCTTTTTGGGCCACAGCAGGTTGTAGAAAGGGTTTAATGTACATAATGTTACCCTTGCTTTACGGCGAGACTATTTCCAAATACAAACCCATGCCCACCAGCCACCAGGTCACAATGAGGAACCCAATCCCACCGAAGTTTAAAAAACTGACTTACCCAAAATAAAAAAGTTTAAAAAACTGGACTGAAGTTACTGAACCAATGATTGAACCAAAAAAGGAAACCAGCCCCTTTTGGTCCAGCCTAGAAACTATGGGCGATGACTACAGTTAACCTAGGGGTGATAGACCGATCCAAGGGAGCTGGGTTCAGTCTGGCCACCTGCCAATACATTGGGGGTGGGCCGGCTGAAATCCGGCCCTTGACAGGCGGCAGGACCGCAGGAGAGGATTTGAATACGGGTGATATACCTATTCAATCAACTTAGCGGAAAAAGAATCTTGAAGTATTTTCGTAATTTGACTAGGCACGACTGCCTAGCCAACGGTATAACGGGGCCATGTCTTCGATAAGCGAACTGCGCAATCCATCCTTGCGCGAGCTCTCCCGCTCACGGTCCGATAAAGTGGAATCTCCATTGCCCCATCCAGTGTTCAAATTCCAAACTGGCTGTGAAAGGCGACAGCGAAGAAGGAAAAAGAGGGCAATTTCCAGCAAGAAATTAAGAATGGGTAGCTCCGTCCTCTCTTATGTTATGAGCGTCTCCATGGCTTCACCTCGTTTCCTCACTTCAATGTATGATGTCCCTCTCTGTCGCTCTCTCGCTCTCTATCTACTATTCTACTTATTACTTCTTTTCTGTTATTCGGTCATCTTCTTGTTTTTGCTTATCTTTTTGTGTTTCGCGCAGGTCAAGTAGTCTACTGCAGAGGAGTTATTTGAAAAGATGGGGACGAATGCATCACCATCGTCTCCCAAGTGGATACGTTGGTACTTCTCGATGCTACTACAGTGTTTTGGTCTCCCAATCCGACGCTTCAGAGACACCTTCGACCTCTGTGAAGTCAGCTCTCTCACCTTCTTAAATTTTACTTATTGTATGAAGGAATCCTTGGCTAGATCATTGGATATACTTCGTTTTTCATTTGTTCCTCACCAATTAGATTTGGTATTCCACGTCTCATTTCATATTTTTTGGCGATCTCTTTTATTCGCTAATCTGCTCAAGCAATAATTTTTTTTTATTGGATCCTCACTGAAGACCTTTGTTTCGGTTATCAACCCCTTAAAAAAAAAAAAGAATTACTTGGGACTATTCTACGTAGATTCTCTGGAATGAGTACAATCAGGTTTCTGATTGGCTGAGTTTTTAGTTTAGACATTTAGTTTGATGTTCATCTGATTCTTACTCCCGTTCGTTTTCTTTTCTCTTCGTTTTTTCTTAATATTAAGGTGAGTTGTTAACCCAACCTTTACTTAAGGATAGTGAAACTCATGTTCTGCAAGTGTTGTTAAAGTTCTCCTAGCTGATTCTGTTATTCGAATTTGTTATTGAACAGTGCATTGGATAACTGCTGTTTTGTGTAGCATTGTTATGTAAAAGCTTAACAGAGATGGTGTAACAAACAGGACTCAAATAATTTTGGAACTGCTGCATTTTTCTTTTAGAAGTTTTGTTTTTAATTTAATTCTTAAATTTACAGGAAAAGAGTTGTATCTGGAGTCCAGCCTACAGGATCCATACACCTTGGCAATTATCTTGGTGCCATTAAAAATTGGATTTTACTTCAGGTTATTTGATTTCCCATCTTCTTTTCATTGCCGACTGGTCTTTCCCTAAATATTGTGAACATGGTATTTCTCATAAGATATATTTTTTGTTTTAAGATAGTTCTAATGATAAAAATATGTTTGTTCTCCTTGCAACACTTATTTGATTTTGCCTTCTAATTTTTTCACACTCATTTATAACTCACTTATAAGGACCTTCATACTTCTTCAATTCGAATGCATTGTGAGCTAATTTTGTTTTTTGCTTCCCTTGTAGCTGAATTTATCAGTATTCTTATTCATGATTTCTCTATTTAACAGAGGAGACATGACTGAAACTTGGACTTGATATAATTTATTAAACTCTCTCTCTCTCTCTCTCTCTCTCTCTCTCTCTCTCTCTCTCTCTATATATATATATATATATATATATATATATATATATATATATATATATATATATATGGAAAAATTTCAGCTACCACCCAAAAAGAATTGGCTTAATCACCTGCCACCCAAGTTAGACAAACGTTAGTTAATGGATTGACAGGAAAGAGTTGAAATTGTGTGTGGACGTTTATACCCCTTTCTTCTTCCTTTCGTTTCTCTGCAATATTTTCTCAAAAAAGAAAAAAAAAAAGGAAAAAAGAGAAACCGAACTCCAGATCATAGTTTTGAATCCACACAGAAATGACAAGAATCACCATATAACGCCGATAAACTCTGGTCCATACCATCCTTTTGTCGACAATTAGCAAAGCTTCTATCAAACTCTGTCTGCATAGGATTAGATGGACCAAACCCTGCCGATAACATTTGGCCCTCCTGGTTCCCCATCTGTGAGAGAAAAGAGGCAGATTGCTTACCAGGGTCATTGTTACCAGAACTCGAGGCCACTGCCGTAACCGTCGAAATCGTTGCCTGAGTATAACTCCCCATCGCCATCCCCACTTGATGACTTTTAGGCATAAGACTTTGATTGAGGTTACCACCATTACCCAGAAAAGGATTACCCAGTTGAACTCTACCACCCCTGAAAGCAGACGCTCCAGAATCCCTAGAACCAGATTGACTCCGATCATTGTTATTCCACAAGCCATTGGGAACACCGCCTTCAGATTCGTTAATGAATCTCCCCTCAAACTTAGCCACCATGAATGGTAACCCCACCATGTCTCGTTGATGCAACCGATCAACCACTTCATCAGAGTTCCTTGTATGAACCCTCCCTACAAAAAAACAATAAGTTTCTCCACCATCGTCCGTTGGCGTCGAACCCAATGACCAACTAATACCCCCACCAGAGCCCCTACCATAGCCTTTCCCACCGCCCGAGGCTTTATCTCCCAAACCCAACGGCATTCCGCCGTCGGTACCCGCCATACAGAGAACTCAAGGTTATGCCAGCTATCAGGTGTTATTTTTTAAGTAAATTGCAAAAGCGAGAGAGGAAAGAGAAAAAGAGAAGGAAGTGGAGGTGTTGGGGACCGAACCAATTCCTGTGAAAAAAAAAGAGCTTTTTTTTCCCTTACAAAAAGGGTATTATTGTCATTCAAGTATTTTCTAATGGCTGACATTAGCAGCTAATGGCTCTGTTAGTTGCTTTTGGATCTTTTTGATAAACGTTTGTCTAATATATACTTGCTGTACTTAATTGCAGAGAGTTATGGTAATATTTTCTTCTGAATTATGGTTATAGTGATGAAAAATATTTGAAAAAGACATGGAATTTTGCATTAGTAAATTTTAAAATGGGAATAGCCACACATTTAGGACCAGAAAATACAAAAACATCTATGCATGATCATTATGAGAAATGGAAACAAGCTTACTTCAAGTCATCATCTTGGTTGAGAAAGGGAAGTCTGAATATAGTTGAAATGTTGAGTAAATGTTAACATGACATGATCCTCAACCTCATATTTAAAAAAAATAAAAAATAAATAAATAGCGATGGCATTCGTCCAACTTGGTGCATGTTATGCAAACAATTTCACATTTTTTGATTGAAAAAGTTCGGCCAAAAATAAGTGGAGGTAAACAAAAATTTTGACTTCTTGTTATTTTGGGTGATGGAATATGCAAAAAGATATTTTATCTGGACATTGGAAGAGAACAATGGGGAGCAACTGGTAGTCTGTGAAGGACGTAAAATGACAACCTATGGGTTTATCTAAATAGAGTGGTCCAAGAATCTTCATGGATATTAGGTGCTAGTTATTAGATTGGGCATGTGCTTCTGGTGAATTTATAAGAGTTAGTAGAGCTTTCATGGGTTTTGATCAAGGTTTGAAATCTCGAGTCTCAACTAGGTCGAGATCAGAGATTTTTGAGATGTCGAGATAGTGAATTTTTTTTTTTTTTGGGAATTTTGGTGGGGTGTCTCGGGGTTCAATTGACCATTTCAAGGCCTGATACTCTAGATAAACCCTATTCTAACCTTCATAAACATATGTAAACCATGAAATTGTAAAAATAATCACATATAGTGGTATTTGGCAAAAAGTTTGACATGTAGTGATAGCCAAAATATTAACACATACTAGTATTTTGCCCACAGAACCAACATTAAACACTTATTTATGATTAGCATTAGTTAAGTAAATGTTTGTTAACTTTTCAACAAATCCGAGATTGCTTGAATCTGAGTTACATTAAAGGAGTTATGTTCCAGTTAAACCTTGTTCGGAGATGCAAATGCTGTTAAGTTCCTTAAATGGAAATAAATTTTTGGACATTAAACAAAATATTATTTTGGCCAACTCTTTGTTTTTAGTGTTGTTTTACTCTAATAAGATTTATGGAATTTAAATAAATAAAAAAAAGATTTATGTAATTTTTATATTGGAAAAAAAGCTGGCATTTGAAAATTGAAAATTACCCTGCGACCAAAAATCTAGTTGTTGTTCTTGAATTGGAAAGTTGATTTTTTATCCTTTTGAAATTTAAATTTTAAACTATTTTTATTGGATTTAAATAGGGGGTGCTTGCTTATTTATGAATAATATCTTACATAAATGAAATATAAAAGTTAATAAACATTTATTAAGTGTTGAGTGCAGGGTACTGTTCCCCGAGCCATTTTATGCAGGTCAGCAGGTTTCAATGTAGTACACAACAAAAACCGAAAAAATCAAGTTTCAGTCAAGAAAAACAGGTTTCGGTCAAAATTTCAACCGAAATCCATTGAGATAGACTGAAATCTCGAGATTTCGACTGAGACACTGTTGAATATGTGTCTCGGTTAAGACACTGTTGAATATGTGTTTCGGCTGTCATCTCGTCTTGACCTGCTCGAGATCACCGAAAATTTTGAAATCTCGACAAGATTTCAAACCATGGTTCTGATCGGTGCTCATTTGAGTGAATGTGGTTTATTTGTATATGCATTTGTTTTTTGTAAAAAGATAAATAGGACTATCATAGATGAGACTTAGTTCCTTCCTGTCTTAATGATTTACTTTCTTCGTTGCTGGATATATGGATTTACATTTTTCATCGATGGACTTATTGAGATAGATTAATCTTTTGGATGGAAAACGTTAACAGTGTTAGTTCTATGACACTAACATTTAGATTGTGTGTTTGTGTGTGTGTGTGTGTGTGTGTGTGTGTGTATATATATATATATATATATAGGTGATATGAAGTTACTGATTCTTCTAGAGCCAGGTATTTAAACTTCATGGCGGACTAGAGAGGGCCTGATGTGGGTCGGGGTCGACCCTAGAAAATTATGGATTTTATGAAATGTATAAGAACTGCAAATTGAAATATTGATTTGGGTTTAAAAGCATCCAATCAACAGCAGAGTAATGAAAAATTAGAGTGATTAGCCTTTCTCTTGCTTACTATTCTATCGTACTTTATCAAATTATGACTTTAGCAGACAGATATCCTTCACAGACTGTTGTCATGTTAGTATTTTATCTGCAACAGTCCCAAATCAAAACTGGTGCATGAGATCTTCGTCTTCTTGAGAATTTAAATGAATAAACTTCCAATTGACTTGGAAATCATGCTATCAGTTTTGACCTCTGAAATATGTCCTGAGGAAACATGGCATAGATAGAGTCAGATTCAACTTTGACTCAAATATAAGCCTAGACATTAATTGACTGCCCAACACTGGCCCAAATTAACAATAATATTAAGTAGATTCGAATCCAATCCCAAACAAAATTGTTAAGCCTAGACGCCCTGGTAGGGAGAATATAAATGTACTACATCAAGATTCAAATACCTAAGATAATTTAGTTTCTTTCCATTTTTAATGATGCTTTTCAATCCTACGTGGTTTCCATGATCTAGGAAAGTTCCAATATTGCCACATGAAATTGAATCCTTTTTATAGTTCTTGGTTGGAATTGTGAAAGTGGTAGGGATGCTTCTAGTTATTATAATGCCATTCAATTTTCCATCCAAAGAAAATATAATGGGTAAAGGAATTTAATTTAAGGTCAAACATTTTCTCCACAGCTGTTGAGATCTGCGTGACTGCTTCTGTATATGACCTACCCTTTTTTATCCACCTTTGTGGGGCCTAAATGGATTTAGCCAAATGATAAAAAGTTTTGATAATCCAGGACTACCAGGAGGGTGCACACCAAGGCAGGTCTACAGAGAGGAGATAGAGAGGTTTATGAAAATTTTTGTTAAGATAAAGGGAGAGTGTAGGTTTGTTATCACTAAGGAAAGAGAGCGATAGCATGAAAAATAGAAGAGGAAGTTATTATGTATTTTTTACCGAGAGGGAGTTTGCTGTGTTGTTAGTGCATGTTCATGAATTAAGTAACTAAGTTGGAAGTGTGAACCAAATTTGAGGTGCCACATTTTCAATGCCTCAAGGTCTGTCACCCTTTTGTTTTAATATAGCAGGAGAACAATTCATAAATAAATCTGTTCTGATTCCTTGATTTGCATTTTTCATGTCGTGTGGCACCTTCATCTAGTAATTTTAGTTACTAAGTTTGGCCTTCTTATCTAACCTCCAACCAGCAAGGAGTTGGGGGGAGGGGGGAGGGTAGAAATGAAGAATGAGAAAGTTACAGTGTGGACAATAAATGGTTTGTGGGGGCCTTGTGACAATGGGGCTTGCTCCAGGTAAGGCTCTTTTTTACTCGTAATGTAAAGGATTCCCCAAAATCAAAACGTTAGTGATCATATATTAATGTTGATGAAGGTTTTCAGAAATGACGACTATTAGTCCAAGCAGTATCTTGAAGAATCTTTTTTTCTGAAATGGTACTTCTATCATAGAATCACTGACAATAATGAAAATGATTATTATTGAGTCCATAAACTCTGGTCCTTTTATTATTTTTCATCCAATTTATTTCCCCCATGGTTGTATTTCTTTGTTAAAATGGATTCTATTTAGTCTTTCTATTGGATTTGTGTTTCTAGAAGACACCATAGAGCATTGCCAATTTTGTTAATCAAAACCTGTTTTTCACTTTTTTACTTGATGTGGTAATCTATGCTCTTACTCTATTCTTGCAGAATACATATGAGACATTCTTCTTCATTGTGGACTTACATGCGGTACGTTTAAAGCTGTTTTCATTTTTTCCTCTTTACCTTTGCTTTTCTGATAGATATATTCTTGAAAGTGTTAGTGATATCATTGGGCTTCAGTTTTGCTATTGGCATCTTTTTATTTATTTTATTATTATTATTATTATTATTTTGGAGGGGGGTGGGGAGAGAGGGGGAGGAGGGGGGGAGGGTTGTATTATTGATGGCGAAATCAGAAATATATGGAAGATAATAAGAGTACATAGGAATATATAATAATGCAACACAATACAAATTCTCCAGTACACCTTTTAGGCCAGTGGACACATCTTTGTGTTGAACACTGGTCAGCAGTTGATATTGTGATGGCTTTGCATTACATGGTGCACACTAATTTGTTTTTGTTGAGAGGATGAGATCATGTTTTCCTTTGATCTGCACCACTGGCACCAGCGTCTTGGACATCCATCTTTTATTGTAATGTGAGAATTAAAACAAAAAAGGAAAAGATGTAGGTGAGACCCTATTAGGATTTACAATGAATCTAGATATAAATACAATGAATCTAGATATGATCTCATCCTCTCAACAGTTTTATATGCCTGTCATAATCAAGAACAGGAACTTCAGCTTGATGCCTTGATATCGCCATCTAGTTAGGGCTGATTTTCCGAACTTATTGTAACCCGTTGAAATTTGCAAATACTCTTAATATAATATTACAAGTTTAATCATAGGTCCCCCCAAAATAGGTATCACTTGTTGATTTTTGCAATTTTCCCCCCTTCTGAAAAGAGAAGTATGTCTTGGAATGTCGAAACTCGAAAGTGATCTTCGCCTGCAGATTTCAGAAAGGAAAAATAATTAAGCAATGGATACTATTAAAAATGGAAAAATCTCAAAAGACCAAGAGAGATGGAACCCTGGACAAGGATCCTAGGGAAAAAACATAGGAAGAGAAGGGGCAGAACAGCAAAGCTCCTAGGAATGCAATCAGCTCCTTACAGAAACCTTACAGGGAACAACCAGATGGACCTTTTCAATACAAAAGCAGGACAAGCCTGCTATCCAAGAGCTCACTTTTCAATTGACTCTGAAACACTTAAGCTGGCCATCTAAGATGAGCTTATCTGAGTTGTAAAAGAAAAGAGATAAAGCTTTATTTGTTGAACTCTGTAATATGTTGTTTCAATTGTAGATGTTCCAGTGCTTTGTTGTAGTATTGAAGTAACTCTAACTGTCTGGGGTTTTGGCATCTACAGATAACTCTAGAACATGATGTAAAGCAGCTAGCTACAGCAACAAAAAGTACAGCAGCCATTTACATGGCTTGTGGTGTTGACACTACCAAGGTCTGTGGACAGTTCTTTGGTTGTTTTTTCTCATTATCTACATAGCACTGGGTAACTCTTGCTTTGTCTTCCACTTGCAGGCTTCTGTCTTTGTGCAGTCTCATGTCCGTGCTCATGTGGAGCTGATGTGGCTACTAAGTTCTGTCACACCAATTGGTCGGCTTAACAGAATGATTCAATTTAAAGAGAAATCACGCGAGGCGGTGCGTTAGTTGCTGTACGATTGCTACCACCTTTTATTTGTTTATTTCCTAAATCACCTTCCATTTTAGATTTAGAGCTTATACATGTATTGCTGGTGAGAAGATCTTTGTTCCACAATGGTTGACTTAAACAAGTCCAATCTGCTCTTAGATTTGAAAATGGCACACGTGAAAGGAGATGAAAATGACCATTAGTACCACCTAGGAGATGTTCTATTATCAAAGTATGTCAGTTGTGATCTCCAGAGTTGCTGAAATTTACTTCAGAAATATTGAATACTGATGCTTATGTAGACAATGGTCTACATATATCCATGTTTTCAGGATGACTTCTTATTGTTATACTGACTTCCAGTTACTATCATCCTTGTCTCACACAATTTTATTCTGCAGTTCTTACTTTCAACTGTATGGTTTGAGCATGTTTACTTCTCTCCAGTATATGCTTCTGGATGTGTTTATCTGGTCAAATTTTTTAATGCTTGGTAAAAATGCTTTTGTATCTTAATGATATTTG